>CM060922.1:36252329-37452329 GCA_030737875.1 Allium sativum
AGATCAGATGAGTAAGAGCCATCAGGACATTGAAGCAATATAGCTCCAAGAGACCAGGGCGGGTCGGATCGGACTTTAGCACACTTGGTTCAAAAAAACTAAATAGAGAGGTATGACAAAGCTCCAAGCAAGGGGACTGGATCGGATCAGAATGCCACCCACACCAACTCTTGCTTGGATTTACACATGGCTCCCACTTCGTACCGAAACCCCAGCTCGAATCAAGTCCCGTATGGCTTTAAACTCGGATAGACCCATTGGACCAGCCTCGATCCAAGCCCAGTTTGCTTTGCATTCACCAAGGCGGACCCATTCAAATGCGAGCTCCTACTCCCGTGTCACTTGGTCAAGAGATCCGAATCAGGCGGAAACCCCATATGGCAATAAAAGGTGGCTACTCTCATTCAAACTACTCTAAACTGTCCCCGATTCGAACGGGTTTTCCCACACGTGGCAGCCACTCTGAAACGCCCGCTCTCGAGACCATGTCCACTCCGGTCTGAATCTTACATGTCGAGCACTACGTAATCTCCTGATTTTCAGCTTGATCGAGCTCGATTTTTACCTATAAATATACCCAAAAGCCACTGAATCAGGGATCTTTTCTCCAATTTCTGAATCTGGTAATTACTCTACTAGTGTAACAAATCGAGAATCGAGCCCAGAGTGGTAAAATTGAGTGAAAATCATTGTAGTGAGCGATATCATTGTATTTGTTGATTATAATTTGAGTGATTGACCTTGTAATTGTAATCATCAACGTTTATAGTGAATTTCAAGTGGACGTAGGCAGGATTATAAGCCGAACCACTATAAGTCGTGTGTCTCATGTCTATTTTCTTTCTCGTTTTCCATTTTATTTTTGTTATTTACATTGATTTGGGTGTTAGAGCCATTTTTAGGTCTAATAATATGCAATGCCTTTGCAAAATACCTAAGTCAAATAATTTGCACAAACTCTACGAGTGTCTTTCGATTTGTAGAAAAAAATCATTTTGAATAATTTGCTCGGACTTTTCAAATATGACAGTGTCTAAAAGTGTTTTCGTATAAATGACCTCTAAATATTTTCTAACATATTGGCTAAGCAACCATTTTATTGTCAAATAATTTGCAAATAATTTACAAATACTTTGCAAATGTAATAATTTAAGTTATCTTCAAAGGGTTTGCATATTTCACAAGTGTTTGCACAATCTTTGCTAACGTTGTCGTGTGCATGGACTTTGCAAACTTATCAACATTAAATAAATTCTTGAGTCTTTTCGACTGTTTAGAGTTTGCAACTGTTTTCATATTAAAAAAATTTGCAAGCTCTTTGCAATGTTTGTTATAAATCATAAAACATAAAACATTTTGTTATAAATAAAAAGTCATTTGAAATGTTGCTAAGGATACATTCCCAAGTCTTTTCGAATATTTTAGGTTTGTACTTGTTTTCTTGTTAAATAATTTGTAAGGATTTAATCAGCCTGACTACTAGTTGTCTGATGGAAAATTGACGGTGCCCGGAGTTTAGAACGGAAACAATATACTCTGGGTAAGTCATGGGGCTCGCATCAAAAGGTTAAATCATTTGTTTTGTGTAGAAAATTGTATATGGTTTTAGAAAATAAAGCTACCGTAATGTCTTACGGTGCACACACGATGATTCACAAACATTGGGCGAGGTTTCTCCTCATGATAACCAAAAATGCCTTTGACACGTAAAATCATTGATTTTATTATTAGTGCATATTGTTAAAAATCATTTCGTAGATAAAACTATTAGTCTTAGCCAGCATAGGTACCCTTATATAATGTTGACGCCCTCCTATTACTTGGCAGGTTGTACAACAGAATCCGTAAACCTCGTATTGGGGTTTGTTAGATTTCCTATAATGACTAATCAACGGGTCATCCTTATCCTTAGCAACAAAATTACTCCTCTAAATCTCATATGTGTAGATATGCTTCGTCCATCCTATTTTTTGTGTGTTTCTTTTTTTTCAAAGCGAGATTTTTCGAAATTTGCAAAGGCTATGCAAGTGGTTTGGGATAGCAAAATTTGCTATTATATTTAGGAACTTTTTTAAAATGAAATTATTTTTAAGTCGATTAACACTCACAAATGAATGTTTTCTTGTTTACTAGATCGAATTGGAGTTGGATGGATGGAGCATGGAGTTTGGGTTCGAAGCAACGTTCGGTTCGAATGGAAGTCGGTTCGAAATACCTTCGGTTCGGTGTGTTTTTCGGTTCGAAAAAATAATAAAGGCGGAGCTGGAGGGCACTTGGATTGGGTCGAACTGACATGGGTCGAATAGGCCGATCCAAGTATCCAACTAGATACGGATCGAATACTTTCGATCCAGGTATGGTAGTTACCCAGATCGAAATTCGACCCGGAGATGGTTCGATCCAGATTGAAATTTCGATTTGAATATACACTTCGATCCAGATCAATTTGATCTGTATATGAAGTGTTGGCATAGGTATTTTCGACCCAAATGGAGCATGGGAATGAGCTAATGTTTGAAAACCAGGGACTTCACTACTTCTTCAATGCGACAATGATGGACTCTTCTAAACACGAACTCCAATTCGACCAAAACCCTAGATGCAAAGGAAGTCCAAATGGGAAGTTATCGCTCAGGATCTAGATGGAAACCAACGAATTGACTTCCAGAGTTGGGCTTTGCTGCGGGACGAGTGCAAAGGAGTTGTTGGTGTCCGCAGCTTTGGTTTATCCTTGAGAGAGGGGCACGAGGAAGGATTGGGATTCCACTGTGTGAGGAATACCCCTAATCCCGTTGTGAGAGGGTATCTACATCCCACTGTGTGAGGGAAGTAGTCTATCTGCTATGTGGTTTAGGACATTTTTGTGCCAGGATCGAGCGGATGATCGAAGTAGCGAATTCCATATGCTTTACGCACTGAGTGAGAGAAGTGAGGATGATTGTTTGTTTGGATGTTTTCTATTACTATGACACGCACACTTCCATATTGCACTCGCTATTTGTGTTTACCATAGAGCATTGTACATCGTGTTGTGCTAACACTTTGGATGCAGGTCCAGGTCAGGTATGAGTATTTATACCTGTTATTGTTCTATTAGTGACAGATTGCTATCGCTCACACCAGAATTTGTCTGACCTTTTATGTTTTGCTTCTTATTGCCATGGGTTCTCTTAAATGAGAATACTAGAGGCAGGTTAGGTGGGAATGCTCGAGTAGCTATCCGTAGACGAGGATGAGGCTTCTACATATTATATATATTTCTTCCTGTGTATCATTGTCGGTCACTGCTTTGGGCATTAGTAGTGTACCTTCCTTTTTCGGTTTTTCCTTAAAGACCGTATTTTTGGAGATGTAATAATTTTGTCTGTTGGATCATAAGCTGTATTGAGATTTGTTGCTCTAATATTGATGGTTTAGTTTTCATCTTATACACTGTCTCGCCTGCTTATACCATGTTACGTGATTATTATATTTTATTACATGCACTGTGAGATATACTACCTTTTTCTTTAGGGTTATCCTTATTTATCTTGATAGTCGTCCCTTATCGGTTGAGAATTGGCACAATGCGTTTCTCTACAAATGTCAGCTGGTACGAGCAGGCCGTCACATTTAAGTACGGCTTATCATCCCATATCGATGGTCAAACCGAGCGAGTTAATCGGGGATTAGCAGATCTCCTTAGAGCCTGTGTATTGGGTTTTGAGGGATTGTAGGATTTTTTGAGTTTTCATATAATAACAGCTACTAGTCGAGCATTGGAATGGCACCATATGAAGCTATGTATGGTAGACCTTGTAATTCTCCGGAATGTTGGTTAAAGACTGGAGATAAGTTGACACTTGGGCCCGAGACGATAAGAGAAATATCGAATTGCGTTGAGATCTTTCGATAATGAATGAAGGTGGCCCAAGATCATCAGAAAAGTTATGCTGATAAGCATCGCAAGGATTTGGAATTAGACGTTGGCAATATGGTTTTCGTTAAGGCTTCACCTTTAAGAAATGTTGTTCGGTTCCAATATAATGGAAAGTTAGCCCCAAGATTCTTTGGATCATTTCTGATAGTCAAGCGAATTGGAAAGCTCACATATAAATTGGATTTACCCGAGAAGATGTTGACTGTGCACAATGTTTTTACATGTGTCTTTTCTATGAAAGTGCGTGCAATGCTTTATGCACTCAGTGAGAGAAGTGAGGATGATCGTTTGTTTAGATGTTTGTTATTACTACGACACACACACTTCCATATTACACTCACTATTTGTGTTTACCATAGAGTATTGTACATCGTGTTGTGGTAACTCTTCTGTTTGACGATGTGAAAATCCAGCTCCTTCTTATTGAAGATAATTAACCATGAACCGATTATAAACTCAATGAAGCAACTAAAGTTAGTCGTAGGGAAATATTCAAACTATATTGTGAATTGAATAAAAAGGAGTGAAATCCTACCTCTAATAATATATATGTGTTCCTAATTTATGTTGTGTTATTATTTCAAATATTTCTCTTACTAACACAAGTCATTTGGTTTTCAGTACTTTACAGCTGATCTATTCAAACACATCTTTAATTATTAAAGGTTTAACAAAAAATAACGCTAATTCATGTACATGCTTATGTGGTTGGCTATGTTCCCAAAGTATGGAGGAACACTGTAGTCTTTATGCGGACGGTTCCCGGATGAGGAGGAAGTTCTCCGCACCCTTTCCCTTGTCTCTTTTCCTTCACACGAGATGTTCAACGATATAGCATTCTCTGGGAATACACTGGTCTCCCTTGATTACCTCTACTCCATTGGCAGTCGGGAAATTCATGACAAGACACCATGGAGCTAGAGCGATTCAATCGACTAGGGCTGGACGGCCCCAGAAAGCGTTATATGTCAAGATTTCATCGATAATGACAACGATTTGGATTAGGACATCTTTGCAATCGCCTTTAATCCTACATGTTGTTTTGGTTCGCTAGTGAATCCTTGGACTTCGATGAGATGCGTTGGAACATCCTTCATACTAGTCTTCATTTGCTCTAAGGGATGTCTGAACAAAATATTAACAGAACTTCCGTTGTTGACAAGCACTCTTTTGACCAAAGCAGGTCCAATTCCTATAGCCACGACCATAGGGTCGATTAATCCCATATTGAAGGAACAAAGTGCAACCGGGAATCACTTATCCATATAAAACAAAAGTTCAACCCGGATGCACTTCCACTTCACAGGAAAAAGAACTAAGTGCAACCTGGAAGCACTTATCCACATAACAGAGTAGTTCAATCCGGATGCACTTCCCGATGTAAAGATCTAGGTGCAACCACATCGCACTTCACAACACAAAGAACAAAGTGCAATCGTGAAGCACTTATCCATAAAGAAACTGAAGGCAAGAAAAATGGTGATGCTTAGATGCTTGTTCTAGATGCATGCATACCAGTTATTCATTTGATTAATACCACTTGATTCATTTCGTTTGGAATCAAGTAGATAAAGGATGTATTTGGGATCTCATGTGTGTTTGACCAATATGTTCACTGTTCAGCATCTTTCTAAGAGCATTGAAATGGTCCCATCGGAGTCATTAATGAACAACTTGTGCCACTTGGAAATTCCATGACATGCAAAGGGAATCTAATTGGCTTTAACACCGGTGGATTTAAATCAATGTTTAAGTCTCTCAGTGTTCAAGTTCTGTCCCGTTTACCGAAGCCACATTATTTACACAAATGAGACGTTTTGAGAGAGCTACAGAGAAATGTCATACCGGAGTTATTTCTTCAGTTTCATGGGGAAAATATGCAGCAGTCGGTACAGGAAGTAATTTTAAAATCATGTAGGGCCAGAAAAATCAATGTGGTTGCACACCGATCTTTATATTGGAAAGTACAACCTGGTTGAACTTCTGTTTTATATGGATTAGTGCTTCACGGTTGCACCTTGTTCTTTGCGTTGTGAAGTGCGACGTGGTTGGACCTAGATCTTTACATCGGGAAGTGCATCCGGGTTGAACTTATCTTTTATATGGTTAAGTGCTTCCCGGTTGCACTTTGTTCTTTATCCCGTGAAGTTGAAGTGCATCCGGGTTGAACTTCTATTTTATATTGGTAAGTGGTTCCCGATTGTTTTTGTTCTTTGCGCTGTGAAATTCAATGTAGTTGCACTCCATTGTTTACATCGGGAAGTGCATCAAGGTTGAACTTCTCTTTTATATGCATAAGTGCTTTCAGGCTGCACTTGGTTCTTTGCCGTGTGAAGTGGAAGTCCATCCGGGTTGAACTTCTCTTTTATATGGATACATGCTTCCGGGTTGCACTTTGTTCTTTTCCGTGTGAAGCGGAAGTGGAAATAAGTGCAACCGAGAAGCACTTATCTGTATAAGAAGAGAAGTTCAACCCGGATACACTTCCACTTCACAGGGAAAAGAACAAAGTGCAACCGGGAAGAATTTATCCAAATAAAAGAGAAGTTCAATCTGGATGCACTTCCACTTCACAGGGCAAAGAACAAAGTGCGACCTGGTAGCACTTACCCATATAAAAGAGAAGTTCAACCCGGATGAATTTCCCGACATAAACAATAGAGTGCAACCTCGTTACACTTAACAGTGCAAAGAACAAAGTGCAATCGGGAAGCGCTTATCCATATAAAACAGAAGTTCAACCCGGATGCAGTTCCACTTCTGCAACCGGGAAGCACTTATTGGAAGGGGCAGGGTAGCCAGAAATAATGGTCGAGTCAGAAGCGTGATTTTGAGCTCCAGAAGACTAACTCTAGTTATCATACTCTGTTTTATCATTAACTCTATTTCCCTTGACTTAAAAAGTAAAAAGTGCCTTTTCACTAGGAAGGGAAAATGTTACACCAAATAAGTCCATGCATTTAAAACCTAAGCTAGAGAAGGGTGAAGAGGCATCATGATATGATGATACCAAAGCATAGGGCATGATACGAAACGGAAACCGTGATGTGAAAGCTTGATGCAGAAAGGAAGTAATATTCGAAACCGAAATCAGTATTCAACCAATGAAGAGCGAAACCAAAAGCAAAAGAAGATGAGACCAAGCATATTGATACCAACATTGTGGTATCGATACTGAAAACAAGGTGCAATATCGAAACCGAAGGCCAGAGAGGTGTAAGCATTATGCTTATGAAACCAGAAGTAAACGTCCAAAGCAAAGCAACCATATCCATTGTTGCTTTTGGCTTATCAGAAGCAATGGGTTTAGGAGGCGGAGTTTTCTCCTTGGCTTCAGTTTCCTTAGCCGGAGAGTGGCTATGCTCTTCAGGATGAGGCTCTTGACTTGAGGCCACAATGTCTTTCTTTCCAGGCTTTTTCTTAACAATTGTTTTATGCCTGAGCCAAGGCGCTTTTTTCCCCTTCACCGGGGGGCATACTCTAATTCCCATTGCAGCATTAGTTCCACCAGCTGTCGGCATCACCGTTACCCCTAATGGAATCGGGGGCGCTCCTTAGCTGCTAGCCCCCGCCTGAGACCCGACAGTTTGGGGCGTGTTTGTTTCTTCCACTGCAAGTACAATGGCACCAGCTGTAGGGACATCTCCAGCCTCAAGTTCATCTGATGACCTGAGAAATCGCTGTGGATCAAGCAAGCCATGGCGATGCAGGTTACCATCGGTAAGGACTTTCCTGATGTCCAGCTTATCCTTGGGAGCCTCCTTTAAAGCCTGAAGCCTATTTTTGTACGAAGGACCAGTCAGAGGATCCGGACTCGGACCTGAAAAAGAGAAAAAGGGATAAGCAACTTGCAAGTAGAATGATCAGGAGATCAAAAAGAACTTGCACTTATGAGCATCAAGCCACCTGCTGGCCCATCCTTTTTGTCGGAGAATATAGAACTAGTTGGGCCTTATATCGTCGACATTACTGTAGCCTCCAATCAGAACTTTCCTGTACTCTCTAGACTCAAAGTATATGAAAGAGGGAGTCACTTTCCAATAATGTTTGACACGAAACATATATGCGATATCCTCGGGAGCAAGCTCCACGCATAAGACTTCTATATAGGCGATGTACAGAACATAGAGATACCCGTAGACCGTGGGATGTAGCTGCATGGGAGTGATCGTCATTTGCCTAAGGAAATCCACAACGAAGGGGTGGAACGGAGGGATTGCTCGGACATTACACATGTGATGGGTAATGGCCATATACCCGTCAGGACATATGCGAGGCCTGTCATTCTCTTGAGGAATCCTTATATCCTCCCACGGAATGTCGTGCTTCGTACATAATCTCCTTAATTTGGTCTCGTCCATTGTTGAAGCCTGTGAGTCGAATGGGTTCTCTAAGAAGATGAAGTTTCGATGTTCTTGGGGATCCCGGCCTTCAGCAACCCCGCTTACATCCTCAGTTGCTGAGGTATTATTTCCAGAGGTGTCTTCATCTGACTCATGGATCTCAATCCGGTACGAGGGATCCTCCTCTGACTCATGTTCGTACATTTTGACTTGTGGATCCGGATTGGTCGTCAGATCCTTTTCCTTATTCTTCTCTGCCTCAAAGAGTCTAGTGATGTATCACTTTGACATTATGACAGTGTTAGTCAAGAAATACACAAGTAGTGTGCATTTACTTGTGCCACCCCTAGTGTATGTGTGTGTGCGTGCGCAAGTGTGTGCAGTACAGAAATAGTAAAGAAATGCAGAATAAAGAAGCAAGTCCGAATTGGTCAAGTATGCGATATGCAATGACGACGCTCATGTCCATGGGCTCTAGCCTAACTGTCCAATGGTGTACTTATTTTATGTTGATTAGACTGTACAAGGATATCACAATGGTAGAGTGTGGGTTTACTGAATATTTGAAGAGTTAAGAGGGATCAGATCGAAATGTTAAAACGATTCAGATCGAACCAAGGCATCCCAAGGAGAGCACAAGTAGGAGATAGCCAATCAGTTTGGCATGTAGGCCTTAGGATTCGGATCGAACCAGATGTTCGCTCGGAAAAACTGGACAACCCAGAGAACCCTAAGTCCTAAAACCTCATAACTTCGTTGTTGATCCAGTTCGAACTCCAATTCGAATCGAATGATGGGGCTAAAGAGATCTGTCAGCGACCCCAGTGTTTTTGTTCCAAAGTTTGATCCCTCTGTTTCGATCCGAGCCCTTACGCTGAAAAGAGAATCTCCACTCGCCTTCTCCTCCAACTTCCACAGGAATTGAAGCTCTTGTGACAACCTATTTCCTTCATGTTGTAACGGGTTTTCATGGGTTGCAAACTTGTGGTTGTTGGGTGGTACATGATATATACGTAAAAGTGTATATTTTATCCGCTTATTTATCTTATTTTCCCTTTAAAATAATTGTTATTGTGTATTTATAGCTGTGTTTTTAGATTGTTGATAAAAAGCATGGTTTAAAGCATTTGATGGATAAAGCATGAAGAATTTGCTTAAAAAGAGTGAAGTTTGAAATTACTAAAGCTTGAAGAGTTTAAAGCTTGAAGAACGGATGCAAATAGAGTTCAGTTAGGTAGATTTGGCTTGTTAAAGACTCATGTGACATTCACATTGGCTCATTTGCAAGGCCTCTCACTCATTCACACTGGCTTATGTGTTATTTGGGATAAATCTTTAGTCCAACATTGTGCAATTAGCCAATTTGTCTTTGTCATATCAGCTATAAATACACTTGTATCTAGTTCATTTGGATTCATTCAACATTGGGTTTTATTCTATAAACTTTCTTTTGGAATAAAATCATTCTTCTCCTTGTTCTCTTTAGTTTATTGTATTTTATTTATGTTGTTTTCTTTCTTTTTATCTTCTTTTATTTTAGCTATGTATAGCTAATCTCATTTAATTAGGGGGTGATGACGCTTAGATTAGATTCAATACGAATCCCATATCCAAAGAGATTAGGACTTCACGTATATAGATCAAGATCTGAACCAAGGGTTAGATATGAACCTTTATATTCTGTGTCGCTTAAGAGCTATGCTCCTTCACAGGGTATATTTGTGTTCGATCTAACGCTTATCAGATTTAAATATAATTTTTAGGGTTTTAGAAATAAAGTAGTGAATCTGTCCTGATGGCCTATAGTTGTTTAAGAGCTTAGTTCCTGCATAGGCTATGCTTGTTGTTATTCACATGTTTGTTTCTATCAACCTAATTATCGTTGATTCATGTTTGTGATGCAAACATGAATTAAATCTGTATTAATCTATTTGGTTATTAATACATTTAGTCTAATTTATGTCATTACTCCCTAATTGCTTTCATTTATTATATAAAACTCTCTCTTTTTTGTTTATTTTTTGTTATTTTCAAACAATCAAAATTTCAGAATAACTTAATTGGATTTTTAGTAAAATAATTTCTGGTCCCAGAGTTCGACACCCTTTACAACAACCCTTGTTGATTAGGAAAGCCGAACGAATTTAACAGTTGTTTACAATTGTTCAATTTGTTCACAAACAAATTTTGGCGCCGTTGCCGGGGAAAGGATTTGATTTTGATTTTATTCTTCGAGTTAATTTTCTTGTCTGTTCCCCTTAAAAAAAAAAAAAAAAAAAAAAAAAAGTTGTGCGTTTGCTTTGTTTCATTTTGTTCACTTTTGATTTTGTGTGTGTTTGTGGTTGTCTTCGTTGTGTTTAGTCTTCTTAAAAAAAAGGTTTTAGTGTGTGTTTGTTGTTAGATTCAACATTTTTTCACTTGTGGTTGTTTCTTTTGTGTTTCTTTTTAGTTTTATTATCTATTTTGTGTAGTTGTTCTTAAAATAAAAATTGCCTTTTTTTTCATTTTCTTTCGTGTTTTCACTACAATTTGCTCCCTTTCTTTCATTTATTTCTTTCCAATTCTTCTCCAAATTTCTTTTCTTTTTTTTCTTACAAATAAATTTAAAAAAAAATTATTGCTTTCCTTTTCCTCCCTCTGTAATTTTCTTTCCCTTCTCTGCCTTACATTCCCTGACTGCATTCCTCTTTTCTTTCCAGTAATTAATTAAAATTATTTCTTTTCAATTCTTCTTTTCTTTGCTCTCTGGTAATACTTCTTCCTTAAGTTCTCTGCCAATTCACAATCTTCTACATATATATCTCCACCCAAGCCCATATGAACTCCATTCTTCTACCATCTCCATATAATTCCTACCAAACATTTCCTCTCAAACATTGCCTTCACCCTACTTCTGCTTCACAGATTTCACAGCCACAATCTCAAATCAACCTTTACTATCCTCATAAACTACCTCTTTTCCTTTTCCTACAACTCAAATCCGATTTCAAATTCACTACCATAAACCACCTCTTCTCGTAAACCAAATTTTCTCTCATTCAAAAAAAAAAACTTATATGTTTATTTTTATTTTTTGTGTGTTTATTTGTGTGTTTTTCATCTTCTTGTTGTGCATCTTCTTGTTTTCTTTTGTGAATATTTCTTTTCTCATACAAAAAAAAAGAAATTAATAAAAGGGCTTTCTTGAAAATGTCTCAATTTCCTTATCCTCATGAATTTTACGATAGTTGTGAAAATCAATATAATCCATATAACTTTACATCAAATTCATATGGATATTTTAATAACAACTATTGTACGAACAATTTGGATTTTACACCACCAACTTTATAAAATTTTCAAAATAATCCTGATTTTGCACTACAAAAATTTCAAAATCCCGACCAACCCTCAAATGTCGAAACATATGTCGAATCTTTACCTGAAATGTGCACACAACAAAATCAAAGAATAAGTGAATGGTGTAATTCATACTTGGGCAACAATTCAAGTCAAAATTTTCAAAATAATCAAAATTTGAATTCACTTCCAAATTCAAATGGTTTTGATTATAACCCATGTCAATTCAATTTCGAACTCCCAAATGAATTTCAAATTCAAAATGGAAATGTGAATCACTTTACAAATGATTTTGGCAATGGGAATAATTTCAATGATGGTGCGATTAACTAATCTTGTTCTCAACAATTTCAAATTGAAACTTCTCAAGTTAATAATTTTAACTTCGATTTTGTTGAGCAAATGAGCGAAATTCACGATAATCACACGAATTTTTTGTTTCAAGACTACATGAATTTTCGTGAAAAACAAAATAATCAAAACCGAACATCTGATGTGTCAGATGTTAATCCACCTTTTACCACAATCGACGATCTTCAACTAACAACTTTTGAAATTGATGAAAATCGTAATGAAGTTGTTGAAAGCTCTGTAATTGATTTGAATTTGAATTCTCTTGAAAACGAAGATGTCAATATTCAATTTGATCTTCCTCTCTTAGATTCTGAAAATTTGGAAAATTTAGCGACTTTAGATTGTCAACATGACATAAATGATGAAGTTGTTAACAACTGTTTAGGTGAGGATGACTTTGATGAGCGAAAACTTCTTGAACTGAATGACAATAATGTTGTTGGGTCTGAAACTGAAAATGAAAATTTTGAAAACTTTGAAATTCTTAAGGTTGAAAATAACGAAACTGCTGAATGTGATCTTGAACACAATGACGATTTTTCAAAAACTGTTGAAACTCCTTGCGACTTAATCGTTTCAACTGAACTCACTGTGATCACTTGTTTTTCAGTGATAAATTTCTGTAGTATATGAACTCTTTTTGGAATAACATTGTTTTTGAGAAAACACGATTTCGAAATTTGCTGAAAATTCATTTGTTTGGCTTTGACTTCAGGTTTACGAATGAACCTTTAGTTAACAAAATGTCAAATATCAAAGCAAAACCAAACAATATTTCTCAAAACAAGTGTGGGGGTGAGAGTGATGCTTACGTCTCTCAATTTATACATCATTTGAACAAATCAAACTTTGCTTTTGAAACTTTTACTGAACCCCGGCTCGATGACCTCTCTTTAGTTGCTACAGAAATTCAATTCGATTTTAGGATCAATTGTAAGCTCAAAATTTCAAAATTAGGAACTCAAACTTTTGAAAAAACAGAATTAGTTTTTCCAAATCTAAAATGTAATATAAAATCCTTTATGATTTGTTTTTTCGTGCTTAAGCTGTGTCTCATAATCTAATGAGGCTTCTTCATTGGTCCATTGTGGACAGGTTCATCTATTCGATAACTGCATATTTTTTGCATGCACATTCGGTAAAACGCATTAACCCTCTTTTGTAAATATGTAAATATTTCTCTTATGTTCACTCATTGTGTCATGCATTGACTGTGGGGACACAATCAAAATCAAGTGTGGGGGATGTCTCATTTTCATTCTGTTTTGCATAGTATAAGTTTGCATTTTTTTCCTTTCTCTTTTTGCATTTTCCCCCCTTTTTCTTAAAAAAAAAGAATTTCGCACTTGTATTTACTTTTAAATAAGACATAATGGAGTTGTTAGCATATAATTTTGGTCGTTCGATTAAATTGTTTGGAAATTTACTTCTCTTAGCGGATAACCAAAGGAAAGTTTGAATTATGAGCAAATTTGGTGTAACTGGTATATAGGAAGATACGTGGGCGATGAGTATGAAATGTTTTCTGAATTGTAATCTGATTAAATGAATGGTTGATTTAGACTACTTGCGATAACATTTTAGATCGTTTAAGTGAAGTTGTGCTAAGATATTCTCGCTTAACTCTTTATCTTATGTTAAAAAAGAAGAAGAAGAAAATAGAGAAAAAAAGAGAAGAATATATATAATAATCCAAGGGTATCCAACATTGCTAGTACATCTGGCGTTGGTGTGAAAACCCGCCAAGCTCTTTCCGACATCTTGTTGACAAAGTCAGCGTCGGTATACCTTGGTCTCATTTTATGAGTTGGACACCTTAGGATTACCGACCCTCACGTAAGTCGAAATGCAGTATAGGGATGGTATACCTAGGTATTTGTGAATAATAATAATGTGAATATTTTGTAATAAAGAGAGAGTTAGCACTTAAAATCCAAGCACACTCTTCACTTATTCGACCTAACTTGTTAACAAAAAGGAAGTTGAGATGCCGTTTTGATTTTGATTTTATTCTTCGATTTTATTCTTCGAGTTAATTTTCTTGTTTGTTCTCCTTAAAAAAAATTGTGTGCTTGCTGTGTTTCATTTTTTTTGCTTTTGATTTTGTGTGTGTTTGTGGTTGTCTTCATTGTGTCTAGTCTTCTTAAAAAAAAGGTTTTAGTGTATGTTTGTTGTTAGATTCAACGTTTGTTCACTTGTGGTTGTTTCTTTTGTGTTTCTATTTTAGTGTTATTTTCTATTTTGTTTAGTCGTTCTTAAAAAAAAACTTGCCTTTTTTTTCATTTTCTTTCCAGTTTTCACTACAATTTGCTCCCTTTCTTTCATTTATTTCTTTCCAATTCTTCTCCAAATTTCTTTCCTTTTTTTTCTTAGAAATATTTAAAAAAAAAATCGTATTCATTGATTTCCTTTTCCTCCCTCTGTAATTTTCTTTCCCTTCTCTGCCTTACATTCCCTGACTGCATTCCTTCTTTTCTTTCCAGTAATTAATTAAAATTATTTCCTTTCAATTCTTCTTTTCTTTGCTCTCTGGTAATACTTCTGCCTTAAGTTCTCTGCCAATTCACAATCTTCTACATATATATATCTCCACCCAAGCCCATCTGAATTCCATTCTTCTACCATCTCCATATAATTCCTACCAAACATTTCCTCTCAAACATTGCCTTCACCCTACTTCTGCTTCACAGATTTCACCGCCACAATCTCAAATCAACCTTTACCATCCTCATAAACCACCTCTTTTCCTTTTCCTACAACTCAAATCCGATTTCAAATTCACTACCACAAACCTCCTCTTCTCATAAACCAAATTTTCTATCATTCAAAAAAAAAAACTTATGTGTCTATTTTTATTTTTTTTGTGTTTATTTGTGTGTTCTTCATCTTCTTCTTGTGCATCTTCTTGTTTTCTTTTTTGTGTCCGCTTCTTTGTGTTCTTTATTTTATGTAAATCTTTTACTAAAAAAAAAAGAGTTTGCTTGTTTGATCTTGTTCATAGATTTTGTATATTCACATGTTTTTGTGTTTAGTTAAGATTTTGTGTGTGTGTTTGTTTCATTCCTCTAATTCTTCTTTTCTAAAAAAAATCATCTCTTTTCAGGTTGCAAATCAAAAGGAGGGATTTACTTGGCTCTGCTTACACTACGTTGCTTTGAACAAATTAGCATTGCTTGCTTTTAAAAAAAAATCGCTGCTAAAAGTAAATTGTTAATTCTGCACGCTCTGGTATTGTTCTCTTCTCCATTGTTTTTATTTCAATGCATTATTATTTGCTTGCATTTGCATTCATATAGAAAAAAATCCAAAAACAAAATAAAAATTCATTCATAGCTGCATTGTTAATACACGTTTAGTTTCTGTTTTGCATTCATCTCGTTTTATTTTAATTTCTAAGGACATCATTAAATTTTGACAAATTGGTTTATTTCTAATGAATTATTTCTCGGTGCCTAGACTACGGCAGAGTAATAACCGTTTATAAATATTACGGTGATTCATAAATATTATATCCGTTGTTCCTCTGAAGGTACTTAAACCTTCGGCTGCATTGATATGGTGATTCCTGGTGCACCGATAACTCCTGTCCGTTAACTGGCTGAGAAATCTTTTGTTGAAATTAATCTAACCGTCATTATATAATTTTAGAAAATTTGTAAATAATTAGTTTGCATTCATATAGTTGCATTAGGTTCATGGATATATATAAAAAAAAATCCAAAGTCTAAAAAAAACAATTTTCTTTTGTGAATATTTCTTTTCTCATACAAAAAAAAGAAATAAAAAAATGGCTTTCCTGAAAATGTCCCAATTTCCTTATCCTCATGAATTTTATGGTAGTTGTGAAAATCAATGTAATCCATATAATTTTACACCAAATTCATATGGATATTTTAATAACAACTATTGTATGAACAATTTGGATTTTACACCACTAACTTTACAAAATTTTCAAAATAATCCTGATTTTGCACCACAAAATCTTCAAAATCCCAACCAACCCTCAAATCTTGAAACAAATGTCGAATCTCTACTTGAAATGTGCACACAACAAAATCAAAAATAAGTGAATGGTGTAATTCATAATTGGGCAACCATTCAAGTCAAAATTTTTAAAATAATCAAAATTTGAATTCACGTCCAAATTCAAATGGTTTTGATTATAACCCATGTCAATTCAATTTATAACTCCAAAATGAATTTCAAATTCAAAATGGAAATGTGAATCACTTTACAAAAGATTTTGGCAATGGAAATAATTTCAATGATGGTGCTATTAACGATTCTTGTTCTCAACAATTTCAAATTGAAACTTCTCTAGTTAATAATTATAACTTTGATTTTATTGAGCAAATGAATGAAATACACGATAATCACATGAATTTGTTGTTTCAAGACCGCATGAATTTTCGTGAAAAACAAAATAATCAAAACCGAACATGTGATGTGTCAAATGTTAATCCACCTTTTACCACATTCGAGGATCTTCAACTAACAACTTTTGAAATTGATGAAAATCTTAATGAAGTTGTTGAAAGCTCTGTAATTGATTTGAATTTGAATTCTCTTGAAAACAAAAACGTCAATCTTCAATTTGATCTTCCTCTCTTAGATTCTGAATTTTTTTAAAATTTAGCGACTTTAGATTGTCAACATGACAAAAATGATGAAGTTGTTAACAACTGTTTAGGTGAGGACGACTTTGATGAGCGAAAATTTCTTGAACTGATTGACGATAATGTTGTTGGGTCTGAAACTGAAAATGAAAATTTTGAAAACTTTGAAATTCTTAAGGTTGAAAATAACGAAACTGCTGAATGTGATCTTGAACACAATGACGATTTTTCAAAAACTGTTGAAACTCCTTGCGACTTAATCGTTTCAACTGAACCTCACTATGATCACTTGTTTTTCAATGATAAATTTCTGTAGTATATGAACTATTTTTGGAATAACATTGTTTATGAGAAAACACGATTTCGAAATTTACTGAAAATTCATTTGTTTGGTTTTGACTTTAGGTTTACGAATGGACCTTTAGTTAATAAAATTTCAAATATCAAAGCAAAACCAAACAATATTTCTCAAAACAAGCGTGGGGGTGAGAGTGATGCTTACGTCTCTCAATTATTCATCGTCTGAACAAATCAAACTTTGTTTTTGAAACTTTTACTGAACCACGTCTCGATGACCTCTCTTTAGTTGCTACAAAAATTCAATTCGATTTTAGGATCAATTGTAAGCTCAAAATTTCAAAATTAGCAACTCAAACTTTTGAAAAAATAGAATTTGTTTTTCCAAATCTGAAATGTAATATAAAATCCTTTATGATTTGGTTTTTTGTGCTTAAGTTATGTCTCATAATCTTAATGAGGCTGCGCCATTGGTCCATTGTGGACGGTTCATCTATTCGATGACTGCATATTTTTTCACATACATTCGGTAAGATGCACTAACCCTCTTTTGTAAATATGTAAATATGTAAATATTTCCCTTCTGTTCACCCATTATATCATGCATTGACTGTGCGGACACAGTCGAAATCAAGTGTGGGGGAAGTCTCATTTTCATTCTGTTTTGCATAGCTTAAGTTTGCATTTTTTTCCTTTCTCTTTTTGCATTTCCCCCTTTTTCTTAAAAAAAAAGAATTACGCACTTGCATTTACTTTTAAATAAGACATGATGGAGTTGTTAGCATATAATTTTGGTCGTTTGATTAAAATGTTTGGAAATTTACTTCCCTTAGCGGATAACGAAAGGAAAGTTCGAATTATGAGCAAATTTGGTATAACTGGCATATAAGGAGATTCGTGGGTGATGAGTATGAAATGTTTTCTGAATTGTAATCCGATTAAGTGAATGGTTGATTTAGACTACTTGCGATAACATTTTAGATCGTTTAAGTGAAGTTGTGCTAAGATATTCTCTCTATCTTATGTTTTAAAAAAAAGAACGAGAAAATGGGAAAAAAGAGAAGAATATATATAATAATCAAAGGGTACCTAACATTGCTAGTACATCTGGTGTTGGTGTGAAAACACACCAAGCTCTTTCCGACATCTTGTTGACAAAGTCAGCGTCAGTATACCTTGGTCTCATTTTATGAGTTAGACACCTTAGGATTACCGACCCTCACATAACTCGTAATGCAGTGTAGGGGTGGTATACCTAGGTATTTGTAAATAATAATAATGTGAATATTTTTTAATAAAGAGAGAGTAAGCACTTAAAATCCAAGCACACTCTTCCCTTATTCTACCTAACTTGTAAACAAAAAGGAAGTTGAGATGCCGTTTTACGATTGTTGATATCGATTATAGAATTCATTTCATATTTACACTATGTTTCTACCAAAACAACTGGCCAAGATGGAGGAGTTGATGAAGATAACATGACTTTTGTTTGAAGTTTTGATTAGTAAAGGACTCAAATTTCATAGTGACGACCCAAATTTGTATTAACTCATTCGTGTAAAATTTAAAAGTAAATTGTCCATTTGTAAAAATTCCTTTAGAAACATGCATTCATATTGTAAATATTTTCAAAATTTTCATTTTGTACATACTTTTTGATTTTGGATTTTGTGGGTAGTATCCGCTGAAAATTACTAGGGACACCTAGGGTTTTAACGGCTTGTTGCATATGCTAAATGCTGTCGTGTTTCCCACGAAAGTGTGACAAATCTTAGTTTAGTTTATTCGAGGACGAATAAAAAGATAATTGTGGGGGTATTTGATATACACGTAAAATTGTATATTTTATCCACTTATTTATCTTGTTTTCCCTTTAAAATAATTGATATTGTGTATCTATAGCTGTGTTTTCAGATTATTGATAAAAAGCATGGTTTAAAGCATTTGATGGATAAAGCATGAAGAATATTCTTAAAAAGAGTGAAGTTTGAAATTACTAAAGCTTGAAGAGTTTAAAGCTTGAAGAACAATTACAAATAGAGTTCAGTTAGGTAGATTTAGCTCGTTAAAGACTCATGCTGCGTTCACATTGGCTCATTTGCAAGGCCTCTCACTCTACAGCTGCATTCACACTAGCTTATGTGTTATTTGGGCTAAATCTTTGGTCCCACATTGTGTAATTATCCAATTAGTCTTTGTCATATCAGCTATAAATACACTTGTATCTAGTTCATTTGGATTCATTCAACATTGGGTTTTATTCTGTAAACTTTCTCTTGGAATAAAATCATTCTTCTCCCTTTTCTCTTAAGTTTATTGTATTTTATTTATGTTGTTTTCTTTGTTTTTATCTTTTTTTCTTTTAGCTATGTCTAGCTAATATCCTTTAATTAGGGGGTGATGACGCTTAGATTAGATTCAATATGAATCACATAGCCAAAGAGATTAGGACTTCATGTATATAGATCTAGATCTGAACCTTCATATTCTGTGTCGTTTAAGAGCAATGCTCCTTCATAGGGAATGTGAAGTGCAACAGGAAAACACAAGAAAAGCAGGTGGTGAGGTCAGAAAATAACATAAAGGAGGTGAATCAAGAGCAAGAAAAAGGGTGATCAGGTAGAGGAGAAGCAGTAATTAGAGAGGAGAGCAAGAAGGGGGTGATATCACAGATAAAAAAGCAGAATTTAGAGAAGAAATAAGAGTAGCTAATTCATTCAATTTCTCATATCCGGTTACATAGAGTACTGCACTTATATACTAGTGCTTACAACGACTATTTTAACCCAACACATCAAGAAACAAAATAAAACCTATCCACATACTTGGTTTCCAGATTTTAATAGATACATGCACATATTAAAAGGATGCATAACAAATTCCCCCCCTTCAAAACAACCTTGTCCTTAAGGTTGAGTAGAGATGCCCCCAACCATCCAGCAGTAATTAAGCAACCACCCGGGTCAAATACAAACATCTTTCTTCCATTACAATGTTTGCCCTGAAGCGAAAAACTAGTTGTATAGGCTAGAACATTTTTACAGACTGTACATGGGGGTGTAGAAGCAGCAAGAGCTTTAGCTCCTATGTTGTTGAATTCTTCAAATCTTCTAATAATAGTAACTTTAAAAAGCACAACTATTGTTTTTATAATTGATGTTTGACCACCAACCGACCCTTCTTTAACCAATCCGAGATCTGAAAATTTTGCACGGTAATCCTTCCCAAGCGACATATCTAAGCATTTCAGGTCTCTATTTTTAAACTGAGCAATCTGCTTTAAGATTCCCTCATTGTAACACCCCACCTCCGTTAAGGTCACTCACAAAGGGAATGCCTTAACTTTGATGGAGCATTTTAGTAAACAGAACGGAATATTACAAGACAGATAAACAGTACTTGAAAAATTATAACTTTATTACAGTAGAAAACAGAAATCAGTATGGTTACATCTTTATCAAAAACTCAAGTACATAAATCTCAGCCTTGTTCAAAACTATCAGAGTACAAAACTTTAAAATCATAATCCCCACAGAACAGAAGCTATACAGAGCCAAGCCATACTTTAAGCACTTCAAGCACAAGGAATCCGGATCAAGCTAAAGTATTCCCTCCTCGAAAACCTGGGGGGGGGGGGGGGACGGAAGAAAAGGGGCGAAAACAAGCAAGGTCAGACATAAAGTCTGGCAAGTCCAGTGATTTTCAGTTATAAACAGATAATAGTAATAATGACATGAAAGCAAAACTGGATAAGAGATAACAGTAACAGGAGCAGCAGATATACTTAGGTTAAACAGTAGAAACAGAATGATGTAGACTGAGCCTTGCTTCTTATTTATATCTTACTTGTCTGCACTAATACTAGTATATAAGAATTAGGTGTTACCCTAACGTTCAGTCTGTACGCAGAAACGGGGTCAGAATTATTTCTATAGAAACAGAATGTTAATATTGGGCCTTTACCACCCGAGCAGAAATAATGGGCTTTTACCACCCAAATAGACGGTACCACACTGAGGCAGACAAGTATTACACCCAACAGAAACAGACGGTACCACAACAGAATTAGATAGAATTAGATGTACCTTAAATTCTATCCCAAGCGATCGGCTCCCTAATACATAAATACCCTGTGTCGGCCCCACAGAAGGGTGTATCGTTCCCTAAAGTGACAACCTTTGAATGACACAGACCTATTTACGGATGTCACGGCGTCTTACATCCACAGAGGTAGACCGGGACTCATGCACGCACATGACCCGGTTGGAACGCACCATCAACATCCCTCGCCATTATCGGAATGAACCGCTTATAATTAGTTCAGTAAGCGTGCCCGGACCCTACCTACTGTTGGGTCAAAGTTTTGATACCAGAAAGGGTTACTGACTAATATGGGTCCCAAACAACAGATGACACAAGTAAAATCCCTCCTAACCTTGTGTCCCCAGACTAACAGATTTCAGATTAACTTGTTTACAAGTTCAGACATACAGAGTTTAGATTTACTAGTTCACAGATCAAAAAATCAAATCAACAAGTTTTCAGACTAACGGATCAGATTACAGATTTAACAGGTTTTCAGATTTGTCTAACTTTGTATTAGGCCTACAGATTCATGAACGGGTTTACTACATATTTTAGTCTAGTTGGTTTAACCCTATCCACCTAACACGTTTTAGACATCATTTTTTTTATCTCAGATTTGCATTAATTAATTATTAATGCCCAGACCTCTCACGTTAGGTCGCTAGCTTGTGGCCGCTGGATGGGCCGGGCGGTTCCGGGCAGACTTCTGCTACAAGCCAGACCTAACCTCGTGTCTTAAGCACGTTATGACTAACTTCTCACATTAGAACCTATTGTTTGCGGCCACTGGATGGGCCGGGCGGTTCCGGGCAGGATTATGCCGCAAACTCATTCTAATCTCGAGTTAGCCATGTTTATCTTTGCGGCCAATTAATTAATAATTTACCATTTATGCGCACGCCCAATATATATGTCAATTTATACATAACTATAGCCAATTCAGATTATATCAATAACAGACTAATTGTATCAACTCAACAGATATAGCAGATAACAGATTTTTCAGATTAGGTGTCTTAACGGATTTAGCAGATTAAGCAAACTAGCAGATTTAGCAGATAACAGATTAGGCATCTCAACATATTTAGTTTAGCAGATTGGCATTTTCAACAGACTTAGCAGATGACAGATTTTAGCAGATTTAGTATTTCTAAAGGTTCTATTTACATGCCTTGCCTAATCATAAATTAGGCCTAAATTCATATGCCTAAATAATTGTCATGATTCACCATATGATCATATATTCCATGTTTGCATAAATTTACATAGCGCAGAATATGGACATAATTTACCATATAACATATGTTCCAATTTTGGTTAAACTAGCATTGTACAGCAGATTCACATATAAATTATACCAAATATAACCACTAATTACAATGCATGCCATATATCCAAAAATCCTTATTTAGGTGTATTCCCACTTAATAGTCATCAAATCTTATTATAGATTTTAATTTCTACACCTAAGTCACATATCTTCCTCTTCTTAAAATGTGCCACAAATCATGTATCATATTCTTAAAATCAGATATTGAATTATGTCCCCTAATCACAGATTATCATACCTAGCTTGCTCAGATCCAGATCTAGTTTACAACATGTAATATGTATTTAAACTAATTACATGTCTACGGTTGAATTTATGCCCCAATTCCTAAGTCATATGTCCAATGTAAATTTTATGCCTCAAATCTCAAGTCGTATGTTCAATATTCTTTATGCCATAAAACTCAAGTCATAGGTTCAATTATATGCCTTAGATTTATGTTCTATGTTCCAAGTTCAACCTATGTTCTTTCCTCAAATCAGTCACATATTGGTCATGCCCAATTTATGCATCATTCATTTTATTGTCCCAAACATTTTAGCGTATGTTAATCTCTTATGAGATTCGCTCAGGCTCGTGGTAGCTTGGCTATAGAACAGAAAGCAGAATGAAATACAGAATAAGATAGAGCTAAACAGAACAGACATAATCTCAGATTCAGATTTACAATTCATGTCACAATCATAATTAATGTTTATATCGGAAAATAACTATACTTGCCTTGATTGGATTAAAGAAAGAACTTTAATTGTTGTAGAATCGTTGCAGAAGCTTTATTCTCTGGTTTGAATTGAGTTGCTTAGGTTGATGTTGATTAGCTTCTAGTTTTGATTCCAGCAGAGTTGCGACGCCATTTTTATTTTTATTTAGAACAGAGGCAGAGTAGAAGTAGAATAGAATTATGTGTAGAGAAGGCTAGGTTTGGGGCTGTTTAAATAGGTTTAGGCAGATGAATCTGGACAGAAATTGGTCTAAATGCGCAGAAATGAA
This sequence comes from Allium sativum, assembly GCA_030737875.1. Taxonomy (NCBI): domain Eukaryota; kingdom Viridiplantae; phylum Streptophyta; class Magnoliopsida; order Asparagales; family Amaryllidaceae; genus Allium; species Allium sativum. The sequence goes on from CM060922.1 coordinate 36,275,604, forward strand.
CTCAGCCTCGGATCTGGATTTTCGGGGCAGGTCGACCCCCAGGTCGACTCTAGGGTCGACTCTATAGTCGACCTGGTCAGGGGGGTCGACTCACCAGTCGACTCCCCAGTCGACCTGGGTATATGGGCGGGAATTTTCCCGCCTGTTTTCTCTGGGTTTGAATTTCGAATTTCTGGCTTTATTTTCGAGCTGTTTTTAATTCTGAAAATTCCTAAAAATTTGGAAGGCCATAACTTTTTCATACGGACTCCGATTTACGCAAACTCGGACTCGTTTTTAAGCAGAATTTCGAGATGAACGCAATGGCGCTACCCGTTTCCCTTAATTCTTCTGTTATAATTTAATTATTCTCTGATTTGTTATTCTTATGTTCATAGAAAATACGGGGTGTTACATTCTCCCCTCCTTAAAGGATTTCGTCCCTGAAATCTTCAAGTTAAGAAGAATGTGTCCTACCATCCAATCATTCATCTACTCAATCATCATCCACAAGCATCTATTGTCCTTAGAAATTTCTAATATTGTATGAACATATGCAAAAGTGTGTGTATATGTTCCTTATCTAATGCAAAGATCAGGCGATCTACTGATTCAGTTGACCTCCTTAATGCGAATTATGTCAGTGCCATGCGTCCAACATGTAAGCAATTTTCCTTTTTGATACATATCATTTCTATATGAGTGCACAACCGTTCATTCATATGCAACATCCATGTGCTAATTCAACCATTTTGCATCCATAAAAATTTAAAATGCTCACACATCCATATGCAGTATGAGAGTGTTTTCGAGCCGATCTAGTGCCTAGTGTGTGTATATGCATCCACGAGCAACCACTAGCAATCACTTGCATCCACTTGCAACCATCAAACATAACATGTCTCAAACACATGTTTACACCAATTAGTTTCTACCTAAAGGTCGAAGACTCAATCGATAGGATACAGTCGAGTGATGGAAGCGAGTACAGATAAGACAATGACTTAGTTCCCATTAGACATTGGTTGAGAAAATAATTCCCCTAAGTATCAACCCCGAAGACCGAAATCAACATCAGATTGACACCTAGAGGATTACCTTCTTTAGACAATGTCAAAACTGGAAATCAGAATTATTCAGATATTTACAGGCTACTGGTACAGATCAGGTTCCCTAATGATTCTTAGGAAGCTAAGCATGATAAAATCATATCCCACAAAAACTCAGAATGTATGCGTCATACTTGACGCCTAACACAGATATCACTCAAACTTTAATTTAAAACAGATGAGTCATAACCCTTATGGGTTTGAGTCTACAACGGAATTGGAAACAATGCTAGTATTAAAGTGCAGAGTATCGATTACAGAATCAAAATGCCAGAATCAGAAAGAGTTTTAACTCAACAATCAGATAAAGAAATTAAACCTTCTACGGAAATTTTTCCCTATTTCTATCCTATCCACTAGCCTCGAGAGTGTTTGCCTGCCCTCCTGAAGTTAGTCCTGCCCTCTGCCCTTGCCCTCGTTTCTTCGAGCAGTCTCTAGTGAAGTGTCCCATCTCACCACAATTGAAGCAAGCGCCCTTCCTCTTTCTGCAATCCTTGTTCAGATGAGTTGAGCTTCCACAGGTAAAACACTTTTTCTCCTTCTTATCTTCAGACTCCTTATCTTTCCTTTGGGTTTCCTTTTTGGGCCATGCTTTCTTGTTCTGTGGTTCTTCCTTCTTTGCCTCTTTCTTCTCGGGTGCCTTATCAGCTTTAGTGCCTTTCTCTTCCTCGTGCGTGAACGCCATTTCCACTAGCTTCTCAAAGGTGGCCCCCATAGGGATGTGAGTCATAGCCAACCCTTGCAACGGCTCATTCAAGCCTTTAACGAACCTCAGAGCCTTCTTCTCCTGCGTGTTCACCAAGTCCAAGCCAAACCTTGCTAACTGATTAAATTTGTTGACATATTCTTTGACTGATAAGCTCCCTTGCTTTAACGTCAAGAACCTTTCCATATATAGATTCTCCTTGCCCGTGAGAGAAACTTTGCCTCAAACCTACGTCTGAAATCCGCCCAAGAGTCAACAGGGCGCTCTCCATTAGTGACCTCCCACCAAAACGAGGCCTCTCCCTTCATTAACCAGGCTGCTAAACGGACATTCCTTTCGTCTTCTACTTCAAAGATTCCAAGCAATTCTTCTGTCTCCTTAAGCCAGTCTCTGGCTTCCACAAACGTCTCTGACCCTTGAAAAGTTTTTCCGCCCATAGCCCTAAACTCCTTGCACGTCTTTGCAAAAGTATCAACGCGAGGTGGGGGAGGAGGAGGAGGAGGAGCAGGTGCAACCGGGGGTAGAGGAATAGCGGGGCCCACCTGATTGGCCTTAGCCTCTAAGAATCGTCTGAACCAACCAGGTATCGTTACACCCTCCGGAAGGTTAAGATCTTCAGCCATGCTGAGATGAAAAAGGAAAGATTCAAAACGGAAAATCGAAAGAAAGATGTATGGCTTTCGGGGACTATGTTTTTCAAAATAAGTTTTACTTTTGAAAATACTTCCTTTTAAAACCTTTTTGGAAATAGTTTTCAAAAACTTTTATCTAATCTGGTAACCTTTAGCTCTGATACCAAGTGTAACACCCCACCTCCGTTAAGGTCACTCACAAAGGCAATGCCTTAACTTTGATGAAGCATTTTAGTAAACAAAACAGAATATTACAAGACAGATAAACAGTGCTTGAAAAATTATAACTTTATTACAGCGTAAAACAGAAATCAGTATGGTTACATCTTTATCAAAAACTCAAGTACATAAATCTCAGCCTTGTTCAAAACTATCAGAGTACAAAACTTTAAAATCATAATCCCCACAGAACAGAAGCTATACAGAGCCAAGCCATACTTTAAGCACTTCAAGCAGAAGGAATCCGGATCAAGCTAGAGTATTCCCTCCTCGAAAACCTGGGGGGGAATGGAAGAAAAGGGGCGAAAACAAGCAAGGTCAGACATAAAGTCTGGCAAGTCCAGTGATTTTCAGTTATGAACAGATAATAGTAATAATGACATGAAAGCAAAACTGGATAATAGATAACAGTAACAAGAGCAGCAGATATACTTAGGTTAAAAGCAGAAACAGAATGATGTAGACTGAGCCATGCTTCTAATTTATATCTTACTTCTCTGCACTAATACTAGTATATAAGAATTAGGTGTTACCCTAACGTTCAGACTGCAACAGAAAGGGGTCAGAATTATTTCTGCAGAAACAGAATGTTAATATTGGGCCTTTACCACCCGAGCAGAAATAATGGGCCTTTACCACCCAAACAGACGGTACCACACTGAGGCAGACAAGTATTACACCCAACAGAAACAGACGGTACCACAACAGAATTAGATAGAATTAGATGTACCTTAAATTCTATCCCAAGCGATCGGCTCCCTAATACATAAATACCCTGTGTTGGCCCCACAGAAGGGTGTATCGTTCCCTAAAGTGACAACCTTTGAATGACACAGACCTATTTACGGATGTCACGGCGTCTTACATCCACAGAGGCAGACCGGGACCCATGCACGCACATGACCCGGTTGGAACGCACCATCAACACCCCTCGCCATTATCGGAATGAACCGCTTATAATTAGTTCAGTAAGCGTGCCCGGACCCTACCTACTGTTGGGTCAAAGTTTTGATACCAGAAAGGGTTACTGACTAATATGGGTCCCAAACAATAGATGACACAAGTAAAATCCCTCCTAACCTTGTGTCCCCAGACTAACAGATTTCAGATTAACTTGTTTACAAGTTCAGATATACAGAGTTTAGATTTACTAGTTCACAGATCAGAAAATCAAATCAACAAGTTTTCAGACTAACGGATCAGATTACAGATTTAACAGGTTTTCAGATTTGTCTAACTTTGTATTGGGCCTACAGATTCATGAACGGGTTTACTACATATTTTAGTCTAGTTGGTTTAACCCTATCCACCCAACACGTTTTAGACATCATTTTTTTATCTCAGATTTGCATTAATTAATTATTAATGCCCAGACCTCTCACATTTGGTCGCTAGCTTATGGCCGCTGGATGGGCCGGGCGGTTCCGGGCAGACTTCTGCCACAAGCCAGACCTAACCTCGTGTCTTAAGCACGTTATGACTAACTTCTCACATTAGAACCTATTGTTTGCGGCCACTGGATGGGCCGGGCGGTTCCGGGCAGGATTACGCCGCAAACTCATTTTAACCTCGAGTTAGCCAAGTTTATCTTTGCGGCCAATTAATTAATAATTTACCATTTATGCGCACGCCCAATATATATGTCAATTTATTCATAACTATAGCCAATTCAGATTATATCAATAACAGACTAATTGTATCAACTCAACAGATATAGCAGATAACAGATTTTTCAGATTAGGCGTCTTAACGGATTTAGCAGATTAAGCAAACTAGCAGATTTAGCAGATAACAGATTAGGCATCTCAACATATTTAGTTTAGCAGATTGGCATTTTCAACAGACTTAGCAGATGATAGATTTTAGCAGATTTAGTATTTCTAAAGGTTCTATTTACATGACTTGCCAAATCATAAATTAGGCCTAAATTCATATGCCTAAATAATTGTCATGATTCACCATATGATCATATATTCCATGTTTGCATAAATTTACATAGCGCAGAATATGGACATAATTTACCATATAACATATGTTCAATTTTGGTTAAACTAGCATTGTACAGCAGATTCACATATAAATTATACAAAATATAACCATTAATTACAATACATGCCATATATCCAAAAATCCTTATTTAGGTGTATTCCCACTTAATAGTCATCAAATCTTATTATAGATTTTAATTTCTACACCTAAGTCACATATCTTCCTCTTCTTAAAATGTGCCACAAATCATGTATCATATTCTTAAAATCAGATATTGAATTATGTCCCCTAATCACAGATTATCATACCTAGCTTGCTCAGATCCAGATCTAGTTTACAACATGTAATATGTATCTAAACTAATTACATGTCTACGGTCGAATTTATGCCCCAATTCCTAAGTCATATGTCCAATGTAAATTTTATGCCTCAAATCTCAAGTCGTATGTTCAATATTCTTTATGCCATAAAACTCAAGTCATAGGTCCAATTATATGCCTTAGATTTATGTTCTATGTTCCAAGTTCAACCTATGTTCTTTCCTCAAATCAGTCACATATTGGTCATGCCCAATTTATGCATCATTCATTTTATTGTCCCAAACATTTTAGCGTATGTTAATCTCTTATGAGATTTGTTCAGGCTCGTGGTAGCCTGGCTATAGAACAGAAAGCAGAAAGAAATACAGAATAAGATAGAGCTAAACAGAACAGACATAATCTCAGATTCAGATTTACAATTCATGTCACAATCAGAATTAATGTTTACATCGGAAAATAACTGTACTTGCCTTGATTGGATTAAAGAAAGAACTTTAATTATTGTAGAATCGTTGTAGAAGCTTTAATCTCTAGTTTGAATTGAGTTGCTTAGGTTGATGTTGATTAGCTTCTTGTTTTGATTCCAGCAGAGTAGCGATGCCATTTTTATTTTTATTTAGAACAGAGGCAGAGTAGAAGCAGAATAGAATTGTGTGTAGAGAAGGCTAGGTTTGGGGCTGTTTAAATAGGTTTAGGCAGATGAATCTGGACAGAAATCGGTCTAAATGCGCAGAAATGAACTCAGCCTCGGATCTGGATTTTCGGGGCAGGTCGACCCCCAGGTCGACTCTAGGGTCGACTCTATATTCGACCTGGTCAGGGGGGGTCGACTCACCAGTCGACTCCCCAGTCGACCTGGGTATATGGGCGGGAATTTTCCCGCCTGTTTTCTCTGGGTTTGAATTTCGAATTTCTGGCTTTATTTTCGAGCTGTTTTTAATTCTGAAAATTCCTAAAACTTTGGAAGGCCATGACTTCTTCATACGGACTCCGATTTACGCAAACTCAGACTCGTTTTTAAGCAGAATTTCGAGATGAACACAATGGCGCAACCTGTTTCCCTTAATTCTTCTGTTATAATTTAATTATTCTCTGATTTGTTATTCTTATGTTCACAGAAAATACGGGGTGTTACACTCATAAACCTGATAAAATCGACCTCTTCTCAACAAATAATGATCATTATAATTATTGCAGGTGACAACCAGTTTTGAACTTTCAATATCATGATTTGGATTCTGCTTTAGCGCACATTCAATAAGTGAAGGACCATCTTCTCGAAAAAATTGAGATTTATCATCAAATTTATCATCTTCTTGAATAAACTAGGATTTATCATCAAATTTACTCACATATGTACCCAACTGGGTATCACATTCACTGAGATCAGAATCAAACTTGTTTGGCTTCGTAAAAGTGTCCTTGATGACAGTATTATTCGCAGCCACTTTTGGGACTCCTGCAGTCTTGCATTCGAGATTGATATCATCAGTAGTTTCACTTGGCTCAATAGTAACTTCAACATCATCAACATGTCCGTACAAATTATCATTTAATTCCTTACTAACTTCTAGGACAGCAAGCTTGTCTTCACCATCAGATGTGCTTAAATGACTTGCTGTAAAGTGTAACTGAATGGCTTCATAGAAAGTGGACCTATGATCAAAGTCTAAAACATTATGAGAATATTTGTAAAACTATTGCAATGCCTCTTTTCTAAGATTGTAAGAACAAATATGAACCCATCTTTGGATATCAGTGTTGTGATTCATAAAGAATTGCTCCGCTTGTCGCAACCAATCAACAACTTTATCTTCTCCTAAGAATAAGGGAAAATCTATCTTGAAATTTATTTTTGAAGTATCTCTTGATGTAGTAGTCATAGTGTCATCCTGTCTTGCTGGTGTGTCTGTGATTCATGAGTTATTTTCTGTATTTCTTGGATGTATATCTGCAGTCCTTATGTGAGCATCAACATTTCTTGCACTTGTTTCTACTGGCCTTGAGTGAACATCATCAGCTACTCCATTGCATTCATTTGTATAAAAATTTATATCCAACAGACAACATTCTTCATAAATATTTCTTCCATGTAAATCGTCCCTCGCTGTGACAGATGAGTTGTATGATTAAAATTGTATTGATGCCCTTAACCCATCCTGTATGAATGAAATAGTTGTACTCTAAATATACCCATATGGATCGAACACTTCACAAAGCACATCTATGCTGATAGGATAAAACATATTGCAAATTTTGACTTCAGTAATTCTTGATATTGCTTCTTGAATTTTCTGGCTTCTCATTTCTTTTAATTCCAAAAAAATTTGATCCAACATTTCGAGTATCTTGTCCATTTTCCCACCGCATTTCTCTAAATTATTGATCGCAGAATCAACGGAGTTTGAAACCTCTTCACTGCCATTACTATGTAAAGGATTTGCTGGGTGAGGGTCTGAATCATGCTCACCCGGTGGCTCTGATACTAATTTGTGATAGCCTATTTCCTTCATGTTGTAACAGGTTTGCATGGGTTGCAAACTTGAGGTTGTTGGGTGGTACAGCAGAGGTGTAGATGAGTATTAGGTTAGTGAACAAGAGGAAGAAAGGCGGTTTCAGGATACTGTAGAGAAGACTTAGGGGTGGAAGTTGTGCATGAAGGAAATATGGTGGTAAACAAGAAAAAGAAAGTTTTCAAGTTGCCGGGAATGGGAAGTGCAACAGGAAAACACAAGAAAAGCAGGAGGTGAGGTCAAAAAATAACATGAAGGAGGTGAATCAAGAGCAATAAAAAGGTTGATCAGGTAGAGGAGAAGCAGTTATTAGAGAGGAGAGCAAGAAGGGGGTGATATCACAAATAGAAAAGCACAGTTTAGAGAAGAAATAAGGGTAGCTAATTCATTCAATTTCTCATATTCGATTACATAGTACTGCATATATATACTAGTGCTTACAATGACTATTTTAACCCAGCACATCAAGAAACGAAATAAAGCCTATCCACATACTTGGTTTCTAGATTTTAATAAATACATGCACATATTAAAAGGATGCATAACAGCTCTCCCTTCAAACTGCCATGGCCTTCACTGCCAATAATGATGGAATTGTATACTTAGAATTTCTTTTGTTTTGAGATTGCTTCACTGATTACTGGCTGTGTTAATTTTGACTAAGAGAATCTGAATTGAAGTCTGAAAACGGATTTTTTTAGCATTCAAAAGCTAGAAAGTTGTTTGCATCCATTTTCCAGTCAGTGCTATTAGGTTTATGCTGATTTTTGGTATCAGCAGGTTTATAGTCGGTAGTCAGATTTTAAGCATCGAGGACAAAGAATGTATCAAATAGACTTCTTTTAGACTAAAAAGGGTCTTGGGTGTTTATATATATTTCCAGTTATATTTTATCAACTTGTTATTTTGTTCTGAAGCATATACTGTACTTATACGACCATCATTAAGAAGTAAAATTTATAATTTATTCTACAGCAATAATTATAATTACTAGACTAATATGAACTAATATGTTTTAAGCATATCGCGTATGTTCATTCATATTTAATTTGTGTAGGATGAAAGACAACAATTGCATGCAAATAATATGAAACTGATTGATATGCGAATCAAATTTGTAGAAGCTCAGGTCAGAAACACAAACATGCAGAACAAGATGCAACGACTAGCGATGGAAAAGGTGATTGAGAAACTTGAAGCTGATATAGAAGCAATTAAGGTGGAAAAGTCGGGTTGTACGATCATGTAGTTCGAGGTAATTAGCATATTATCTTTGTGGAATATTATATATTTGTAGAATACTATAACGGATTTCATTGTTATACATTATGTGCACTACACCAAACAGGCCATTTTGTTGCACTTTTTTCATATCGTCTACTCATGATTATTATTGTGGTAAATTTATAATGGTTATTATTTGTAGCATATTCGATTATCATGATTATTATCGGATTTCCTTTGATATGATTATAATACCTTCACTTCTTTCTCCGTATAAGTTCATAGCCTTTGCAAAAATGATTCATCACAAAGCTGGAATTTACCTGATACGGAGAAAGAAGTGAAGGTATTATAAGCACCATTCCTTAGTAGCTTTTATCTTCAAAATCGCTCTGCTGCCTGTCCATCATGCTAGGGTTGGAAAGAGTGAAGGAAAAGAAGGAAAAGACTAGTCAGCAATAAAACAAAATGTACTATACTTGGTAGTTTAAATAAAACAAAAATTTACAGTTTTTAATATATTTAGTATTGATATGAATAAATTTATAATAAATCAAAGTTCTATATTTATTTATTAAAATTACTAGTTGTGAGCTAATAAAAAAATATCTAATATATATCCATATGATGTAGTTCGTGATGAGAAGGGTAAAGATGTAGTTTGCGATGATTGTGTTGTTTTGGATGATGATAACAAGGAAGATGAATACAAGGAACGTGTTAGCTTAGATGACAACAATGAGGAAGAGAAAGATACAAACAACAAAAACAAGGAAGACATTGTGATAAATTGGATTGGGAATACAAATATGAGGAAAAATATGTGCTTCGAGGAAAGACTGCATAGATGTTGTGCCCATATAAAAGAGATGGGCTGCAATGGTTCTAGACATTACATTGTGCAGGAACAGGTGGGATTTTGGAGGATGATATGGATTTGGGAAAGACAATGCAGGTACATTTCTGTATGTTGGTTCACTTGTACTGATTTTTTTAAAGCATCTTATTCCCTAGAGCTAGCATATAAAACAATAAACCATAAACACTAAACATTAAATAATAAATCATAAACAATAAAAATTAAACCATAAACGATAAATACAATCTAGTGTGATATTTTATTCAACTCAACCCTATTTTAACCCAATCCAGCCGTATTAAGAAAACCGCTTTGCCTTAGTAATGGGAGCATAGGCATAGCTATTTCATCATACAAGGGAGTTTCAAACTCTTTATCCTGATATATCTCTTCGGGTTTTTCCTATTGCATTTCCTATTTAAGCAGAAAGATGCCAATGAAAAGCGCTTGAAATCCGGAAGTGCAAACCTTATGCATTGTTCTCAATCAAAGTAAAAGTGCAGCCAGCCTGCACTTTAAAATTTAAAACAATAAGCGCTAAATGCTTGCACCTATTAACTTAAAATACAAATAGTTCATGGAGTTTTTTAACTGCACTCAACCTCTAGCACCTATACTTGAAATTTGGAGTTGTGTACTATTTGTTTTGTTATGAAAATTGAGAATTTTCCAGTATGTACTTGTAACAATAAACCATAAACAATAAATCATAAACAGTAAATCATAAATAATAAACCATAAAAATTAAACTTAAATAATTCCATGAACTAATTGTATTTTAAGTCAATAAGTGCAAGCGTTTAGCGCTTATTATTTTAATTTTTAAAGTGCATGCTAGCTGCACTTTTACTTTGATTGAGAATAGTGCAGAAGGTTTGCACTTTCAGATTTCAAGCGCATTTCAGTGGCATGTTTCTGTTTAAATTGGAAATGAAATAGGAAAAACCCGAAGAGATATATCAAGATAAAGAGTTTGTAACTCACTTGTTTGATGAAATAGCTTTGCCTTTGCCTCTATTACTAAGGAAAAGCGGTTTTCTAAATTCGGTTGGATTGGGTTAAAATAGAGTTGGGTTGAATGAAATATCACATTCGATTGTATTTTTCATTTATGTTTTATGTTTTATAGTTTATGATTTATTATTTAATGTTTATTGTTTACGATTTATTGTTTATGATTTATTGCTTATTATTTAATGTTTATGGTTTATTGTTACAAGTACATACTAAAAATACTGAATTTTCATAAAAAAACTGACACACCCAAATGGTTCCGGTTTTAGGAGAATTTGACGGTCGGATCTTCCGTAACGTCAATTCGAAGTCAATGGTCGAAATTCGCGAACGGTCGTGGCGCGGCGCGTTCTATTCAGGCCATTAATATATATATATATATATATATATATATATACATAATATATTATATATATTTCATCGATTTCCATTTAAAACGTATTTTATAAATCGTTTTAACTTCGTTTTAAAAACGATTCCAACATCATTTTTCAATTCTAAATCAAAATTGAATATTTCTTATCATTAATGTATAAATGATAATATTTTCAAAGTATATATTTGAAATCATCTCTTTTTCGATATTCATTATAAGAATGAATGAAATCGATATAAATATCGTTCGCGTCAAAATGGCGCATATCTAATCAACACGGCCTTCACATTTTCCAGTATTTCGTGTCCATCCAAAATCGGACATCAAAACCAGATTTTTAATCCTTTACAGAATATTATTTTAAAATATTTGTTATTTTAAAATATTTAGTATTTTTAAATATTTGTTCATTCTGAATTGGAATCAGACTCAGTCAGTTACCATATAATGTTATTTATATGAATTTCATACAAGACATGTAGACAAAAATCATGATATACAATCAACCATCATGCAGAGTGCATTTTTCACTGTATAAACATTAAATATAAATAATTGATGCTTACACAGTCTGTCAACCAATCGATTGACAAACCACTAAACAATTGGGATTAGTGTACGTCAAATATCATCCCAATACCCGTGTGGGGTTTCAATCAACACACACAGAATATTATTTGTGCAGTTGGGCGATGTGTAAAATTTATCGTCCCAATCCATATCTGTCCAATGGGTGTAGATAAACAAATCGTCTGATTTGTAAATGAATATTTATTTCATTTATGTACATGATAATAATTATATTTTTAACGATAAAATATTTATTTCAACACATGAACATTTTATTTATTCCATTCCATAATCACAATCACAATCAATTTTCACAACACAATCAAACAAACAAGTCGTCCGTGGTCTGTGGACGACGGGGAGCGATTCATATATGCAGTTATAAAATAAATAACTATATAAGAAAAATTAGAGTGAGAAGGAGTACTCACATTGGGTTCGGCTTTGCCTAAAATTGTAGCAAGCTCTAAAAATTCCCCGGTCTCTTCTAGAATGTAGAAGACGTCGTCACGGTCCCGGTGTCTCTTGTTTCACTAAATTTCGATAACATAACAAAAAGATATGATTTTTATTCTATAATCGTAGTTTGCGACGGTTTTAAAGTGTTGAAACCAGTTAATTGAAACCAAACTGTATACCTTCTCCCGTTTATGCTCACACCGGGGTGTGAAGCTCGCGAATTAACGTTATACACAAAGCGGCGCTATATCAAAGCTATGCTTTGATCATCAACCACAAGACTCTGCTTTTCAACAGAAGCCTTGATCATTTGCCACTTAGGCATGCCACACAGGCAATTCACGCCATGCGACTGATGTCTATCGATATACAACCTCTAAGCTCGTACGTCTCAAAGAAGGGTGTTAAGCAAGAGAATGAATTCTCCGCCACCAAACAGATGTATATTAAATAGAGATCAATCAACACAGAGAAAAATCCAATGTCAGACACACAGTCCATTTACAAGTCCGTTCTGGTTCTGAACGAAACCGGAGGCACCTTATTCCTCGTCCCATATGTCCAATACAGGAGAGAGGTCCTCGCATATCCGTCGATCTCCAAGTACGTCTAGACGATCACCACTTATTACCTCGCCTTGGGTTTACAGCCCTATCAAGACATCAATAATCATCCAAACGATGTTAAGACCTCCGGTCTTCAACCACCGTCTTCATCTTCGACATATCGTCATATCAGTTATTCAGAATGGGTATAAACCCGGTCTTTCTGAATAACTCGCGTATTTTATAAACAAGTGTTACACAAACAAAACATACGTCTCATTCCAATCCAGAATATTCTTTTATTTAAATATTCTTTTCACAATTTAAACCATATTAAGGTTTTCCAAACTAGTCGGGATTAGCGAACCTTACCGAAGTAATCATTTATTATATTTCCCAATCCCAACCTACTCATCCCATGGAGCAAAACTGGCAGTACTCCATATCTAACACCAGAGTGTTATCGGTAAATATTAATTACCATTTCATGTTCAAATCTAATTAAAGATTTAACTATTGCTTGGAGTAAAACTGGTGGTACTCCATTCTCGATCATTTTCTTGGATTGATAATTATAATTATCACATTCACTTTCCAATCTAATTAAGGATTCATTAAAACTCTAATTTAGTTTTAATCTCGAAAGTCATTTCTTAATGATTATTCAGATCTAGGAAATAAATCCTGCCTTTAACTGGGTTAAAGAACGAATGTCATTTAAAACACAGTTCGCGATAAACCCAAAAGCACATTCCATTAATTACAGAATCTTCACGGAAAACAGATCAATATATAATCGATATCAGTTTCCATATCCGACTAATAATATAAATGGAATAACGACAAAGCCTTTTTAATTCTATATATATTGACAGTCTTCCTCCACAGAAGCTCATTTCGATTATTACCAAATCGAATTCCATTCCATTCCAATTAAATATTGATTAATTGGAAAACTTTACTTTGGAAAATTTCCTTTAAATCTCAATAAAATATATATAAATTCCAAGTCACATTTCTCTGTTAATCGGGTTAAACAACGAATGTCGTTAAAAACATAGTTCACAATAAACCCAAGTCACATTCCATTTCAATTCCAATTAAATGTTAATTAATTGGTAATTCTTCTTTAAATCTTAATTAAAAGATTTATTCTTTTCACATGGGGTTTAAGAACAGTGTTATTTAAGACACCATTCATGACAAACCCAAAACTCGGTTTGATATTCATATAAGACTCTGAATAGAAATTATATCAGCTTATATTCAATATCAAATTCTGAGATCAACATATCGTACTGGGAATAACGATATATATATATATATATATCTTCCAAATTCCTCCACAATATCCGTATAATCACAGAATCCAATATCAAAATATTCCGAAGATAATTTCGATTCAAATCCATTCCAATTCATATACTGGAAATTCTGGTTATATTAAAACCCATTCTTAATCCATTTTATTTATTCAAAAATAATTGGATTACAATTCTAGTTAATAACTAGTTCATTTCGATAAAAAAATATTTTTATCTTTACAAACGTGGAATTTTTCATCCAAATTCTTTCCAAATCATTTATTATGATTTTACACAATTTATTAACATTTTTAATAATTTTATCAAGGCCCGTACAGTCGATTTCCATAAACGGTCATCGAACTGCACTTACAGCGACCTTTTCCAAATTTGATTTGGACATAATTCCAAATCCAACCATTAGATTTCAAATCTCTTATATTCGTTGGAAAGCTCTTTTCGATACGAACCCAACGACTATCGCCCCTAGCTAAATACCCCCATTCTGAACACAATGGGATATGTATCATAACCCAACTCGGCTGTTACGATCAGTTTTCGTCAAAATTAAAATATAAATCAATATATATTCAATTTTGACTGCACATTTTAATTTACTGGGATCACATACTTACTCCAGAAATTCTAGAAAAATTATTTCTAGCTTCGTATTGACGATACGGTCCTAACAAAACTAGTTTCGTCGAATTTGGAGACCGTTTGAAAAATGGCCATTTCCAGTCGATTAACTTCCAACTAAAAGAGATAAAAGCGTTTAAATGCACCACGCTCACATATTGATTCCAAAAATTATGAAAACTGGAATTTAGCAATAATTTGACATCCCGGATCCAACAAAAGTTGTTTCATCGAAAACGGAGGTCGTTTGCAAAATGGCTATTTTTAAGGGCTATTTAAAATATATATTTATAAAAATTCCACAGCGACTTTTCTAAATTATAAACTGGGCGTAACTTACAATTTATAAAGTGAAATCTAAGTTTCTTAACTTCGTTAGAAAGATATAATTAAACAGATTCAAATATTTCTTGTTTCGTCCAATTCTGACTTATATCGAATCTTGCATATTCATTTGAAATTAGAAACGGAATTTTCGAACTACCGCGCCATTTCAGGCTCGTTTTATAATTAAAATAAATTTATACGTTCTAACTTCTTCGAAAATAAATTTCTAGTCATTATTATTTAAAATAAATCATTTTAAATATTCAAAATCCATTAAAATTTCTAAAATAAAAATTTTAAATTGGTTCTGATTTTCTGGGTTGTTACAAAAATAAATAGTACACAACTACAAATTTCAAGTGTAGGTGCTTTAACGGAAAGGTCTTAAACTAACATGCAAAGGGGTAGGCTTGCTATCCGCTCGTTGTCCGGATTCTAAAACAACCCAAATTGGCAAATTTATACCTAAAATTAATAGATCTATGTATATATATATATATATATATATATATATATATATATATATATATACAATATACTTATATGCAAGCTATAAAAGAAGGATTTTGCGGATTTTTGGAGCTCAGGGAGGGGTATTTGGTTCGGCCAGAGGGGGTACAGGTCCAAGGCTGTTTGTATGCGACGTTGTGGGGTCCGGGAAGGTGTGGTGGTTGCCGTGGAGGAGTTTGTTGGAGTATGGAGGAGACGGGGTGGATAAAAATGGAGTTTTTGGCCAAAATCGGATTTTTTGAGCAAATAAAGAGGAGGGGAGCTTAGAGACTTGCGTGGGGAGGAGGGGGAGCTAGCGCAAGGGCTGGAGAAGTGGAGGAGGGGCTGGAGTTGGCAGGATATGGGAGAAGGCTTGCGGCCGTGAGAGGGAAGGTGGAAGAAAAACAAAATAAAGGAGACGAAGGAATAAAAAGAAAAAGGGAGGATGGCTATTCATTCCCAACTTTATCACGAATATTGATTTATTGTTTTTGATTTATTGTTACAAGTATTTTGTTTATCGTTTATTGTTTATCATTTAATTTTTTGTTGTTTATGGTTTAGTATTTATGATTCAGTGTTCCAGTTTATTATTTATGGTTTATTATTTATTGTTTATGGTTTATGGTTTAATGTTTATGGTTTATGGTTAATTATTTACTGTTTAGGGTTTATGGTTTACAGTTTGTGTTTTATTGTTTCTGATTTATGTT
The DNA here is from genome assembly GCA_030737875.1 of Allium sativum. Classification (NCBI taxonomy): domain Eukaryota; kingdom Viridiplantae; phylum Streptophyta; class Magnoliopsida; order Asparagales; family Amaryllidaceae; genus Allium; species Allium sativum. The sequence continues at coordinate 36,291,590 of CM060922.1, forward strand.
TTATTGTTTAAGGTTTATGCTTTATGCTTTATGATTTATCATTTATGATTTCCAGTTTAAGGTTTATGCTTTATGGTTTACAAACATTAAAATAATTTATGTTACAAACATTATTCACATGTTATTTTACATAAAATAATTTATTTTACAAAATTTTTTATATATATTTAATATTATTTAGTTACAATAAAACTCGTTATTTTAACCATTTTTACTTAAATATCAATTATTCCATTTCATCCCTTTTGATTACAAAATTTTCCCCAAGAGGCAAAATAATATAATCGATGTCGACTGAAGACAAATCGATGCCCAATCTCTGCGCGTTTGCTTGTGTGTCTTGCATCGAACTTAATTGCACCACCATCTCGGTCGAAATCGCTCTGATTTATTTAGTTCTCCTACCGTTCAAATTGCTTCCGCTAGAATAAAACAAAAAAATCGTAGATTAAGAATTAGAACGAGAAAGGAGAGAGAAACTCAGATCTAGATTTAAAGGGGGAAGAGCGACAATTTTAAGTTTTACTTGTTTGCAAAAATAAAAAAACGAATGTTCAGAAAGGTGGCAAATGAAATTTTTAGCGAGAAGCACGAATATTTTTTGTGAGAAAGGCGGTAAATGAAGAGGGAAGCGTCTGGATTGCTTTGAACCATTGGATTAATCATACATCTACGGTTGCCGCTTTGTTTATGCTGATAATGTGGATAGATGAGCTGGATTGTATATATGTAACACAACGTTTTTAATTAGTGTTGCACGTCACAACACTAGAATTTCCACAGCAACAGTGCATTCACATCTAATGTAACGATATTTGAGTATTGTTGTAGAAGATCAAAAGAAAGCATAGCTTTTACAAAGCTTTGCTTGCAACGCCCACAAAAAGCATCGAATATGCCCACTTATGGCATAATGGAATATTTATTATTTAATGTGGGAAGTTATTTTGCTAAACTGATGTTGTAAAATTATCTATGGAATGTTTTGTCTACGTTAATGCTTTTTTTAAGAATATTTATGTTTGGAATGCTTTATTTTATTATATTCAACCGACTGTAAGTTTTACGATGTGATGTTACCTGTTTGAAGTGATGGTGAATGTGAAATGTTCGATCGTGGGAGAAAATGGTTATGTAAAATGTGAAATGTTTGTAGTTCACACTTTCTTTGCTGCAGTTGGTGCTGCTATAGAGATCTGTGTGTTTTTACTTGGTGGTGATACTACGATTGATTCCGAAGTTAGGTATCAATCTTGTACATATTTTGTTTCTTTTCCCGTACTCTTTGGTGCACTTTTAATATGATTAGAAAATGGAATTTCTAGGGTCTAGCAATGTAGATTGGCAAGCGGGAATTATTATTAGGTTATATATTATTCACATGAAAATAGTTTGTATTAATTAATTAAATTTGAGAGATATCTAATAGAGTGACAAACATGTTAGATAATGAAAAGCATGTAGTTGGAGTTGTGTACTATTTGTAAGGTTGGTTATTAAATTTTAGTTGGTACCACCCAACCAAATAAAATTCAATCGTTTACTCATTAAATTTAAATGAGTAAAATTTCAAGTTCAATCTATTCTTTTTTCAAGAGATCAAGTAGATGAATAAGAATTGTGAGTAAGTGAAGTGTGTTTCATTTCTCTATCATTATATTATACAAAATACCATCTATACTTGATTAGATGAAATATATGAAATTCTAACTTGTGATTCATTATTACGATCTCATTGGCTGTTTTCTTTTCTATATATCTAACTATAGATCTATAGTTAGTTTAGTTAGTGTCTATTTTGTGTTTTATTCCGCTTCTCTTTCATGGATGAATTATCCCTATTTTCATATCTAGGATTTACATATACAACACATATTACTGTCAAGGGGGAATTTTTCTTAGTATTTTTTTAAGATTCAAAATAGAAAGTGCCCAAATTCAATTATAAACTTGAAAAACAAAGATTGGGTTGCGCTGTATGCATCAAAGATTATACAATAATGATGTATTTGGTGAATCAAATGCACGGTCTAATAAGAAACTTAATTCATTGATAATATTAGTTAAATATTTTTTGAAAGATTTTTGTCAAAGAATTCATTCACGCCTAATCTATATGAGTAGACCTTGTTGTTGTAAGAATACTTAATTCATGAGTTGTAGGGAGGGATTTATGTCACCACAAAAAGAAACTAAAGCAAGTGTTGGGTTTAAACCTGGTGTTAAAAATTACGGATTGACTTATTATACTCCTGATTATGAAACCAAAGATACTGATATCTTAGCAGCATTCCGAGTAACTCCTCAACTCGGAGTTCCCGCTGAAGAAACAAGTGCTGCGGTAGCCGTTGAATTTTCTACTGGTACCTGGACAACTGTATGGACGGACGGACTTACCAGTCTTGATCGTTACAAAGGACGATGCTACCACATTGAGGCCGTTGTTGGGAAGAATATCAATATATTGCTTATATAGCTTATCCTTTAGACCTTTTTGAAGAAGGTTCTGTTACTAACATGTTTATTTCCATTATGGGTAATGTTTTTGGTTTTAAAGCCCTGCGAGCTCTACGTTTAGAGCATCTACGAATTCCTCCTGATTATTTCAAAACTTTCCAAGGCCCGCCTCACCGCATCCAAGTTGAAAGAGATAAACTGAACAAGTATGGGCGTCTCCTATTGGGATGTACTATTAAACCAAAATTGGGATTATCCGCAAAAAACTACGGTAGAGCAGTTCACGAATGTCTACGTGGTGGGATTGATTTTACCAAGGATGATGAAAATGTGAACTCCCAGCCTTTTATGCGTTGGAGAGACCGTTTCTTATTTTGTGCTGAAGCTATTTATAAAGCGCATGCTGAAACAGGTGAAATCAAAGGGCTTTACTTGAATGCAACTGCGGGTACATGTGAATAAATGATCAAAAGGGCTGTATTTGCCAATGAATTGGGAGTTCCTATCATAATGCGTGACTACATAACCGGTGTGTTCACTGCAAATACTAGTTTGGCTCATTATTGCCGAGACAATGGCCTACTTCTTCACATCCACCATGCAATGCATGCAGTTATTGATAGACAGAAAAATCATGGTATGCATTTTCGTGTACTAGCTAAAGCATTACGTATGTCTGGTGGAGGTCATATTCATGTTGGTACAGTAGTAGGTAATCTGGAAGGGGAACGTGAGATGACTTAAGGATTTGTTGAATTATTACGTGATGATTTTTTTTTTGAAAAAGACCGAAGTCGCGGTATTTTTTTTCACTTAAGATTCGGTTTCTATGCCAAGTGCTATTCCCGTGGCTTCCGAGGGTATTCATGTTTGGCATATGCCTACACTAACTGAAATCTTTGGAGATGATTCCGTCCTATAGTTCGATGGAGGAACTTTAGGGCACCCTTGGGGAAATCCACCTGGCGCGATAGCTAATCGAGTAGCTTTAGAAGTGTGTGTACAAGCTCGTAATGAAGGACGTGATCTTGCTCGTGAAGGTAAAGAGATTATCCACGAAGCTTGCAAATGGAGTCCCGAACTTGTGGCTGCTTGTGAAGTATGGAAAGAGATCCAATTCGAGTTTGAACCAGTAGAAAAGATAGATAAATAGAAATAGATAAACAGAAAGTATAAGAACTAGGAGCACATAATTCAACAATTGTTGTTTGTTCTCCTAATTGATTGCAATTAAACTCGGCCCAATCCTTTTTTAGGTAAAGGATTGGGCCGAATAAAGAATAAAGAATAAGGATTGTTACTGAGCTTGGTGGTGGAAACCAACCTGCTAAGGTAAGCCTTGTTCAAATTCATATTAAAGAAGAACTAAGACAGAAAAATCTGTTCAGTGTATGCGACTGCAAAATGTATTGGTAAAGCAAGCAAGCAATGTTGATCGTGTGCATAAGATAACTGCACTCAAATCCAAACAAACCAATGCTCTTTACTGGTCACGGCTTTGCCCAGCAGTCTGTACTCCCAGCTTGCTGACTGATTTATTGTGCTTGCTGATTGAAGCGATTTAATGGTCAGCTTGAGTTTTTCTTGAGACACTAGCAAAGCACAATATGTCTCTTACTTACATCAATTGGCATGTTGTTCCTGATCAATTAAAGCGGGAAATGTTGGAATATACTCTAATATGTAGAATATTTGAATTTGGTATGAGACACAAATAAAGCACCAATTGAATAGAATATTTGAATTATGGTAGAATATTTGAATTATACTTTTAAATTATGTACATGATCATAGGTGTTGGCACTTGTGGCATATTTGAAGAATTGGTATGGTTTACGGTTTACGGTTTATGATTTGTTGTTTATGATTTATTGTTTATTTTTTATTGTTTATGGTTTAGTGTTTATGATTTACTGTTTACGGTTTATTTTTTATAGTTTACAATTTATTGTTTAACGTTTATGGTTTATTGTTTAGTGTTTATGATTTACTGTTTATGGTTTGCTGTTTATGGTTTATCTTTTAATGTTTATTGTTTACTTTTAATTTTTTATCGTTTATAGTTTATTTTTTATGATTTATAATTTATGTTTATCGTTTATGGTTCATGATTTATTGTTGAATGTTCATTCAAAGCCTAACCTTGTTTTGACCCCTAATCAAATTATTTTGGATTCAGAAGTGAAAGAAATCATTTTATCTACTAATAGTGGACAAATTGGCGTATAACCAAACCATACCCCTATTGCCACAACGGTAGATATAGGTCTTTTGAGAATACATCTTAACGACTAATGGTTAACAGTAGCCTTGATGGGTGGTGTCGCTAGAATAAGTAATAATGAGATCACCAATTTAGGAAATGATACAGAGATGAGAAATTCACCAAACTTATTTCATCAAGTGACAAACTTTTTGTTGAGTTCTGGTTTCATTCTTCATAGTTTTCTGGTCATGTATTCGTAAATGATATGCTAATGGTAGGAACAAGTATGGTCTTTACTTTAAAGTGACCTGGCTATGTTAAATTGATTTAAGAGTCAGGGTAACATTGTAATCCAGTAACTGGCCGATTGCTTCAGTAGTTCCATTGAAGGAAAAAAACAGTTCCATTGAAGGAAAAAAAACAATTATCACTGTATAAATAATTTTTCTGGATCATATGTGGATTTATGAACTAACAGTTCAATGCAATTGCCTTCGCATTATTTTGTGACGAATAATTTTGGAATATCTTTGTATATGAAACAAGCTCTTACACGTTTTTGGAACAATCATTTTTTACATAAACAAAATTCCAGCAGACCAAGGATAAATGACATTCTTTTAATAGTGTTGGCCAGCAGTTATTGTTCATTTGTTCTAATACATAAGCCATCTTATGTATGTAGTTCAAATTTTATGTTCACAATTATGAAGCTTAGTTTTTGTTTTTATGTTTATTTACTGCTAAATTTTCTACTTTCTAAAGCATTATGCGGTAAACTGTCTTATTCACACTGTCTTCCTATTATTCACTCCGAATTTCTCTTTATGCCATCCTCTTTCTGGATTATTATTATAGGCTGCATGGAATGGTAATTCAAAATCATCCTTTAAGTATATAGTATTTGAGTTTTCCTTTTATTATTTCATTCATTTCAAAATTTTAGAGTCGGACTTCACAAGAAATTAGTTTTAAAAAAAAATAATTTGATTTAATACTCTACTTCCTATACAGACTTTAACCATGTACAAACCTCATATCATATATCTTATGTCTACCCAGCAATGCGTCTTCAATGTATCTTAACTGCTCGTTTCATTTGTACTGCTTGTTTAATTATTCTTCGTTTTTTTATGAATTGTGAGGTTGGATAAAATATCGAGATACATTTTTAAGGACATGATTTTTAAAAAAATCCAATACTTCATTGATTTTCTGGCCTTCTGTTAAGCATTTTAATCATACCCTCATTTAGTGGTGTGTTGAAATCCTAAACTAATTATTTGAATAAATAAAAAATCCGTATGCTCAATTTAATTGGCAATGTTTATGTTAGATATTTTATTTTTTTAATATTGCTTTAAGAAGTCTGGTTGTTAAGACGATAGCAAAATATAAAATTTATTTATCTTTGTTGTCCATAATTATGCAGGTGCAAAGAGGCTTGTTGGAAGGCGATTCAGCGGCACATCAGTTCAATTTAGGCTCGGGGGTGTGTTGGGTGTATCAGAGTACAATTAGGGAATAGTTTGAAAATTCCCTACCGTGAATTCAATAATCTTGGTCGATGTACATAGAATCTCACTTTTTATAAAGTTGTAAATTGTTTCCATTTTGGTATTCAATTTTCATTAACTAATTTTATTGCATTTTATGGAAACATTGAATATGTAGTGTACATTCACAGTATAATGTATATTCATATTCAATATGCAGTTCATGAACAATGTTCATATTTAGTTGTAAACATAATACATGTATGCCTATGATAGCACACACTTTCACCAATGGGTAACATTAATAATTTATGTTCATAATACATGATGTTTCAGGTTACAACATGAGAAAAAACTCAGTTTAGCAAAACCACTAGAAAAATTGATAACATTATTTCAGGTTATAACATTTTCACACCAAAGTGATTAGCAATTCTCTTTTTCACCCAAGGGTTCACTTTTAACAAAAGCAAATACAGTACAAGCATCACATTAGCAATTCAAAGTTTTAAACCAAATAACATAAAGCTACTAGTACAGATTAACATGTAATTATCCCAATTCTTACAGTCAAGGGTTCACGTACATAACATGCCAATTAATGGGTTCTTAGGATGGTTCTATATAACAATAATCTTTTTAACATGTCCTAAACTATTTTAATACGCAATTTTCCACTTAATCTTGAATTAAGCCTATAGATTTACATGTTCATACATTTCAGCAGATTTACAGTTTAACAGATTACAACAGGTTAAACATTTCAACAGGTTTACACATATTAATGGATTTACATTTCAGCAGATTTATACATATTAACGGGGAATGTCAAACGATAAATATACCATTATCAAAAAGGCATAACTTAAATCCACTCACCTAATAGCTTTCCAATTCATGAATCTGGTCCAGTCCTAGCATTCCATGGTTCCCTTAACTGAATCTAGAACCTAGATAACCATAAATTCACAATTCTTAAATTAAAAGAAAAGGGAAGAAAGAAGAGAAATCTAAATTGACCAAATCCAAGAATTTACCTCACGTCGATTAGAGTTCTTGAACAACTATTTGCAGATATAGATTCTTTTTCTTTAGATCTTGAATCAGAATTTCCTTAGACTAATTATTCTATTTTTCTGAAGAGATTTGAGGAGGAAGAAGAATGGAAGAGCTTAGGCAGTCTCTCAGAAAATATGAGATTTAAGCTAGGCTATGCTAGTCTATTTAGAGGTGTTCTTTCACATGCAGCGCTGAGTCAGCAATGATACAGTCTGAAAAATAGTCCAGATGCGTCAAAGAATCTACCCAGATCTGGGGTGGGTCGACCACTAGGTCGACCCCCCTATAGGTGGGTCAACCCCTGGGTCGACACACCCTTGTATGGGTCGACCCATGGGTTGACCCCTAACGGGCCATTTTCCCATGCGTTGTCTCGTTGTGATTTTCTGGATTTATTTATTTATATATAAGCTTGTTATATGTATGAAAACTTCTAAAGCACCTAACTTCTTCATGCGTTATCCCTGTTTCGCAAACTTAGGGTCTACTTGAACCAGAATTCCGAGATGAACGCAACGGTGATGCCCATTCTACTTAATTCTGAATATTTGATTAAGTTATTCTCATTTTATTATCTTTAATAAAAAATGCAAGGTGTTAAATTCTCCCACCCTTATGAAATTTCTTCCCCAAAATTTGATAAGGGTAAAATTAAGTAATCACTCACGCAATATACATCCATCATGTGCACATCCAATTTCTGCAACCATTTGTGTACTAGTGCAAAGTGTAATTCAACATAATAATACATGAATGAGACAAATACCTAAGCGGTACCTCCTATTTGAACGCAAATTTTCAAAAATCCTTTAAAAACATGCACACGTCCTAAATATACTGGCAATTTCTATATGAATGCAATATTTTGAAAATCAAAATACTTTTTCATCCAAATTTTCCCACACTCTTACTGAGCAAGAGCGTAGTTCATCCAATTTTTGCATCCAAAACCCTACCAAGCAACTTTATTTTTTGAATTTCAGAAAAATCTAATTTTCTAAATTCGATTTCTTATGTTACAAAAAGGTGGGAAACAGAAAAGAATAACGGCTTGTGATGCATATGGAGTTTGGTAGTACTGGATGATCAACATTAGAGATCGAACACCAGTGAAGTTCATTTGCAGAAAGTGCATTCCTAAGAGCTGCAATACGATGTTGCATGGTTGTTTTGAATTTTTTGAGTTGTAAGAAGTATTCATTCTGTACTAACGGGATTACCCATTATAAAAGGTTGGATGTATTTTGACTGGACCAATTAAGGACTATTTTGTAAATGTAAATTCATCTAATATTTTGTAATGTATGTTGGAAATTTACGAAGGTGTATGATATGCAGAACAGTGATGCATGTTTTTTACGTGATATCATGGTTTTTATTCCTGATTTGTAACTTCAGTGTAAGATGAATCATGATTTTTCTGGCCGTACACAAATTCTAAATTACTTCATGTACCTACTGTTACATGCATCGGCAACGACATTGAATTTTTCTCTGGACCCATATGCCCCAGTGTGCTTGCAATCTTCATCACCTACAGGCTGAAGTACCCATTTTACTTTGAAATTGGAAGTCACTGTTTCAGCATTTGAAGAAGCTCTGATAAAATTAGAATTCTTCATTTCTTGGTAGTGAAACATTTACATGCTATTTCCCAAACACAAAGGCCTATAGGGCTTTAGACATGCCATGTGAAAACTTGATTTCCACCCCGGAGTCAAGTATATCAGTGCAACCCATGGTTCAAGAAACCACTCAGAGACTCCTTACTTGCTTAATTTCACAATTATTTATCCTTCTTATGACCTGTTTCTAGCATTAGCCCCCCCCCCCAATTTTCCTGGGCTAATCAAAATAGGCTCACTTGACAAATGTATGTTCCCAAAATAATTCAACATAAGTATATAAGTTCTGTAAACCATACAACAAGCATTTACCCATTACAAGCCTAACAAGTAGGTCCTTATTGAACACTTGGACATCGAGGGCAGCTTGGGAGGCTTCCTGAACGGAGCGTTGGGATGAACATCCCGATAAATCTCCTCCGAAGTGTGTGTAATCTCCATACAAGCAGGGAACTTACGTTCATTCCAAGCCCGGTTACGATTAGCTGAAGAAAGAGGTATGTTCTCTCCAGATTCCTTCCCTTTTCCTTTTCCAGATTTGGGAGGTCCTCCATCCTTAACAGCGTTAACATCAATAACCTTCTTATCCGTCTTTGCATCCTCCTCACGAAGGAAGAGTTAAATCTCAAAGTAGAACTCACTGAGATCCCTCAGTGGGTCCCGCAGTAGTGAAACTTTGAAGTCTGTTTTCTCCAACACGCTTGAAACAGCAGCAATCAAAACCATGGACTGGTCTGGTCGATCGACCAAAGCAACAACAGCATTGAACCTCTTCAAATATTTGTGCAAAGTCTCGCCGGACTTATGCTTGATCGCAATTAGAGTCATAAGGATTTTTCGCCTGATGATGGCCATCCTTCTTGTTTCTTTTGTTACGATTCGAAATTAATGGTTGCCCTCTCATTTATATTCAAAAAGCAAAATATAATCATGAAATTATAAAGTGGATGTAGGCTTTCTAATGCTGAACCACTATAAAATGTTGTTGTGTTGCCTTTTCTACAGTTTTCAGTATTTCATGCTTTTTACACGACTTTTTGGGAGGTGATAGCCAAAGGAACAATTTTTGGTGTCAACAAACATTGATGTTTATTAATCAATATTCAGTATTGATTAAAATTGGGAGCAGCTGGCCTAAAAGTCCATCATTTTGTAAATGATGATTTACTGTTAGGTGAATCGATTGAACCGAAGTTAGAAATTTTATTTTTTAACTAAAGTTGGATTTTTAAATCTATTTTATATGAATTATTTTTATAAATGTTTTATTTAAAGAAAATCAATATTTATTATTTAATTTTATAAGTAATTGTAAAATGTTTTATTTTGACAAATACTTGTTTTTAAGTGTGCACCAACATTGCAAACGTATTGTGGATATCTCGTACAGTCCCACTCTACCTGTCGTGATTTCCACCTTCAATTTTCAAATCCGCAGTTTCGTTTTCTCTCATTTTCGCTTATGGTAGCAATTTAATTCTCAACTACAAACTTTATGTCTTTTTATTCTATTCTTTCCATACGCCACCTCCGTTCTCTGTTTGCTCCCTCATCGGTCTTCTCAACCTCCTTTCAATCGAGCTTCACCTGATGAAATTTATGTCGAGTAATGGCAAGAGGACAAAACCGACCTTATTTAACTCCAGCTGCTTTCTTCCATTTCTCTTGGCTCATATCTTCAATTTATATGAACACAGGTGGAAGTGGAACTTCCAAACCACATCTAAGCAATCCGATTTCTTCGTTATCCAAATCGTCTGATTTCATAGGTGAGAGTTTTGATTTTTTACATTTTGATTGTTATCTAGATTGCTATAGTTTAGTTAAAGCTTTGATTTTAGTGAACGCTAATTTCAGGTACTTACAAGTTATATGTAACTATCATTAATCTAATTGTTTTTCATTGATTTTATCATTTAGTTGTTTTATTGGGTTAATTTACATAACATGTCCAAATGCATTGTTAAGTCATTCATGAAGTTTAGTAATATTCCAGTATTATTTTCTTTGTATTTCCAAGTCTGTAATGTTTGTTTCAGTTAAGTTCGGTTACAGTCATGTAGTGGGTGTCAGTTTTCTTTTTAGTTGATTTGCAGTTAAGGGTTGTAAGTATATAAAAGCACTTGGATTTTCTTTAACGTAATAATAATTCAGTTGCCAATTTGAGTTCTGAATTTACTCTACAATTGGTATCAGAGCGGTGTGATCCAGGAGAGCAAGTATGAGCGAGGATAGATCACTCACAAAAATTCCTCATTTTGATGGTCACTATGATCATTGGAGCGAGTTAATGGAAAATCTTTTGAGGGCAAAGAGTTTATGGAGCTTAGTAGATGATGGCTTCAAAGAACCAGAAGAAGGAGCGCAGTTGACTCCAGGGCAGAGGAAGCAACTGGAGGAACTAAGAGTGAAGGACCATCAGGTGAAACATTATTTATTCCAAGCCATTGATCGCAATGTATTTGAAAAGATTCTGGACCGGAGAACTTCTAAGATTATTTGGGACTCTTTGAAAAGCAAGTTTGGAGGAAATGAAAGGGTCAAGAGGTCACTTCTGAATTCTCTAAGGAGAGATTTCGAAGTACTTGTAATGAAGAATGATGAAAAGATTGATGAGTATTTCGGTAGGGTAATGGCAGTTTCAAACAAGATGCGGAGTAATGGAGAGGAGATGTCAGACTCCAAAATTGTTGAGAAAATCCTTCGAACTCTCACGGACAAGTTCACATATGTGGTGATTTCAATTGAAGAATCCAAAGATACAAGGAAGATGACTGTTGATGAACTGCAGAGTTCTTTGTCGGTCCACGAGCAAAAGTTTAAGATATCACAACCAGAGGAAGATGAGCAAGTTTTGAATGTTAGAGGCCGTGGCAGAGGATCTTTCAGGGGACGAGGAAGGGGCAGAGGTCGCTCGACTAACAAGGCTATGATTGAATGTTATAAGTGTCATAAGTTGGGGCACTATCAATATGAATGTCCTAATGAGAAACAAGGAGTTCATTATGTTGAAGAAGAAGAAGAAGATGTATTGCTGATGGCACATGTGGAAAGCCAAGGATTAGAGAGGAGGAATGCTTGGTTTATTGATTCAGGTTGCTCCAATCACATGTGCGGAAATCGAGGTATGTTTTCAAGTCTTGACACTGATTTCTATCACAGGGTTAGACTTGGAAATAATCATAATTTAGTGGTACACGGAAAGGGTATGGTGAAGATAATGTTTCAGGACATAAGATATGTTATGAATGATGTATATTATGTTCCTGAACTGAGAAACAATTTGCTGAGTGTTGGACAGCTTCAAGAGAAAGGATTAGATGTGCTGTTTAAGGGAGGAGAAAGGAAAACTTGTATAGCATTTTTCATCCTACAAGAGGAAAATTGCCGAATCTTCCATGAAAGCTAACAGGATGTATGTTTTGTTTGCCAAAACTTATGGTAATTCAGAGGAAGAGAAGTGTTTTCATATTGATGTATCAAACAAAGCAGAGTTGTGGCATAACAGATATGGGCATTTGAGTTTCAAGGGGCTTCATACCTTGCAAGAGAAAGAAATGGTGATTGGGCTGCCTGATCTTGGCCAAACTAAGATTACATGTGAAACATGTATGAAAGGAAGACAACACCGTAGCACTTTTCCAAAGCAAAGCTCATGGAGAGCAACTGAAAAATTACAACTTGTGCATTCGGATCTATGTGGCCCGATTTCTCCTCCATCAAACAACCAAAAGAGGTATTTAATTAGCTTCATTGATGATTTCTCTAGAAAAACCTGGATTTTCTTTGTCTTTGAGAAATCTGAAACATTCAAGCACTTTAAGATATTTAAGTCTCTTGTTGAGAAAGAAACAGGGCTGTCTATTAAGTGTTTGAGGACTGATAGAGGCGGAGAATACAAATCAAAGGAGTTTAAGGACTTCTGTCAAGAACATGGAATCAAGAGGCAGCTTACAACATCTTACACTCCACAACAAAATGGAGTGGCTGAGAGGAAGAATCAAACGATCATGAACATGGTCAGATCAATTTTAATTGAGAGAGGTGTTCCAAGGGTGTTCTGGCCGGAAGCTGTTCAGTGGGCAAATCATGTACTTAATAGATGTCCTACTCAAGCTGTGCAAGGGATGACGCCAGAAGAGGCATGGAACGGTAAAAAGCCATCGGTTGAATACTTCAAAGTTTTTGGTTGCATAGGGCATGTGCGTATTCCAGATGTAAAGAGAACCAAACTTGACAACAAAAGTGTCAAGTGTGTGTTCATGGGATACAGCAGTGAATCAAAGGCTTTCAGGATGTTTGATCCTCTAGAAAAGAAAATCCACATCAGTAGAGATGTAATTTTTGAAGAGGATAAAGCTTGGAATTGGGACACTGATACAACTGAGCAGGCCGCTGAACTTGAATGGAAGGAGGGAGATGACTACACTGAGAATGAGAACAAAGAATCAGATGAACATTGTAATGTTGATGCGCGTTCTTCTTTGCCATAAAATGAAACACTGGCTCAGTCTCAAAATGCTACTCCCCAAAATGGTGAAGTCATGACAAGAGAGAGAAGAGTCAGACAACCACCGCGTTGGACTGCGGACTATATTTCTGGAATTGGGCTTTCAGATGGAGAAGAAGAGATCAACTTTGCCATTTCAGATCCAACCAGCTATGAGGAAGCCGTAAAACATCTAAAATGGAGAGATGCAATGGTTGCTGAAATTAAATCTATTGAAAAGAATCGTACTTGGATCTTAACTGAGCTGCCTAAAGGAGCGAAAAAGATTGGTGTGAAGTGGATATACAAGACTAAGCTAAATGAACTGGGAGAAGTGGACAAGTTCAAAGCCCGACTTGTAGTAAAGGGGTAATCTCAACAGTATGGTGTGGATTACAATGAAGTATTCGCCCCAGTTGCAAGGATGGACACTGTCAGAATGATCATTGCAATGGCTGCTCAAAAAGGTTGGGAAATACATCAACTGGATGTAAAGTCTGCTTTCTTACAAGGAGCGTTAGAAGAAGATGTATTTGTTGAGCAGCCTCAGGGATATGTAGTTGTAGGGGAGGAACACAAAGTGTACAAGCTGCATAAAGCTCTATATGGCCTAAAACAGGCACCTAGAGCTTGGTTCACTCGTATCGAAGACTTCTTCATTAGAGAAGGATTCACAAGCAGCTCTAGTGAGCAAACTCTTTTTATCAAAAGGAAGGAAAGGAGAACTCTTGTTGTCAGCATATACGTTGATGATCTTCTGTTTACCAGTAATGATGATGGCATGTTGGCTGAGTTTAAGTGTGCCATGAAGGATGAATTTGATATGACTGATTTAGGAAAAATGAAGTTTTTCCTTGGAATTGAAGTTGTGCAAAAGGCTGACGGCATATTCCTATGTCAAAGGAAATATGCTGCTGAAGTGATTAGTAAGTTCCAAATGCAAGATTACAATGTTGTATGTAATCCAATTGCTCTTGGCCAAAAGATTGAACGTGATGAAGGTGGGGTGAAAGCAGATTCAACTCTTTATAAGCAAATGGTAGGGAGCCTGATGTACCTTACTGCCACTCGACCAGACCTTATGTTTGCCGTTAGTCTCATTAGTAGGTTCATGGCAAGTCCTACTCAAATGCATTTCTCAGCTGTCAAGAGAATTATGAGATACTTGAAGGGGACGACAGAGTACGGAATTTGGTATAAACAAGGTGCTGCAACTGATCTGGTCGCCTACACTGATAGTGACTACGCAGGGGATGAAGAAGACAGCAAGAGCACATCTGGCTATGTGTTAATGATGAGTGGAGGAGCGGTTGCTTGGTCTTCTCGCAAGCAACCAATCGTGACTTTATCAACGACAGAAGCCGAGTACGTCGTTGCTACCACATGTGCTAGCCAGGCTATCTGGATGGGAAGAATACTTGTGGAGATAGGTTGTGCTCAGACTGAGGAGATGGTTTTGCTATGTGACAACACATCCACAATCAAGTTGTCTAAGAATCCAGTTATGCACGGGAGGTCAAAGCACATCAGGGTTCGCTATCACTTCTTAAGGGATCTGGCTAAAGAGGGAGTTCTTAAACTAATTTACTGCAAAACAGAGCAGCAGCTTGCAGACATAATGACGAAACCTCTGAAGTTGGCATCCTTCCAGAGAATCAGAAAGGAGCTTGGCATGAAGGCTGGTGAACTCAACACTCCAGAGTGTTAAGTTCAAGGGAGGGTTTGTTAAGTCATTCATGAAGTTTAGTAATATTCCAGTATTATTTTCTTTGTATTTCCAAGTCTGTAATGTTTGTTTCAGTTAAGTTCGGTTACAGTCATGTAGTGGGTGTCAGTTTTCTTTTTAGTTGATTTGCAGTTAAGGGTTGTAAGTATATAAAAGGCACTTGGATTTTCTTTAACGTAATAATAATTCAGTTGCCAATTTGAGTTCTGAATTTACTCTACATGCATGGTTTAAGAAAACTCTAAATATGTAGAGTATAGCATAATGCTATTTTAATTTCATGCATTGGATGGATGAGTTTTTTTAGTGTCAAATTACAGCATTAGCACCACTTATAACATTTCATTGGACTTGCTGTATTTTCTTCTAGGTTTTAGTAAAAGAAAGCGTGATAAATCAGAATGTGGTTGTGAGATTGCTGGAGATAATTTTGAAACGCAATATAAGCCTATTACAAATCCAAAGGTATCTGTAAGTATACGTTTTAAGCATTTTCTGCTTTTGTGTTATGAGTTGGAAATTTTCTTTCATTTTGGCTTCTTCTGTTCCAAAATAGCCTTTTTTAGATTGTATTAACAGAAGTATTCAAGTTATTTTCCATTAAAATATAAAAGAAGAATATCACATAGCATTAACTATTTACATATAAAGTGATAACTGTAACAATCATATATATATATATATATATATATATATATATATATATATATATATATATATATTAGTTTAGACATTAATTCCCACACATTTGTAACTAGAAAAGATTGAATCATTTACCTCACATCTAAGTGTTGCATGTCATTTTAATTTTAGTTCATTTATCTCGAAATTTTTATCATGTATTGGATAATGAATTTCTGTTTTGAAAAAAATAAAATATAAATATTATTTCTAATAACATTACCATGGTTACATACTAGTATTTGTTTAAAAGTTTTATATTTTTAGTGACAATTTGAGCTCTAATAATTTAGATACTTCAGTGTTGCATCTTACCCTCTGAAATTCATTGTTCAATTGTATTTGTTCAATTTTCTTCAATTGGGATCTTTTGATCGTGTTTCTATTATGGTAATGGATGACAAACACGTAGAAAACCTGATAACCAATCACTGCAGGATTCTAGAGGGAGGTAAAAGTCTTTCTCCTAATGGCGCCATTAGAAGTTTGAAAAAGGCCTTTACTAAACCTTACTCGTATGAAAGATTGAGAGAGAATCTAAGTTATATGCGCACATTATATGTCGGAAGAGATGATGTAATTTGTTTTCTTAGTTTGTTTTCCTAGTTGTTTTCTTTTCCAAATATATGTTGCTCATCAACTTTCCAAAGGTTTGTCTGCAAGTCCAAGTTCAACATATTTAAAGCTGAGACTAGCAGATCTAGGAGTGGGGCTGGCAGTGGTAGTAGGTCCAGGGGTTCCATAGTTTTGTCTGCAAGTCCAAGTTCTATAAATTTCGATAGCGAGCCGAATCAATATTCAAGTAAAATTGTGATTAATATCTTGAAAAATCTCAATTTGGAGAAGTCGTTGTTTCACCGAGTAGCGTTTGAGTTGTAAAATAAAGAACTTCAGAGAATCTTTGTGTTAGATGAAGATGATGACCAAAGATGTGAATTACTGCATTATAACTTTAGTAAGTAGATCTCAGGATGAGCCTCTTGTTCTTTTGTTTTTCTTCTGTAGTCTCCTCTGGTTTCTATTTCAGCAACATGTTTTCTGGAATGTTGCTATTTCATCATGGTTTTCTGCTCCGGTTCTTAGTCTGGTTGCTTGTTTTTGTAATATAAGCATGGTATTTTGAGTTTGATTATTGGAGATTTTCCTTCAATTTGCTTTAATGCTGGGTTATGTTTCTTCTGTTGGTGTTGCTCCCTGGGTTGGCTTGGATGTTCATTTCTTGGAGCTTGATTTGCTGCTTTGTGTTCTTTAATTTTGGTCCTGATCCTGTTCTCAAAAGTTTTCTCCTGGATTAACCAGTTGATTTTGTGTTGTGATTCTTGCACATTGCTTCTTTTTTCTGTTTGCTGCTGCATTGGAACTTTTGTTGCTATTCTTTGGTCTTGGTCTCTGTGATTTCATCCTGGTCTATGCCTTGGCGTTGTGATAGTTCTTGAAGTGCATATATATATATATATATATATATATATATATATATATATATATATATATATATATAGGTTTTCCAAGGTCTTTCTCCCTGGCTTTCTGGGTAGCTAGGGTGTTTGGGTCTGTTTAGTGTTCGGGCATGCTTTTTGTATTTTCATTTTCTTTTGGTGTTCATGTGTGGGTTATCTCCAAACATGGACATTCGTCGTTGTTGATATCTCCGATATTTGCTTGGAAACAATGAACTATGTACCGGTTAACGATAGATCTTTGCATTGTACAATGTAACATGCTTGCCAAACAATGTATTGTTCACTTATCACAATGTTTTTCTTCTTTCTTAGGTCATTTTAGTGTAGAAAGAACGTGATGGCCAAAATTGTTATTTTGATCTATATGTTGAAATACCTATAAGTGTTGGATGCATATCTTATCTTATACTATGATGCAAAACCCATGGTCAACAAGTCAATGTGAAGCTTTTTTAGGTTTTCCTATAATACTGTTTGTGTCAAACCATATTCTGATTTATTTTCCCAACTTCCCTGTAGTTTTGACTATATGGCTTATAGTTTTACAATGACTTCCTATTGTAATGACTTTTTTTGCATCAGCAAGTGGATCAGCAGGAAGAAAGGATGGGGGAATCCTAAAGACCATAATGAAGTTTTGAGTATGGAACTGTTACTAAATTTATATATGATTTAAAATTTTGAATTTTTCAATGTTGTATATTATTACCAAAAATATGTACCATCATAGTATGTATTATGGATGTATTCAATGTTCAATGTAAATGGCATGGAATTAATATTGTTCGATGTTGTTTTCAGTAAAATATAAAGCATGCCTTGAGGAAGGAGCATTATTTTTGTGTGAGCTATTACTAACAATAAAGGTGTATTACAGCGTTTTTCTGTCCTGCAGTTGCCAAAGCTGTCAAGACAATGAAGAAGAGTAAGAAGGTTCTTCTTGCTGTAAAGCCACAGTGAAAGTTATTCTACACTTTTGGGTTTTCAACTTCATGTGTATATGTATCTGAGCTAACACATCTTACCGGGTTTATTGCTAAGAGCAATTGCTGCGTATCGATCTAGTAATTAGAGAAATTGCTGTTGGAAATACTATTGTTTTGAAGTATTCTAAACTATTGCCTGCAGTAAAGTTGATAACTCTTGCATTTAAGTAGATAACTCCATTTGAGCATTGTTCTTCTTTATTTTTAAGAATATTTATTTCTCATTTCACAAATTGTATTTGTTTACCTTTGGACAGAGACCTGGAGCCTTGGAGAATGGAGTTGCAATATATTTGCTAGATTGTAATGTGTTATGCTGCGAAGTGCGAACTTCTAATGTTGGCTGCCTGTCGTTGTGTAATGGTTAATGACATGATGTGGTTGTTGTAGTGTATGCAGTGTATGCTGGCGAACTTAAATTCCTAAATATGAATGTTGTGTATGCCTTTTGCTGTGTAATTGTTGCTGTGCATGCTGGCTAACTTGTAATGCTGTTATAGACCTGTGGGATGTGTTTATGGTTGTGAACTTGTAATGGTTTTAGTTTATGCAAATTTGAATATCGGTGACTCATTCAATGCTTGTATAGTTGTATTTGTATTGTCACAAAACTTGCATTTTCTACGTTGCTGTAGTTTTTCTTTGATCTAAGATTTTCAAGTTCTTTACTAATTATTATTAGCTTTGCATGCTTCTGTGCTAATCTTCCTTGTTTGAATACATCATCTATATTATACTTTGAATTTTTATGCAATCTGCATACAGGTTAAGCAATTTGAACGGTTGGTTAATCAATTAACTGTTTAACTGTGAATAATAACCGATCAACCATTCTATTTTAACCGTTAACTGTGGTTTGATAAATGTGAATGTATACGCTTTACAAAAATGTTTCATTTCTCCAAAATCATATGTTAATCAAATAAAAGAGATTTGGCTCTTTTATATTTTTCTCACTCGAAATCTAATTTAATATAAATATATTAAGGAAGGAGCTAGAGTTCTCATCGAGTAAGCCAGGAATATCTGGAAAATAATATGAACTAGGTAAAAGTCATCGGTGTCTAATAATGATTAGCATGCATTTCCTTCTAGCTAAAAGTGATGCCATGGTATAGAGCCCAGGCCTGATTGACTTATCTGAATGTTGGAAATGAGGTTCCTCGGATATGGCCTTAAATCTGGCCTTGATTAACTGGTGACATACCGACCTTGTGAAGGTCCAATAGGATCGGAGAACGTACTGGTCAGGAGTAACCCTAATCAACCGAGACTTGGTTGACCGGCTTTGGCGCTCCGAGGTACACATGGATGTTGTGTATCCTGGACTTCTTGCTAGAGTTGATCCGAATTCGGAAAGGAAGATCATTTGCATGACATACTGTAAAAGAAAACGAAAAAAATGCTAAACGGTATTGAGACCATAATTATATACCTGAATTATCATGATTCAATATAGATGATTGAAATCTCACATGAAAACTTATCTCCATCATCCAGAATGCGCACACACTATACATCTTAATAAAAGATAAGATTCAAGCAATAAACTGATAAGTCGAGCCTCCAATGTAGATTTAACAACACAAGAGATCAATAATGCAAACTTTCAACTAAGCTGAGCATCCATTGCATTATTGATCTCTAATGCTATTAAATCTACATATTTTTTTTTTGAAACCCCTCCATAATGAAGTGCATCTCAAGTTAGAACCTTATTAAGCATTATTCCCAAGCTCAAGGTGATGTAATCTATCTGCATCAAGCTTCTGCATACATAACAATCAATTGTTTTGTATTTAGTAATTTGAAGCATTAAATAAGAACTGATTCCAAAGGATAACATGTATCTGCTGGAGAATGGAGTTTTGATGACAACAACTTTGTCTCAATTATCATTGATTATAAAATATATGTACCAACATCTCTATGTAGAATATATAGACATATATATGCAGGATTTGTATACAGGACTTAAGTACTGAAGATTGTATAGTTTTAGAGTTTCAAGAATTCAGGGTATAGAAAAGATTCAAGACTCATGAGTTATCAAGCTATCAAGATATCAAGAGTTCAAGAAAAAATATAGTAATAGAGTCAAGATTATGTAAGACTCTGAATAGCACTCCAGGTTCAAACTCAAATTCTGTTTTTCAAATTTCAAATTTCAAATTCTCTTTTTAAAATTTTCAAATTTCAAAATTTCATATTCTAATTTCAAATTATTATACTTATGATTTCAAACATATAAGTTTAAAGTTTTAATATATATGTTTATATAAGTTTATATAGTTTTATATTTTTAAACCTTATAACTCTATACATATGTATATGATTTTACACTTTAGAATATTTATTTATATTATTAAGTTTTGATTAAAGAATTTCAAACTTATGATTTCAGTTATATTTCATAATTTATAGGTATTCTTATTTTTATAGTTTTACTAAGTTTATATTTGATTCTTCATATAACCTTTTGTTTATATATAGTTTATAAATATTTCTTTATAAATTCCTATATATATGTTTAAAATTATATTATATATGTTTATAATTAAATTATATAAAGTTTTCGTATCACATATAGATTATGTATTTAATCATATGTTTAAATAATATTTTCTTATGTTTTTATACTTGAAAATAATGTTTTGGCAACTAGTTTTGTTTCAGGAATTTCCAGAATTTAAATATTGATTTAAATACTTTAAAAATGAGTTAAAATAAAAAATATGATAGATATGTCGACCTATATTTATTTCTATGTTGACATATAACTATCACAAATTTAAATTTGAAAGGAAGTGTCTTTTCACTATTCGTGACGGTTCTGAAGCGTTGCAACTTTTCACACAATATAAAAAGGGCTTGAATTCGAATTTTTAATCATCTCTTCTTCTCCACTTTCACTCTACTTCATTACACCATTATTTCTTATCATTTTTATGATTCCTAGACCAATACTCTACCAAATTCAATTATGTTTTCAATAATCTTCTTCTCTCTACACTCTCTACTCATTACTCTCCGAATAAAGTGTTATTGAAGAGTTATAGGGCTGATTGTAATTGTTTGGGTTGTATTTGGGGTAAACGGTGGTATCCCTTGTAGTCGTGAAATCAAGGACGGGTAATCAGTAGTATCCCTTGTAGCTGTCAAAACAAGGAGGTTGGAATCGGTGGTATCCCTTGTAGCCGTGAAATCAATGAGGGTTGTAATTGGATATCGATATAGTAATAAAACTCTATGCAATCCAGCGTTGCGTGGAACTAGACGTAGGAGCAATCCGAACCAGTATAAAATCCGGTGTGTTCTTTCCTTTTCTGCATTCTTATTTCTGTTTATTTTGCAACTGTGTTTGACTCTGTGCCTGTGATTGTTTCTGTAGTGTTTGATTCATATAGTTTATCACATAAGTTTTAGATTTCGTTTAAATTCTCAAAAACACTATTCATCCCACTCTAGTGTTTGTTTTGCCTTAACGATCCTTTCTGCAATCCCTAACAATTGGTATCAGAACCTGGTCTTTCAAAAAGTTCATAATCTGATTTTTGAAAATTTTTAAATGGAAAATTTTGAAATGATTTATAACACTAGTTTAAATTCATGTCTTGCATCATTATTAGATGAGTCTACACTCAATTTGATTGAAAATTCAAGTTATCATCATATGATTTCTTGAAAAGTTTAAATATATATATCACAGAATCATTATAATGTTATTATCTCAAATTACAATTAGTTATTTTGAAAAGTCACTTGATTCTTTGAAAAGTATGTTGTTTTGCTGAAATAAGTTAATTCTGATGACTGTTGGCCAAAAGACACCAAGATGATTGTAACGAACTGGGATTTTCGACCCCAAAAATCGACATAACCCATGTCAACTATTCGAGTATCCAACATACCATATCATTAATAAAAAGAAGTTAGATGATGAGAAATAGAAAGAAAGTAAGTTAGAATAGAAGAAGAAGAACATAAATACACCATCAGAGTAAACAAAAATCTCACAGCGGAACGAACTAATATATTATATAACATAACTTTGAAATAAAACCAGTATCTGTATACAATATCATTATCGGAGTACGACACTTACAACACAGCGAAAATAAACAATAGCTATATAATCCTTAAGCCTCCTGCTCCATCTTTCCAAGTATATCTGTAAAATCCCGACTACTTGACTGCCCGTACAAATTTGGGCACCCAAGAGTTCAGGGTAAAAAAAACAAAATAAACTCTGAGTCAGTCATGGGACTGGTGTGAGTAAACTCCAACCACTTGGTTTAACTTTTAAAATCCTTTTTAAAGAAAGGATAATCGTAAGACCAATCCACACATAAACACGAATGGTTTTTACCTTACGATAAACCAAAACATTCTTTTAAAATCCTTACTGTTCTGATATTATAATAACGTCTAAATCAAATAAATAGAAATCTAGTGGAACGCTTTCATCTCATGTTCCACATATATAATATATAATCAAAACCGCGGACGCTTATTGGGTACTGGATTCCAACTGGCAATGTATGGGACCACCTTCTGACAGTGTATCTCTAGAGAGGAATACACCGGGTTCAACAAGAACATCTTGTAACCCAGGCTAAACATGACCTGTCACTCATTTCGCTTGAGTGTACCGAATGTATTATCACCAACGGTTGGGATCAACAACTTTTTCCCGAAAGGGACAGCATCGAAATAAATTAAAGAAGAAAATGGATTTCCTCTAGATCAGGTGACAATACACCCTAATTGGCAGCTACCCACTTAGCCATGCGACCTACCCGATTTTTATACCATTTCCTGGTTGTGAGGCTTGAGGTCATAACGTACCGATCACACCTTTATTTACTTTGAATGTCACATCGTTATACCCGCCAAATCACAAGTTGATTTCTCCAAAAATACCACGGGTATACAGCTAAGAGAAACGAATTCCTCCGCCACCAAACGTAAATACATTTGAAGAGATCAAGTTACGCGATCTATTAGATACACTCCGTTAGACATTCTTCCATATAATCTGTCCTGAGACTGGACAAACTAAAAGCACTATTCTGTAAACCCATCTTAGGCAATTTCTACCTAGGATTTTCCAGAACAGCCTTGCATAAACTTCGTCTTCAATTATCTTCATCATATTTGATTCGCAACGTTAATGCCGTACGGAGTGGTTTCCAGATAATAAATCTGATCCCGGTCTCTCCGTATTGACGACAGAAAAATGGTCAAAACTTTAATAGTCAGTTGTTTAACTATCAAAGGAAAATATCCATACACACAACGATCTTATTTCCAAATGGAAATTTTATCGATCAATCATCAATCAACATTTTTCGCTTTAAATTAATTTATCATTAATTTATTCATTTCCCCAATTCCCGTTTCCATATATTCATCAATCCTTATTTTCTGAATTTAGAAAATATACGTTACTAACATTGAGAAATGTTTCCATTTCTTATTTACGCATCATTACTCTCCCACATCTATCAGTCTCTAACTGTAAACTAGTAAGAGAACAACTTCCTAAGTATAAACCCTGAAGGCCGAAACCAACATCGGATCGACACTTAGAAAGCCATTCAACTTAACTAATCTCTAGTCAGTTTCTAATTCCCTTAACTCCATTTTAATTCCTATTTCAAAACTCAATTTCCTTTATAATATTTTCATTTCGCAAAATATTTGCTTAAATACTTATTCACATCAAATGTGAATAATACTTCTTTTATCTAATCAAAACAGTTTGATTTCGCATTCAAAACAATAGTTTAAATCCAAATTTCTTTTATACTTCTATTTAGATAATTCATATAAAATCTTATTTTTATTGCTAGTCTCCCATAATTTCCTTGATAACTCCCTTTACAAATGTAAGGTTTATATTTCATAAAGATATCGGTGTTAAAACCGATTCTTACTTCCTAATATAAATTCAGACTTATATATATAAATAAATATATATATACATACATACATACATATATATTCAACTTATCCAATGATAAATATTTCATTAATTTATAAAACATTATTTATAAATTTATCTTCTCAATTTATCTGTTAAAACAGATTTCTATTTAAAATCTGCTTTAAGTCAATCTTCTCATAATTCTTTTATAACTCGTGAATTCCCTTTTTATAATTCTATTAATTTTCCAAATATTTCCTTTTATAAAATCCACTAATTTTATAAAATACTTAAATTCAATATCCACTTTAAAATTTCCTTTTATATATTCCAATTTTAATCATGGTATTTAAAAATACCAAACAAAAAGGACCAATCATCATCATCCAAACACACGTAATCAATAACAGATTATATATCACATCATATATTACAATATATGAAAAACCGTAACATAAATGTTGAGGAATCCAGTTGGATCCCTCCGACCTATTTCCCTGCATCCACAGATGTTAATCCACATAAATAACATGAATTTTATATCAATATGAAATATTATGATAAATAGAATCAATATTTAATTAACGATTTATATATATGACTATATCTATATCTTTGACCAATTAATTAGCAATTCATCCAAACAACCATCACACATAAATCAATCATCATTTATCAATACTAAATTACGTTTATAAATTATAAATTGGACAGAGTTAGTGAGTTTACTCACTTAGGTCATTAATCGTTAAATAACGAATAATGGCCGATTTGTCCATTCAAGCATTTTATTCCACCATAAATTCAAACGAGTTCCAAATGGCTCCAAACTAGTTCCATGGTGTAGCCTCCGTCCATACGGTCCCAACGGATCCTGTTATGTTGAATTTGGACAAAGTATGATCAGGATATGAATTTACAATTTCATATATAATTAAATAATTATTAACTATATAAACCATTAATTAATAACCTTAATCATCTTTATTACCATAATCCGTTCCTCTAACCATTCTTCCTCACCCACATAAAAAAAATTGCTTCCTGTAATGGCCGTTATCCAACCCCTCCTCAAGCCTCATGGCTTCGCTACTTCTCCACCAATTAAAAAAACAAAATTACCATCCTTTTTCCCTTTGAAATCTCCATCTCCTCATATATTTATTTACCAATTAGCATGCAACACAGCAGTTGCGTCTTCCAGGCTTGATACACATGAAATAGGAACTTACGCCACATCCTTATTCATGAAATCGTGCTAAAATATCCCAATTTATGTATTATTCCGCCCTGATGGCAAAACGTACAATTCAGATTCCAAAAAGAAAAACCGAGCAAGCATCCTCACGCTCAACTGAAACCAGCGAATACTTTTATTACCAACACCGCCCAGATTCCTCCATTACGTGCTAAAACACCTCACAATCTCAAACCAGTATTTGTTTCCTCGATCGATACACCCTTCTTCACGAATCAGAACCTAAAACTCCACAAATCTTCAAAACCGTATTTCCCAGAACTAACGCTGTTCGTAACAGCAAACCACAAAATCTAAATCGCAAGCTACGAAAATATATGGGAAAGATAGAGTGAGTGATGAGGATTAAAACATATATGTCTTGGAATTTATAACTTTTTATTTGATTTTGTATGAATTTCGCAAGTCATGAATTTGTTTTCAAAGAAGGAAACTAGCGGCCATCTTTCCTTTGACCAGAAGAAAAAAATAGTTTAGGGTTTTAGAGAATGGTGGATTATATACAGGATAGTTTCATTATTTTATATTGATTATTTTATTAGTTTTTATTGAACCATTACCTTCATTCGGCATTGAAAAATCCATATGACCACATACGAGATCCAACTGCGATGAAAATGGACAGACAGCTACGGTTCGACATTACGGACACAAAGAAACTTGCTTCGTCGAATTCTGAGTCCGTTTGCTCACACAGTGATATTTTAAAGCCAAAATATCAATCGATTTACATTTAAATTCCGCACGGTCACATACTAACTCTAAAAATCATGAAAATTGAAATATAACAATAATTTAATATTCCGGATCTAACAAAATTAATTTCGTCAAAAACGAAAGTCGTTTGCAAAAATGGCTATTTTTAAGGCTCTAAATAAACAATTTAAATATTAATATATTTAAAAACAAATTAATTTAATATTAATAAATTAGTATTATCGTATATATCCCAATAGAATATCATACAGCTCCAAAATAAACATATCAGGATTTATAACTCGATATTTGAAATTCAGGTTAAATCGATATTCAATTTATATTAAAAATCCTTTTATAATATAAATAAATCGTTATAAATTATAAACGAATTCCATAGCGACTTTCTGGAAATTTGATTTGGACATAACTCACAATCTACACGAAGAAATCTCAATTATTCCCTACCATTAGGAAAATATCGTTAAATGGATCCGAACGTTTCTTGTTTCACAGAAATCCGACCTAAAACGGATTATGTATATTCAATTGAAGTTCAAAACTAAATATTACAAACTATAGCGACATTACGGGCTCGTTTTAAATATATTCTAAATTATACATTCTAACGTCGTTTATTAAATAGATTCATTATAAAAATTCGAATCTAAACTCAACCAAATCTCTTACACTATCCAATTCAAACAATATTGCGAATTCTACTATTTCCGACTATTTCGGAATTTATAATTTATTATTTCATTATTAGTATTAATTAAATATTTAATATTATTTAATCAAGCAACCATTTAAATCTCTAAATCACTATTTAAATAGTTAAATTAATTAATTATTATACCTTTAAAAATACGGGACGTTACATTCTTTCCCCCGTAAAAGAATTTCGTCCCCGAAATTACTAAGGTAGAAAACAAACCCTATTAACTGGGTTAAAAATTATTTGTTTATTAATTATCTTTAGTTTCCACTGAATCAATTGATTTCAATTAAAATATTAATTCATTCCGAATAACCAAAATTTTCAAAAATTCTAAAAATTCTCTAACACCTTAAATTTTCGGAAAATTTCGCCAGCGTCTCCTTTGTGCGGCTCAATCGGTACAACTACAACTTGCATCTCTAGACCACTTTCAATCCAAAAGAAAATCAAACAGCCAAGCGGCTTGCCAAATCGGATCATAAAAATCTGATACCCAATTTAAATATAAACTTGTGCCTTTTTGTCGGGCATACCATTCTATCTTTTCTATCTGATTCAACATATACCATTGTTCTTCCAACCAATTTCCAAATAATTTACCTCAACACAGCTATTCGCTTATATCCAAACCAAATCTCATTTCAAATTCGAGTTCCATTCTCGATCCTAATGTAATGGCCCAGAATTTCAACTATTTTATTTTATATTTAAATATGGTCCAAATATTGTTTTGGCAATTTAATTAGCTTAAATTTAATGGATTTGAATATTTTATTTATGTAAAGGTTGCTTCTGAACGTAGTTTTCAGATGTAACCCAAAATTTTCAAGTCGTTTTTAAATCATAGCACAACCATATCATAATCTAATGCAGAATATATATTTATATCTATATATACTGTTTAGATATTTGGAAACAATAATAGTAAAGAGTAAGAAATGCAAGTAAACAAATACAGTAATACTTAGCTAGTTAGTAGATATATTTAATGCACAATGCGATTTACAAAAAAAAGGAAGATATCCTTGTAGCATTTAAGATTTGCAGCAAGACTGATACGTACAAGCCTTATTTAATCTCACCATGATCTAAACAAATATGTAGCAGGACAGAAAATCTTATCATGGCCTTAAAATCTCGCAGCATATACTGATAAACAGTGTGCAAATCTCAGCACATGTATCCGATCCATCTAACCAAGTGAATAACCTATTCAAAATCTCCAAATTTAAATACCAGCACATGCAACTGATACCCATCCTTTTCGTCCTTTTCCTTGGCTGTAAATTTTTCTACCCCATGCCGACCTATTTGATTAAGGAAGCAGTCCTATATGCTGCAAGCCTAAAACCCAACACCCCGTGCCATCAAAGATATATCCTACCATCGTATTGTCTTTTCAGAACACCTAGGAAGCATGAACCTTGCCGACCACGTTGTATACTCTGAAAGGGACATCCATGAACGTGCCGACCAAGGAACTCGAATGAAGTGACACCTCAGAATCCTTGCCCACCACGTCCTCTCGCCACTATATATATCAACGACTCCTTCGCCACTTTATATATATATATATATATATTCTTTAGACACTTATAGAAATGAAAATACCCTCATCCAAGATTTTCTTCTATATGAAAAACCAACCACGTTTTCTCCTTCACACAGCAAAACAAACCGACCCATCTTTGAGTCGCAGTTTCATCTCAAGGCCGCAGACTTCGAGGTGGTTTCCTGGGCGATGGAGACGTCGGGAGCAGAGGGGGTCTGAACAAGGAACGTCAGGGAGAGGAAGACGAGTCGCGAGGTAGCAGGGTGGCGGACCCTAGTGATCTGCAGTAGTTGAAAAGGCAGCATGAACAAAGTCGGTTGGATAGTTTTTCTGGTGATCTAAAAGCGAGGGGGGACGGTGCCATTTCGGGCGAAGGTGGAGTGGAAGTATGCGCTCGGTTTGGGTACGGTTTGGGGGTCCTTCTTTACTGTACTGGTTTTGGGTTTTCGGGAGCAATACTGGAGACGGGTTTTACATAACGGAGTTGAAGTAATGTCTATGGAATGGTGGCGGTTGTCTGAGGGCTGGCGAAGTGGAAGGGGTTCGGAAGTATATATATAATTAAAAAAATGTATGGAGTAAACAATGAGGGAGGCGGTGGTCTTTTGTTGTAGCAGGGTATTAGTTGAAAGGAGAAAATCACACTGGGAGAAGCAAGACTAATGGGCTTTGGGAAAAACGTGTTTTTCTGGTGCTGACATGGATCCTTAAAAGGGTAATTAATGTTTGAAATAAACCCTAATTTATAGCTAACTAATTATATTATTAAGTAAAGTACAATTGTTGGTAGGCTTTGGGGAAGAGCACTTGGGAATTTTGGGAAACCAGAAAGCAAGCAGCGTTTGAACAAGGATTGGCCAAGTTTAAGGAAGATGTGGCGAGAAATTTAATTGACATGGGTAATTAAAGCTTTTATACTTAATTAAAATTAGTTAATTAATTAACAGTTAATTATAATATAATATACGTTATAACTTGTAATGAGCATATCTAATCGATACGTTAACGGAATTCAACGAAACTGGATCCGTAGGGATCGCAGGGACGAGGCCTAGGTGATGGCACTGATCTGACGCAGTTGAAATTTCAGTTAATTTTGGACGTCCGTTCAAGATTAAAAGAAACAAATGCGTCAACCGTCGACCGAATAAATCTGGTGAGTTAATTCTCACACCTTCTGAAATTCTGTGATGCGGTAAATTGGTATTAAAATATAATTTACCATTTAAAAATATAAATTGGTTGATTGGTTGCTATTGGTTGTTTACTGTTTGGTTGGTTGCCGTTATTTAAAATAAAGATTGAAATTTATTTCATAGATTATTATGAAATGCCTAACGAGCTGTGATGCAGGGAAGAACAGGTTGGAGGGATCCGACCGGATTCCTCAAATATTATATATGTTGTTTGTTTGTTTTATATTGTTGATATTTGAATTGATTGAACCCCATATGGTAGAAAAACATGTTTGAGTGTGATGGTTGAACAAAAATTCACCCGTGTTGTGTTTAAAATCAACCGACAGTGTTGATTTGGTAATTGGCAGTGGATGGCCTAAAATCTGTTATTTTAGACGTCGTTCTACCGTTCGGTGAATCGACGCAGTCTTAAAGTTATAAAATAATTTATAACTGAATTGATATTTTTTTCAGTCATTTTTATCAATAATTAAATTAGAAGTTTATTAAAATTTCAAATCGAGTTGCGTAAACCGAGTTATTTAAAAAGGTTTAGTTAATAGAAATCTTGAGATTTAAACAAGTTTAAAGGTAGAAGGGTAAGGAATTTAACTACGAGTTCTTAAAATGGAATAATTATTTTTATAACAATTAAACGGTGTTTTTAAATTAAATAAGTTGTTTTAATTAATTTAAAAAGGGGCGATAAGAGTTGATAAAGGGAATTGTGATCTAAGTTATCCAAACGAGATGTACAAATAGAATTGGTAAGTGAATGGGGAGATCTAAATAAGATTTTTACCAAATTGTCAAATTAAATAAAGAGATTTATCGAAGAATTTCAAATGTAAGAAAACGATTTATAAAACCAGGGTTGAAATCAAAATGATAAATGAGATTTGAATATCAGTGGTTAAGTGAAAAACTGATATTATTCTGAGGTAAGAACGGGTCGATCAAGGTCTGAGAGATAACTAAAATACCCCAACTTGGTTGGCTTCACTATTATCGAGGAGTAGTATTAGTTTGGAACGAGTGGAGGTGTTAAGATAGTTTTACCCTATACGAGGGATATCGAACTCTAATTCAAGATTTTGGGAAATAAATAATATTGCAATATTAGTTTCAAAAGTAATAAGAATATTGTTTTCAAATCATATTGAATATTTGTTTATTCAATTAGAGTTGATCAAATACAATATTTGAGGTAGAGTTAGTCAAACATATTTTTCGGGAAGAGTTGCCATTGCGTACGACTGCCAGCATAATTCGCAGGGCTACAGATAGCCTACGGTGGTCGGATGTTTCCTGAGGGAATCAGGCGTAACCATTGTGATCGCTGCGATCTAGAGTCAAGTGAATGGAGTTAAGTCGAGTATTAGTTAACCGACAGGAGTAATCAAGTCGAGTTAGTCAAGTTAGAGTTAAGTCGAATATTAGAGTTGATTAACGATTTTGTCAAAATATTTTAAGGAGGCCAAGTCATGCCAAGTACCGAATCAGAAAACTCATTATGTTCACACTATTGTATTTGATAGTTAAATCACCGACTATCAAACCTGACCAATATGCTTGTTGGTATGGAAAGACCTGGATCGATTTATATTCGAAAACCATTCCGACCAACAAATACATGAAGACGTCGTTTGAAGACGGAGCAAGTGAAGACCGTGGATCTTCATAAGCGGAAGGACTACTGGTCGAATTTCTCTGGCTTGCAACCAGAGTTATTTGATTTGTGATTCTGTCGTGGTTGGAATCCACGAGTTGCAAGGACTACTCGCTACTGATCCATGGGGTGGTTCCTATATGAGATGCAGTAGGAGGGTGCCTTCGGTTCATCCTGTTCCTGGATGACTTTTGCGGACGAGTGTCTGACAGAGTATTTCCAAAGGGGTCACGTATATTGATTTTCTACAAACGTATCTCTGTTGGTGGCGGAGAAGGCTGTACACCTTCTTTGGCTTAACGCTAAGAGTATTTTTGTGGTAATCAACATTTAGTGATATCTGGCGGATCTGACGATGTGGCATTCAAAGTGAATGGTGGCCAGATGTTCGAAGAGATGAATTCTAGCCTCAAGCCTCATCAACTGGGAAATGAAAAAAATCGGGCAGGTAGCATGGCTATGTGGGTCACTCCCATTAGGATGTATGATCACCTATCTAGAGAAATTCCATTTGCTTCTTAATCTATGTTCGATGCTGTCCCTTTTCGGGCAGGCGATTGCTGATCCCAACCGTCGGTGATATACATTCGATACACTCAAGCGAAATGAGTGGTCGGTCATGTGAGGGCCGGGTTGCAAGACGTTCTTGTTGAACCAAGTATATTCGCCTCTAGATATACACGTGCGGAAGGTGGACCCATACCTTGTAAGGTTGGAATCCAATATCCAATAAGCGCCCACGGTTTTGGTTTGTATACTATATATGGGGAGCGTGAGATGCAAGCGTTCCTCTAGATTGTTATTCATTTGTATTTAGACATTATGATAATATCAGATCAAGTTATGATTTCAAAACGTTTTGGGTTATAGTAAGGTAAAAACCGTCCGTGTTTATGTGTGGGCTGGTCTTACTATTATCCTTTGATTTCATAAAGGATTTCCAAAGTTAAACCAGTGTGTGTTCTGTGAATTTATCACTGATAGTATTCCAGACTGACCCGGTGTATTTTGTTTTAAATCAAATGTGCTCGGGTCAGACCGAGTATGTTCCTGGTTAGGTTTCGCTTGGAGTTTCAGGAGCTGAAAGCATGCGGCTTCACCGATAGTTATATAGAGTTATTTTTCCGCTGTGTCTGATATATGTTGTGCTCTGATGATTAGTATGTATATACAGTTCTTTTGTATAAAAAGATTGTTATATTATATTTTATTCGTTCTGCTGTGAGAGTCTGGTGTGTTCTTCTTATTTCTTATATTCTAACATTCTTTCTTTCTTTTCTCACCCTCTATTTTCTTTCTCATAACAAGCTGGGGGTTCGATACTTGGGGTTTTGGCAAGCGATACGGTTTTATGTATCGTTGTCGAAGACTCGAGCGTCGAGCATTTCCTGGGTCGTTACAGTGGTATCAGAGCTATTGGTTTAGTGATAACCTTGGCTCTGTGGCGTGATTCAATAGAGATGAGGTTAGTAATACCCTAGATTGAGTATATATATGAGAGCGCGTATTTGTAATTTATTATAAAAATTATTTTTGAAATTATTTTTGCCCAGTTTATTTATAAAATAGTAAAGTAATGATTTTCATAAAGTATTATGATGTGGGCAAATCAATTGGAATTGTTAATGTTGATTGTGTGATATGTTTGGATAGTGTGCTCGATCTCATGGATATAAATCTGAACATGAATCGATTTGTTTAAACCTAATATGAAATAAATAAGTTGGATAAATAATCCAAACTTAATAAACCTGAATGGATAATTAAAGAAATAAACGAAGTGATTACAAATAATTATTACCTCGTATGGATTGAAATGGTGTGTATAATGGGTTCATATGTATGATGTGGATATTTTGAACGTAATTAACATTCGTTTGATGACTAATGAATTCATTTGAGTTGAGAACAGGTGCAGAAGTGCCAATTCAGCTTTAAAATCCATCCAAGAAAAAAATTCTGGAGTTAATCGAATCCAGTTTGAGTAGAGCTGCAAAATTACTAAGCAAGCTCAAATATAATATATCGCTTATCGCTTAATAACGCTCGCAAAAAGGTACGCCTACGAAAATATGAAATTTTGGATTTTGTTTGTATTTTGAGTTTGGATTTTGATTTTTCCGACCATGAGAGTCGAGATATATATATTTCTTGAACCTGCGATTTTGCAGATGTCCTCCGTACAGGGGAGACTCTGCCAAAATTTTACCAAAAATTAAGGTGTTAGAAAATTTTTGAAGATTTTTGAGAAAATTCTTTTATTTGAATTAATTTGGTTTTAAAATCAATTAGATTTATTTTGGAAATGAAAATCGAGTTTTAAATTTAATATTTTTGTAAAGATAATGGATCGTAACATTTTTTCTGCTTTAGTAATTTCGGGGACGAAATTCTTTTAAGGGGGAAGGAATGTAATGGCCCAGAATTTCAACTATTTTATTTTATATTTAAATATTGTCTAAATATTGTTTTGGAAATTTAATTAGCTTAAATTTAATGGATTTGAATATTTTATTTATGTAAAGGTTGCTTCTGAACGTAGTTTTCAGATGTAACCCAAAATTTTCAAGTCGTTTTAAATCATAGCATGACCATATCATAATCTCATGCAGAATATATATTTATATCTATATATACTGTTTAGATATCTGGAAAAAATAATAATAAAGAGTAAGAAATGCAAGTAAACAAATACAGTAATAACTTAGCTAGTTAGTAAATATATTTAATGCACAATGCGATTTACAAAAAAAAGGAAGATATCTTTGTAGCATTTAAGATTTGCAGCAAGACTGATACGTACAAGCCTTATTTAATCTCACCATGATCTAAACAAATATGTAGCAGGACAGAAAATCTTATCTTGGCCTTAAAATCTCGCAGCATATACTGATAAACAGTGTGCAAATCTCAGCACATGTATCCGATCCATCTAACTATGTGAATAACCTATTCAAAGTCTACAAATTTAAATACCAGCACATGCAGCTGATACCCATCCTTTTCGTCCTTTTCCTTGTCTGTAAATTTTTCTACCCTATGCCGACCTATTTGATTAAGGAAGCAGTCCTATATACTGCAAGCCTAAAACCCAACACCCCGTGCCATCAAAGAGACAGCCTACCATCGTATTGTCTTTTCAGAACACCTAGGAAGCATGAACCTTGCCGACCACGTTGTATACTCTGAAAGGAACATCCATGAACGTGCCGACCAAGGAACTCGAATGAAGTGACACCTTAGAATCCTTGCCCACCACGTCCTCTCGCCACTATATATATCAACGACTCCTTCGCCACTTTATATATATATATATATATATATATATATATATATATATATATATATATATATTTCTTCAGACACTTATAGAAACGAAAATACCATCATCCAAGATTTTCTTCTAAATGAAAAACCAACCACGTTTTCTCCTTCACACAACAAAACAAACCGACCCATCTTTGAGTTGCAGTTTCATCTCAAGGCCGCAGACTTCGAGGTGGTTTCCGGGGCGATGGAGACGTCAGGAGCAGATGGGGTCTGAACAGGGAACGTCAGGGAGAGGAAGACGAGTCGCGAGGTGGCAGGGTGGTGGACGCTAGTGATCTGCAGTAGCGGAAAAGGCAGCATGAACGAAGTCGGCTGGATCGTTTTTCTGGTGATCTAAAAGCAAGGGGGATGGTGCCATTTCAAGTGAAGGTGGAGTGGAAGTATGCGCTCGGTTTGGGTATGGTTTGGGGGTCCTTCTTTACTGTACTGGTTGTGGGTTTTCGGGAGCAATACTGGGGATGGGTTTTACATAAGGGAGTTGAAGTAATGTCTATGGAATGGTGGCGGTTGTCTGAGGGCTGGCGAAGTGGAAGGGGTTCGGAAGTATATATATAATTAAAAAAAATGTATGGAGTAAACAATGAGGGAGGCGGTGGTCTTTTGTTGTAGCAGGGTATTAGTTGAAAGGAGAAAATCATACTGGGAGAAGGAAGACTGATGGGCTTTGGGAAAAACGTGTTTTTCTGGTGCTGACATGGATCCTTAAAAGGGTAATTCATGTTTGAAATAAACCCTAATTTATAGCTAACTAATTATATTATTAAGTAAAGTACAATTATTGGTAGGCTTTGGGGAAGAGCATTTGGGAATTTTGGGAAACCAGAAAGCAAGCAGCGTTTGAACAAGGATTGGCCAAGTTTAAGGAAGATGTGGCAAGGAATTTAATTGACAAGGGTAATTAAAGTTTTTATACTTAATTAAAATTAGTTAATTAATTAACAGTTAATTATAATATAATATACGTTATAACTTGTAATGAGCATATCTAATCGATACGTTAACGGAATTCAACGAAACTGGATCAGTAGGGATCGCAGGGACGATGCCTAGGTGATGGCACTGATCTGACGCAGTTGAAATTTCAGTTAATTTTGGACATCTGTTCAAGATTAAAAGAAACAAACGCATCAACCGTCGACCGAATAAATCTGGTGAGTTAATTCTCACACCTTCTGAAATTCTGTGATGCGGTAAATTCATATTAAAATATAATTTACCATTTAAAAATATAAATTGGTTGATTGGTTGCTATTGGTTGTTTACTGTTTGGTTGGTTGCCGTTATTTAAAATAAGGATTGAAATTTATTTCATAGATTATTATGAAATGCCTAACGAGCTGTGATGCAGGGAAGAACAGGTTGGAGGGATCCGACCGGATTCCTCAAATATTATATATGTTGTTTGTTTGTTTTATATTGTTGATATTTGAATTGATTGAACCCCATATGGTAGAAAAACCCGTTTGAGTGTGATGGTTGAACAAATATTCACCCGTGTTGTGTTTAAAATCAACCGACAGTGTTGATTTGGTAATCGGCAGTGGATGGCCTAAAATCTGTTATTTTAGACGTCGTTCTACCGTTCGGTGAATCGACGCAGTCTTAAAGTTATAAAATATTTTATAACTGAATTGAGATTTTTTTCAGTCATTTTTATCAATAATTAAATTAGAAGTTTATTAAAATTTTAAATCGAGTTGCATAAACCGATTTATTTAAAAAGGTTTAGTTAATAGAAATCTTGAGATTTAAACAGGTTTAAAGGTAAGGAATTTAACTACGAGTTCTTAAAATGGAATAATTGTTTTTATAACAATTAAACGGTGTTTTTAAATTAAATAAGTTGTTTTAATTAATTTAAAAAGGGGCGATAAGAGTTGATAAAGGGATTTGTGATCTAAGTTATCCAAACGAGATGTACAAATAGAATTGGTAAGTGAATGGGGAGATCTAAATAAGATTTTTACCAAATTGTCAAATTAAATAAAGAGATTTATCGAAGATATTTCAAATGTAAGAAAACGATTTATAAAACCAAGTTTGAAATCAAAATGATAAACGAGATTTGAATATCAGTGGTTAAGTGAAAAACTGATATTATTCTGAGGTAAGAACGGGTCGATCAAGGTCTGGGAGGTAACTAAAATACCCCAACTTGGTTGGCTTCACTATTATCAAGGAGTTGTATTAGTTTGGAATGAGTGGAGGTGTTAAGATTAGTTTTACCCTATACGAGGGATATCGAACTCTAATTCAAGATTTTGGGAAATAAATAATATTGCAATATTAGTTTCAAAAGTAATAAGAATATTGTTTTCAAATTATATTGAATATTTGTTTATTCAATTAGAGTTGATCGAATACAATATTTGAGGTAGAGTTAGTCAAACATATTTTTCAGGAAGAGTTGTCATTGCGTACGACTGCCAGCGTAATTCGCAGGGCTGCAGATAGCCTACGGCGGTCGGATGTTTCCTGAGGGAATCATGCGTAACCATTGTGATCGTTGTGATCTAGAGTCAAGCGAATGGAGTTAAGTCGAGTATTAGTTAATTGATAGGAGTAATCAAGTCGAGTTAGTCAAGTTAGAGTTAAGTCGAATATTAGTGTTGATTAATGATTTTGTCAAAATATTTTAAGGAGGCCAAGTCATGCCAAGTACTGAATCAGAAAACTCATTGTGTTCACACTATTGTATTTGATAGTTAAATCACCGACTATCAAACCTGACTAATACGCTTGTTGGTATGGAAAGACCGGGATCGATTTATATTCGAAAACCATTCCGACCAACAAATACGTGAAGACGTCGTTTGAAGACGGAGCAAGTGAAGACCGTGGATCTTCATAAGCGGAAGGAATACTGATCGAATTTCTCTGGCTTGCAACCAGAGTTATTTGATTTGTGATTCTGTCGTGGTTGGAATCCACGGGTTGCAAGGACTACTCGCTACTGATCCATGGGGTGGTTCCTATATGAGATGCAGTAGGAGGGTGCCTTCGGTTCATCCTGTTCCTGGATGACTTGTACGGACGAGTGTCTGACAGAGTATTTCCAAAGGGGTCACGTATATTGATTTTCTACAAAGGTATCTCTGTTGGTGGCGGAGAAGGCTGTACACCTTCTTTGGCTTAACGCTCAGAGTATTTTTGTGGTAATCAACATTTAGTGATATCTGGCGGATCTGACGATGTGGCATTCAAAGTGAATGGTGGCCAGATGTTTGAAGAGATGAATTCTAGCCTCAAGCCTCATCAACCGGGAAATGACAAAAATCGGGCAGGCAGCATGGCTATGTGGGTCGCTCCCATTAGGGTGTATGATCACCTATCTAGAGAAATTCCATTTGCTTCTTAATTTATGTTTGATGCTGTCCCTTTTCGGGCAGGCGGTTGCTGATCCCAACCGTCGGTGATATACATTCGATACACTTAAGCGAAATGAGTGGTCGGTCATGTGAGGGCCAGGTTGCAAGACGTTCTTGTTGAACCCAGTGTATTCGCCTCTAGAGATACACGTGCGGAAGGTGGACCCATACCTTGTAAGGTTGGAATCCAATATCCAATAAGCGCCCGCGGTTTTGGTTTGTATACTATATATGGGGAGCGTGAGATGCAAGCGTTCCTCTAGATTGTTATTCATTTGTATTTAGACATTATGATAATATCAGAACAAGTTATGATTTCAAAACGTTTTGGGTTATAGTAAGGTAAAAACCGTCCGTGTTTATGTGTGGGCTGGTCTTACTATTATCCTTTGATTTCATAAAGGATTTCCAAAGTTAAACCAGTGTGTGTTCTGTGAATTTATCACTGATAGTATTCCAGACTGACCCGGTGCATTTTGTTTTAAATCAAATGTGCTTGGCTCAGACCGAGTATGTTCCTGGTTAGGTTTCGCTTGGAGTTTCAGGAGCTGAAAGCAGGCGGCTTCACCGATAGTTATATAGAGTTATTTTTCCGCTGTGTCTGATATATGTTGTGCTCTGATGATTGGTATGTATATACAGTTCTTTTGTATAAAAAGATTGTTATATTATAATTTATTCGTTCCGCTGTGAGATTCTGGTGTGTTCATCTTATTTATTCTATTCTAACATTCTTTCTTTCTTTTCTCACCCTCTAAATTCTTTCTCATAACAAGCTGGGGGTTCGATACTTGGGGTTTTGGCAAGCGATACGGGTTTATGTATCGTTGTCGAAGACTCGAGCGTCGAGCATTTCCCAGGTCGTTACACCCAAACTCTTAATTCACCAATCTAGTGCCATTCCAGATTCCTATCTCACAATCCAATTTTATTTGATATCATACTAATCCAATTCAGTTTCCACTTAAATAGCTTTAATTCAATTCCAGTTTGCTTTCACAAATTTTATTTAACTTGTTTTTAATTCAACAATCTCTCCCTAGGAGTTTTAAAGAACTTCATTTTTTCAAAAACCAGTTAGTTTTCAATAACCACTTTATGGTGCAAACCCTTAGTGATGGAGATAGCCAACTAGGATAGACAGGACGAGCGACAACAGACTAGGATACGTTTATATTATTATAAACATAACCAACGAGGTAAGCTACCTCATTTGGAAATAATAGTTAAAAATAACGATTTGTTTTGATTAAATTAAACGAATGTTTAATTTAAATTAGTTATATAAAATATTCAGCATATATTTAAATAATCATCAAACAATTAGCAACATAGCATACAAACAATAAACCCGACATAAAAATATAAATGGGACAGTTGGACATATATCATTGACAATATTTATCTACCAGTATATTTTACCATTGAATGTTGGTAGATAAAGTATATCTTTACCTACCCATATTTATTGTTTGGTAAAATATTTGTAGGTAAAGGTCAAATTTATTATAGTGCGAGCTTTCGTTGTTTACCCTTTCTATTACAGAAATTTTGTTCCAGGTTGAGTTACCCATATTAGAACTTTTATTATTGTTTCCCTAATCCAAAATCAAGACTAGAATGGTGTCCTTTATAGTATTTGGATTACATCTGGTAATGGATCGTTTAGCAAAAATATATATTCTAGCTCTTATTAATATTTGATCATGTGTTATAAAACAATACTGTGAATTCATGTTACTGCACATGTGTACATGTACATGATAGATAAAAGTAAATAACTAGATTGGAACAATTTAATTAAACGGTTTAAAACATGAAAGCGGTTTAAACATGCTATTGATATAGGCAACTAAAAGCATGGAAATACAACATGTTTGTAGTGTAGATAGGATATGATGCAATAGGAGTTTTCATATTGTTGTTGATTGGACTGGGTTTGCTAGCTAGTGGCACTGCTCTTGCTTCATTTTTGCAAGGCAAACTCATATTGAGTGGGTTTGCTATTGCAAATTTTTATGGAAACACTCTCACATTAAGCGCCTTCTTTTGCAAATTTTATTTAAACATTTGGCATTTCTTATTGAATTAAAAATTTACAATGTTGCACTTTGTTCCAGTTATTCAAATTTCTTATTTGATCAAATGCCGCTACCAAAGCTTCCATTAAGTTGCATCTCTAAGAAATTCAAGGGATCCTTATTTTGGGAAGAGAATACAAACTAAAAATTAATATTGCATAAGCCTTTACCTATATCATTAAGTA
Organism: Allium sativum; assembly: GCA_030737875.1. Classification (NCBI taxonomy): domain Eukaryota; kingdom Viridiplantae; phylum Streptophyta; class Magnoliopsida; order Asparagales; family Amaryllidaceae; genus Allium; species Allium sativum. Next base: position 36,331,742 of record CM060922.1, read on the forward strand.
ATTATAATGTTGGTAAGTTGTTCTGTTGTACATGGAAGGACATGGACTGTGTTTTCAACTGTCAAGATTTGGAAGAAAACTTTGATGTTGTTACGTCAAGCAAATTTATTTTTATTCCAACTTGTTGGATTTATAGAACTCAGTTTTTCAAATTGTTTATAATAATAAACTATCTAAAAATATCAACCATTTTCATAGCAGGGGGAATAAACAGAAGCGAACCAAATAGTAGAATAAATCCTCAAGATATGCAGAATTAGATGAAAAATCAAGGTGGTCCTTCAAATAACGTTTGTATTATTATTTATCATAATAAATCGCTTCTAACATCTTTACCATTACAACTAATATCATCCTCCGATAATCTGGAGTCGTTCAAGCTCGCGTATTTTAATTATCTCTCAGACCTTAATCAACAACATTCTTATCTTAAGATAGGTATGAACAACCGTCCCCCCATGAAATCGACCGCCACCGCCTGTTAGTGTCACCGGACCCGATGTCATTGATACCCAGCTGACCGCCAGAGACCTAGCTCCCCTCTCCGATAGGCCCCACCTCCAATAACCCACGGTGGACCTCGCAAAGCCAGAAAACATGTAATCAGGCAACCTACGTTCAACTAGCCACCTCAATGCCTACACACCGCCTTAGCCTTCGCCATCGCCGCCTTTCGATCGGTCAGACCCCAGACTTCCTTCGACCTTCAGACCACTTCTCCCCATTCTCCCCCTATCAATCACAAATCCTTCAAACCCGTACACCACATCAAATACCGCAATCAAGACTTCGCCTGAGCACCACCGCTGTAACGTCCCGCATTTTTGTCGGTTCGTATTTGAATATTTAAATCAGTTTAAATATTGAATTCAGAATATAAGTGGATTTATATTTTAATTAAAACGAAGTTGAACGTATATAAGTATATACTAATTAGAATCGAGCTCATAACGACCCTGCACTTCGTAATTTAACGTTCTGAACTTCAACTGAGTATACCGGACTCGTTTTGAATCGGATTTCTTCGAAACGAGAAACGTTGGAATCTGTTGAACTGTATCCTTCTAACAGAGGTGAAAAATCAAGATTTCGGCGTATAGATTACAAGATATGTCCAAATCAAATATTCAAAAAGTCGCTGTGAAATCGTATATCGACCGTAACGGTTATTTGAATATAACTTGATATCGGTTGCAAATCGGGACAAGGTTCTTTTAAGGCGCAACAATAATTTAATTTTTAGAATTTTACTGTAATTTTTAATAAATTAAATTGGAGTATTGTGTACCCTGTATCGGTATTTCGGGATTTCAAAATATAAGTCAACCTACCGGTGTTATTATATTTTTGGGACCGTGACACCTCGTTGAGCACGACTTTACTTTTATTTCTGTCCGCAACAGTCCGAATGGAATTCTATACAGTGAGGAACCACATGAACATGACCATATACGATAGATGGTATGTCAAAGAGCTTATGCCCATTCCCCTAGATATTTTATTCATACCGTAACCCATTTAAAAAGTATATTTCCATACCTTATATGCTAAGTAATTGTACATACCCTTTACAACAACATCACGCGTTTCATTCAATAACCATACCCTATGTTATTACCAAGAACCCATACCCTATAAATGTATCGGTCAAAACATAGCACGTTCTGCTACTTTAAAATATAAACAATGAACGCTTAACAACGAAGTATGAATGAATTGGCATAGCCTTATCCCTAATTCAACCTACCCTATTACGTGCAGACACGCTCGAATTAAATACTCCATACCCTTACTTTAACTCTCCCATACTCAAATGCGTGCCTAGGTTGTTGGCTACACCCTACAGCTATTCCTTAGCAAGTAAGGATACTCAAATATATACACCATCGAGCTCGAACGCAGAAACATACATCAAAACAGATCTCATTTCTTCTCTGCCTGGTCTCTCCATTCATTTTAATTTCTGAAAAAAAAAACCGGACTGCTTTAAAATCAAATCCTAGCGTAAAGCTTATATTTGCAATAAGCAGCTCCTTAAACACTGTTGTCCGAAGTCTCGTGGATTTCTGAAAGAGATTTCAGCACAGCGTCTTACACCTAGAAGCACTGTCGAGTTCATGGTAGTAGAAAACCATGCTATTCAATGATGAAAGCAAGAATAAAAAGAAAGAGAAGAAGAGCAGGGAATCTTGATCGTGAGTGCATGAGGTCAGGTCTGTTCGTTAAGGGGAGGTCTGTCCTCCGGTGAAAGCTCATGCACTTGAAGGTGCAGTAGGATGTGGATGCAGCATCTGTAGAGATGATTCCCGGAGCAAGATTATGTAATAGGAGAAGGTGATATAGAAGTGGGCTGTTGACGTGTAGTTTTGTGGTGCATGGTGTGGTTCACGCTGCTAACAGGGACGTGAAGGAGAGTTAAGAAGCTACAGAGAGAAGTCAGTGGGGGTTTCATTTACAGTATTGTACATATAAGTGCGGCATGGGTTTGTAATTAAGTTATGGAGTAAGAGCACTTCATTTGTACAGTAGGCGAGGGGTTTGTTTGTTGGCACAGTGGAGAAGGGGAGTCTTGTTCTTGCGGTGGAAGAAGAATACCAAGGTAACGTGAGTGTATTTGAGGGTAGAAGACTTTGGTAAAGTACATAAGGTGCTGGGGTTCACGTAAGTACATAGGAGGATATAGGAAGTATAAAAGTGGTTTTTATTCATGCAACAGTGAGGGAGTAATGGTTGGAATAATATATATCCTACTACTCAAATCTGTAAGTATTTGTAGGGGAGTTCGATCATGTTCGTGGTCCTACAAGCTACAAATATGTACAGTGCCTTCCAGATTCAAGGTGAACCTCTTCGTTGCTCTCATATAAGGCGCCGGTAGTTTAGAAACAATGGCGAGATGATTTGTTCGGAGAATGGTGTTTTCAAGTATATTTGTTGAGTGAGATATTGAAGAGGGATTAGCGAATGGCATCTGGAGTATGCAACCGTCAAAGGAAAGAGGAAGATGTTAGGGGGCGGACGTGGGAACTATGAAGTAAAGGGGAGTTTGTGAAGATGGGGGACAAGAGGATGTACAGGGGTGCATGGATATTGAGAAGGGAGAGACAGACTTGTTATGTTTCAGCGCAGATAGTAAAAACGCAACACGGAAGCACAAGTACACTACACTTGTGCGTGGCCATCCAGTATGGAACGGTTAGCATGTACGGGTCTAAAAGGGGACGCGTTGGTTGAAAATGGCATGGGGTTGGAGTATGGAAATGGCGGTGAGAAGTCCACGGTTACTGTGTATAACGGGGAAGATGGAAAGAATAAAACACTTTAGCGAGCTGATCCTAGGTGCCGGTGCGGATCATTGTTGGACGCGAAGCATATGAGAAAAGGGGAGCCATATGCAAGAACGCTACACGATGAAGCCGTTATGGAATAGATGGGCGCTCGTTGAATTTATAGCAAAATAAAATGCTGGATTCAGATTTATCAACTGACGTAAATCGTTATTTAACGGTTAACGCGCCAAGGTGAGTAAAATCACTAACTCTGATCTATTTAAAATATTTTAATATATTTTAATGTTGTTTGAATGCTGTGTGATGGTCGATTAGGTAGATTACAAATTAATTTGGTTGAATATTATATATCGTTGCATATGTACACCGCATTGGTTGGACGCTGATACCATCAATTAGAATATTCCCTAGTATAGAGTTAGTGTTAACTGTGTGGACTAACATCTGTGTATGCGGGAAACCGGTTGGAGGAATCCGACCGGATTCCTCGATATTTATATGTACTGTTGTTTTGCATACACTGTTTGAACCTGAATTGAGTGAAAAATCAGCATTTGCTTCGATAAATAAGTAAAGGATATCGATTAAGAGAGTGGTAACAGTCGATCGTAAACTCATCGTTTTGTTAAGGAGTTGATTGGCCGTCAGGCAAATCAACGTAGTAAATTATTACAATTATATTTTTATAATTAAAGAGAAGATTTAAATTTTATAATAGAAGTTCTATTATAAACCAGTATTTTAGAATTCGTTTTATAAAGTGAATATAAACGACTATGTGACATTTAAATAAGTTATTAAGATATAATCATCCTACGAGTGAATAATGTGGATAATAATTTTAAAGCAAAATGTTAAGAAATATTATTAGATTAATTATATTAATCTAATGGTAAGAAGTAATTAAAATCAGTTAACGAATTTGCTGATGGAATGAAGTTGATTTAATCAACTGTTATTTAGGAAAATGATTATTAGATTAATTGGTCTTTAAATTAATCTAATGAAAAGTTTAGAAATGAATTAATCAAAATTAATGAGACTTAATTACCCTTTTAAGAAGTTATAAATAGAACTGTGGAATGAAGTTGAGCGAAGAGTTAATGTTTTAAAATAAACAATCATAAACAACGAAGATTTCAAAGTATGAATATGGTGTTATAAAACCATATTCAAAATAAAACAAGGAAATACGATTTGATGAATATTATAAGTAATAAGGGATTAGAATACAGTCTTATATCTGTTCTAAGGTAAGAACGTTGTCGATCAAGGTTTGAGAGGTAAATAGAATACCCCAACTTGAACGGCTTCACTATTATCAAGGAACGATATCAGTTTGTAATGGAAAGAGATGTCAAAATTTGTATAAAAGGAATATGGCAGCATAGCGATAAAATAAACGCTGTTGATTAGGCTTAAGCGTGACTGTTATGTCAAGATTAGTATAAAGGGAATATGGCAGCGTATGACAAGTCTTAGAACTATAGCGATAAAATAACGCTGTTGATAAGGTTAGTGTGACTGTAATGTTGAGATTAGTTATAAAGAGAATATTACAGCGTATTGCAAGTTTTACTATAGCGATAAATTAACGCTGTTAACCAAACTTAAGCATGATTTTTATATATAGCAGCATTTCTTAGAAAATGTCATAGTTGGTTTGAAATTCACTTATACTAAAGGTAATAGGTAACGGTGTATGTCCAAAGAAAATATAAGAATAAGTTTAAGAAATTGGAAAATCGTGTTAGAAAACGATGACAGCATTTCGATGTTCGAAATGTAATTAGAATTAAACCATTAGGATTTGGAACTATAATTCGACGAAGTCGAATGTATTAAAGTAAAATATTTTAGGAATTATAAACTGATAGGATCGTTAATACTTAGCTTAAACCAATAAATTATACTAGGATATGTAATCAGTGTTTAATTATAAACTTGATAAGAAGTTGACTTAGAAAACAGAGTTTATAAAGTGAATTGGGAATATAAAGTATGAAAGAGATTTCGGTAAACGAGATAATGGTATTGATTTTCTAAATAAAGGAGTTATTTGATAAAGGTGTTCAGATTTCTATAACAGTATGATATTCACCTTTTAAAGTGAATAATGTTTTAAAAGGGAACGGTTAGCCGATGTAAATATTGGAATTATTTTTCCAATATAGATAGAGTAGATTATCCAAGCATAGAAATAAAGAACGTGATAAGAATGGAAATGTTTCGAACGTTATTAACGTATGTTTCTGGAACGTGAGAGAATATAAGAGTTTATAATAAGAAGAAATTTTTCCAAGGAGCATGAAAAGGCTAAAACGGGATTGGAGAAATATCTAGTAAGATATTGGAATTTGAATAATAAAACGAATGTTAAATAAAAAGTGCCCGTGATTGTATGATGTTTAGTTATACATTAGAATGGATGTTTGTTTTACTTCGATAGTTAAATAACCGACTATCGAAGTGTTTTGACCATTGTTGTCAATATGGAGAGACCGGTTGGATTTATTTTCCGAAAACCACTCCGTATAGGCATAAGCGCTGCGAATTAGATATGCTGAAGATAATTGAAGACGGAGTTAAATGCAAGGATCGTCCAGTTCTAGAATGGAGTTTTTGTTTGTCCAGTCCTAAGACAACTTGTATGGACGAGTGTCTGACAGAGTAATTCCAACGGTCATGCCGTTGATTTTTACGAATATACCAAGTTGGTGGGGAGAAGGTAACTTCTCTTTATTCTACACCCAGTGTGCATTTGTGTAATCAATATGTGATTACGGATTTGACGATGTGGCATTCAAAATGAATGATGATCAGATGTTCTGAAGATAGACGTAGCCTCTAGCCTCACAACCAGGAAATAACAGAAGTTGGGCTAGGCAGCATGGCTAGTTGGGTCATCCCCAAGCAGGGTGTATTGCCACCGATCTAGAGAAAATTCATATTTGTCTTCTTTTCGATTCTGTATCTCCGGATGACGGTTGGATGGCCTACAACCGTGGTGGCAATATATTCGATACACTCAAGCTAAATGAGTGGTCGGTCATGTGTGGCCGGGTTGCAAGACGTTCTTGTTGAACCCTGAGTGTATCCCCTCTAGAGTACACTATTCAGAAGGTGCTCCCATACCTTTTGTGTGGAATCCATTCTCCAATAAGCGCCCGACGGTTTATGATTTTATACTATATATATGTGGAACGTGAGATGCAAGCGTTCTGCTACTTGGATAATTATTTGTTTAGACATTATCATAATATCACTGGTTTTGATATCAAAGAAATTTGGGTTATAGTAAGGTAAAAGTCGTCCATGTTTATGTGTGGGCTGGTCTTACTATTATCCTTTTGTTTCAAAAGAATTTTCAAAGTAAAACAGTATAGTTGGAATTTACTCACACCAGTCCCATGACTGACCCAGAGTTTATTTGTTTGTGTTTTCCCTAAACTCTTGGGTGCCCAAATTTGTACGGGCAGTCAAGTGTTTCAGGCTTTGCAGATTCACTTGGAGGAGCTCAAAGCAGGAAGCTTCACCATTAGTTATATAGAGATTATTTCCGCTGTGATATATATCATGTATTATACTCTGATATGGTATATATATATATATACAAACTCAGATTTGTATTTCAAACTTGTTATACAATAAAGATTATTATTCCGCTGTGAGATTCGTGTTTACTCTGATTCTGTTCAGTTGTGATCCTCTTCTTCTTCTATTCTATTAGTTCTATCTTTTCTTTCTCATCCTCTAAATTCTTCTACTAATGGTCTGGATTTTCGTACACTTTGGGTTGAATGTGTAGAATATTAGTCAGCTCAAATCGGTACGGATTTTCGGGCCGTTACAGTTGGTATCAGAGCATAAGGTTAAGTGATTACCTTGGCTCTGTGGCGTGACTCAATAGAGATGGAGTTAGTAATACTCTAGATTGAGTTTGATTGCATATATATGAGCGTGTATTTGCGAATTAATATAAAAACTGTTTTATATTGTGTTGACTAGTCAGTCGAGTGGTTTATAAATTCTGGTCGAAACAATAATGCAAACTGTGTCGATAGGTGTTTCTAAACTCTTGAACAGAGTAATTCGACACAGTATGTTTGGAAAAGAGGGTAAATGAAATAATTTTACCCAAAATATATTTTGATATAAAAAGAGTATATATATTGAGATTATTATATATATATTGGATGTGTGATCATTATTGTGATCGAATAAGATTTATAATTGATTTGGTTATATAAATAACCAATCGAAATATTATATAAGTATAATATGCAAAATCAGATGAACTGAATCTGAAAATTAAAACCAGAACTGATATAAAACTCTAGAAATTTGAAAAGATGTGTAAATGAATTCTGGATTAAATATATGGAAATTTTAAGATCCTGGGTGAATTCAGAAAATATTTTCCAAACATTTTGAAAAGATATTTTGAAGTGATTTTCAAATGAAAATGTTTGAAAGTAAGTGTTTTGAAAGTGATATAGTATTGAACTCACTTTGATAGCTGGAAAATAATTCCGATGGTGAACCGCGGCATTATCGGTGTTCATTTTCGAGTTGCTAAGTGACGATTACTACCAAAGATTTTGTTTTTGAATTATTATGAGGAAACAAGTTGTCAGAAATTCAAACGTTTTGAATTATATATGATTTCAAACTGATTTGAAATAAAATCTCAGGAATTTGAATTCCGGAATTTAAATTTTACTTATGAAGTAAATAAATAAAAATTTAACTTATGGAGTTAAAATGGTCAAAGTGGAATTTAAACTAAGACAAACAAAATTGGATGGAATTTGGAACGATCCAGAATGGAGATTGTAAAAGAGAAATATTGGAGATTCAAGTTATTTGAATTGATTCCTGGAGAATAAGAATCGAATTTTGAAATTGGAGATGAAGATAACTGATTTGAGAAATAAATCAGTAAATGAAATTGATGTTGAAATAGAATTTGGCTTGGGTATAAAAGGATTACGGGTTTGATGATTAATGGATCAATTGGAATGCTGGAGTATAGATTGCACTGGTAGCCAATAGGAGAGGCAAAGTTGAATGCCCAACCAAATGGGTACAGATTTATATTATATGGAGTAGAAGATTTTTGAGTCTGTTTGGCAAGCCGTTTGGCTGTGTGACTTTCTTTTGGATTGGAGAAGGCCCAGAGTGGTAAATTGTTATAGTACTGAATGTGCCGTGCAGAGGAGATACTGGCGAGATTCTCTGAAAATTTAAGCCGTTAGGAAATTTTCAGAATTTTGAAATATTCGAAATAAGAAGGAATTGATATTTTAAATTGTAATTAATCAGTTCAGTTGAAACTGAAGTTAGAAAGTAAACCAAAAAGATTTTTAACCTGTTTATAACAGAGATTGTAGCATTTTCCCTAACTTAGCAATTTCGAGGACGAAATTATTTTAAGGGGGAAGGACTGTAACGTCCCGCATTTTTGTCGGTTCGTATTTGAATATTTAAATCAGTTTAAATATTGAATTCAGAATATAAGTGGATTTATATTTTAATTAAAACGAAGTTGAACGTATATAAGTATATACTAATTAGAATCGAGCTCAGAACGACCCTATAGTTCGTAATTTAACTTTGGAACTTCAACTGAGTATACTGGACTCGTTTTGAATCGGATTTCTTCGAAACGAGAAACGTTGGAATCTGTTGAACTGTATCCTTCTAACAGAGGTGAAAAATAAAGATTTCGGCGTATAGATTACAAGATATGTCCAAATCAAATATTCAAAAAGTCGTTGTGAAATCGTATATCGACCGTAACGGTTATTTGAATATAACTTGATATCAGTTGCAAATCGGGACAAGGTTCTTTTAAGGCGCATCAATAATTTAATTTTTAGAATTTTACTGTAATTTTTAATAAATTAAATATGCAACTTCTTATTTGGAGTATTGTGTACCCTGTATCGGTATTTCGGGATTTCAAAATATAAGTCAACCTACCGGTGTTATTATATTTTTGGGACCGTGACACATCTTTGAGCACGACTTTACTCTTATTTCTGTCCGCAACAGTCCGAATGGAATTCTATACGGTGAGGAACCACATGAACATGACCATAAACGATAGATGGTACGTCAAAGAGCTTATGCCCATTCCCCTAGATATTTTATTCATACCGTAACCCATTTAAAAAGTATATTTCCATACCTTCTATGCTAAGTAATTGTACATAACCTCTACAACAACATCACGCGTTTCATTCAATAACCATACCCTATGCTATTACCAAGAACCCATACCCTATAAATGTATCGGTCAAAACATAGCACGTTCTGCTACTTTAAAATATAAACAATGAACGCTTAACAACGAAGTATGAATGAATTGTCATAGCCTTATCCCTAATTCAACCTACCCTATTACGTGCAGACACGCTCGAATTAAATGCTCCATACCCAAATACGTGCCTAGGTTGTTGGCTACACCCTACAGCTATTCCTTAGCAAGTAAGGATACTCAACTATATATATACACCATCGAGCTCGAACGCAGAAACATACATCAAAACAGATCTCATTTCTTCTCTGCCTGGTCTCTCCATTCATTTTAATTTCTAAAAAAAAAAAAACCGGACTGCTTTAAAATCAAATCCTAGTGTAAAGCTTATATTTGCAATAAGCAGCTCCTTAAACACTGTTGTCTGAAGTCTCGTGGATTTCTGAAAGAGATTTCAGCATAGCGTCTTGCACCTAGAAGCACTGTCGAGTTCATGGTAGTAGAAAACCATGCTATTCAATGACGAAAGCAAGAATAAAAAGAAAGAGAAGAAGAGCAGGGAATCTTGATCGTGAGTGCATGAGGTCAGGTCTGTTCGTTAAGGGGAGGTCTGTCCTCCGGTGAAAGCTCATGCACTTGAAGGTATAGTAGGATGTGGATGCGGCATCTGTAGAGATGATTCCCGGAGCAAGATTATGTAATAGGAGAAGGTGATATAGAAGTGGGCTGTTGACGTGTAGTTTTGTGGTGCATGGTGTGGTTCACGCTGCTAACAGGGACGTAAAGGAGAGTTAAGAAGCTACAGAGAGAAGTCGGTGGGGGTTTCATTTACAGTATTGTACATATAAGTGCGGCATGGGTTTGTAATTAAGTTATGGAGTAAGAGTACTTCATTTGTACAGTAGGCGAGGGGTTTGTTTGTTGGCACAGTGGAGAAGGGGAGTCTTGTTCTTGCGGTGGAAGAAGAATACCAAGGTAACGTGAGTGTATTTGAGGGTAGAAGACTTTGGTAAAGTACATAAGGTGCTGGGGTTCACGTAAGTACATAGGAGGATATAGGAAGTATAAAAGTGGTTTTTATTCATGCAACAGTGAGGGAGTAATGGTTGGAATAATATATATCCTACTACTCAAATCCGTAAGTATTTGTAGGGGAGTTCGATCATGTTCGTGGTCCTACAAGCTATAAATATGTACAGTGCCTTCCAGATTCAAGGTGAACCTCTTCGTTGCTCTCATATAAGGCGCCGGTAGTTTAGAAATAATGGCGAGATGATTTGTTCGGAGAATGGTGTTTTCAAGTATATTTGTTGAGTGAGATATTGAAGAGTGATTAGCGAATGGCATCTGGAGTATGCAACCGTCAAAGGAAAGAGGAAGATGTTAGGGGGCGGACGTGGGAACTGTGAAGTAAAGGGGAGTTTGTGAAGATGGGGGACAAGAGGATGTACAGGGGTGCATGGATATTGAGAAGGGAGAGACAGACTTGTTATGTTTCAGCGCAGATAGTAAAAACGCAACACGGTAGCATAAGTACACTACACTTGTGCGTGACCATCCAGTATGGAACGGTTAGCATGTACGGGTCTAAAAGGGGACGCGTTGGTTGAAAATGGCATGGGGTTGGAGTATGGAAATGGCGGTGAGAAGTCCACGGTTACTGTGTATAACGGGGAAGATGGAAAGAATAAAACACTTTAGCGAGCTGATCCTAGGTGCCGGTGCGGATCATTGTTGTACGCGAAGCATATGAGAAAAGGGGAGCCATATGCAAGAACGCTACACGATGAAGCCATTATGGAACAGATGGGCGCTCGTTGAATTTATAGCAAAATATATTGCTGGATTCAGATTTATCAACTGACGTAAATCGTTATTTAACGGTTAACGCGCCAAGGTGAGTAAAATCACTAACTCTGATCTATTTAAAATATTTTAATATATTTTAATGTTGTTTGAATGCTGTGTGATGGTCGATTAGGTAGATTACAAATTAATTTGGTTGAATATTATATATCGTTGCATATGTACACCGCATTGGTTGGACGCTGATACCATCAATTAGAATATTCCCTAGTATAGAGTTAGTGTTAACTGTGTAGACTAACATCTGTGTATGCGGGAAACCGGTTGGAGGAATCCGACCGGGTTCCTCGATATTTATATGTACTGTTGTTTTGCATACACTGTTTGAACCTGAATTACATTTAAAACCCGTGTGAATAATTAATGTTGAGTGAAAAGTCAGCATTTGCTTCGATAAATAAGTAAACGATATCGATTAAGAGAGTGGTAACAGTCGATCGTAAACTCATCGTTTTGTTAAGGAGTTGATTGGCCGTCAGGCAAATCAACGTAGTAAACTATAACAATTATATTTTTATAATTAAAGAGAAGATTTAAATTTTATAATAGAAATTCCTTATATAAACCAGTATTTTAGAGTTCGTTTTATAAAGTGAATATAAACGACTATGTGACATTTAAATAAGTTATTAAGATATAATCATCCTACGAGTGAATAATGTGGATAATAATTTTAAAGCAAAAAGTTAAGAAATATTATTAGATTAATTATATTAATCTAATGGTAAGAAGTGATTAAAATCAGTTAACGAATTTACTGATGGAATGAAGTTGATTTAATCAACTGTTATTTAGGAAAATGATTATTAGATTAATTGGTCTTTAAATTAATCTAATGAAAAGTTTAGAAATGAATTAATCAAAATTAATGAGACTTAATTACCCTTTTAAGAAGTTATAAATAGAACTGTGAAATGAAGTTGAGCGAAGAGTTAATGTTTTAAAATAAATAATCATAAACAACGAAGATTTCAAAGTATGAATATGGTGTTATAAAACCATATTCAAAATAAAACAAGGAAATACGATTTGATGAATATTATAAGTAATAAGGGATTAGAATACAGACTTATATCTGTTCTAAGGTAAGAACGTTGTCGATCAAGGTTTGAGAGGTAAATAGAATACCCCAACTTGAACGGCTTCACTATTATCGAGGAACGATATTAGTTTGTAACGGAAAGAGATGTCAAAATTTGTATAAAAGGAATATGGCAGCATAGCAATAAAATAAACGCTGTTGATTAGGCTTAAGCATGACTGTTATGTCAAGATTAGTATAAAGGGAATATGGCAGCGTATGACAAGTCTTAGAACTATAGCGATAAAATAACGTTGTTGATAAGGTAAGTGTGACTGTAATGTTGAGATTAGTTATAAAGAGAATATTACAGCGTATTGCAAGTTTTACTATAGCGATAAATTAACGCTGTTAACCAAACTTAAGCATGATTTTTATATATAGCAGCATTTCTTAGAAAATGTCACAGTTGGTTTGAAATTCACTTATACTAAAGGTAATAGGTAACGGTGTATGTCCAAAGAAAATATAAGAATAAGTTTAAGAAATTGGAAAATCGTGTTAGAAAACGATGACAGCATTTCGATGTTCGAAATGTAATTAGAATTAAACCATTAGGATTTGGAACTATAATTCGACGAAGTCGAATGTATTAAAGTAAAATATTTTAGGAATTATAAACTGATAGGATCGTTAATACTTAGCTTAAACCAATAAATTATACTAGGATATGTAATCAGTGTTTAATTATAAACTTGATAAGAAGTTGACTTAGAAAACAGAGTTTATAAGGTGAATTGGGAATATAAAGTATGAAAGAGATTTCGGTAAACGAGATAATGGTATTGATTTTCTAAATAAAGAGTTATTTGATAAAGGTGTTCAGATTTCTATAACAGTATGATATTCACCTTTTAAAGTGAATAATGTTTTAAAAGGGAACGGTTGGCCGATGTAAATATTGGAATTATTTTTCCAATATAGATAGGGTAGATTATCCAAGCATAGAAATAAAGAACGTGATAAGAATGGAAATGTTTCGAACGTTATTAACGTATGTTTCTGGAACGTGAGAGAATATAAGAGTTTATAATAAGTGGAAATTTTTCCAAGGAGCATGAAAAGGCTAAAACGGGATTGGAGAAATATCTAGTAAGATATTGGAATTTGAATAATAAAACGAATGTTAAATAAAAAGTGACCGTGATTGTATGATGTTTAGTTATACATTAGAATGGATGTTTGTTTTTACTTCGATAGTTAAATAACCGACTATCGAAGTGTTTTGACCATCGTTGTCAATATGGAGAGACCGGTTGGATTTATTTTCCGAAAACCACTCCGTATAGGCATAAGCGCTGCGAATTAGATGTACTGAAGATAATTGAAGACGGAGTTAAATGCAAGGATCGTCCAGTTCTAGAATTGTGTTTTTGTTTGTCCAGTCCTAGGACAACTTGTATGGACGAGTGTCTGACAGAGTATTTCCAACGGTCACGCCGTTGATTTTTACGAATATACCAAGTTGGTGGGGAGAAGGTAACTTCTCTTTATTCTACACCCAGTGTGCATTTGTGTAATCAATATGTGATTACGGATTTGACGATGTGGCATTCAAAGTGAATGATGATCAGATGTTCTGAAGATAGACGTAGCCTCTAGCCTCACAACCAGGAAATAACAGAAGTTGGGCTAGGCAGCATGGCTAGTTGGGTCATCCCCAAGCAGGGTGTATTGTCACCGATCTAGAGAAAATTCATATTTGTCTTCTTTTCGATTCTGTATCTTCGGATGACGGTTGGATGGCCTACAACCGTGGTGGCAATATATTCGATACACTTAAGCTAAATGAGTGGTCGGTCATGTGTGGCCGGGTTGCAAGACGTTCTTGTTGAACCCTGAGTGTATCCCCTCTAGAGTACACTATTCAGAAGGTGCTCCCATACCTTGTGTGTGGAATCTATTCTCCAATAAGCGCCCGATGGTTTATGATTTTATACTATATATATGCAGAACGTGAGATGCAAGTGTTCTGCTACTTGGATAATTTTTTGTTTAGACATTATAATAATATCACTGGTTTTGATATCAAAGAAATTTGGGTTATAGTAAGGTAAAAGCCGTCCATGTTTATGTGTGGGCTGGTCTTACTATTATCCTTTTGTTTCAAAAGAATTTTCAAAGTAAAACAGTATAGTTGGAATTTACTCACACCAGTCCCATGACTGACCCAGAGTTTATTTGTTTGTGTTTTCCCTAAACTCTTGGGTGCCCAAATTTGTACGGGCAGTCAAGTGTTTCAGGCTTTGCAGATTCACTTGGAGGAGCTCAAAGCAGGAAGCTTCACCATTAGTTATTTAGAGATTATTTCCACTGTGATGTATATCATGTATTATACTCTGATATGGTTTGTATATATACAAACTCAGATTTGTATTTCAAACTTGTTATACAATAAAAATTATTATTCCGCTGTGAGATTCGTGTTTACTCTGATTCTGTTCAGTTGTGATCCTCTTCTTCTTCTATTCTATTAGTTCTATCTTTTCTTTCACATCCTCTAAATTCTTCTACTAATGGTTTGGATTTTCGTACACTTTGGGTTGAATGTGTAG
Organism: Allium sativum; assembly: GCA_030737875.1. Classification (NCBI taxonomy): domain Eukaryota; kingdom Viridiplantae; phylum Streptophyta; class Magnoliopsida; order Asparagales; family Amaryllidaceae; genus Allium; species Allium sativum. Next base: position 36,346,796 of record CM060922.1, read on the forward strand.
AATATTAGTCAGCTCAAATCGGTACGGATTTTCGGGCCGTTACAACCGCCGCCAATGACTACCTGACACTACCACCGAAATGACCTCTGACTTGTCCTCTACATTTTGCTTTTAGGCCACCAGATCCAAATCGGCCTCTATCAATCATGAAAAATCCAAAACCAACCAATGCTCAAAATCACAAACTAGAACTAAGATCGCCTACCACCACCGCCACAAGCCACCACAGCTCATCAAACTCCAGACGTGGGTCACCCTATCCATCCTCTTCATTTCTTCTGTTGGGACCTCGACTCAATACTTGCTGGAATTGGAGTAATGATTTTTTTTCATTGAAGGTAGGTTTAGCTTTCTTCAGTAAGGGAAAATAAAAAGGAAGTAATGTATTTATAGCTGAAAACAGCATGGGAAGCAAGTATACATGGGAGCCAAGTTTACGTGGAAGGCAAGGAACTAGGAAGTGTGGGGTGCAAGGCATATGTAATGGCCAGAAAAATTCGATGCTCGAATTTTCGACAATAACACAAAATCCTGCATTACTTGTCAAAAACCAAGTATCGAACCCTGACTATTAATAGAAAGAAATTTAGAGGATGAGATAGGAAAGATAGAACTAATAGAATAGAAGAGTAAGAAGAACATCAGAACCTCACAGCGGAATGAGTAAAGTATAATATATCAAATCTCAATTCAAAAATAAACTATATATACATACCAATCATCAGAGTACATCATATATCAGACATAGCGTAAATAAACTCTAGATAACTAATGATGAAGCCTCCTGCTTCCAGCTCTTGAACTTCAAGTGGAACCGAACCTGTAAATATACTCGGTCTGACTCGAGCACATTTGATTTAAAACAAAATTTACCCAGATCAGTCTGGAATACTTTTAGTGGTAAATTCACAATAAACAGTTGCTTAACTTCAGAAATCCTTTTTGGAAGAAAAGGATAATAGTAAGACCAACCCACACATGAACACGGACGGTTTTTACCTTACTATAACCCAAAACAGTTTTGATATTTCAAAATCCAGTAATATTATAATAGTGTCTATCAAACCACAAATAAATAACCATCTAGTAAAACGCTTGCATCTCACGCTCTATATATTTATTAGAAAATCAAAAACCGTGGGGCTCTTATTGGAGAATGGATTCCAACAGATAAGGCATGGGATCACCTTCCGATCAGTGTACTCTAGAGGGTATACACTGGGGTTCAACAAGAACGTCTTGCAACCCGGCCACACATGACCGACCACTCATTTAGCTTGAATGTATCGAATATATTGTCACGCACAGTTGTCGGCCGTCCAACCGTAATCCGAAAGATACAGAATCGAAAAAGAAGAACAAAATGAATTTTCTCTAGATCGGTGACACATATACCCTGCTTGGGAATGACCCACCTAGCCATGTTGCCTGCCCGATTTCTGTCATTCGCTGGTCGTAAGGCTAGAGGCTACGTTATCTTCTAGAACGACACACCATTATTCACTTTGAATGCCACATCGTCAGACCCGTCAAATCACTAATCGATTTCCTAAAAATATTACGGGTTTAAAAAGCTAAGAGAAACGAATTCCTTGGCCACCAGACATAATACCTTTATGAAATCAACCATATGTGATTCGTTAGGAATACTCTGTCAGACATTCGTCCATACAGGTTGTCGTGAGAATGGACAAACCGAAGGTACCCTCTTACCGCATCCCATATAGGAATCACCCTAGGGATCAGTAGCGAGAAGTCCTTGCAATCCGCAGATTCCAACCACGACAGAACCACAGTGTATCTCTGGCCGCTAAACCAGAGATTATACGTAGTTCTTCCGCTTCATGAAGATCTACGGTCTTCAATTGCTCCATCTTTTTTCTCTGTCAGTTATTTTCGCAAGTAACGTTGATTCGAAGTGGTTTTGGGTCTAATTCCCATCCCGGATTCTTCGAAACAACACGTCGAAAAGGTCTAATATATTTCATTGATAGTTTGGCGTTTTAACTATCAATGTCAAAACAGTAGGGTCGAGTATATTGGCAGCTCAGATCCTTTTCCTTAGAACCATTTCTTAAATAAAAGCTTATTTTAAAACCATCGGTTGGGTTTAAACTTCGTTATAACTTTCCCTTTTATAAACTCGGATCTCATTATAAAATCCTTATGCTAATCCATTTCATATCCCTTATATATTGAAAATCTCCTTTTAATTTCCCCGTTTGTACTTAATTAAGTAGCCCTTATTCCAAACATCATATTTTTCCTCACCACCCGTTATATAAACATTGATATAATACTTCTTTCTCCTAATTTAATTAAGTTCTATTTCAAATCTTGATTCCTTCTCCCATTTAGAAAGTCTATTATTTTAATTAAATAATAATTAACCCCATCATGATTAGAATAAAATTAGTTTACTTCATCCGTGATTAAAACCGATTAGTTAATCACTTCCTTGACTGATAGCCAACTATATTAATGATTATTAATTTAATAATCATTTTTAAACCCTATAAAATAAATATTGGTTAAACCATTTCTATTTGATTTAATCGAAAGCCAGTTAATTTAATTACTGTTTCTTAGCGATCTAACATCATTTTTGTTTAACTAATTGCAGTTAATCCCACTTAGATTAATATAATTAATCTAAAAATATCGCTTAGCCTCTTTATTTAAAACATTATACATAATATTATATAACTTATCGACTTATTTTAAAACCCTACTAATATATTTTAAAACTTCACTTTAGTTATAAAATAAATTTTATAACTTTAAATGCATCGATTCGCCAGTTGGCGAATTAATGTCTTAAAACAGGATCTTAGTTCTTTCGCTACCAATTCCTTAATCCATACCGCATTAAAAATCATTAACGTTGAATTTAAATTCAACGTTCAATATTAATTTAATCTTCAATACCCAACCAGTGTATATATTATTTGGGCAACAATTTCATATTTAAATAATATGGAAAAATAAACAACATAATATATTTGAGGAATCCGGTCGGATCCCTCCAACCTGTTCGTCCCTGCATCACTGATAATAATATTTGATAATATATAAGCAATATTTAAATCAAAATAATCTAATTCGGCAAATATAATTTATCAACAATCATTAAACAACCAATCAACCAAGGCATGCAATCATCCAATTATTATCATCAACGATGGATTATACTTTAGACAATACGTTCCCACGTTGTTTTATTTAATTTTAAACTGTCGTTTAAAATTAAATAAAAAACCGACAGCTTCCAATCCCTTTTGAATCAGCTCAGCAGTATAGCGCCCTCCACTGCGATTCCAACAAATCCAATTTTACGAAATTCTGATAACGTATAGACAATACGTTGACGTTACGAGTTTAAATTTAAAGAATTTAAATGAGTTTAATACTCAATAATCATTAATTGAATAAAATCTTAATTAACGTAATGTTGACTTAACAATGTTGTCATGCGATTAACTCCTCTTTTTAGCATAAGTCGGACCAAAGCTGTACTCACTATTGCACTAACATATGCACGAGACACGCACGTCCTTTTCCTTCTGCATATCTTCTTCTGTCATCTTTTTTTCAAACGAATGGGCCCGGCCTCAAGCCCATAATATCGTCATTAGTCCTATACCCTGAACGTTTTTGTTCTTCATCCCCTATTGCCAAAAACTGAAACTGCAAGCTCCACCTCCCACTGCCACTGGTCCGCACCGTAATTTCCTTTCACCACCTTTATTCTGCATAAAATTTCATGAACTCACCCTTTTCATTCCTCTTTTCTACGTTATCTCCCCTGAAACATGCATGAACTATACTTCACTTCCCATGCATGCCACTTTCTATGATTCCCATCCTCCAGTTTCCACTTAACCTTCCTCCAACTGTGTACTACTGCCAACGCCACATTTCTTCACGTTAACACAGGCTACACTCCCTGACCACTGAGTTAAACACTTCTCCCGCCATTTAAATGAAATATCCATGCACTGCATACTTCATTCATGTTGCTTACGCTACCTAAAAACTCCTGTGTCCGCTTGTTCACGTCCTCTTCTCCATTTACATGAAATCGCCAACTGCACCGCCTCCGTTCGCCACAACCCCGTCGTTAGCCGACTAAACTCCTTGATCTGTACTTAAATAGCTTGCTCCATTTTACAAGAACACAGCCAACATCCCATGTTTTAAATATCCCTTCCATCTCATGTTTTCTACTCCATCACGTAATAACATTACTTCAGCCAACTTTCGAATACCCCCTTCACGTGGTGGTACTTCTCCATTATTTAAGTGCCTCCTTCCCTTTTTCACGTTTGTATGTAAGTCCCCGTCCCGTGCTTCTCAGCTCTTCACGGCACATATTCCACACGTCAAAATAGTTACTCCAGCATTTAACCCATTCGTGCTTCCTTGAACCCATTTATAGCATCGCTTTACTTCCATTCAAGCCATTATACAGGCCGCCTTCAACACTTGGAATGCCATTGTTTCCATAGAATGTGAACCCCCATCCCATCGTTTTCACTCAACTCGCCACATCGTCAGGAACACCACGGAATCACCCGGATGTGCCTTAACCTCCCCGTTGTCACCTGAACTCAAGCACCAGTGGACTCCATAACAACTCCGGTAATCCAGCTCCAGATGCACGCCATTTACAACTGCAAACGATCCCTTCCCATCATCATCTCTTATTGCTCGTAACCGCTTGTCATGGTGGTGCGTGGAGAGGTTTTGCTATTTATGTTTTCAGTACGTATGAGTTTGGAAAATATTTTTCTCGCGTTGAAATCCTGGGTTCTATATATATTCACAGAATAGATTAGGGTATGGTGAGGTCTCTACAGAATGGAGGACGTGGTTGTCTAAATATAGGGCGTGTACTAGGGTATGGGATGTGTAAATCAAGGTATGGTGGACGTGTAAATTCAACGTATAGGGTATGACGTGCATTTAATTATGAAATGAAATGTTATGGTTGCCCATACTAGTAGAGTATGTTTACATCGATAGTGTTTAATTTTTGATTGGACTTTTCATGCTTAGGTTGGGATAAATTTTATAAAGTTGGAAAATTTCCAATATATCGTGCTCAATATGGTGTATTCTATTTTGTTTTATTATGGTTAGATTTTGTAGGGTATCCATTACGCAAAATTCCGTTCATCTATGAAAGACTATGGACAAAAATAAAAATACCGTTGTGACGAGCAATGCCCCACGATCCCAAATATATAATAATATCGGTAAGTTAACTTATATTGTGATACCCCAAAATGCTAATATATGGTGCAAAATACTCCAAATAAAAAGTGACGTATTTTCCAAATTAAAAATTACCGTAAAATTCTAAAGATTAAATTATAACCGCGTCTCAAAGATCTCGTCCAAATTCGGAACCAATATTTAATTATATTAAATTATCGTTATGGTTTATAAACGATTACGTAGCGACTATTTGAAAATTTAAATTGGACATAACTTGAAATATATAATACGAAATCTCCGTTTTTCTCTTTTATTAGAAAAATATAATCATATAGATTCAAACATTTCCTATTTCACTGAAATCCGATTTATATCGGATCCTGTATATTTAATTGAAGTTCGAAACTCAATATTACGAACTGTCGCGTCGTTTCGAGCTCGTTTTAACTAATATATAAATTTGAACACCATTTTCTTATAATAAATTCGATATATAATCCATTAATATCACTAAATCAATATTTAAACAGATTTAAATATTCATAATTACATTCAAAAATCTGGGACGTTTCATTCTTCCCCCTTAAAAGAATTTCAGTCCCGAAATTACAAGGTACGAAGAATGCCCCGACCCCAATTGTTTTAAAATAATTATTTTAGAATTATCACCTCAATAAATTCAAACTCTTTAAAATTTTCGAAAATTTCGCCAAAATCTCCTCTACACGGCTTGATTGGTACAACTACAACTACCACTCTGGGCCTCAACTCCTCCGAAACAAAATTAAAACCCAAATAACTACCCAACTCAGGGGTATAAACTCAATCACTCCAATCAATATATTAAGGTTTACCTTTCTGTTGGGCAACTCAATTCCAATTACAACGTAATCAACTAACAGCTCTTCATCTTCCAACCTGTACTTCAATATCCATAACCAGATCAATTCCCATGGCCTTCTGAAATCTGCACTTATCTCAATAATAATCCAAGGTTTAATAATTCAGTTTCATCCATAACCGATTTTATTCCCAATTTATTCAATTTCTGATTAACTGCTAATAAATTTTATTCAGCCAAACTAGCGTCCAATTAATCACAATACACAGTTTAACTTTAAATTAAATTTATTTTGTTAAGTTCAATTATTTAATTCCGTTTAACCAGGTTAAATTTCTTTCCAGATTCAATTACCTAATTGGTTCAATTTTATTTTATAATTTAATTCGAATTCAAGTCAAATCGAGTAAAATAACCAAACACCCAATATTACTATACTATGGAAAATTATTTCCTTTTTACATACAAGAATAATTTTTTTGGGCAAAATTATTTCATTTACCCACTTTAAAATAATTTAAAACAATCTTATATTTAAATTACAAATACGCACTCTCGTGTATATATTCAAACTCAATCTAGGGTTATACTAACCCCATCTCTACTGAGTTACGCCACAGAGCCAAGGTTACTACTCAATCAATAGCTCTGATACCAACTGTAATGGCCAGAAAATTCGACGCTCGAATTTTCGACAATAACACAAAATCCTGCATTACTTGTCAAAAACCAAGTATCGAACCCTGACTCGGAACGAGTAAAGTATAATATATCAAATCTCTTTTCAAAAATAAATTGTATATACATACCAATCATCAGAGTACATCATATATCAGACACAGCGGAAATAAACTCTAGATAACTAATGATGAAGCCTCCTGCTTCCAGCTCTTGAACTCCAAGTGGAACCGAACCTGTAAATATACTCGGTCTGACCCGAGCACATTTGATAAAAACAAAATTTACCCGGATCAGTCTGGAATACTTTCAGTGGTAAATTCACAATAAACAGTTTCTTAACGTTGGAAATCCTTTTTGGAAGAAAAGGAAAATAGTAAGACCAGCCCACACATAAACACGGACGGTTTTTACCTTACTATAACCAAAACAGTTTTGATATATCAAAATCCAATGATATTATAATAGTGTCTATCAAACCATAAATAAATAACCATCTAGTAGAAAGTTTGCATCTCACGCTCTAGAGGGTATAACCATCTTATTGGAGAATGGATTCCAACATACAAGGTATAGGATCACCTTCTGATCAGTGTACTCTAGAGGGTATACACTGGGGTTCAACCAGAACATCTTGCTACCCGGCCACACATGACCGACCAATCATTTAGCTTGAGCGTATCGAATATATTGTCAGCCATGGTTTTCAGCCGTCCACCCGTAATCCGAAAGATACAGAATCGAAAAAGAAGAAAAAAATGAATTTTCTCTAGATCGGTGACACATATACCCTGCTAGTGAATCACCCACCTAGCCATGCTGCCTGTCCGATTTCTGTCATTTCCTGATTGCGTGGCTAGAGGCTACGTTATCTTCTAGAACAGCACACCATCATTTACTTTGAATGCTACATCGTCAAACCCATCAAATCACTAATCGATTTCCTAAAAATATTCCGGGTTTAAAAAGCTAAGAGAAACGAATTCCTCGGCCACCAGACATAATGCCTTTATGATATCAACCGTATGTGATTCGTTAGGAATACTCTGTCAAACATTCGTCCATACAAGTTATGATGATACTAGACAAACCGAAAGCACCCTCCTACCACATCCCATATAGGAATCACCCCAGGGATCAGTAGTGAGAAGTCCTTGCAATCCGCAGATTCCAACCACGACAGAACCACAGTGTATCTCTGGCCGCTAAACCAGAGATTATAAGTAGTTCTTCCTCTTTATGAAGATCCACGGTCTTCAATTACTCCATCTTTATTCTCTGTCAGTTAGTTTCGCACGTAACGTTGATTCGAAGTGGTTTTGGGTCTAATTCCCATCCCGATTTCTTCGAAACAACACGACAAAAAGGTCTAATATATTTCATTGATAGTTTGGTTGTTTACACCAAAAATGGTCTAAACACCCAAGGTACTAAACTGTACTTCACCAATTTGGTAAGAGATAAGTGGAACTGTGTTTAATTAGCAACTCAAAATGAAAAATGCAGTAAAAGTATAGTAGAGATGAGATTTAGAGTGGTTCAGTCATTAATGAGGCCTACGTCCACTATGAAGGTGATTTCCAATCTTATAATGAGGATTACAAAGTACATCAATTCTCTCTTTTCATACATCTCTATATTCACTCAATATATCCTCATTTATGTATTTCAGTCTTGGAAATTATATAAGAGAATAGCTGAATTTGAGGAGAAGAAGGATGGATGAATGAATGAGAAGGAGGATGTATTCATCTTCCTTGAATTACAGGATTATGCTTGACGCCATGGCCAGATCTGTTGGCGAGGATAGAATTTAACAGCACTTCGTGGTTTCCAAGATTCGATCCCCTCTATGTTGGCAGCCATCGTGTATTTATATGTGATCTTCCCTGGGAAAAGATCCGAAATCCATTTATCTAGGCTATGGATCGTTTGTACTATTAATTAAAATCATGCCATCGGCCAGCTATAGCCAGCTGTCCTGAGCTGTGTTTGGTTGCTATGTGCGAGTAACTTTATGGAGCAAGCACCTCAGGTAGTTGAGCGGGCTCATAGGAGCGGGCGTTCCTCTGAGGATGAATGCCTTGGGAATTTTGTCGGAGCAGGACGCGGGACTGGAATCGATTCTCTTTTATTTCTTGCGCGGGCGACTTTCATGGTTTGAGGTCGCTCGTCCTTTCGCTGCTTTTATATGGCGTTGTTTGTCTTTGCGGCTATGCTATGAGGTCGCTCCCGCCTATATTGAATGGGCGATTTGCTTTGTCTCAATATGAACGACCGATTTTGGCTTCCGCACATGAATCATGATTCGCATCTAACTTTGGTTGGGGACACGGTCACATAAGATGTTGTGGGCACTTGTTTTGCAGTTCCGTCCCAAGCTCGTTCTTTTGACGGATAAATACTGAGCGACTTTACAGGATATACGATCTGTACCTTTTTCGGGCCGCACTTTTCATAACATATCGTGCCATCTTCTTCGGTCGTACTGATTGACCTGATTTGTTCTGGGTTTGACATTTGGAACTTGTTCTTGTGATCGTTCCTAACCATTGTGAGCCATTGGAGTGCTTCAATAACCTTACGTACGACCGACCCTGATGATGTCCATTCAGTATTCCTTACTCAATGTGCGAATGGATTTTTCAGGGATTAACACTTGCCCCTCGAAGTCTGGGATTTCTTTGAGAAATTACTGGCTTCGACATATTTGACCGCATATTGTTTGGTAGATTTATCTTGACTTGTCGAGGGGTCGGTCGTGCGAAAAATTCGGGATTAGTATTGCTTTATCATAGCTGATAGGTATTGTCTTTTTCTGTGAGTGAGACGTTTGGACTATCCTGTCATTATTGCAAACAACTAAATTATGGGGAAGTGAACACGCCAACTAGTCTCTGATGGGACACCCGATTCAGCACTCGAGTATTAGGCTGATGTGGCACGAAACGCTTTCGATATGTGTCTCTTAATCTCCCCCTTTATTTTCTTATTTCTTATTCAATTTGCTCTCATTTTTTTAGAAGGGTTTCTCAATTGGGAACGTAAAATTCTGCTTTTCTCACTATTGCTACTCAGGTTCGCTGATTCCTTTTCGTGCCCTTCTTTCCTTTGATCCTGATAGTTATTCCCTGATCCATTTATAGGATGGTTCCATCACCAAAATGTCGTCGAAGGGAGACCTTCTTCGATTTGGTGTCTCAATAGATGAGATTCAGTCAACCGTCAGCCGTCTGTGAACTCTCCCTCCAGCCCCTCTTATGTTGAGCTTCAAACGATCATTAACAGGCCATGCCATACTCCTGGGCCCTGCCACCCTAGGCTAGCTAAGTGGTTTCGATGGTGGAGTTTACAGGGAGTATCTTCATATGCGGATATATCTCCGTCTGATTCTCAGACTTTCTCTTACGACATGACTGCGGCAAAAGGTCAGATGTTGGCTCGCCTAGAGACTGCTATGCACCAATTTGGGAAACAGATGGATTTGCTGAAGAATCATTTTGCGAAGCGGATGACGGCTGGCGTTCATTGGCCTGCGATCTTCAAAGACTTCACAAGGAAAACCTTGAGCGCATCTTTGTTCTAGAAAACGATAAGGAGAGGTTGGTTCAAGCTCTCGAATCCAGAGACAATTTGGTAGCTGCTTTCCCCTCAGGAGATGTTGAGTTGGATATTTCTGGTCATGCCGATGGACCTCCGTCCTGTTCTGCTCCAGCCAAGAGGAAAGTAGGTAGACCAAGGAAGGTAAGAGATCTGTAATCTCCTTCTCCTTGGTTATTTTGCTTTTTTGAACTTTAATACCGGTTGTGTAAGCGGGTGCCGGTCCTCGCTCATGACATTATGATGGTTTTTGTTGTGACTTGTGTTTGATCTGTGACACTTCTGTGATCCTGATGAACGGTTGTTTGGTTGGTTTTACAATGCTCTTCGTGTCTTTGTCTCGCTGTGTTTCTTTGCCCTGCTTAACAAAAATTACACATACATATGTTTAAAAAAATTCGCGGCGATCGTACGTTAATATCGTATTACTAAGCGTTCGTTCGTACGTTAATATCATATTACGATTAGTCTTGCAACGTTTTTATTAGGCTGGGATCATCCAGCTTTTAGTATTTGGCTTTAACTGGTAAGCTTTACATTATTTTATCTTTGGCCATTTAGCCATTTTAGATTTTTTATTAAACATCCTGTTTACTTATTTGGGGTGTTTTGGTGATGCATTTTTATGCGTGCCCCCATGGGAGGACTTGGACTACAATGTAAAATCCAATCCTGGCTTTGTTTGACTTGGTTAACAACAAAGAACAAGAACGGATACCCCCTTCCGGCTAGGATTTCTGACTTTTTTTAAAGATCCAATCCTGACTTTGTTTGACTTGGTTAACAACAAAGAACAGGAAAGGACACCTCCTTTCGGCCAGGGTTTCTGTTTTTTTAAAAGATCTAATCATGCCTTTGTTTGACTTGGTTAACAACAAAGAACAGGAATGGACACCTCCTTTCGACCAGGGTTTCTGTTTGATCATTTCCCATTTTATGCTTCATCCTGAGAAGTGGGCACTAATTCATCTCATCGAGCTTTAACTTAGAAGGGATGAAATTATTGTCCTTCACCTACCAAGGTAGGTGCCCCTCATGATTGGCAATTTTTTCGTTACGGGACATATCGGTTTTTCCGACTTTGTACCTTGCCCTGGGAAACAGACACTATTAAAAAAATTAAGAAAATTTTCCAAGTCGGAGAAACCCGTGTCCAGCACCTAAGAAGGTGTTTCTTTGGTGGGCTCAGCGATTTTTATCCGTGGGATTTTTTGAGTTGCTTTTGTTTCAGCATTGACTCTTTTATTCAAGTGCCAAGCCATTTATCGGTCCAAAGATTGAGAGATCCAGTGTTTCCAGATGAAAGTTGGAACTCTTCAATTTGATACTTCCTCGTCGCTCGTTTGTCTACACAAGAAACTCAATTTTTAGTAGGGGCACATGAATGAGTCATCTATGTGTGTAACTAGAACTCCATATTCAGTAATTCTGTGTTCATCATTAAAAATGTGAAAATTTCATAAATTTTTCATCATTTTATATGTATTTGAATAACATGCTATAAGAAATAACGATGAATATGCTCTGTAACACCCCACCTCCACAAGGGTCACTCACGAGAGAGTGCACTAGCTTTGGAGAGGTGTTGTTGGTAAACATGAACAAAAATATTACAAGACAGAACATACAAAATAGCGGAGGTAAAAACAAATTTCATTACCTTATAAAATAGCAAGGTCTAAACATTTTACATCAGAAAATTTCTTACATCAAAACCTGTCTTGCAATAGTAAAGAAGCATAAACCATTTCATAAATTATTCCCCAAGTAAAATGGAAAAACAGCCATAGCCAAGAAAAGTCCAAGCCATACATGATGACCTTCAAGCTGAAGAAGTCCAAACTAAACAACAGTATTTCCTCCCTGAGAAACCTGGGGGGGAAACGGAAGACAAAGAGGCGAAAGAAAATGGGGTCAGTCATAAAGACTGGTAAGTCCTATCTACTTCCAGCATAGAAACAGGTAAAGGTAACATGACATGCATAAACTGAAAGTAAACATAAGGATGATGACAAGATAGATAAACTAACCCAAGATAACAAGATGAACTACGGTATCAAGATAAACTAATGTAACATGATAACTATGGTATCGAGATAAGTCAAGGTATCACATCGCTAGGTTACTATCAAGTATAATATCCCAAGGTATCTATCATGTATAACATCCCACGGTATCTATTGTGTATAACATCCCACGGTATCTATCATGTATATTTGCTCTGCACCCTCCATACTAGTATCCCAATCCCGTGTCATGTGTTAACTATGAATGTCCCTTGCCCAATGTCATGTAATAGTCCATTTTTAGTATGTCAACCTAATATATCGCATATGTAGGTTTATTCCAACTTGTATTATCCTTTCCATGTGTATGTTCAGTCCTTTGCCATAAATCGTACGGGCTTTCTCACTACTTCAACGTAGTAACATTTATCCTTGAAATCATTTGGACTGTCACCCTTGATCTGGCTAGGTTTCCTTATCATGACCTATCGCGTGTTTTGACTAGGATTTATGCCACCTAGGACCACTAGGGATTATGCTACCTAATGAACGTTTTCGTATCTTGGTTTGGGTTTAGGCCACCTAGGGCCACTAAGGATTATGCTACCCGTCAACCGCGCCCTTTTTCCCACGCATACATCGTGAATCGTTTTTCCATGTCTAGATGCACATGTATCACAATGTGCCATCCGAGTCCCGTGCCAGGGCAAATCAAGAAATACGGAACTCGGTCGGGAGCTTTAAGTTATCTGCCGATGCAGATGTCAAGGTCTGTTTTTGTACCGGTGATTATGGTCCCACGTGACCCCTCCCTCAACTACTGGAAGGCAATCCAAGGAAAGTCATGTATGAAAACTACACTCCGGCCACCTATTGCCCTACTTTCCTATTGGCCAACCTCACCCATCACTCGATAGCAAGTATATGGTCTGTTGGGAGTTCTCTGCCTTTCCGTACGTACACAATTTGACTAAAGATGGTAGGTAGTCGACGACGCGCTATCCAGGGCCAAACCAAGTATCGCCGACTCCACGCTAATCCACCCCAGTCTTTAGGTTGCTCGTACAGCAACCAAGGTATACCCTTGGTTCTTCTACCGCAGACCTTAACCTCTGTGAGCCCAGAAGGATCATCTGCAACCTCACAGAGGGATACCAAGAGTACCCTCATGTCCCCCGAAGCTACCGCTTCGTCACCCAGTTCGCTGGAGCCTTTATCTTAGTCAGATAATTCGCTCCTCCTCGTGTGTTTAAGCGATGACCTACCATATCGGGTTACTCATCTATTTATGAACTGGTCCAACTTCTTTGACTAAGGATTATTACTTAGTTATTCTTAACTAAGGTTTACCACTTAGCTTCTTTTCCCATTATCCTTGTTAACAACGGTTTTCCACTTAGTCCCTTGAACTAGGGTTGTGTGTAATGGGTTAAATGTTGTCATTAGGGTCCATGACTTAACCCGCCTATGAATTATGTCAAAATTGGTTAAGTATTCAAGTTCAAGACTTAACCCTATAAACCATGTGTCAAGTTGGTTAAGTATATCAAGTAGTTCACGACTTAACCCTATCCTAATTCATCATTTTAGGTTGGTTAAGTATGGATTAACTTAACCCCATCATATTACCAAGTTAGATTGGTTAAGTGTAGGTTAACTTAACCCCATCAAATTACCGCGTTAGATTGATTAAGTGTAGGTTAACTTAATCCCCATCAGATTATCGAGTTGGATTAGTTAAGTATAGGTTAACTTAACACCATCCCCTAATCGTATTATAATGGTTAAGTATATTCTAGCGGTGTGTGACTTAACCCCATCAAATTATCATGTTAGATTGGTTAAGTATGCATTAACTTAACCTCATCAAATTAACGAGTTTAAATTGGTTAAGTGTGGCTTAACTTAACCTCATCAAGTTATCGAATTAGATTGGTTAAGTGTTGGTTAACTAACCCCATCCACTAGTCGTATTATACGGTTAAGTGTCTTTAAGAAATCAAGTCCGGTCTCACTTAACCTACCCATTCATGTCATATCGGTTAAGTGTCATTAGTCAAATTAACTTAACCTTATCATGTGGCATTAATTAATTTAATGCACCCCAACCTCTCACATTAGACTGACAGTTTGCGGCCACTGGTTAGGCCGGTTGGTTCCGGGCAGATTTTTGCCGCAAATTGAGTCTAACCTCGGGTTTTAAGCACGATATGACCAACTACTCACATTGGGTCCTATAGTTTGTAGCTACTGGATTTGCCGGGCGGGTCCGGGCAGATTTATGCTACAAACTCAACCCAAGCTCGAGTTGGTCACTTTCATGTTTTCCTACGTGTCATGTCCAAGTTTATCATAAACATGTTTTCATGTATAATCTATGTCAATATTCCATGTCAAGTTTCAATTCATATTTCAAGTCATGTTTTTATGTCATATACACGTTTGCCTAGACTACCCAAATCATATCCCCAACGCAAATGGAAGCGAGTCAACATAGTAGGAATAATACGACAACATGTTGGCATAAGATGGCAAAGGTGGCTACAAGTTACACATGGTGATATTTGAGGCAAAGGTGTTCATCATAACTTGCATATAGCATATTGGCCTCAAAACATGTATAATATCACAAGGAGATTGGCCTCAAACATGCATAATATCATAGCACTAAGCATGTACATAGTCATGAAGGGTTTTGGTTCTTTTACATGCATAAGCCCCAAGTCAAGTTCGTGCAAGTAGTTCACAAGTCAAAATGGTTCCCAAGGGTTCATGCTAACATTTCCTAAGTAAAGATTCGAACTTGCATGATAAACTAAGCCAAATGCAACTTGTGTAACATGATTTAGTCGCTAAAACATAGCCCAAGGTCATAGGTTCAAGAAAGGGGCAATGACTAGGTTCACATAGGCTAGCATACTTATGTTTCATCGCATTTTATTCCATGCCATCATTAAAACTACCGTTTAAATCTCAAAGTAGCTAGAACTTACATAGCGTGGCTAGGGATTCATGAGCAAGCATTTGTCATAAAATGGTTGAGATTTGGGAGCATGAATCGTCATGAAATTGGTGTAGCAACGTTGATTTAATCCCTTGATTTGATGTAGAAAGCTCGCTCCTTTAACATGGATCTAGTTGAATGCATAAGCCTTTGAAGTTGAAGATGGAGGCCATGATCAAGAGAGAATTGGGCAGCACTTCGTTGTAGGGATGAATATTAGTGAATTAGGCTAAGACTTAGGGTGTTTTTATAGAAGTAGGAGCTAGTTTAGGCCATAGGATTTAACCTAGAACAGATTTGAGCCATCAAAAATCGTCAAAAGCCCCCCAAAACCAGTCCAGACAGCAAGTAGGTGCACCAAGGCCGCCTGGGCTCGACCAGGGAGGTCGACCCCCAGGTCAACTCTAGAGTCGACCTGGTCCCCATCAGGTCGACCCCCAGGTCGACCTGGTCTGGGCGGGATTTTTCCCGCCTGCCCCGTTTTATGAATTTTGAAATTTGTTTTCGAATTTGAATTTTTCGTGAAACTTCTCGAGGCCATATCTCGGTCATACGGACTCCGATTCACGAAATTTCGGACTGTATTTTGCGCATTTTTCCGAGACGAACGCAATGGCACAGCCCGTTTTCCCTGATTCAGATTTTATAATTTAATTCTGCCTTGATTCTTGTCTTAACACGTTATTGAAATTCAGGTTGTTACATTCTCCCCACCTTTAAGGATTTCGTCCCCAAAATCTCCAAGTTAGGAAGAACGTATCCTACCATCCATCATCCATCTACTCAGAACACCATCCACAGGCAACCATTTTCCTTAAAGGATTTCTAATGCTATATGAACACATGCAAGAGAGTGTGTGTATATGTTCCTTAGCTAATGCTAATGATCAGGCCTGAATGATCTTCTACATGCAGAATATGTTTAGTGCCATGAATCCAACATGTATGCAAATAGTCCTAGTCATATAAACGCTATATGTGTGCACAAACATTCATCCACATGCAACATCCACATGATAACATATTCGATTTCATCCATAAACAAGTATAAATACTCGTGCATATGCAACATGAAAATGTGACTGGGTCGATCTAGTGTCTAATGTGTATTCGCGCATCCACGAGCAACCACTTGCAATCATTTGCAACCATATCAATCATAACATGTTTCAAATACATGTTTGCATCCATAAGGTTCTACCTAAGGTTTTCAAGATAGGATCGAGAAGATAAGCAAGACAAACTCCTTATGGGGTTTGCAACAGAAATAGGATTGAAAACAGGACCGAGAGGACATCCATAACAGATGGCATACAAGTAAGCTCTACAGAAAACAGGGATCCAGGATATACTCTTAAAAAGAGATATTGATGCGCGTATCTAGCCTTCAACCTTCTAAGTCGCCTTCCCTTGAGCTTAATTCCATTGTGCCTTGACCATCTTTTAACTTCATGATCCCGTAGCTTCTTAATTCCTGTTTCCAAAACATGGGTCGGAACCCATTTCATCGTCGCCTCTCGTTCCTTTTTCACTTATTCTCCTTCCAGAATACTTGGCTCAAACATGACTGCATACTCATGATTTCATGCAAGCTTTCCAAAAATTCACTAGGGAATTCTGGATCCCGTTTACCGATGGCCATCCACGTTGCCAAGCGTGCCTACTAGGGTGATCTCTATAACTCATGTGTAATCGAGATAAACCATCCGTCTTATTGGCGAACACTACCCGAACGGATTACCAATTACCAATAAATACATCAAGAGATCCTAGGTAACTAATCATGGCATAACCCAAAAGGTTACATGAGACTTCGAGGGTATTACCAAGACAAGTCAAGATTCTAACTACCCTCCTTTCAAAACCGGGAATGGCACCCCTTACTGGATGACCACTTTATCCCTAGAATCCATCCATAGCCCAAAAACATAGGCATTACTTCCAAACTCAACACTTAGCATAGACATTCTCAAATCCAAACAAGTCATGAATAAATGGACCGATCCTCCAATGGGATTTGGGACAAAAATGGGATCCTCTACCATGCTAGTACTAAGGTGCAGAGACTCAACTATCCAAGCAGACTTAAATGATGCGATGATCAAAACAAAGCCTGGACGGGATGATAGAAAAGAGAGGCTAAACCTTTAACAGAAACGGTACCATTTCTCTTAGGTACGTTAGAAATGAGAGCATACAATTGCCCTCCCGATAATCTTGTCCTCATCTTCCTTTGTGGACTAAGCCATACCAACAAGTTGCTTATCCTTAAGCTTGTATCCTTTACCCTCTTTCTTGTAGTGCGGCAACAGGTCTCTTGAGAACCACCTCCATCGCACGGAAAACACTTCGTATCACGAAAAGATTAGTCGCACTCAAAACTACTGTGACTACAGATGGAGGAAAGAAAGGGAAAGAGATTCAATCAAGGAAACAAAGGATAGTGCTAATGGCCTTTGGGGAATAGCCTTTAAAAGTAAAACTTTTCTTGAAAAATGCTTCTTTGTAAACGGTTTTACAAATAGTTTTTCAGAAGGTTTTAAAAACTTTTGCCCAGTCTAGTAACCTTCTGCTCTGATACCAAATGTAACACCCCACCTCCGCCAGGGTCACTCACGAGAGAGTGCACTAGCTTTGGAGGGGTGTTGTTGGTAAACATGCACAGAAATATTACAAGACAGAACATACAAAATAGCGGAGGTAAAAAAAAATTTCATTACCTTATAAAATAGCAAGGTCTAAACCTTTTACATCAGAAAATTTCTTACATCAAAACCTGTCTTGCAATAGTAAAGAAGCATAAACCATTTCATAAATTATTCCCCAAGTAAAATGGAAAAACGGCCATAGCCAAGAAAAGTCCAAGCCATACATGATGACCTTCAAGCTGAAGAAGTCTGAACTAAACAACAGTATTTCCTCCCTGAAAAACCTGGGGGGGGGGGGGGGGGGAAACGAAAGACAAAGAGGCGAAAGAAAATGGGGTCAGTCATAAAGACTGGTAAGTCCTATCTACTTCCAGCATAGAAACAGGTAAAGGTAACATGACATGCATAAACTGAAAGTAAACATAAGGATGATGACAAGATAGATAAACTAACCCAAGATAACAAGATGAACTACGGTATCAAGATAAACTAATGTAACATGATAACTATGGTATCGAGATAAGTCAAGGTATCACATCGCTAGGTTACTATCAAGTATAATATCCCAAGGTATCTATCATGTATAACATCCCACGGTATCTATTGTATATAACATCCCACGGTATCTATCATGTATATTTGCTCTGCACCCTTCATACTAGTATCCCAATCCCGTGTCATGTGTTAACTATGAATGTCCCTTGCCCAATGTCATGTAATAGTCCATTTTTAGTATGTCAACCTAATATATCGCATATGTAGGTTTATTCCAACTTGTATTATCCTTTCTATGTGTATGTTCAGTCCTTTGCCGTAAATCGTACGGGCTTTCTCACTACTTCAACGTAGTACCATTTATCCTTGAAATCGTTTGGACTGTCACCCTTGATCTGGCTAGGTTTCCTTATCATGACCTATCGCGTGTTTTGACTAGGATTTATGTCACCTAGGACCACTAGGGATTATGCTACCTAATGAACGTTTTCGTATCTTGGTTTGGGTTTAGGCCACCTAGGGCCACTAGGGATTATGCTACCCGTCAACCGTGCCC
Source organism: Allium sativum (assembly GCA_030737875.1). NCBI lineage: Eukaryota > Viridiplantae > Streptophyta > Magnoliopsida > Asparagales > Amaryllidaceae > Allium > Allium sativum. The sequence continues at coordinate 36,365,844 of CM060922.1, forward strand.
TTTTTCCCACGTATACATCGTGAATCGTTTTTCCATGTCTAGATGCACATGTATCTCAATGTGCCATCCGAGTCCCGTGCCAGGGCAAAGCAAGAAATACAGAACTCGGTCTGGAGCTTTAAGTTATCTGCCGATGCAGATGTCAAAGTCTGTTTTTGTACCGATAGTTATGGTCCCACATGACCCCTCCCTCAACTACTGAAAGGCAATCCAAGAAAAGTCATGTATGAGAACTACACTCCGGCCACCTCTTGCCCTACTTTCCTATTGGCCAACCTCACCCATCACTCGATAGCAAGTATATGGTCTGTTGGGAGTTCTCTGCCTTTCCGTACGTGCACGATTTGACTAAAGATGGTAGGTGGTCGACAACGCACTATCCAGGGCCAAACCAAGTATCGCCATATGTCAGTGGCACCTTAGAGTGTTGTACAGTATGTAGTGCTAACTCTTTGGTTGCAGGTCCAGGTTCAGGTATGATTGGATTATACCTGTTATTGTTTTGTTTAGCTGCTTATCACTCATACCAGACTTTTTGTCTGACCCAGAGTTTTATGTCTCTTCTTATTACTCTGGGTGCTCACACGAGCAGACTAGAGACAGGTTAGGTGGTATGCACGAGTAGCTGTACTGGAGACGAGTAGGAGGCTTCCACGTATGATATATATAGATATTCTCCCTGTGTCGCTGGTGGTCACTACTCAGGGCATTAGTAGTGTACCTTTTCTTTCTTTTGCTTTAGAGACAGTATTGTGAAGTTGTAATAATGATGGTTTGGATCATAAGCTGTATTTTGGATTTCCGTTGTCATGTTAGACATGATTTAGTTTTCAGCTTATGCACTGTCTCGCCTTTTTTATGTCAAGTATATTTCTATTATATTTTATTTCATGCGCTGTGAGACATTCTACAGGTTCTGTGTTAGTTCATTCTCTTCTTTCTTTTCTTTCTTCCCAACGATCCATCTCACACTAGCTGGGCATATTCTAGTGAAGTGACAACTGGTGCGGGGCGGATTGTTACAGACGTAAGCCGTTGTGTATTTCACTACGCGATAGATCTTTCGAATCAGGAGCCATCATGATGGAAATCCAACTTTCCAATACGAGCTTTGCGGTTTTAATTGTAAACCTATATATGACGACATAATATATGGTACTTATGCCGCCTATGATTGATACATTTACTTTCGAAATTGATTTCTACACTATACACTTATAATAATAATAAAAGATAAATTTCGCATATCAACCATATTTGGCTATTATAAGGTAAAACTCTATCCTCCGGCTTGCGTTGCATTGTGTGATGGGACCTGAGTCTTATAATAGCTTCATTTTTCTTTTATTTAGCATTACGCTGTTTGTTCTATGCACTAGTATTCTTGGGGGTAAACCCGTTCCGTGTTATACGGCGTGGTACCTTGATTTACCTAACTTTAAAATCAAAATTAATAATTATTTTAGTTCCCACACCAGTCCCTTGACTGATCTGGAGTTTATTGTTTTAACCTAAACTCTTGGTGCCCATATTTTCCATACGGGCAGCTAGTAGTTTTGTTATTCGTAGATATTTTTTTTCACAGGATCCTGGATTACAGCTGGAGCTATATTCAGAAAGCTTTTTATCCGTATATCTCTTTCAGTTGTGTCAGTTGTTATTTTCCGCTACGCATTATACTTATGTATTATTTTTCCGCTACTATGTATTTTAAATCTCTGATATTTTTCTATGTAATATTTATTCATACTCTGGAATATTCTTGTACTCTGATGTAATTTGTTTTAACAACAATGAAATGTTCTGTTGTTTGTGTTCTGATGTGTCGTGTTCTCAACTCAATCTGGGCTTTCCTGTAAGGGCGAGTTTGGGTCGCTTCATTTGGCATCAGAGCTTTGGTTTACAGAGCTTGAGAACAAGATACATTTGAACCGAACGAAAGAATTCATCAGAGACTGGATTAGTAATATCCAATGAGAATGACTCGTTAGAGATAGGATCAGTAGTATCCTAGAACGAGTGTGAAGAGTGTTATTTTTAAAATAGAAAAATGAAAACAAATTTTGGTTTTGAAATTTAATCTAATTATACATATCTGAGTATATTATTTTATATTGAATTTAGGCAATCGAGTATATAAAGATTTTGCATATACGCGTCATGAACGCATATACGAAGTCTCAAATATACTTGATAGATATAGAATCACACTCTAGTCGTCCAGGGATAATTCAGGTGATTGATCGATCATCATCAGTATTTATGTTCGAGTTTCGAAGGTGAGATATCTATATATTTCCATTTGACTTGTGTGAGAACCAAAACTTTGTTAGAGTTTATTGCTGTGATTTGCACTAAAAATATGATTTTTATGTATATATAGAAAATTATATATTTGAAAAGTTAATCACCTAATTGATTGCTGGTTGTGATGTTTGATAATTAGTTTAACTAATTAAAATATTGGAATGATAATTAATTAAACCAATATGAGAAAGAATGATAAATTTAGCTAAATCGAATTTAATATTGAGCTGAATTGAAAATTGATTAGAATTGAAAGTTGAGTTGGTTAGTTAAACAACTTTAAGCTCCGTTCCTTTTCGAGGACGAAAAGATTATAAGTGGGGGAGATTGTAACAACCTGGATTTTCAATTTAAAATTTTTATTTTCGCAATTTTAATGAATTTTGAATATTTAGAATGATTTATTTTAAATAATAACGATCTAAAATTTTATTTTAAACGAAGTTAAAACGAATAATTTATTTTAATTATAAAACGAGCCTGAAATGGCGTGGCAGTTTGGAAATTCGATTTTAAACTTTAAATGAATATAAAGAATTCAATACAAGTCAGAATTGGACGAAACCAGAAACATTTCAATCTGCTTAATGATATCTTTCTAGCGAATCTGAAAAACTAAGATTTCACTATACAAATTGAAAGTTATGTCAAGTTTAAAATTCAGAATACTCGCTATGGAATTTATATATATTTTAATATAATATATAGCCTTAAAAATTGCCAGTTTGCAAACGACCCCCATTTTCGATGAAACCACTTTTGTTGGATTCGGAATGTCAAATTATTGCTAGATTCCAATTTTTATAATTTTTGAAATTAATATGTGAGCGTGGCAAAAGAAAACGTGTTTTGTCAATTTCAATCAAATTGGATCAACCAAAAAATGACCATTTTTCAAACGGTCTCCAAATTCGATGAAATTAGTTTTGTTAGGACCGTATCGTCAAAACATAGCTAGACTTATTTTTTGGAATTTTTGGAGTCAGTATGTGGCCCCGGTAAATTAAAATGTACGTTTAAATTCAATATATATTGATTTATATTTTAATTTTGATAAAATACTGATCAAAACATTAGAATTGGCTTACGAAACATATTCCATTGTGTTCGGAATGGGGGTATTTGGCTAGGGGTGACATTGTTTGGGTTTTATTTGAAGTTCGTAGCGTTAAACTTGGAATTTATGAAATAATAGAATTAAAAATTATTAAAAATCTAGTATAAATAAACGTTTTTCTTAAACCCTAATCACTCAACGTAGCCGCCGCCTCAAACAAGATCAATGGCCGCGGAGCTCCAACCTTCTTCACCAAATTTCACGAAATCCAGTCATTGAAAATGGGAACTTTCTTCTATAAAAACACTGAGCTCGACGAGCTCTCGAATGTGAACCGTGGTGATTATTTCTTGTATCGTGGAAAGGGAGAAATCCGGGCTCAAAGTTACCGATTTTGATCGCGTTTTCCCATGACTGGAGGCCACCGAGTTTGCAACGGTGATGGGTGGCGACAGAGTGGAGAGCGGCGGTGGTCATGGCACTGTCCGATCAAGTTCAGGCGCGAAGATGGAGTACGAATTTGGAGCCCTAGTAATGGAGGTTGTGTTCGATGTTTACCTGTAGATGATAACGTGGAAGAAGGATTATCTGAGGGATTAAGCAATGTAATTATGTTAAACATATATTAATTAGTTAATTATGTAATTAAAAGTTTAAAAGCCTATATCTTGCTCAAATCTTATCGAAATCGAACCGTTTCAGTTGCATTGGAATCACAGAAAAGAAAACTTCATAGTGGAATAGACCAGAACAAGAACTGAAGCTATGGGAATTTTTGATAAAATTAAACGTGGTGTTTAATTTTATTAAAACAAAAATGCAGAAATAAACAATGACGGAGTGGAAACCGATGGTGAGAACTCCTTTCACTCTAATTATTTTACAGTTAAATTTATATTAGGCTGCAGACGGTGCTTAGTAGCACCCGACACCATTTTTTTTGTACAAACCAGTTGATTGTTTGTTTGGATTGTGATTTGGATTGTTATTGTTTGATATTGTTGTACATAAAAAATTATTTATAAATATATATATATATATAAATTATCATGAAATGAAAATAAAATGTTTAAACAATAAAAAATTACATTTTTATTGTATGATTGAATCATTAAAAAGATTCAAGTTTGAAATGAAATGTTTAAACAATAAAAAATTACATTTTTATTGTATGAATGAATCAATAAAAAGATTCAATTTTAAAATAAAATGTTTTGACAATAAAAATCACATTTTTATTTCTTGTATAGACCAATAAAAGAATTATTTGTTAATATATGTTTTATTGATAAAATTGTCATCTTTATCATGTTAGTAAAGAAATTAAAATAAAATATTTGTGTTTAAAAGTTAAGGTTAACCATAAAAATATACATTTTTATTGTATGTTTTGATCATTAAAAACATTCATTGTTTGAACTAAAATATGTTAACCATAAAAATATACATTTTTATTGTGTATGTAGGATTCATTAAAAACATTCATTGTTTGAACTAAAATATGTTAACAATAAAAATATACATTTTTATTGTGTATGTAGGATTCATTAAAAACATTCATTGTTTGAACTAAAATATGTTAACAATAAAAATATACATTTTTATTGTGTATGTAGGTTAGATTAAAACATTGTCATGTTAGCGACGTTAATAGAAAAATGTTCATGTTTAGAAAAATGTTCATGTTTAATAAAATATGTTTATACAATAAAAATCATATTTTTATTGTATATGTGAATCAATAAATATTCATTTATAATCGGACGATTTGTTTATGTACACCATTTAGCTGATATTGATTAGGACGATAAATTTTACATGTCGCCCAACTGCACAAATAATATCCGGTATTTGTTGGTTGAAACCCCACACGGGTATTGGGATGATATTTGACATACACTAATCCCAATATTTAATTGTATGTCAATTGATGGGTTGACAGACTGTTGTAAGCGTTAATTATTTATATTTAATGCTTATACAGTTATAAAATGCACTCTGGAGGTTGTATGAATTTTTAATGATTGTTTATCATTATTGTTGTATACATGCGATGTATGAAATCCATATAACTGAACTTATATGGTAATTGATTGAGTCACATTCCGATTCAGAAATGAAGAATCTTTTAAAATAAAGAATATTTTAAAATAAAATGTTTTAAACAATAAAAATCACATTTTTATTGTATGAAGAAGAAAAAAATATCATGTGTTAAAATATTTTTGTTAGATAAAAATGTTATTTTTAACATGTTAATGAAGTGAATAAAATATTCATGTATTGAATAAATATTTTGAACAATAAAAATATCATTTTTATTGAATGTATAAACCATATAAAATATTCATGTATTGAATAAAAATTTTGAACAATAAAAATAGTTATGTAGTTAAATGCCATTTTTATCGATCGAGTTATTCATTTTTTAATGAATATCGAAAAGAAGTGATTTCAGAATTTAATATTTTGAAAATATTATCATTTCAATATGATAAAGATATAGAATATTCAATTTTTATTTAAAATTGAAAAAGAAGTTGGAATCATTTTAAAATGAATTTAAAAATATTTTATAAATATGATTTAAATGGAAATTGACGAAATATATATAATATATATATTATATATATTTAACGGCCTAAATAGAACGCGCCTCGCAGCGATCGTTCGCGAATTTCGACCGTTAACTTTAAATTAGCGTAATGGGAGATCCGACTATCGGATTCTCCTTAAACCAGAACCGTTGGGTTCGTATCGAAAAGAGCTTTCCAATGAATATAAGAGATTTGAAATCTAACGGTTCGATTTGGAATTATGTCCAAATCAATGTCAGAAAAGGTCGTTGTAAATGCAATTCGGTGGCCGTTATTGGAAGCCGACTGTACGGGCGATATTAAAATTACTAAAAATATGGAAAAATTATGTAAAATCATAATAAATGATTTGGAAAGATTTTGGATGAAAAATTTCATATTTGAAAAGATAAAAATACATTTTTATCGAATTGAACTAGTTGTTAACTAGAATAATAATAATTCAATTAATTTTAGATATAAATAAATTGGATTTGAAAATGGTTTTAATATAACCACAATATCCGATAAATAAATTGGAATGGATTCGGAATGGAAATAATCTTCGGAATGTTTCGATATTGGATTCCATGACTATACGGATATTGTTGAGGAATTTGGAAGACATATATATATATCATTATTCCCAACACGATAATTGTTGGTTTCAGAATTTGATATTGAATATAAGCCGATATAATTTCTGTTCAGAACCTTGTATTTGGTATCAAATTAGATTTTGGGTTTGTCGTGAACGGTGTCTTCATTAACCATGTTCTTAAACCCCAGTTGAGAAAAGAATACATCTTTAAATTAAGATTTACTGAAGTTTTTGAATCAATTAATATTTAATTGGAATTGAATAAAAGAATTGGATTCTAGGTTTATCGTGAAAGGTGTATTTTAAATAACACTGGTACTTTAACCCAATTAACAGTGAAGAATATGATTTGGAATTTATAATCTTTTAATTAAGATTAATGGAATTTCCCAAAGTAAAGATTTCTGATTTAATATATTAAATTGGAATTGAATGGAATTCGATTTGGTAATAATCGAGATGAGCTTCTGTGAAGGAAGACTGTTACTATATATGAAATTTAAAAGGCTTAGCCGTTATTCCATTTATATTATTATTTCGATACGAAAATTTATATCGATTATATATATTGATCTGTTTTCCATGAAAATTCCATAATTAATGGAATTTGATTTTTGGTTTATCGGGAACTGTGTTTTAAATTACATTAGTTCTTTAACCCAATTAAAGATAAGATTAATTTCTTAAACTTAAATAATCATAAAGTAATGATTTTTGATATTAAAACCAAATTGGGTTTTAAATAAATTTTTAATTAGATTAAAATGGGAATGAGATAATTAAATTTATCGACTAGTTGATAAACCTTAATTTGGTCTAGAATTGTAAAAAGATAAAATAAAATCTTTTGAAATGAGATTCAAAGGAAAATTAAAGAATAAATTTAAAAGAATTTGTCTTTGATAAAATTAATGGGAACCTTTCCCTAATAATGTGAATATTTAATTAAAAGAATATTCTGAATTAGAATGAGGCGTATGATGTGTTTTTATAGCACTTGATTATAATATACGCGAGTTATTCAGAAAGACCGGGTTTAACCCATTCTGAATAATGAATACGACGACTAATAGTCGAAGAGATTGAAGACGGAGCAAGACCGACGATCTTCACATCGAATGGATGAGTTGCTACTGATGCCCATGATTGGAATAGCTACCTTGAAAGGGCTACAGTGGCAGCCATCCGGACGTACTTGTTGATTGTTCGGATATACGAGGGCCTCTCTTCCGTATTGGACATACGGGACGAGGAATAAGGTGCCTTCGGTTTCGTTCAGACCCAGAAAGGACTTGTAAATGGATGGTATGTATGACGTTGTATTCCTTTATGTTGTATTCGTTGCTCTCTGCTAAATATATATCTGCTGATGGCGGAGAATTTATTCTCTTGCTTAACACCCTTCTCTAAGACGTATGAGCTCAGAGGTTATATATTGGCAGAAATCAATGGTATGGTATGGATTGACAATGTGACATGCTGAGATGCATGGATCAAGGATTTTGTTGAAAAGAAGAGCCTTGTGGATGATGATTAAAGCAAAGCTTTAATTAGCACAGCTTTGTGTTGCGTTACTTTGCGAGCCGCATGCCCCGGTATGATGGTGAACTGATGGTCAGGTCAGTATGCTTTCGATATGAGGATGGATTCGGTCGACCGAGATGAGCTGAGTGTGGTTGCTCCACGCTCAGAGGGATAGGGCACACCCCCCGATTCCCAGAGGGATAGAGTAAGCGGTGTTTTCTCTCGTTGGGACGTAAGCCGCAGTGATACTTGATTTTTCAAAATGGCGGATGTGCATTACGGTGTTTTCACTACCTGGGACGTAAGCCGTTGTGTATTGCACTACGCGATAGATCTTTCGAATCAGGAGCCATCATGATGGAAATCCAACTTTTCAATACGAGATTTGCGGTTTTAATTGTAAACCTATATACGGCGACATAATATATGGTACCTATGCCACCTATGATTGATACATTTACTTTCGAAATTGATTTCTACACTATACACTTATAGTAATAATAAAAGATAAATTTCGCGTATCAAGCATATTTGGCTATTATAAGGTAAAACTCTATCCTCCGTCTTGCGTTGCATTGTGTGATCGGACCTGAGTCTTATAATAGCTTCAATTTTCTTTTATTTAGCATTACGCTGTTTGTTCTATGCACGGGTATTCTTGGGGGTAAACCCATTCCGTGTTATACGGCGTGGTCCCTTGATTTACCTAACTTTAAAATCAAATTAATAACTGTTTTAGTTCTCACACCAGTCCCATGACTGACCTGGAGTTTATTGTTTTAACCTAAACTCTGGGTGCCCATATTTTCCACACGGGCAGCTAGTAGTTTTGGTATTCGTAGATATTTCTTTTCACAGGATCCTGGATTACAGCTAGAGCTATATTCGAAAAGCTTTTTATCCGTATATCTCTTTCAGTTGTGTCAGTGGTTATTTTCCACTACGCATTATACTTATGTATTATTTTTCCGCTGCTATGTATTTTAAATCTCTGATATTTTTCTATGTAATATTTATTCATACTATGGAATATTCTTGTACTCTGATATAATTTGTTGTAATAACAATGAAATATTCTGTTGTTTGTGTTCTGATATGTCGTGTTCTCAACTCAATCCGGGCTTTCCCGTAAGGGCGAGTTTGGGTCGTTTCACGTTCTCCAGCAATCTCCACCTTTTTGATGATGAGAACCTTAGTTTATTAAATATCATACCTGCATATACCTGTTGATGATCATCCTTCAAATACTCCCCCTGTCAATATGAGTCCTATAAACTATGTCTATATTTTATGATTTCTCTCCCTTTGGCATTATCAAAAAGAAATTCTAAAACTACCCCCCTAAATCATATAGCTATAAAATCTATATAAAATACTCCCTTTAAGTAAAGTATTCCTATTACTTACCCTTACATACTCCCCCTTAATTCTTGTCTACTTAACAAAGTAGTAAAAAAACTTGTGTTATACAAAACAAGCAATATATTTAAACATTTTTAAATGTTAATACAAATTATACATCGAAAAGGAACAGAACTATATGACAAGAATAGAATCAAAGCTATATTCTACTTGTACTTAACTATAGGAGACTTGTGGGTAGGGAAATTTGGATAATGAAGACAAAATTCTCCATTCCTTTCAATCATATTTCCGTTATGACCATATGGGACTTCACACACACAAACGACTTGATCCTCTTCCTTTGAAACTTCTTGTTGCTCTTCCTCGGGTTCCTCTTCCTCCATTATCTCTTCTTCCTCTTCTTCGGGTTCCTCCTCTTCTTGCATAGCCTCATTGTCTTCTTCAATGATAATCGGATTAGCTTAATTATCCGTTATAAACTTAAGGAGGCTTCTTATCACTTTTCCATGCCTATTTTGTTCTTGTCTCATCCTTATTTGAAGTACTTGTATTTCAACCATCATTTGCAGATCATACTCTATTATTCTTCAATTTTAATGACATGAGATAGCGTAGATCGTTGAAAAGGACCTTTGGATGGTCCAGCGAATGAATCGGGATCGATTTAGGTGTTTAAATTGGTGGAGGCCATTGTTTTTTATTAGTTTAGAATTTTTGCAGAAGAAAGAAATGAAAATGAAGAAGAAAAGTCAAAGTAGAAAGTTTAAATAATTGATATAACTAACTTTTGGTGGGAATTTAATTTCAAATTCTGGCAGTTATATGTCGACATATACATAAATGTATGTCGACATACTTGTCTTTTAAATTTTATTTTTCTGATATTTTATGTTATATGTATATATATATATTAGTATATTTAATTATTCTAACTCACGTAATGAACATATGCCTAATTCTCTTCTAAATTTAATAAATGTTGCTTCGTTTAATGGTTTTATTAATATATCTACTATTAGTTTATCTATTTCTATAAATTCGAGTGAAATTTTCTCTTTACTTACGTTATCTCTTAGAAATGATGTCTTATATCTATATGTTTAGTTCTTGAATGATGAGTTGGATTCTTAGAAATGTTTATAGCACTTGTATTATCGCAGTATATCGGTGATTGATTTATATTTAATCCAAAATCATTTAGAGTTTGTTGCATATATATTACTTGTGAAAAGACAAAGCAGAAATACATTCTGCTTCAGTTGTTGACAAAGATACAGTATATTGCTTTTTACTAAACCACGAGACTAGTGAATGTCCTAATAAGTGACATGTTCCACTAGTACTTTTATGATCGAATTTACATCCCGCATAGTCAGCGTCAGAGTAAGAAACTAAGTCGAATGAATCATCCTTAGGGTAAAATAATTCAAAGTCTAATGTATGTTTTACATACCTTAGAATACGTTTTACGACTTTAAATGTGTTTCCTTAGCTTGCGATTGATATCTTGCACAGAGACATACACTATGCATTATATCTGGCCTACTAGCAGTTATATATAATAAAGATCCTATTATTCCTCTATATAGTTTTTGATCAACGTCTTTAGATGTATCATCTTTACTTAATGCTATATTAGTCGCCATAGGTGTTGTCTCCCATTAGTCGTTGTTAGATTATATTTATTAATTAGATCACTTGCGTATTTTTCTTGATTAATAAATGTTCCATTCTTTAATTGACGAATTTGTAATCCTAAAAAGAAAGCTCGTTCTCCCATATGAGTCATTTCGAATTCTTGGGTCATAATATCTGAAAATTCTTTATTCATCTTATCATTTAATGATCCGAAAATTATATCGTCAACATATATTTGTACTAATTGAATATCCTTTTTATTTTTCTTAGTGAACAAAGTATTATCCAATTTTCCTGTTTCAAAATTTGATTGTAACAAATAATTTCTTATTCTATCATACCAAGCCCTAGGAGCCTGTTTTAATGCATATAACGCTTTCTTTAACTTATATACATGATTTGGTAATTTTTCGTCTTCAAATAGAGGTGGTTGCTCTACATATACGTCTTCTTTAACAAATCCATTTAGAAAAGCACTTTTGACATCCATTTGATATAATTAGAAATTATTATGGTTTGCAAAGGCTAGTAAAATCCTAATAGCTTCTAGTCTAGCTACGGGGGCAAAAGATTCATCGTAATCTATTCCTTCTTCTTGAGTATAACCTTGTGCTACTAGTTGTGCCTTATTTTTTACGAACTCATCGTGTTCATTCATTTTATTTTTATAAACCCATTTGGTTCCTATTATAGTCTTATCCTTTGGTCCAGGAACAAGTTCCCATACATCATTCCTAGTAAACTGATTCAGTTCTTCTTGCATAGCAAGTATCCATGAATCATCGGAAGATGCTTCCTTTGTATTCTTAGGTTCAATAGTTGAAATAAATGCAGTATTACTCATATTATTTAATTGATTACGGGTTCTAACAACGGATTCAATATCTCCTAAGATATTTTCTACATGATGGTATCTAAGTAATCTAATTCGTTTATTTGGTTGATTATCTTCATGATTTATTTCATTAATTTCATTTTCATACTCATCTTCACTGTTTTGAGTTATACACTTATAATTTTCGTCGAAATATACGTTTAAGGTTTCTTCCATGGTATTGGTTCGAGTATTGAAAACGCTATATGCTTTACTTCTTTCTGAATATCCAATAAATATTCCTTTATCAGATTTCGAGTCAAACTTGTCTAAGTTGTCTTTAGTATTAAGTATAAAACATTTACTTCCAAATATTTTAAAACATGATACTTTTGGTTTCTTATTATACAAAAGGTCATATGGGGTTTATGAGTTAAAGGTCTAATTGAAATTCTATTTATAATATAGCAAGTTGTTGCATCTGCCTCAATCCAAAAATTTCTTAGTAAATTACTATCAGATAACATAGTTCTTGCACACTCTTGTATCATCCTATTTTTACGTTCAACTACTCCATTTTGTTGAGGGGTTCTTGGAATTGAATTTTTTTTGGGTTATTCCATTTTTATTACAATATTTTCTCAAAATTTTCGTTTTTGAATTCTCCGCAATGATCACTTCGTGTTGTATTGATTTCTAGTGATAATAAATTTTGAATTCTTTTAGAAAAAGTTTTAAATTTATCGAAAGCATCACTTTTTATTTTAAGAAACAAAGTCCAGTTAAATCTAGAAAAATCGTCGACTATTACGTAAACATATCTATTATGATTTATCGATTGAACTTGAGATGGACCGAACAAATCCATGTGAATTAACTCTAATGGTTTTGAGGTAGTAATTTCCTATTTTGATTTAAATGAACTTCACTTTAATTTTCCAAATTAACCAGCGTCACATAAGTTATTAACTTTACATTTCATTTTGGGTAATCCTCTAATTGAATCCAACTTAGAAATCCTAGAAATGTGTTCGAAATTTATATGACCAAATCTCTTATGCCAGATCCAGGGATCACTTGTATTGGCCATAAGACATAGGTTATCGCTGGAGATTTTCATACTCAATATATAAATATTTTTCTTTCTATCTCCTTCAAATATTACTTTTGAATTCCTATCTTCTATAAAACGCTTATCCTTTTCGAAGTTTATTTTATAGCCCTTATCGCAAAGTTGACTTATACATAGCAAGTTGTGTTTTAAATTCCTAACTAATAAAACATCAGAAATAGTAGGAGTTTCAGAATTACCGACATTGCCGATTCCAATAATGTATCCTTTAGAGTTATCTCCGAAGTTCACCATTCCATTATCTTCATATTTCAGATTATTGAGTAATTCAGGATTTCCCGTTATATGTCTCGAACAGCCACTATCCAGTATCCACTTGTCCTTTTTCATCTCCACCATCTGCTTTCCAGAATTTGAATTTTCAATGGCCATGTAAAACACCAGTTCGGAATTTGAATTTTCAACAGCCACCTTTTCAGAATTTGAATTTTCAAAAGCCACCATTTCAGATTTTGAATTGCCAACAGTCACTTCACCCACCTTTTCAACTTTTGAATTTTCAAAAGTCATAAAACACATCTTTTCCTGAATTGAACAATATTTCAATAGATCACATGACTTTTTAACATGATTATATGCAGACTCTTTCAACATTGATACAATGCATGAATTGACACTAGTGTTAACAAATATTTCAAAATTTGCCTTTTAAAATTTTTCGAAAATCAAATTATGAACTTTTTGAAAGACCTTGCTCTGATATCAATTGTCAAGGACTGCGGAATGGACCGTTAAGGCAAAACAAACACTAGAGAGGGTGAATAGCGTTTTTGAAAATTTAAACAAAATCTAAAACTTATATGATATACAATATGAATCAAACACCACAGAATCAAACACAAACACAAAGATAAACAAAAATAAAGTGCAGAAAAGGAAAGAACACACCGGATTTTATACTGGTTCGGAATTGCTCCTACGTCCAGTCCCATTTGCGTAGAGTTTTATTACTATATCAATATCCAATTACAATCCTCCTTGATTTCACGGCTACAAGGGATACCACCGATTCCACACACACTTGATCAAATATATCCTCCTTGATTTCACGGCTACAAGGGATGCCACTGATTACCCGTCCTTGATTTCACGGCTACAAGAGGCACCACCGATTACTTATAACCCAAACAATTACAAACAGCCCTATAACTCTTCAGTAGCACTTGATTAAGAGAGTAAAGAGTACAGAGTAAGAAGAGAAGAAGTTTAATGAAAATAGAATTGAATTCGGCAGAGTATAATTGTAGAAATCATAAAAAAGAAGATATAATGGTGTAAAGAAAGGGAATGAAGATGGAGAAGAAGAATGATAATAAAATTCGAAATCATCCCCTATTTATAACATTTGAAAGGTTGCAACGATTTTGAACCGTCACAAATAGTGAAAAGACAGTTCCTTTCAATTTTGAAAAAATGACAGTTATATGTCGACATAGGGCAAAATGTATGTCGACATACTCTAGTTCAAAATTGATTTTTGAGCATTTTTCAAGTGTTTTGATGTATATATAATTCTGGAAATTCCTGAATTAAAACATAGTGTTATAAATGAAAATTATAAAGTAGGAAATCATACGAAAATATAAATATAAACTATATAAAAATATTTATAAAATTATTTGGTTAAAAATATATAAATATAAAGTATATAAAAGTATAATATATAAAACTTATAAAACTTGAGTTTGAAATCAAAAGTAAAGTACAAAAAATAAAATAGAGAAGATAGAGATTAAAGATAGAATTTTGAAAATAGAATTTGGAATCAGAAATTGAATAACAGAATTTGAATTTAAATTTGAATTTGAACCTGGAGTGCTATTCAGAGTCTTACATAATCTAGACTCTATTGCTATATTTGTCTTGAACTCTTGAACTCTTGAATACACACGAGTCTTGAATCATCTCTGAATTCTGAATCTCTAATATCTTTAAACTGGTATATGAATCCTGCGTATGTGTGTTTGTGTGTATGTGTGTGTGTATATATATGTATATTATAGACAAAAGTGTTAGTATATATTTTATAATTAGTTAATATTGAAATAAGGTTGTTGCAATCAAAACTCCATTCTCCAACATAAGGTTAGTTTCCAATGTTACTTCAATGAAACATAAGCATCTGCCAAAAACCATATCATACTACCTTTATAAAATATGATTCTAAATGTTGGCCCATTTATGAAACCTATATACAAAATATAAATTTAAAAAATCTTGCTTTAGTTAAAAAATAAATTTTATAGCTTTAATTGCGTTAATTTGCCTGGGGGTAATCAACGTTTAAAAGGTCGGTTTTAGGCCATTTACTGCCAACCACTTAATTAATATTGTTTCTTGATTAAAAAACAACAATTTTTAAATTTTCAATTCATTGATCAACATCCAATCAGAATATAACGTTATTTGGGTAAACAACCTATATATATATATATACACATATGAATAAGATGAAACAATAACATACAAAATACAAAATATAAAGCATAAAATAGAAAAGATAAAGTAATAATTATAAAATAGGAAATATAAGACATAGAACGTAAAATATAATTAACTTAAAATTTAAATAAACAAATAATATATATTTTGGTCTAGGTCTACATTGAGTGTTCAGTTATGTCATGGTTATTGTTTTGGTTATGGTCTTGGATATATGTTCGGTCATTTATTTAGTAATGAGTTCGGTTATGGGCTCAGTTATGGACTCAGTTGCAAGCTCTTTTATAGACTCGATTATGAGCTTGTTTATATTCTCAATTATGACATTGGATATATGTTCATTCATACGTTCGGTTATCGATTTGATTAAGAGATCAGTTATGACTCAGTTATGGGCTCTGTTATGGGTTTGTTAATATTCACGACTGAATACTTGGTTATATTCATGTTCGTTGGCCCGTATATGAGTTGGGTTATGACCTTGGTAATATGTTCCATCAGATATTCAATTAGAGGATCAATTATACCCCTGGTTGTGGGTTCAGTTATGTACTAAGGTTTTAGGTTGGTTAAAGGCTTGTTAATTACTTCGTTTATGGGTTTAGTTTGGTTATGGGGACAGTTATACATTTGGCCGAGGGCATGGTACATTTCTAAATTATAAAGCATAAAGTACAAAATAATAATTATGAAATATGAAATATAAAACATAGAACAAAAATGTAAAATGTTAAATATAATTAACTTAAATTTAAGTCAACAAGTAATATATTTCGGTCACGGTCTCCATTAAGTGTTCTATTATGTCTATAGTCATTGCTTTATTTATGGCCTTGGATATATGTTTGGTGATATGCTTGGTTCTGAGTTCGGTAATGGGTTTGGCTTTGGACTTGGTTATAAGCTCTTTTATTGGCTTGGCTATGAGCTTCTTTATATTATTTGTTTGGCATTAGATATATGTTCGGTCATGTGTTCCATTAGCGGTCCGATTAAGAGCTCGATTATCAGTTTGATTATGAGCTAGGACAGGGGCTTGTTAATTTTCACAATTGAATATTTTTTTATATCCATGTCTATTGGCTTGTTTATTAGTTTGATTATGGCCTTGGTTACATGTTCGGTTGTATCTTCAATTAGAGGCTTGGTTATACCCTTGGTTATGGGTTCAGTTACATATTAAGGTGTTATGTTTGTTAAAGGCTCGTTTATCACTTTTTCATGGGTTTGGTTTGGATATGGGGACAGTAATGCATTTGGTTATGGGAATTGTAATTTTTTAAATTATAAATTATAAAATACAAAATATAAAATAATAATTATAAAATGTAAAATATAAAACATTGTAAACTTAAAATTTAGTTAACAAATAATATATTTTGGTCATGGTCTCCATTGAGTATTTGGTTATGTCCATGGTTATTACTTTGGTTAATGCCTTGGATATATGTTCAGCCATATGTTTAGTTATGACTTCGGTTATAGGTTCAATTATGGACTTAGTTATAAGCTCTTTTATAGATTTGGTTATGGACTTGTTTATATTCTCATTTATGACATTGAATATATATTCGATTGTCTGTTCAATTATGAGCTTGGTTATGAGTTCGGTTATGGGCTTGGTTATAAGTTCGGTTATTGGCTCTGTTAAGGCTTGTTAATGCTCATGATTGAATGTCTGGTTATATTCATATATGGTGGCAAGATTATGACTTTTGTTATGGCATTGGTTATACGTTTAGTTGTATGATCAATTAAGTGCTTGGTTATACCCTTGGTTATGTGTTCAGTTATATATTAAGGTATTATGTTAGTTAAAGACTCGATTATTACTTTTTTTATAGGCTTGGTTATGGGTTGGGTTAAGGCCACTATTATATGTTCAGTTATGTATTCAATTATAGACTCGGTCATACCCTTTTTTAGCAAGGCCGGCCGGTTTTAAAGTGACTGCAAACACTTACTACTATAACAAATAAAAATCAAGAATATTTTAGGAGTTTGGCAGATTACCAAACTACTACATTCGGGTTTTAAGGTGGACCGACCGCCACAGACGGTTTTTAAAGTGGACTGAAACGACCCAAACTCCCCCTTTCGGGAAAGCCTGGATTGAGTTGAGAACACTACACATCAGAACACAAACAACAGAACATTTCATTACTTATTACAACAATTACATCAGAGTACAAGAATATATCAGAGTATGAATAAATATTACATAGAAAAATATCAAAGATTTAAAATACATAGAAGCGGAAATAAAATGTATAAATATAATGCGTAGCGGAAGTACATCAACTAGCACAACTGAATGAAATACACGGATACAAAGCTTTTCGAATATAGCTCCAGTTGTAGTCCAGGATCCTGGAAAAAGAAATATCTGCGAAAACCAAAACTACTAGCTGCCCGTGTGGAAAATATGGGCACCAAGAGTTTAGGTTAGAACAATAAACTCCAAGTCAGTCACGGGACTGGTGTGAGAACTAAAACAGTTATTAACTTTATTTTTAAAGTTAGGTAAATCAAGGGACCACGTTGTATAACACGGAACGGGTTTACCCCCAAGAATACCAATGCATAGAACAAACAACTTAATGCTAAATAAAAGAAAAATGAAGCTATTATAAGACTCAGGTCCCATCACACAATGCAACGCAAGCCGAAGGATAGAGTTTTACCTTATGATAGCCAAATATGCTTGGTACGTGAAATTTATCTTTTATTATTACTATAAGTGGAGAAATCAACTTCAAATATAAATGTATCAATCCTAGGCGGCAAATGTACCATATATTATGCCGTCATATATAGGTTTACAATTAAAACCGCAAAGTGTCGTATTAGAAGTTTGGATTTCCATACTGATGGCTCCTGATTCGAAAGATCCATCGCGTAGTGCAATACACAACAGCTTACGTCCCAGCTAGAGAAAACACTGTAATGCACATCCGCCGTTTTGGGAAATCAGGTATCACTACGGCTTCCGTCCTAGCGAGAGAAAACACCGCTTACTCTATCCCTCTGGGAATCAGGGGGTGTGCCCTATCCCTTTGAGCGTGGAGTGACCACACTCAGCTCATCTCGGTCGACCAAATCCATGACACCTCTAAGGGTGTCTATCCTCATCTCGAAAACATATGACCATCAGTTCACCATCATACCGTGTGTGAGGCTCGCGAATTAACACTACACAAAGTTATGCTAATTAAAGCTATGCTTTGATCATCATCCACAAGGCTTTGCTTTTCAACAAAAGCCTTGATCCATGCATCTCAGCATGTCACATTGTCAATCCATATCACACCATTGATTTCTGCCAATATACAACCTCTAAGCTCGTACGTCTCAGAGAAGGGTGTTAAGAAAGAGAATAAATTCTCCACCACCAAACAGATATATATTTAGCAGAGATCAACGAATACAGCATAAAGGAATACAACGTCAGACTTACCATCCATTTACAAGTCCGTTCTGGATCTGAACAAAACCGGAGGCACCTTATTCCTCGTCCCATATGTTCAATACAGGAGAGAGGTCCTCGCATATCCGACCGATCTCCAAGTACATTTGGACGATCACCACTTATTACCTTGTCTTGGGTGTACGGCCCAATCAAGACATCAGTAATCATCAAAACGATGTGAAGATCTCCGGTCCTCAACCACCGTCTTCATCATCGACTTTTAATCGTCATAGTAATTATTCAGAATCGGTTAAACCCGGTCTTTCCAAATAACTCACCTATTTTATAATCAATAATCTAGTGCTATAAAAACACATCATACACCTTATTCCAATTCAGAATATCCTTTTAATAAAATATTCACATTATTAGGGAAAGGTTCCCATTAATTTTATCAAAGATAAATTCTTTTAAATTTATTCTTTAATCTTCCTTTGGATATCCATTTCAAAAGCTTTTATTTTATCTTTTATCAATTTTAAACCAAATTAAGGTTTATTCACTAGTCGGGATTGGCGAGTCTTACCGAAGTAATTATTTATTTATTAACCCCAATCCCGACCTATTCATCCCATGGAGCAAAACTGGTAGTACTCCGTATCTAACACCCATTGTGTTATCGGTAAATTTAATTACCATTTCCCGTTCAAATCTAATTAAAGATTTAACTATCGTATGGAGTAAAACTGGTGGTACTCCATCCTCGATCATTTCATGAATTCGATAAATTTAATTATCTCTTTCTCATTTTACTCTAATTGAAGATTCAATAAAACTCTAGTTTGGTTTTAATCTCAAAAATCATTACTTAATGATTATTCAACTTTAGGAGTATAATTCCTATCTTTAACTGGGTTAAAGAACCAATGTCATTTAAAACACAACTCACGACAAATCCAAAATCTTCTTCCATTAAATATGGAATCTTCACAGAAATTAGATCAATATATAATCAATAAAAATTTCCGTATCAGACTAATAATATAAATGAAATAGCGGCAAGGCTTTTCAAATTCCATATATTGTAATGTTCTTCTTTTACAGAAGCTCATCTCGATTATTATTAAATCAAATTCCCTTCAATTCCAATTTATTCTATTAAATTGGAAAACTTTAATTTGGAAAATTTCCATTAAATCTTAATAAAAAGATAAATAAATTCCAAATTATATTTTCATTGTTAATTGGGTTAAAGAACAAATGTCGTTTAAAACACAGTTCACGATAAACCCACAATCAACTTTCATGCCAATTCTAATTAAATATTAATTAATTGGTAAACTTCTCTAAATCTTAATTAGAAGATTTATTCTTTTCTCAACTGGCTTTAAGAATAGTGTTATTTAAGACACCATTCACGACAACCCAAAATCCAATTTATCTATTTAAAAACATGGGACTATTATTCTAGTTAATAACTAGTTCATTTCGATAAAAATATATTTTTATCTTTTCAAATATGGAATTTTTCATCCAAAATCTTTCCAAACCACTTATTATGATTTTACACAGTTTATTAATATTCTTAATAATTTTATCAAGGCCCGTATAGTCGGTTTCCAATAACATCCACCGAATTGCATCCATAGCGACCTTTTTTGAAATTGATTTGGACATAATTCCAAATCTAACCGTTAGATTTCTAATCTCTTATATTCGTTGGAAAGCTCTTTTCGATACGAACCCAAGGTTCCGGTTTTAGGAAAATCCGACGATCGGATCTCCCGTTACATAAATTTGAAGTTAACGGTCAAAATTCGCGAACGGTCGCTGCGCGGCGCGTTCTATTCAGGCCATTAAATATATATATTATATATATTTCGTCGATTTCCATTTAAAACGTATTTTCAAGTCGTTTATGTATTCGTTTTAAAATGATTCCAACTTCATTTTCAATTTTAAATCAAAATTGAATATTCTATGTCTTTATCATATTAAAATGATAATAATTTCAAAATATTAAATTTTGAAATCACTTCTTTTCGATATTCATTATAAAATGAATAAAATCGATCGATAAACCCGTTCGGGTTAAAATGGCGTTTCTATACTTAACCCGGCTTCATATTTTAATATTTTTGTATCCATCCAAAATCGGACATCAAAATAAAATTTTTATTCTTCATTGAATATTATTTTAAAATATTCTTTATTTTAAAAGATTCTTTATTTTAAAATATTCTTTATATTAAAATGTTCTTTACTTTAAAATGTTCTTTTTTTCTGAATTGGAATTCGCCTCAATCAATTACCATATAATTTCAGTTATGTGGATTTCATACATCGCATGTATTCAACAATAATGATAAATAATCATTAAACAGTCCATTCACATCCAGAGTGAAATTTACAACTATGTGAGCATTAAAATAAATAAATAAAGCTCATCATAGCCTGTCAACCCATCGATCGACGTATAATTAAATACAGGGAGATGTGAATAAATTATCATCCCCAAACCCGTGTGGGGTTTACAAACAACAACAGTTTATTTAAATAAATTATTGGTTAACAAATTTAACAAATTCTAACTCGGCTTGAATTATTTTTCTAATTAGCAATTTTTCACTGTTTAAAATTATAAATAGATATTTATAATTTAATTTCAACTACCACATTAATGTCACTACACCATATCAGCCAATTTGGCACACAACGTTGCGGGGATAAAATACGGTTTATAGCCGTATCATATTTGATAAGTCTTAGAGCCGTAGCAAACTACATTTTGTGATCCGCACCACCCTAAACACCATAAATCTGACCGTCCATCGGGGATGCTCCGGATCGGTTCATTTGACACGGTCATTGACCAAATCTAATTCGTATCATATTGTGCACCCCTTTAGGAACTCCAAACACAAATTTTGGCTGCCCCCTTTTCCTTTTGTTTTAGTTTAATGGTGACCGAAAACCCAAATTAGGGTTTTCAATCGGTGACCAAATCTTGCCTCTACCTTTCTCTGGAATCTCCTCCTCCGGCAGAGATGATTCGATTTGTGTGTCTCCAGCTTTGCACTGGTTAGATCACTGGCATCGTTCCGAAATCCGGCAGAAATGATGCCAATGATCGACCAGCGCAAAGCTAGAGACCCCAAATTTGGGTAATTTGAAGATTGTGGACTTTGGGTAATTCCGATGTGCTAATCAACTTATTTTTAATTTGTATCGTTACATTCAGGTAATTCTTTTTACTTGTTCATATTATCTTAATGTCATTCTCAAGGACGGAGCCAGGATTTTAATTTCTGCCAGGCTAAGTAAAAGATTAATTAAAAAAGGAGCGATCTTGATTATAATAACGTCATTCACAGAGTGGATTTGGGGATAAGAATAAACATTTGTACTTGTAAGCAAATGAAATTTGGATAACCACATTTACTTGGTTCTTCACAAAGTACATTTGGGATGTAGTTGGATTGGCAGTTTTATATGCTTTGTTAAAAACACAGAAGATTGAAACAGGATCTCCTATCTTGAAATGTTGGCGATGTCTAGTTCAATAACATTTTTATTAAGGTAATTCTGTCATGGTGTACAACCCTTCATGTAATACGAGAAATTGTTAGTGTTTTGAACCGTATAATAGGTTATAACTATGCAGTAAAACCTTAATTGTGCAGGGTTTGCTGAATTGAGATTTCTATCATGGTACTTAGCAGGAAAAATCAGAGCATTTTTGATATAAACTTCAGGTAATATCTCGCTTTTTTCCATCCCCTCATCTCGGATACACTACATTAGCTAGATTAGGGTGATAGAATAGAAAGGGCAAGGATATAGCAATGTTATATCTACAATATTGCAGCCAAGTGACAAGGAGAATTATAATGAGTTTGTGATTTAATACTTTTAGAGCGAATTAGTGAGTCATTACATGAAAATCATGTTTGTAGAGATTTTGGAGAATGAAAAATAAACTGGTTCAAAGCAAAGGAATTGTTTTAAGAGAATGAAATCATGTCATGTAGCATTACATAAACATGTTATACATGTAATTGACAAATATGCACACACGAATACAAAGACACGATATGCCCTTCACTGTTATCAGTACGAACACAAAGACGCGATATTTTGTGTGCAATCAGGCATAAAATTACTTCTTTTTTCCTATAGATTTTGGGCGCTTTTGTATTGCTGGAACTCAGGCGCTGGCTATCATGATTCAGTTTTACTGCCAATCATCAGGTTGGCCTTTTAAGTTTTTGTTTTAAACTGTGTACATATATAGTAACATATATAAATATTTATGCTGTTATATATAAAACTTTATGATCAGCATCGTGAGCTAGCTTATTCTCATAGTAGTACTGCTTTGATTTACAGCAAACACATGGATTTCATCGGCATATTGATCAGCACGTACGCTCAATCTTCCCGGCCTCGACTGGAATTATATATATCAGGCTGATCATATGTTTTTACCTTTTTTTGTTAGTTTGTACTGTTATGAAAATCTTTGAATGTTTCCTTTGTATATGTTAGTATGTTATACATTGTGTTCGTGTTATGAAAAATCTTGTAAATGCTTTGAGTATATATATAAAATATAAGTTGTGTTATTCTTGTGTATAAATTGTGGTATATATGCTGTGTTATATGAAAAATATGTGCTACAGTTTCTGTGTGTGTGTGTATATATGTGTATATATATATATATATATATATATATATGCATATATATAAATATGTGCACACACAGATATAATTCGATACGGTCAAAGGCCGTGTCTGAATACTACTTAGATACGGCTATAAGCCTTATGTTATTACTAATGAGATACGGTTTGTAGCCGTATCTAAAAATTAGACACGCCGTTTTTTGGTACGGCTATTGGTCGTGTTTAAGAGCCTTAGATACGGCTAAAAACACAGCTTAATCAGCATATATAGTGTAGTGTGTTAAAATTATTTTTAATATGTTAAACATTTCAACAACGAAATCAACACACAATACAGCCAATTAAATCATCCATGATTTGTGGACGAGGGAGGTGAACTAACAGGCACGGTATACAATATATGATGATTTAATTGATAAAAATCTAAACTGGCAATTCTATATGTTTTTGTACATGAATACCATAACATGATAAAATATAATTTAGTGAGAAGGAGTTCTCACCTTTGGTTTCCACTCCGTCAATCTTTATACGAAGGAAATGTGACCTTTTCGGCTCCACAGTCCACATACGACATCCAAATGACTCCAAATCAATTTCATTCCGAAGCTCTCGTCGATACGGTTCCAACGCATCTTGTTTCGCTGAATATCGAGTTCATATAAAAAAGTTATTCTTTTTATAAGATTCATGTACATATATGTATTTAACATAAGTAATTAATTAATTACCTTAATCCTTACTAATTATATCCACTAATCTCTTCTACCTCTCTCAAAACTCACGTATACATAGCAGCCCCATGTCCCTCTTCATGGAAGCTTTCTCCACCTCTTTCTCCTTCGTTTCTACATGAAATCACAAACCGTAAACACCGTTCTCCTTCTCTTCTTCTCCTCTTCAATCTCAACACCATGAATCTCAAACTCAAGCTCCCCCAAAAATCACATCTTCCACCGTAACACGCACAACTCTCATAAGCATCCCGACACTTTTTGTCATCGAATTCCTCCAAACTTTGCATACAAGTGTCATTTCTTGCCACAAACTCAAAAACAATAATCAATCTTGCATTGTTGCTTCTATCTCACGAATTCAACAACTCTACGCCACATAAACCAAAAAAACGTCGACTGTAACTTTTTTGGGTGCACTAAAATGTTGCCGAACCCAACAATACTTATATGAGGATGAATCTCTCCTCACAAGGATCTGAAATATATTTATTTCATGATTTTAAGAGGTATGTATGATTTTCAAAAAATGGAGGAAGGTTGATTTGTTTTCGCATTGGAATAGGAGGGTGCGGCATAAATTTTTACTGAAGAAAGAAGTGATTAGGGTTAGGAAGGGTTGAGATATTATATAGGATAGGGGAAATAATTTTTTTATTAGTTTTATATATTTTATTTTGTCCAATTTATGCTTGTTTACGTGGTTTAAAAATCCGTGTGATCACACACGGATTCCATTTTCGATGAAAATTGACATGCAGCTACTCTTAAACGTTACAGACCCAACGAAACTGGTTTCGTCGAATTCCGAGTCCGTATGCACAAATGGCGAATTTTTAAAGTCAAAATATTTTTTGTTTTTCACTTTAAAATCACTCCCGGTCACATACTAGTTCTAAAAATCATGAACTTTTAAATTTAACCATTATTAGACAATACGAATCCAGAAAAAAAACGGAATCGAATTCTGAGATCGTCTCAATGATGTTCCTTTGTAAAATGACTGTGTGTTTTTAAACAAATGGTTTTGCTTCGTACGGCCACATACTAACTCCGTTCGACATGCATTTTGGAACTCAACAAGGATTTGTCATTATGAATCCAAAAAAAATTATTTCATCGAATTCTGAGCTCATATGCAAAATTTCACTTTTTAAGGGCTATGCGATGATTTTAAAAAAAAATCGAATTTTCAAAATTTTTGAAACAAAGCTTATAAATCAATTTAATAATTTTACTGAGTTTATTTTATGTCAAATAAAATATAAAAACTAATTTAAGAATTATCCTCAAATTTTTATTTAGCAAAAATAATCAATTTATATTCGCATATTCCTTAAAATAGCTTAAATCAAAATTTTAAATTTGTTCTGAAAATGCGGGTTGTTACAATCTACCCCACTTAAAACTTTTCCGTCCCCGAAAAACAACGGAGCTGAAATATGTTTAAGTAACCAACTCAACTTTCATTCTGGATTTCATTCTTCAATTTTTCAGTTTTTAAGAATTTTCTAATTTCTCAAAAATTTGGCTAACACCCTAAATTTTTGAAAAATTTCGCCATAACCTCCTTTGTACGGGTTGATCGGTAAAACCATAACTTGCCTCACAGGGCCCTCATCAATCAAAAAGAAAACGAAAAAGCCAAGCGGCTCATAAAATCATCAAACCCCAATAAATACAGTAAATATGTACCAATTTGTCGGGCATACAATTTTATTCCTCTTCTTAGCTTCCATGCTATGATCTGTTCACACACATATATATATATATATATATATATATATGTACATTTTTTTTTGAGGCAAAAATGTGTGATCCTCCATAAGGAAGAGAGCACACATATATATAATAAAAATAATGTGATAAGAGATACAAATAACCCCATATATATCCAAAAATGGGAGACCCCGATAGTAATGTAATGGATAATAGATAGATGAGTTCCGGCAAGGCCACCACCCATCATACTTCATTATCGAATTCCGGCAAGGCCACCACCCGATAAGAAGTATATCTATTTCCATACATATAACTATCTAAGTGCATAACATGTGGTGAGACAAATCACCAAAAAATACAACAGCAAATATATCCAATATATCCAAAAGCAAATCAAAGTGGTCAATCCAGACTGCTATCCCAAAAGCTCCACAGTTACATCTACAACCTGTAATCTGAAAGACTGAAACAAAATTATCAGTAACTTACACGTATATATGAGTATATGCCTATATATATATATATATATATATATATATGTTTATATAAATATGCATATATCCATATATACGTGTATAAGAAGAAAGGCATAAGAAACTAAACAAGTAAGAGGAAAATGTCAAGCCAAGTATCAAGAATCAACAACCCAAACGAGGTCTATTGCATCTAAAATAGCTATTAATACGAATGAATAAACTCAGGTTATATCTTACTTTAGACAAAAAACGCCCAAATTGCAAATTACCAAATAGTTTATAGTGTGAATTAGACATCCAAACCAGACAGAATTTTACTATGTTGACTATTAAATTTTCCTTAGGTACAGAATTTGAATGAAAGATTCTCTGGTTCCTTTCAACCCAAATGAACCAACTGATGAAAATTACTAAGGTATCCAATATGTATTTCTGTCTTGAATTATATCGTAATCTATGACAATTCCAATAATCAATACGACAACTAAAGGAATTAAAACAATCAAAAGTAAAAATCCTAATAATCATATTAAAAATAGAAAAGGTAAAAAAGTAAGAGAAAAATAAGTGATCTACATCCTCCTCTCCAGTATTACAAAAACAACATTTTACATCAAAGATAACATTTTTCCTTTTTAACATCTCAATCGTATTAAGCTTCTTATGGACGATCAACCACATTAGAAACTTTGCTTTAGGTGTAGAATTAGATTTCCAAAGGAATTTAAAGGGGTATAATGATATACCAGAGAAATTAATAAAACTATACATAGAGTTAACAGTGTAAACTAAACTCTTATCCATGCCCCAGCTAATAGAATCACTATTTATATCTACATGGTACAATGCTAATTTGGCTTTAAGTAAGGCTAATTGTCTTAGTATATCTTCCTCCAATATATTATCAAAGGAGAATTCCCACGGAGGGTCTAATTCAGCTATGTAAACATCCTTAATTAAAGCATTCTTAAATCTACTAATATTAAAAAGCTTACTAAATTCAATTTTTAGTGGCACACTTGATATCCAAGCATCATGCCAAAAATAAGTAAAGTTACCTGAATGAACTAACACTTTGCATCCTATGTTAAAAAAATCAAAACAATTCAAAACGGGTTTCCAAAAATGAGATAATTTATTATCCCAACTACCACCATTACCAATAAAAAATTCTCCTCTTGAATAATAAGATTTGGAAACGATAGACTTCCAAGAAGACTTCACTTCTGGATATCTATATTTCCATAACCATTTAGCAAGTAAAGCAGAGTTAAAATTTTGTAGATTTATGATTCCCAAACCCCCCTCTATCTTAGATTTACAGCATATTTCCCAGTTAACTAGACATTTATAACTACTACAACTAGAATCACCATTCCAAAGATAATTACGTCTAATCCTATCAATTTTCTCAATGATCCATTTGGGAAATCGATGAACAGCCATCCAATAAGAGGGGATAGCTGATAGCACCGAATTAACTAGAACTAATCTACCTGCTCTGGACAGGAATCTATTGTTCCAGTTAGATAGTCTACTACTAATCTTATCAATGATGACTATCCAGTCTTCCTTTTTAAGCTTTGACGGTCTTATTTTAAAACCTAAATAATCGAAAGGAAATTTCATAGTCAAACAGTTCAAAGTGCTAGCCACTAAAGTCTCAATATTGTTAAAATCATTAATGACCATCACTGCACTCTTACTAAAATTAATACTTAGACCAGATAACATCTCAAAACCGTAAAGTATAAATTTAAGAGCAGTAATATGCTCAGGCAGATGAGAAGAAAATAACAAAGTATCATCCGCAAATTGAAGGATTGATAATTCATTGTTAAATTCCTCATTCCCAACTCTACCTAGAATACCTAAACTCCCAGCTCTCTTAATAATTTTTGAGAAGACATCAACTGCTAAATTAAATAGAAAAGGCGATAAAGGGTCGCCTTGTCTAAGCCCTCTCTTAGATTGTATCTTCTTACCCAATACCCCATTAACAACAATAATGGAACAACCAGATCTAAGTAACAACATGATCCAGTTAGTCCATCTAACACTAAAACCCCTAGCAAGACATAATTCACATACAAAGTCCCAATCAATTGAATCGAATGCCTTCTCAAAGTCCAGCTTCAAGATGGCACATGTTATATTGTTCTTACAACAGACGTTAATATATTCCTGAACCGCTGCCACACCATGTACTATATTCCTACCTTTAATAAAAGCTGTTTGAGAGTCATCGATAAGGTCATTCATCTTGCTACTCAACCTGTTTGCTAAAACTTTAGATATTATCTTGACAGAAACATTAATAAGAGAGATAGGTCTAAAATCCTTAAGGGAATTAGCCCCCTCTCTCTTATGAATAAGTATGACGTTGGCAAAATTAAAGCTACCTAAACGCAATTCACCACTATAAAATTCATTAAATAATTCAATAATGTCAAACTTCAAGACTTCCCAAAATTGTTTGTAAAAATTAACAGAGCAACTGTCAGGACCAGGAGCTTTGTCACTAGGCATATCACTTATTGCCTTCCAAATCTCCTGCTCCGAAAATGGTTTATCCAAATCTACAAGACTTACCCTAGTATCGGAAGGATATAATTCATTCCATCTAACATCAGTTCTTCTCTTAAACTTAGAACCGAAAATCTAATTATAATATCTAGTGAAAGCTTCATTTAGATCCTTTTTTATAGTCAGTTCTACATCATTTACAGTAATCGAGCGAATCGTATTTTCACATCTCCTCCTATTAGCCACGCTATGGAAAAACTTAGTGTTATTATCTCCTTCCTTGATCCATTGTATGCGAGACCTTTGTCTCCACATGGTCTCTTCTTTTTCTAAAATCTGTTTAAGGTCTTGTTTAAAATTACAGTATCTATCTTTCTCAGTGGAATTGAGAATCCTTGTTTCACTAATTTTATCTAACTCTAACAATTCACACATTATCTTATCTTTTTTAAATCTTACATTACCAAAGATATATTTATTCCAACGCTTAAGAAAGAATCTCAACTTACCTAACTTCGCCACATAAATCTTAGCAGAATTACCTCTATAAATATTATTAAAATAGAACAAGGCCTTCCATTTCATGGAAACAAGCTTAGTGAAACTATGATCCAATAACCACATCTTTTCAAACTTAAAACTACTACTAATAGAAATGTTCGAATTACACGTAAAAACGATAGGGCAATGGTCAGAGAGTAAAAAAGGTAATCCCTTGACTTTACAAATCGAATATCTATCTTCTGTCTCAGGACTAATAAAGAATCTATCTAATAGTGCAAAGGAAGGGCTATCACGTACATTCAACCAAGTGAACAATCTATTTTCAAGAGGAATCTCAATTAAGTTACTGTCTAATATAAAGTCGTTAAATTCCTCCATATCAGAGTAGTCACCTTCGCGTGGTGATCTCTCTCCAAGAAATCTAGTGACGTTAAAGTCCCCCCCCCCCCCCACTATCCACAAGTTAGGAGAAATATTCCTAAAACAAGTTAGGAGAAATATATATATATATATATATATATGTACATGTATGCAATTCCAACAAAATTTCAATTCAGTTCAATATTATATTCAATTTGGCTAAAATTTACCTTTTATTCTCTTATTGGTTTTACTGTTCCAATATTTTAATTAGTTGAACTAATAATCACACATCACAACCATCAATCAATTAGTTGATTATTTTTCCAAACATATAACTTTAATATACTCAAAAATCATATTTTGTGTGTCAAATCACAAATAATAAATTCTAACTAACATTTTGGTTCTCACACCAGTCAATTGGAAATATATAGATATCCCACTTTCGAAACTCAAACATAAATGCTGATGATGTCATGGTCATCATCAGAATCATCTCCGGGCGACTAGAGTGTGATTCTATATCCATCCAGTATATTTGAGACTTCGTATATACGTTAATGACGCTTATATGCAAAATCTTTATATACTTGATAGTCCAAAATTAAATATAAATAAAATACTCAAATACGTATAATAAGATAAAATTTTCAAAACTAAATTCATTTTTTTAATAAATAATACTCTTCAAACTCATTCTAGGATACTACTGATCCTATCTCTAACGAGTTATTCTTATAGGATGTTACTAAACCTATCACTGACGAATTCTTTCGTTTGGTTCTAATGTGTCTTGTTCTCTAGCTCTGTAAACCAAAGCTCGGATACCACGCTGAAACGACCCGAACTCCCCCTTTCGGGAAAGCCCAGATTGAGTTGAGAACACGACACATCAGAACACAAACAACAGAACATTTCATTGCTTATTACAATAATTACATCAGATTACAAGAATATATTAGAGTATGAATAAATATTACACGGAAAAATATCAAAGATTTAAAATACATAGCAGCGGAAATAAAATGTATAAATACAATGCGTAGCGGAAGTACATCAACTAGCACAACTGAATGAAATACACGGATACAAAGCTTTCCGAATATAGCTCCAGTTGTAGTCCAGGATCCTGGAAAAAGAAAAATCTGCGAAAACCAAAACTACTAGCTGCCCGTGTGGAAGATATGGGCACCCAGAGTTTAGGTTAAAACAATAAACTCCGAGTCAGTAATGAGACTGGTGTGAGAACTAAAACAGTTATTAAGTTTATTTTTAAAGTTAGGTAAATCAAGGGACCACGCTGTATAACACGGAACAGGTTTACCCCCAAGAATACCGATGCATAGAACAAACAGCATAATGCTAAATAAAAGAAAAATGAAGCTATTATAAGACTCAGGTCCCATCACACAATGCAACGCAAGCCGGAGGATAGAGTTTTACCTTATAATAGCCAAATATGCTTGGTACGTGAAATATATCTTTTATTATTACTATAAGTGAAGAAATCAACTTCAAATATAAATGTATCAATCTGACGCGGCATAGGTACCATATATTATGTCGCCATATATAGGTTTACAATTAAAACCGCAAAATGTCGTATTGGAAGTTTGGATTTCCATACTGATGGCTCCTGATTCGAAAGATCTATGGCGTAGTGCAATACACAATGGCTTACGTCCCAGCTAGAGAGAACACCGTAATGCACATCCGCCGTTTTGGGAAATCAAGTATCACTGCGGCTTACGTCCCAACGAGAGGAAACACCGCTTGCTCTATCCCCCTGGGAATCGAGGGGTGTGCCCTATCCCTCTGAGCATGGAGCGACCACACTCAGCTCATCTCGGTCGACCGAATCCATGACATCTCTAAGGGTGTCTATCCTCATCTCGAAAGCATACTAACCTGACCATCAGTTCACCATCATACGATGTGTGAGTCTCGCGAATAAACCTACACAAAGCTATGCTAATTAAAGCTATGCTTTGATCATCATTCACAAGGCTTTGCTTTTCAACAAAAGCCTTGATCCATGCATCTCAGCATGTCACATTGTCAATCCATACCACACCGTTGATTTTTGCCAATATATAACCTCTATGCTCGTACGTCTCAGAGAAGGGTGTTAAGCAAGAGAATAAATTCTCCATCACCAAACAGATATATATTTAGCAGAGATCAACGAATACAGCATAAAAGAATACAACGTCATACATACCATCCATTTACAAGTCCGTTCTGGGTCTGAACGAAACCGGAGGCACCTTATTCCTCGTCCCATTTGTCCAATACAGGAGAGAGGTCCTCGCATATCCGGTCGATCTCCAAGTACATTTGACGGTCACCACTTATTACCTTGTCTTGGGTGTACGGCCCAATCAAGACATCAGTAATCATCCAAACGATGTTAAGATCTCCAGTCTTCAACCACCGTCTTCATCGTTGACTTTTAATCGCTGTAGTAATTATTCAGAATGGGTTAAACCCGGTCTTTATGAATAACTCGCGTATTTTATAATCAATAATCAAGTGCTATAAAACTACATCATACGCCTCATTCCAGTTCAGAATATTCTTTTAATAAAATATTCACATTATTAGGGAAAGGTTCCCATTAATTTTATCAAAGATAAATTCTTTTAAATTTATTCTTTAATCTTCCTTTGGATATCCATTTTTTTAACAAAAGGAAATATATAGCATAACAAAAGAGAGAATCTAGCCATTCTCCAATGGCTCACAAAAACAGTTCCTGCTAACAGCTGAAACCGTGCACACACACGAACAAGGAAACACAAAATCGTAAACAAAAACATAGCAAATGAAGCCTAGGAGGGGCGGTCCGACGATGTAGGCTCCGCTCTGATCCTAGAAGATGTCAAGGCTCCCAAATGAAAGAGCCGGTAGAGAAGGTCAAAACACATCCAAGATGTCGAATAGCTACCAAAGCCTCTGCTGATCCAGCTTACCGACCCAGGAGTGGAGAAGCAACCCGCACGTAGCACCTACCAGAGCCCCGCAACCTGTACAGCAAGACCTGAACAACTAGCAAACAATGTCAGCACTGGGGGAAAGGGGGGAGGAGGTGAAGAGGAAGAAATGGACCACAAACGCACAATACACAAGCAAAACAGAAATCAGCCTATACCTTGTCTGGGGGTGGCTGTTAGCGTTGAAACATCAAAGTTAACAGCCAACCTCCTAGACCGGGATCCCATCACACCTCTGAACGGCCTACCCCGAAACGCTAGGAAAACATCATTCCTAATTTTCCAGATGATCGTCAGAAGGTCCATAGCCTCTTCATCAAAGATTGCCTTGTTCCAGGCGCACCAGATGTGCCAACAAATCAAACAAGGAATCGGACGAAAGAGGCTAGCGCGTAAACTTTTACCTGAGATGCCAGTCCACCAAAATCTCAGGAAGTCTTCAAGCGAGTTAGAGTTACAATGACAACCAAGCAGGTTCCCGAAGTAATTCCAAGCAGACCTGGTACAAACCCCAGAAATCAGCAAGTGAAAGGAGGTTTCGGCGCTGCCAGCTCTGCAACACCTGCATCTGGACACAAGCGGGATACCGATTCTCTGAATATTCTCATCCAGTGGCAAACCATTATGCATGGTTTTCCACATGAATAAAGACACCTTCGGTGGAATACAGACATTCCAAATAAAAGAGAAAAGAGGAAGCTCAGGCGTCAGATTCCGCACAGAATTCCACGCAGTAGAAAGCGAGAAGGGATTACCGTCCCAAGAGGTACCCCCGCCGTGAGCATCTGATAAGGCCTTCATGGATTGCATTCGTTCCCACATCTCGCTAGCATAGGTTGGGGTACCAGAGAAATGCGTACTTGCCAACCGACGGTACTTGGCGTGAAGGAACGTCGCCCAAAGGGAGTCGTTCGTTTCAAACCTTACCCAAAGCTTGCAAGCAAAGGCCACACACGTTTTTAGGGTTACGGAGGCCCAGGCCTCCCTCACTTTTGGGACGACAGATAACGCTCCAGGAGATCCAGTGATGACGAGAGATGTTGTCCTTGGATCCCCAGAAGAAGGAGGACGCTAGGGAACGATAAGAGTGGAAAAAAGAAGCCGTGGGAGTCATAGCTGCAAAGATATGAGATCCCATGGAGTCTAGGACAGACCTAATGAGAACAAGCCTACCAGCCTGAGAAAGGAGGGTAGCATTATATTTAAGGATCTTCCGCCAAACTTTGTCAGTGATAGAATAAAAAATGGCGTTGAGCTTCCTTCCTCGATATAAAACAATGCCCAAGTACGGAAGCGGAAGCGAGGACGCCTTGAAGCCAGAATAAGACTCGATCCAATCAGCTCTAGCAGGCGTAAGATCTTTCGCTGGAACGAAGCAGCTTTTGGAAGAGTTAACTAGTTGCCCCGAGCATCTCTCATACTGTCGAATGAGGCCCAAGAGGCCTTGAAAAGACTGACGACTGCCATTAGTAAAAATGATGATGTCATCAGCAAAGGAAAGAGAAGATATAAGAGGGAATCCCGTTGGGATGCCGAATCTGTGAATCTGCCCAGCAATCATAAGGGAGTGCAAGCCCTGAATAAAAGCCTCAGCGGCAAGGACGAAAAGAGAAGGGGAGAGGGGGTCCCCCTGACGAAGTCCTCTTCCAGACCTGAAAAAACCGATGGCGGATCCGTTTATGAGAACGGAGAACCAACAGTTGGAAATAAGCCTCCAAACAACATCAATGAGGGTCTCCGGAAAACCGAAAGCCCGAAGGATCTTGATGATGAAGAACCAAGACATTCGATCATATGCCTTAGCCATATCCAGCTTGACAACGACATTAGATCCACGGACTTTCCTATCAATCTGAGAAATCATCTCCTGCGCTAAAAGGACGTTATCGGTAATTAAACGTCCTTTTACAAAACCATCCTGAGAGGAAGAAATAAGACGCTCAAGAAACGGAGCTAACCTAGAGGTTAGAACCTTCGATATAACTTTATTAGAGAAATTACATAAACTAATAGACCGAAAGTCCGAACAAGAGGTTGAGTGGTCACATTTGGGGATGAGGATCAGGTTGGTAGAAGTCCACCCCGTGGGGAGTTCTTCACCGGAGAAGAAGGACTGAATGGCGAGACAGAAGTCCTGCTGGATGATAGGACAAACTCTCCTGAAGAAAATCCCATTGTAACCATCAGGCCCGGGCGCACTGTCCTTGCTAAGAGCAAATACGCAAGCACGTATTTCTTTTGAGGTTGGAGGAGCGGCAAAGTCTGAGCTATCAGACGGGAAGATCAGCCTAGGAATGAAGGCAAGGAGGGTAGGGTCAGACACAGATACGGAATGAGCACTAAGAAAGGACTGGAAGTGGGATAGGATAGTATCTTTGACCTCAGTAGGAGAGGAGGTCAGAGACAAGTCCGGGCGAAGAATCTGAGAAATGGTGAGATGTCTGTTCTTCTTACGAATAGAGAAGTGGAAAAAAACTAGAGTTCGAATCACCATCAACAATCCATTTGATCCTGGATTTTTGGCGCAAATGTTCTTGCTCAATGCGAAGCTCAGACGAGAAGGAAAGTTGGGCAACCGCCCACGCCTCCTTATTGGCAGGAGAGGGTGCCTCGTCAATAGCCGCTTCCGCAAGAACAAGGGTTTCTTCAGCAGCTCTGACGCGATCAAAGATGTTCATGAAAACAAGCTGATTCCACGTCTTAAGACAGGTCTTAAGACGCTTCAGCTTGCGAGAAAACACAACACAAGGGGATCCGCTCAATGGAGAGATCCAAGATTCTTCCACAAGGCGGTGAAAGGAGTGATGAGATCTCCACATACTCTGGAATCTAAAGGAGGACAGTCCGGAAAGAGAAAGGGAGGAGCAGGAAAGAAGCATAGGGGCATGGTCGGAGAAGGTGCGGTGAAGGTGAGAAACGGAGTACGAGAAGGGAAGACTAAACCAGCCTTCCGAAGCGAAGACCCTATCAAGCCTCGAGAGGATCCGGTTAGGATCTTCCTGGTTGTTACACCCGGTGAAGGCCGAACCGGAAAAGGACACTTCCGCAAGACCCGAGCTGATAATGAAGTCATTGAAATCCGCTATCACCAGGCAGTTAACAGCAATTCCTCCCCTTTTCTCTGCTTAGCTAGCTACCACGTTGAAGTCGTCGCCCACCACCGATATAGAGAAGCCGTAGTTGGAAAGAGAGAGGTAATCGCCCCAAAGAGCTTGCCTGTCTAATTTGTCACACTTAGCATAAACCGCCGAGAACAAGAAAGAAGATGAGAAGGAGGAAGAAGAGCAAGCTACCGAAAGAAGCTGGTCCGAGTCGAATATAGACTGAACAACAAGGTCTTTGGACCATAGGATCCAAATCTTGTTGGATACGTTGGCTTTGGCACCGCCAAAGCCTAGGGAGAACATAGACTTGGTCAATGCTTCCGGCCCCATCATAGGTTCCAGAAGTGCTACCAACCAAACAGAATGCTTCTTGACAATGCGCTTGAGTCTCGCCAGAGACTCATCATTGCCAATACCACGAACATTCCAGAAGAGGAAGTTCGCCATCAAAGCCGGAGAACGGAAAAGGCAACAAAGAAGGGGGAGACAACCCCCACCCCCAATCTTAACTACGATAAAGAGTGTGTCGAGTGGATCTAACGATCTGCTCGATCGTTGCTATAGAGCGTGTGCAAATGGTGCGAGGAGTGCGCGGGGCCGGACGTCTACGGCGTCCAGAAGGACGACTAGTCGGCCCGGCCGAAAAAACACCGAAGTCGACAATAGTAGATGAGGGGACGCAGGGACGAGACGGATAAGAATTCTTAGCAAGACGAGATAGTCCACTACAAGAAAATGATACATTTATAGCAAGTATGGATTGCACGAAAACATGCCTTATTATTATTACTCCTGTACAGAATAAAAAAGAACATGCATGACGTTGGCTTGTGCCTTAAAATAGCGAATATCAAAATTTATATGTCGGCAAACGAATTTTTCATGAGGCCGCTTCTTTTTCGCTTTTCCCTCTTCCACACCTTAGTCAGAAGAACCCTAAGAAACGAAATTCAAATTACCTCTATTAAAATTTATAAGCGGGCAAACGAATTTTTTTGAGGCCGCTTCTTTTTCTACCATTTCAGTTTCCTTCCGCCACTGCTTTTCCCTTCCATCCCTCAATCAGAAGAACCCTAAGAAACGAAATTCAATTTATCTCTCCTATATTCACTTCGGTTATCGTTCTGTTCGTTGATTCATTCAATTCCTACTCAAATATAATGTTAGCCGAAGGAGAAGCAACTGGGTGGCGAATGAGAGGCTTAACAGGCGACAGTAAGTGATTTTTATCTTGGTAAAATTAAATTAATGATTTTCCACGATATTTGATTTCAAACCTCGGTAGCCAGAAATTTGTAAGCTTATATGTGAAATCAGGTACACAATAGATTTGTTTTTGAGAAATTTGTTAGGATATAGCTAATTCGAACTAAATTGCGTTCGGATGCTTGTATGTTTTATTTCTATTTTACACCAATTGACTAAAATAGAAATAGTAAAAGAGTAAATATTTTTTTTTTATGACTTTGACTGTTTTTGGTCAACTGAGGTATATATGTTAGATGAACTTTTTCATTTATTATTTACTTTAGGCTTTTTATTACTAAGTAAATGTGAAGGTTTGTTTCTTTTATTGTATCGTGCTATTGATTACAATGTTATTTATTGATCGATTTCAATTTTGTACACCTCTGTATCCTGTTCTTTTTTTAACTATATAAATATATATATGTGTGTGGGGGGGGGGGGGGGACCAAAATGTTATATTATGTTACCTTCTTGTAGAGAGAAGTATAGGTTAAAATATAAGAAAAGGGAGTGCATGCCCTTATCACCCTTATTGTTGATGAGAAAATTAATAAGAGGAGGTGGATGCCCATAATAGAGAATCAAATGATGTATAGGAGGATGAGATTTATGAATCTGAAGTGGAATGTCTGCCAACTTGCCTAAGTTGAATTAGTAATGCTATAAATACAGATAATGTTGGCAGATCTCAAACATTAGTGAAGAAAGGGTAGAAGATAAATTTTTGTTTGCTAGCTTTGATTGCCATATAGGAAAATGTATTTCGATATTAAACATGTGAATAGTGTTGAATGTAATAGTGAATGTTATGTTACTACTTACAACACACATCGTGCGAAATCAAAAATACTATTACCAACCTTCCGTCCATGTTTTGGGTCACTACTATATATGTATGTATTGATTTTGTTGTCATATTAAGGACAGTTCCGTTATCCGTATTTGATTGTTGTTTTGTTGAACTTGGTAATGGTTTGATAATCAAAAAGTAGTCTAAATTTCTTGGGTAAGACTCATAATCACAGTTCGTATGTCTTTGAAAATTAAAATTACACCTCTGAGTTATCTTGCTACTTTAGGAAGTCTAATTGATTTGTTTATTTAAGCCATTCTCAAAATAATGGAAGATGTGAAATTTTACACATGCTTCTTTATTTTATTTTTCTAAATAAAATGCAAATTTGGGTAAAATGTTTTGTTATAACAACTGATTCGTAATGCTGTAGTGGAATTTGCAATTTTTGTTTCAAATTTATATGCTTAGATCCATGCTATTTTACCATTTGTAGGAAATACCAAATGACTCCGGTTTATGTGGATTTGGTTCATACATTTGGAGCTGTGATCGATTGTGTAGTTTCTGGTCTTTTGGTGAGCTTTTCAACGCCCCACATATTTTTGAAGTGATGGTAAGAAAGAAGTATCTCTTGAAAAAGCATAGTAGTAAATCCTCTCAAATGTTAGCGTATATGTATGCAGTTTGTCCACAAACACACGACATACATGAAGTTTTGCTAATTGCTGATTTGTTCGAAATAGTTACTAAATTAATTCAAAATAATAGAGAAAGTTCTTTATCTATTGTTGTTTCTTGGTCAGTACTCATGGGAGTAAATCTTTATACATGCCAATAGTTGGTGAGTAATTACGATATTTGAAGGAAATAATTTGCCCTTAGCACTTCAATAGCAAACCGCAACCATTGATAGTTGACATGTTACTCAAAATATTGGCCTTTTATTAGTGGTTTCTTTCTATTATAGTTATTTGCATGTGTTACATGCTATATTTGTGTACTTAATTTGCATACATCACTGCTAAAATATAATCATTATTTGCTGCTGATGTTATGAATCTAAATTTACACAAGGTGCATATGTAAACCTTAGACATTAAATATGGCCAAAACTATATGCTCTATTTGTTGATCTCTTTTTTTGTTTTGTTTTTTGTGTTTGGTTACATATTAGCACTGGTAATTTCAGTATCATTTTCTTTTGTTGATATAACCCAGCCATCGTCGTTTCTTTTGACGATAAAACCCAGCCCGCGTCGTTTCTAAAGTTAAGATGTATTTTCCATATAATGTGAAGAAATAATAGTTTAATATAAATCCATTGCATGATTTCTTTCTTTTGCAAAAGTAAAAAGCCAACCTCCTATTATTTTGTTGTTTTTCATATCATTTGCACTTTAATTTTTCTCGTTTCCATTTTTACCCCTTTTCAGTGATAATATATGTTATGGGTTCTTGTTCCATTTTTTTCTTTTTCTTGTACATATAACTAAGTGAACAAGAAACCGATCATATATTTAATTATAAAGTTGTCTTCTGCAGGAGATGGAACTAGCCTGCACTATAAGACAGAAGAAAACTAGCATTAGACTATGTGAGGTATATTTAGCCATTGCTGTTAACTTATAATTCATATTTTTCAAAATTTGGAATCATACATGTATAACACAATTGTTCACCACTTTATGTGGCCTTATCTGCATCAGCCATACCGTGCGTAACCTTTTGAATTTGACGGTGACCAAGTATTTTCTACTTAACAGAAAATATTCTTAAGTGCACTATGACTTAACGAAATATTTTCTACTTAACAGAACACAACTTAAATTTTGTTGATTTTGATGTTGCTTACAGTTTACTTCTGTTTTCAACAGTATTCTTATGAGCTCCTTTTGCAATATCTTGACAATACAAAGGCATCTACTATGCTTGGACTTATCAACGAGCACATCGATTTTGAAGGTATGATACCTTTTTTTGTTCTAGATCATCTACAAATACAAATTCAATATCCCCAACTATTACAAGTCCACTTTAGATCATTGCTGATGTTATCCTGGCAGTTTACGCTGGCAGCCCATGTCAATAACCCAGGTTCTGTGAAAATCAACCTTCCTCTATCGATTTCTCTTGTGGCTTGTGGGTTTCATTATGGGTTGAAGCCATTTGATCTTGATCCAATATGTAAGTTGAGGGATGTCCAAAATCTGTCATCAGTACGTTATACTTTATCAAACAACCAGGTAATAATGGGTAAAATTTTGGGTTCAACTTCATATGCGTATATGCGTAAGTTAAGACAGGAAAATGGCCACTGGTAATTCAAAATTAGCTTGTTATTAATGACCTCGAGATGAGCTTTTGGATCTGAAATCGCCCCACGTAGCAAACAGTATAAGCTAACAACAACTCATAGTTTTATATAGGTAAGATCCAAATCATGAGTTGTTGTTAGCAGGGGAAAAAAGTGCAGTTGGTTAACTAATCATATTTTCACGAGCAGCAACTAGAAAATCTGTAATTATAGATAGGAATGTATATAACCTGTCGCGGGATATATAATGCAAGGGAAAAACTGAGTTACGTTGTTTGATGTTTTTTTTCCTCTTTCTTTTTTTCTTTTTCTTGGGAGAAAATAATAGTAGTAAGTATGAATAAAGTGTGGGTTATTCGGCCATGTAAATGCCAAACTTTTGTCACTACATCACCAACACGTATTCAAAGAATAAAACATTACAGCAGGATTCACTGAGATGACACTGAATGATCCAAATAGAACTTAAAAGAACTGTGTAAATCACAAGTAAGGTCCGTTGGCATGCTTGAATGTAATCAGTTGGATAATCAACTCGAAGATTTTGGACTGAGATTAGTTCAGTAAAAACTCAAACAGCTTAACATAATATAGGAAAAATGCAGAAAAAATCAATTCATGCTCAAGGATTTAGTGTCATATTTTCATTATTACTATATTTGTATAAAATATATTGGATAATCAATTGGCTAAAAGCTACATGTTGAGATTGTTTTGAGAGGATCCAATTGCTTTTGCATTCATTCACTGTTTGATATATATATAAGTTACAAAGGAATGTTCTAGATTACAATCAAAGATTTGATATTATCAATCAAGCCTAAAGATAAGGAAGGCATTAATATCTTGATTTGATATTATCAATCAAGCCTAAAGATAAGGAAGGCATTAATATCTTCTGAAAATAAGGAAGCTAAATAATATCCCATTATTTCTTCAATATTCCTTAACACTACATTTAGATTTCAGGTTAGATGATTACTATATTTGTATAAAATATTTTCATTGTTGCATTTTAAGGTAAACTCAATGTTGTTACTTGATTTCAGGCAGACAGCATAAGAAATCAAAGAGAAATTTTGATAATGCTGCATGCAAATGCATATATGAAAAGATCTAATTCTTAGATCTTGAACTTTGATCTATGTATGCATTTGTGATTTCAACAAAATAACTTAACTTAAATAAGTATAATTTAAATAAGTTTTATAAATAATAATAATAAATTAACTAAACTATATGAAAACTAACTAAGATTTATAAAAATTAACTAAGTACTATAAAATTTTAACTAAGTTATTGATTTTATAAAATTAACTATGATCTATAAAAAGTAAATAAATTTATAAAAATAACTAAGTAAAATAATAATAGTAAAAAAATTAAGATGATAATAATCAGGGATGGAGCTACGTCCAAGATACCCTGGGCTACAGCCCGGGTAGGATTTGTAAATATCCGAGAGGAGACCAGCTTAGGTGCATGCATCTCACGGGCCCACAGCTGTTTTAACCAACTTCTATTTTACTACTAATAGCAAAATCGTGGCCCCTTGTACCCATAAACCATTATACAAAGTATGAACATGTGGATTTGTGCAATGGGTCATGTGACAGTAAAGGACAAAACATCACATTATTGCATTAATTTTGCAAATCAGCGTACAGCATGTGTGGAAGAAGCAAGAAGAGCAAAAGAAGAAACGGAGTCATCAAGCAAGACAAGCCTAGAATCCCTTAGAGCCAAAACCGAAATACATCACAAGCGCCATAAAGACGACATCAAAAGGCTCGAAGATGAGCTCTCACGTCTCAAATCGTCCATCTCCTCTCAAACAGATTGAATTAGTTTGACTATTGTGACAGTAACATGTTGATTTATCCCCAACAAAACTAGTGTGTATCTTTCATGTTTTGTATTAGTTTGATTATTTAGGAGTGGCAACAGATTGAATTGGACTGTTTATCAATTATATCGTTTGATTACTAAAGAACTACAGCTGCATCAATAATCTACAAATGCAGTAATAATATCGTTGCGGTTTACGTTCAATGTCATTCTTGATAAATAGAATCATAGCCCGAGGCGATTTTATATCCTAGCTCCGCCCCTGATAATAATAATATTAATAAATTATAAATACTAACCAAGTTAACTAAGTTTTATATAAATTTACTAAATTTATAATAATAAAAATATTTTAACTAAGTTAACATGTTTTATAAATAATAATAATAATAAATTAAATAAGTGTTATAAAAATTATTTAAATATTATAAATATATAATATAAATAATTTACTTATGTTAACTAAATTAGTAAATTTTATAAAAATTAGTTAAGATTTACAAAAATCAACTAAGCATCATAAAAGTTCAACTAATATAACTACGTTTTATAAAAATTAACAAGTTTATAATGAAAATAATAATGATAATAAACTAAGTTTATAATAAAAATATTAAACTATAATATATTAACCATGTTAACTAAGTTTTATTTTTTTTAAATAAATTTATACTTATAATAACAATTTAACTAAGTTAACAAAATATTATAAATAATAATGAAAAGTTAATTAAATTTTATATAAAAATAACTAAATATTATAAGCATATAATAGTAGTAGTAATAATAATAATTTTATATAAAATTAACTAATTATTATAAAAATATAGTAATAATAATAATAATAAACTAAGTTAACTAAATTTTATAAAAATTAATTGAGATGTGTATAAAATGAACAAGCTTATTAAAGTTAACTAATAAATATTTTACTAAGTTGATTAAGTTTTATAAAAATTAATCTCCAACAAACCCTTCTTCTCCCACCGAATTATTCGCCATCCTTACATTCCCTTCCAACCGACGAATCTTCCACCAACTCTTCAATTTCCGCTCGATCCGGCAATCCGTTCTTGTTGCTTTTGCAAAGGATTGCTTGATTGGTAATGCGGGTTCAAAGATGAACGGATAAGATCTGTTTGCATGTAATTCGAGTGTTTTCTTCGTTGAAGGCGGATCTGTGATTGTTATGAGATGGTAGGTGAATTCTCATTCCTTTATCTGAATTTATTTTGGAAAATTTAGCTTTTAAACCCTTTTGATTGTAATCATTTTATTATTGTTGATTCTTTTTATTTTTCTTATGATGTATGTATAATGTTTGCTAATGTGATGTTCGTATTTTTATCTTTTTTTACTGTTAAGTTTTCTTCCTTTTTTTGTAGCTAAATTCATTTTAGTAATTACCCCTTAGTTTATACTGGTACCTTATGCGAATTTGATTACTGAAAGCTGGATTTTTACTCAGAAATTAAATTTTTGCAGTGCTTATCCTATTTCATATTAACGGAAACTGTTAGTTTTCTAGTAAATATTTTTTCAATTTGGAAACTAGATATCTGTTTGTGATGTGATGTTTCCCTTATTCGTTTCCATTTTGAGTCAAAGGTTTGTATACAGAAATGTTGAATAATGATGTACAGAATTTTGTACTGAACATTTCTTCTATACAAAGGCTTTTATGATACTAAAAACCCGAAAATACTGACCCATCCCTAGAGAATAAGACGGTATTAAAATTCTGAATTATCCAATTTTTGTTTGATCCTTCATATCTGATTATTTTTTTAGTCTGTTGGCAACCAATAGTCTTTAATTGTTGCATGAATGGTTGGTTTTGTGGCCCTAAGCATATGTGCAGGCTTGCACATTTGCTATTGAGAAACATGATAATAAGTCAATCGTACTTCATTTGCATGATACATTCCATGCCAGTACCTTACTTTATACCCTTATCCGGTTGTAAATTTGGATAACTCAGTGGCACTTGATAGCACAAAGGTTTCAAGATAGCAAAGAGAACAAGCTAACCAAGAAGAAGAATTATTTTTCTATGCTCCTGTTACGAAGAGACAGAAAAAGCATGAGCGGCAATTGATGAGGAACTCAAGAAATGGGTATGCTCTTTCCTTGAATCTTCCTATCCTTTATAGTTTTTGTTTCATGAAGCTGTGATCTCTAT
Source organism: Allium sativum (assembly GCA_030737875.1). Taxonomy (NCBI): domain Eukaryota; kingdom Viridiplantae; phylum Streptophyta; class Magnoliopsida; order Asparagales; family Amaryllidaceae; genus Allium; species Allium sativum. The sequence goes on from CM060922.1 coordinate 36,410,204, forward strand.
TGTTTGCATAGCAAAATTTTACTTGCATAAAACATGCATATCCTACTGTTATGTTCTAGATATTTCATGAATGCAGATTTCATGAATTCAGAATAATGCTTAGGAACTTTAAGGCCGATGAAACCCAAAACCTGAAATGATCACCAGGAAATGATATAGTTATTATCCTCAAATACCTTACATAGATGTATAAACTATATTGTTTTGTTCGTCTTTACACATCCCTTTTGATGTTCCGAGGCTGGATATATTTTATAATAATTTGTACATTGCTACTCATTTGTGTTTAGAATTTTTGTTTCGGCTTGACAGAGGTTATTGTGTAAGGGATATTTTGTCCGTTGCTGATGAACTGGTATGCATTATTAAGCAACTTCATTTTCTTTCTTCTTCCTCTTTGCTCACAGTCTTTCCTTATAGCCACTGCTTTTACAAATTCGTTTGTTCTACAATGGCGCTATGCTGTTAAGGGAACTATTTTTTTGTAGATGCACTGCTTATACCATGTATACCAAGTAAAGAAAACTCCAGATAACTCTGAAACTTTTAACCCTTTTAATTTTTTTTTTAATTATAAGTTAAGCTGTCAGGTGCTGCTGATGGTCTGGAGGAGGTGTTGGTGGTGAAGAAGTAGTAGGGGATTGCATGGGGGTGGCCAGTCGCGTCGAGCGAAGGGTTTTGTGTTAGATTGTGTTTGTTATATTAGCTGTTGATGTTCACGAATATTTTTAGTATGTATCGTTTTGGTTTGTTATAGTCATCATATGTATTGTCAACATTTATGTTTGAATTTACCATGTATGAAATATTATGGGTATATATATTTTGTGATTTGGCTTATGACTTCATTTGTGTACTTAGATTAATGTGACAAATATGGTTTTTTTTCTTGAATTGTTATAATATATTACTAGAATTGGAAGTTGTAAACTTTGAATGTTATGGCACCAAAAAGTTGCAATAGAATGTTTTTTATAGCAACAAAACGATGTTGTAGTAAATAGTACTGAATTTTTCATAGCGTGTTTTGATGCGTCATAAAAACTTTCAATGGCTTGTTCATATGTCATAGCAACAAGGAATGTCGACATATTACACCATTTAAATGACGTTTCGATGCATCATAAAAACTTTCCATAGCATGCTTCACAAGCCATGGAAAAGCAGCTGCACCAATATGACCTGTTTAAGATGGAAACAAAAGTACGTTTTCTATTGCAAGAATTACATGTCATAATATCTACCAGACTTTTAATAACATGTTGATATATGACGTTTATAGAATCGTCATAGAAAGTTTTTATGACGGTTTTTAAACGTCATAACAAGGTCTTTTTGTTGTAGTGGTCGACCGTTAATGTAATGTCCCGGTTTTTAGCTCGTCTTTGTTATTGATAAATAATGATTTAATCAGGTAATTAAATCATAAAATATGTTACTTAACAAGCTAAGTATAAATACATATGTAAGGGTATAAGTGTATGAATACACTAATAATGTGTATGATTAGTTGTGTTAAAAAACATAATGTAAGTTGCAACAAAAAGAAATATAAATCAAAAATCATAGCATGAATTCATATAGAAAATATTGCAAATAAACCTTAAGTAGTTACATACAAATAATAACACAAATATACATATGTAAAGAGGCTTTTTATCACTTGAACAATGTAAGGACTTTGAAACAAATAAGTAAATATATGCAGTAAGTTGTCACGGCTAGGACAAGTATCTTTGTCATTGAACACATGATGTATGGTGAAATGCCTCAAATGAAAATACCAAGGAATGCATGTGACTACAAACAAAAGAAAGCATCTAAAGTCAATAAATCATTAATGAGATTTAATGGTGAATAGTAGGACTATATAGACTAAGACATCACCTAAGAAGCCTAAATACCCACTTGCATGTATTAAATCATTCTTAGAAAATATCTTGCCAACAAACCATTTTATATTGCTAAAGAAGAGTGAATCATGCGGCAACATTTAAGGAAGCATAGATTTGAAAAGATTTAGCTTCTAGAAGGTAGAATATAGGACAACATGATTGGTAAATATCTAAATAAACAATTAATTCCTTCATACGTAAGCAAGTGGTAGCATATAGAAGCTAAAGGAAAGGGGTAAGTCTAACCTAAAGGGGGGTTTGCATGCTATAGCTTAAAATGTAAGCAACAATAGAATTGTTTAATGATAGGACTTGCCTATAAATAGCACAAGAAACCATGTACTCTTCTCATACCAAGAATATACATCAATATGCTGAGTTAATCAAGCTGGAAATAGGAAAGCTATGACAGTGAGTAAACCTTTTGCTTTGTTTCACCGATTTATATATATAAGTAAACATATATAAACAGTATCCATACATTTTTTTGAAAACTTGAAATGGCTTAAACCATGGAACTGTTGGAAAATTTGTGTTGATCATTGATTGATTGATTGATAGATACAAATGAGTGATTACATCATAATTTATATAAGAGAGAATCTCTAGACTGTTCTTTCTCTAGACTTTTCTTCATTTTACATATTTGTTTAGTCTAGATTCTTCTCTAATCTTATTTTGATAACTCTAATATTTATTACCATTTATTTTGTGCTTCCCTAAATACAAGAATAAAATTTGTCACATAATCAATGTTTCCTTAAAAACCAAGTTTATTTCCAACATCCCCCCGTAAACTTGGTTTTGCAAATTGATGCAAGATTTTTGGTTCTTTGTATTTTATGTGCTTTGGCAGGACTATAGAAATTATCCAAATTTTCTTTTTTCGTTTCTTCCTCTTTCCCAATATGAAGATCTTCGATGCAATTTCTTCAACAATGCTCCTTTCTTTTTGTCCTCCTTCATTTGCACAAGACGTTCCAAAAAGTGTGCGCTCTAGCTTCCATTTTATTCCGGTGTGATAAACTTTGAATGAGCCATATATGGTGTCTTTAAATTCTTTCAAAAAATGACTTCTACAATCTTTGACCAATTCGATTTCTTTATTTGTTTTCCAAATCTCTTCAAAAAAATTCCTGTGCTTCAAATTTTCACCTAGCTCTTCAGTTTCTCCTTGTTTCTTCTGTTCTTCATTTTCGTTACCTTTCCATTCACACTTTTTGTCATTGGCATCATCTTCATCTACTTTATTTCCTTTCATATTTAATTCTTTGGCGCTCTCTTTCTTCACTTCATTTGTTTTGGTATGCTCTTCAACTTGTTCATCTTTGACTTTCTCTTTGACTTCTTCTTCGATTACTAGCGACTTCTTACTTTTAATTTCTTTAATCATGATTTCAGCTCTTTCTTGTCTATCTTTGAAGTCTTCTTCGTGGTTTTCTTCTCTGTTGATAACCTTTGCCTTTTCTTCTCTTTTGTTCTCTGCTAGCGCCACATCAATATAGTTAGCGGTATTCTCCACTACAGCTTCTTGCTTTTCTTCAGCAATTGCATCTTCTTCTTCTTTATTCTCTAAAAGTTTTTCTTCATCCAACTTCTCTTTCTTTGTCTCATCCATCGTCTCTTCTTCCATAGGCTCTGGCGTAGTCTCTTCTTTCTTCTTCTTTTGCTCCTTCTCGTTCACACTCTCACTATCATTCTTTTCATCTTTTCCATATACATTTTTCAAGAGATTCCATGAATCTTTTGTACACCTTCCTCTATAAATGAGATCCGAAGCTTTCTCATCGACGTTCTCAGCAATCACAGAAAGAGCACGATAATCATTCCGTTTTAATTTCGCAAAGGCTTTCTTGTCCATTTGCGACATACTCTGCATGTCTTTACGCCATTCATAGCCATTTTCAACAATTTCCCATAGACCTTTGGAGATTAGCTCCTCTTTTTTCCTACTGCTCCATTCTTCGAAATTCTCTTTTGTGAGAACAAACGTCGAAAAAAATAGAAATGTCATAATTTTGAACCTCGCTCTGATACCACTTTGTTGGAAAATTTGTGTTGATCATTGATTGATTGATTGATAGATACAAATGAGTGATTACATCATAATTTATATAAGAGAGAATCTCTAGACTGTTCTTTCTCTAGACTTTTCTTCATTTTACATATTTGTTTAGTCTAGATTCTTCTCTAATCTTATTTTGATAACTCTAATATTTATTACCATTTATTTTGTGCTTCCCTAAATACAAGAATAAAATTTGTCACATAATCAATGTTTCCTTAAAAACCAAGTTTATTTCCAGTGTGCATATAAGTAAACTCATACTATATAGATGTATTCATCATTTTCTTTCCTGTTTTGTTGAGAATCTGAAATGGCCAAAACCAATGCACTAAAGCCTAAACGCTATTATAACCTGAAACATAACTCACTGGAAAGGAAAGGAGAAAAGTGAGTAAACTATTATTGCCAGTATATAATTCGGTACAATGGTATACATATGCATATATGTGTTGAATTGGTTATAAGAAGCCAGTTTAATCTTCATTTAAAACTGGGGAAAAACCATGAAAACAGAGTTAATGTAGTCAGTAGGGTATCTTTATCTGCCCGTCAACTAAAGTAATCAGGCGCATTCATTTGATTGATCAAAGTAATGCCATGAACCAGTGAAAAGCTGAAATAGTTTCTTTTTTGATGTTTAAAACCATAGTGAAATATTGTCTCAGTACTAGCAAATAGAGATAGATCCATAGTGAAATGTTGTGGTTTCCAGTTAAGACAATATGGCCATGTTATCATACTATATACATATTAAATACTGATTTATAATTCCATCAGTGTGCTAAATTATTTATGGGTTATTCGGAGAGCTACGCAAAGTCGAAACTAGTTACTAATAACAAGCTACCATTTACTATATTCTGGGTATACAATCCGATGGGAATCGTTCAATATTGTTACTAAAATCTCTACAGGGTAGAGCCGGGATACCGAAAAATACTCTGAACCCCAACAAAATTGATAGTGTTAAGATAGGGTATATTATCTAGGAGAGAATTATATTAAGCATTCCATCTGGTCGGTCGAAGCATCAATTTTCTTAATGCTGATAATTGAGGCGCCATACGAGTTTGGAAATGGAGTCACAAGGCAGGAATACGCTTGTAAGAATGGTTGGGGTGATTGCACGTTTAGCAGGAGGATGGTGCACTTGCACCAGTGCACTAGTGTGTATGCTGCACTCATGAAATCATTGAAGAAAGAAGAGGTACGGGTAAATAGCGGTTGTGGTTGCCTCGAAGTGGTTGTTGTAAAGATGCGGGGGTAGTCACGAGCAGTGCAGGATGGTGGATGGGGTGTGCACATATATCAATGCACCACTGTGCACTTGCAAGTCTGCGAATAAGGGAAACAGGGAAATAACAGTATATACCGGTTGAGCGTATGTAAACTGTTAGGACTTTGAGCCTTAAAAGCTTTAGATCGAAGGGAAGGCGTGAGGCGCAGCTGTAGATCAAAGAAATGAAGGAGAGATGATTGGGCAGAACGGTTTGATAAAGGAAAGAACATAGGAAGCATGCTGCATGGATCAGTCGAGACTGGTTAACGAGATGTGCAGATCACATAATGGACGTGGAATGAAATTGTGATGTCTTGGCAATGGGGAGGCAGTGCGAGCTGTTCATGAGTGAAGAGAAGGGTAAGCTTTATATGCTACTCTATGGTTGCCTGAGGGAGAAATGTCGGTATGGACATTGATGGAAACAATGGAGCTTGTGTTCGGAATACTGTGCTTAATGCGGATGTGGACTGCATGGCAAAAAAAGAACCGGGCGGTTTCTGAGGTAAACATCAATGTGTTTGGGATGGTCGACGGCAAGGTATTGATAAGGAATGAAGTGGCAAACAAGAAAGGAAGTCAAGTGTCAATGCACAGGGAATCATGTGTAAGCAGAAAATGTTGCGTATCTACAACTTACTCTATAATTAATGTGTCACATGGGTAGAGCGAAACGCTTGATTACTAGTTAATGCACATATGCAATGTATAAATACAAAACGCTATCAAAATGAGATGATTAAGAACATCATTAGACTCCTGCTAAGCTAAATTACATCTAGGAAAGAATTAGCCAATAATAATATGATAAAACATTTTATGTGAGGAATTATAAATAGAAAAAAAAGAAGATAGTAGAAAAGAAGTAAGGTAGGGGGACAGTAGAATTAGCGCAAGGGAAACTGGAAGATAAGAAGATGTGCATCTCAGTACTGATATTAATGGAGCATAAATTATATAGTAAGGACGCTATGCTCTGTGTGTATGGCTATAAACTGGGTGGTCATATTTTGCAAATGAATTTCCAAATGATAAGTGTAGGATGTGTATTGGCAGTTTGGTATTAGTGCAAACAATCAACAAATTTTATCGGGTGCGCTTGAAATTACTGGAAGTTTTAAAATAAAGTTGATGACAAACGTTGCGCGTTATATACTGGAGGTCTGACACTTTGGTATTTGGCAAAGTACCAAGTGGTACTTTAGAAATCACACCGCAGCCTTAGGATCTGAAGCAAAATCATGGCGTTTTGAAGCTGGTACTTTGACAATCTGGTACTTTGGTCCATACGCTTAAAAATGAGTTTCTGAACGGAATTTTTAATCAAAATTTATTTTAATAGAAAATTAAATAAAATTAAAGAATTAATAAATAATTAAATAAAAATGGAATTTTTATTTAATTTGGCATAGGCAAGTGAAAAGAGGAAAATGACAAGAAGAGCGAGTGTAGAAATTGACCGAAGAAATTCAACAAGTTTGAAACTTTAGAATTTAAAGAAAATAATTTAAATAAATTATTAAACTAATTTATTTATGATAAATTAGAAGTAATAAAATAACTTACCAGAAGAAATGGAGTATTGAATATCGTCTAAACATCGACGATGAATGAAGCAAAATACCATGTGCAAAGCACGTGCTTTATTTATCCATTTCTAAATAATGAGCAAAACTTAATAGAATACCGTGTGCAACGCACACACTTTAACTGTTCATTTTTAAAAGGACAATACTAATATCCAGATATGAACAAGATAAACATATATTGTTTGTGTGATGATAATTAATGTGTAAACTGAATAATAATCATGATTAAGCCGATAACCATTCATCGACTATAAAAACACATTGCGTACATCGTTTCGAAGAGTCCGGAATAAATATTCCACTTCGACTCGAAGTATACGACGCGTGTCAGAAATATTGAAGACGGAGATATGCAAGGACTATTTTAAATAGTACCTTCGGTCTGTTCAGTCCCAGGACAAACCCGAATGGACGAGTGTCTGACAACGTATATCAGTTAGATTCTACACATCGAATTTACGTAAGTATATTACGTTGGTGGCGGAGAAATTCGTTTCTCTTAGCTTTATTGCCCGCAATATATTTGGGTAATCGAATGAGTGTGTCTAACGGATATGACGATGTGGCATTCAAAGTAATTGAAGAAATGAATCTGTCAGAAGAATAAACGTGATCTCAAAACCTCACAAGCAGTAAGTAACAAAAGTTGGGCTAGACAGCATGGCTAGTTGGGTCATACCCAAGCAGGGTATATTATCACCATCTAGAGAATATTCATACTTGTTACTTCTTTTCAATTCTGTATCTCCCGGGAACGGTTATGCTAGTACCAACCGTAGAGGTGGTAATATATTCGTTACACTCAAGCTAAATGCGTGGACGGTCATGTGTGGCCGGGTTGCAAGACATTCTTGTTGAACCCTAATGTATCCTCTCTAGAGTACACTGATCGGTAGGTGCTCCCATACCTTGTCTATTGGAATCCAATCTCCAATAAGTGCTCTGCGACTTTTGATTTGTATATTATATACGTGAACGTGAGATGCAAGCGTTTCACTAGATGATTATTTATTTGATAAAAACTATCGTAATATCAAACGTTTTGATATAAAATACTTGGGTCATTATCCATATATTAGTTATGGATTGGTCTAAAGATTTCTCAAATAAATAGATCTGGAAAACCTTATTCTTACTACCCTGTTTACATCTTTTAACTGTATTTTCTCACACCAGTCCCCTGACTGACCCAGAGTTTATTTTCTGTGTTTCCTAGACTCTTGGGTACTCATAACACTCGTTATGAGTAGACAAGTGATCCAGGTATCTAATGGAACTCTTTTGAAGTATCGTGGAGTAGGAGTTCAAGAACCAGTCTAGAAGTTATATCTAAGTATCCAGTTTATGTATTGGGCCAGTATCACGTATGATGTTGTATTCTATTGATGTACTCTGATGTAACAAACTCGGTTATGTAATATATTATGTATTTTGTGAAATTCCGCTGTGAGATCAATTCCGCTGTGTAATTCTGATGTTCTTCTTATTCTTATATTCTATAAGTTCTACCTTTTCTATCTCATCTTCTAAATTCTTTCAATAATGACACGACTTTCGAGGCATCAAAAATCGCGCCGTTACAGTTAATGGTCGCTATCTCGACCTTACTAAGCAATGGATAAGAGAAAAGGAAAGGGGACTGACAAGAGGACGACACTAGAGGACCGGAGAGAGATGGGGAGGGGGATGTGGAGTCGCCCATGAGATGCAACACCGATTGTGGTAAGATCTGTACCGATGCTGAACTGTCATGAGGATGACTGTCCTGACTAAAAGGTAGAGTACTGAAACCAACAAACCAATCTCGACGCCTCAGACATGCGATGAAAGGCCGAAAAGAAAGCGATAGCGATCCAGTAGGGGTACATGTAGTTGCCATGTAGCGAGAAGCAGGTGCGCTCGCTAAATGGTAACTACGCGTGCCAAACCTAATGTATCGCGAACGGACAAATAAAGACCTAATAGCCGATGAAAAAGTGAAGGCATCGGGGGAATACGGACACGGACAGACTACTGGCAAGTCTGCCGTATACCAAACCTAGCTGATCCCACTGACGCACCACGGACCGCTGAAACCAACCAAATAGCCAACCCAGAATGGCTAAAATCCAAAAAGCGAGAAGATACCCCGCACGAGACGAGTGCGGGAACGAGAAAACCGATAAATCCAAACCAAGAAATCTGAAAGAGGCAAAAAACAAGACACGACCATCTGCTATGACAAGAAGGAGCGAAACAACGCAGGATCCCCCAAAGGAAACTACAATACGGTACTTAATCGGCACCGACCACACCCCAAAAACGCACACATGACAAGGCACGGCCACATTTGAATGAAGTTTAGCTGTGTGATCGACGCTAGTCTATGAATTAGAAAAGCGCGACATTTGTAATAAATTCTGCAAGCATACAGGTGTGTAGCATACAGGTCGAACACAGGGAGGAAAGTTAAATTTTATTATTTATATGTTTCGTGGGCGTGTTAGACGAACTTTGGAGATTGATTTTGCAAAACAAAACAAAATTAAAACTGTAATTTGATTCAGAACAGATCTAACTGAACCGACGATCAAATCACAATTTCAATGGAAAGCAAATGAAACTATGAATTAGATTTGAATCTAATCAAATCCAATTTGACCTAAGAAAATAATAAAAGCATAAATTGAAATTGCAGAAATTGAAATAACAACAAGAATTAAAATTAGGATTTCCGCTGAATCTAATCAGACGGTAAATCACTAATGCAAATGAGTGCAAAATACAAATAGTGTTCTACCGAATCTAATCGTATAGACAACACTAGTTGCTAAGAAAACAAAAAAAAAATGCAGAAAATAAAAGAGAAAGAAGAACTTTTATTAGAACAATGGAATAAGAGATGAGATAGGATGGTGGCTACAAGGTTATTACAAGGGTATATATAGGGTAGATAGCCAAACCCTAACCCTAACCCTAATGGTAAATGGGCCTGGTCATTACACCACTAATTTGTTTACAATGAGAAACATAAATGGGCCTTAGATAAATAAAGCAAATTTGGGCCTTTTCTCTTTTTCCTCTTGCTTCCTTGATATTTCTTCATTGATTTGTGATGTGCAAAGCCTTTTTCTCACTCCTTTTCTTGTCCAACAGCAACTAGATGTGATATCTTCATCTACAATTCTTTAAAATGCAAATACACAGCAAATTGACTCTATTTCTCTACATTTCTGGTTGCATGCGGGCTGGGTTGGACTATCTGTAAAAAATAACAAAACACTACCCAAGTAATATTTATTTATATACAAAAGATAAGATATAAGAGCATAAATTAAACACATTTCTATGTCAATCAAATACCCCCACACTTATCTTTTACTCGTCCTCGAGTAAAAAGAAAATGAAAAACTAACTAGATAGGTCGCACTTTCGTAGGAAACACGATTGCATTGAGCGTATGCAACAAGCCGTTAAACCTCTAGGTGTCCCTAGTAGGACGAGTGGTGTCTCGTGAGGGTTTTCAGCGGATACTACCCACAAAATCCATATGCAGTATGCTATGATTCTAATGAAACTACATGAATGCAATGGACATATGCAAATAAAAACGAAAGATGAAAACACGACTTATTTCATGAAAGTGGTACAACAAATTAAGTTAATAATTTCTAACCAGTTGATTTTATTTTAGATACCTCGACTTGTCACTAATTTTCAATATAAATCAAGTTTTCAAATGTTAAATTCCAGTTTGGGCCAGTTAGTTCGGTCGATAACATAGTGCAGCCATGAAATAAATTCTTAGTTTTGCTTGGCACAGTTTGCAAAGTGGTATTCTAATTTTCTCATGTATGGCTAGTCAAATCAATAAGGTCAAGAAGTGTTTGGGTATCATCGCTTATTCTTTATTCTATAAAATTTTAAGATTTATGATTAAGTACATACACCTAAAAAGACCAAGGTTTACCACCCATGCACTGCCTTGCGGACTAACGGAGAGTAGGTAAAGAGCTTGGCGGATTGTGCAGGCCGACTTTGACTTTGTCAACAACGTGTCGGTAATCCTTAGGTGTCCAATCCCATAAAATGAGACCAAGATATTCCAACTTTGACTTTGTCAACAACGTGTCGGATAGAGCTTGGCGGGTTTGCACACCAACGCTCGATATACAAGCAATGTTGGATACCCTTGGAATACTATTATTATTATTATCGAAAATATAAGCACAAAAGAGAGTTACGCGAATTCAACTTAACACAACTTAGTTTTAAAGATTTGAAAAGCCAATATAAGTCTTTTAAGTCCTCCACTTATTTAAACAAAGTCTACAATATAGAATAGATTTCATGGCCATCACCTAAGAATCTCCCTATGTACCGGTTACACTATTATCCCTCAAAATTCAACTTTTCATCATATTTCTTATTCGATCTTAGTTGAGAGAAAAAAATAATGTCAACTGACTAAAAATTGTAAACTTATTTTGTTGTATCAATTGAAAATGAGTCGTATGTCAAAAAAAAATTATGGTATGTTATTACAGTCTAAAATGCATGAGGGTCCTATTAAATGCATGAAAATGAAAAGGAAAAATTAAAGAAAAAAATAAAAATGAATGCAATGCAGACTCCCCCCATACTAGAACTAAACAGTGTCCACACTGTGAACGTTTCCTAAATTTGAAATATCGTACCCAAAGGTTAAGGAGATGCAAAATAATTTGAAGAATGAAATGCAGTTTAGCTATAAGTAGGAATGGATCATATATACAATGATATATGTGTTTGCGATGTATGCGATGCAGAGAATTCCACCAACTTTTTCCCCCACACTTGGTTCTAACCCGATGAATACCATTCCCACTATGTCTAGGCATGTTTTCTGACAAGCAAGAGTTTTTAAAAACCATCTCATGTTTAAACCTAGATTTGTAGTCCAGTAAATGAATGTTCAGGGTCGTCCTAACCTGAAATTTTCCAACCAAGCCAGCATTCCAAAAGTAATTCATGTATTCAACAAATTTGTCAGTGTAATTTCTCAAAAATTTGTGATCGTATATAAATTCAGTGAAAGTTGAAATCTGACTGTTGTTCAAGACTATGTGATCGCCTTTCTTGATTGGCAACGTATTATCGACACCGACAATTTCACGTTCATTTGAATATTCAAAATCAAAATTTTCAAACTTGGATTGGTGGCTTGATTCTGTTTCATCCTTGTCAATTAAAAGTTTTAGTTCATCTACGAAAAGTTCTTCGAAAGCTAACGTGGACACGTCAATTGAAGTATGAGAAACTTCCTGAAATGGTAAATGTGGCGTGTCATCAACAATGGTTTCTACCTTGTCGATCTGTCCTATTCCGGGTTCTTGGTCATTCGAAGAAGAGGGTGTCGACAAGGGAGGTGAACGAGGTAAAGGTATAGAAGATGAATGGTTGGGATTTCCAACATTAGAATAAGAGATTTCGTCGGGGTTGCCGACATTAGAAAGAGAGATGTTGTCGGGGTTGCCGACATTACAAGAAGATGGAGGTTTGGAATTTTCAGAATAATTGGCCTTGGGTGCCAACAGAAGAGTGTCAAGCTTTTCGATTGGGGTCAGAATCAAATGATTGTCATGATTAGGGTCAGAATTAAGGCTTTCATCCTCATATAAACCAAAGAATTCATGATCATTAAAGTCCTTTTCCAAATTTGAAGTGAAAAATTCCACATTTTCGTTTTGTTCAATTTCAAAAATTTCAACTTTTTCGCAGCCTGAAAGGGGAAGATCAAAATCTGAGCTCAAATCTTTCTCTTGAAAAGAATCGAAGTCCAAGTCATTTACTGGATTGTGAACAACTTCATTTAGATCGTTTTTCTCAATTTCAAAAGTTGTTGTTTGAAAATTTTCACTATCAGTAAAGAATGGATTATCTTCTGATTCATCGCCTGTTTGAATTTGATTTTGTTGCTCTCGCTGTTCTTTCAAAGTTGTCATTAAACAAAGAAGTTCATCTATCTTTCTATCTCTTTCATTAAGCTGTCTATCGATCCTTTCTACCCTCTCTCTAAAAACGTTAAGATGGTATTCTTCAGAATCGTCGATTAGAGAACTCTCGTTTTGGATTTCTTGATTCTCAAAATTATAATCCATATCAATTTCACACTCAAAATTATTTCCAATGTGGTGGTTGTTTGAATTTTCATTTTGATATTGGAAATCATTTTGATCATAAAAATTATGTTTGTAACCAAAACTGTTAAAATTCGAGGGAAAATTGCAATCTTGGTTATATTCAAGATGTGGATATGGGTTGTTATTTTGAAGATTTTGATCGATTTGAAAATCATTTTCATATCCAAAATTATTTTCGAATTGGTTTCCAACTCCATACTGATGTGGATCAAAGCTATATTGGGATTCAAAATCGTTTTGATGTGGGTGTGGCCCATAATCGAAATTATTGAAATTTGAATTGAAATCATCATTTCGATTATATCTATGATTTTGAAAATGTTGGTCAGTTGGAAAATTTTGAAAATTGTTGACATTGGCTTCACCAAAATTTGGAAAATCTTGCTTCATGAGTTGTATTTCATATTCATACTCTTCAAGAGGACGTCTACTCCGGTTATGATCCCACAATTCTCTCAAAGATTTTCTTGAATCAGACATTTGAATGAAATCAAGGCAAGACAGAATTTATTCTTAGTTCAAAATAGTATAAAATACTAAGTTGCGCTCTATTAATTAACTGCCTCAATTGGAAGGGGGAAGAGGGTCTTATGGCCGTTCACGTATAGTATAAATACTAAGGGATACGACCAATGTTTTACGGGTAGTATGCAACCTCTTTTGCTAGAAGTTCAATAAATTGAACTACTATATATCCGCGATCCAACTGTACGAGACAGACAACTTCACAAAGCACCACTTTTCAGTTATATTATTTTGAAAATCAAAATCACGTGTTAAAATTGAAAATCGATGAGAGTGATTAGTTATGGAAAACCGTTCCTCACCACAAATTCAGAAATATCAGTCACAGAACAGACACAGAAATATAAATTGCAAATTAAAATTTACATTCAAGCCGCTGCCCCTGCAGAAATTTTTTTACAACAATTGTCTATATATTTTTTTCCTTTTCCTTTTGCAGCAGAGCACCTGTAGAGTTTTAAAAGTTTTCACCTTGATCGGCAGTCCTCCAGTGAATTTGGGAAGCGCTAGCGCGTTCACACCCCACTTGGTGTGCAACCGCTCCAACCCATTTGAATCGTCCGCTGCTTTCTATTGTTGTCCCCTTCTATTAATTCCTTGTTCAATTTTTAGACCCTTTTTTTAAAATTTCAGCTGTACCTGGTTTTGAAAAATTCTCCTCTTTTTTTTTTTAAAGAGAAACAAACCAAATGAGCTAAGCTGAACAAGGATAAAACAAAATTAAAAACTAAACTCAACAAATCTTAACCAGGCAATTCACGAAATTTACACATCAAAACAAGGCCACGCACAAGTTTAAACCACCATGTAAATATAAACAGAACAATAGTGACTCTCACAAACTAAAAAAAATGGAAACCACCCCCAATTAAATGGAAACTCCGAAACAAATCAAGGCTAACAAAAGAAGTCAATTCCAAATTTACGCCGCAAGCAAATAAGAAAACTCACCCCCTAAATATGCTGTCAAATTGAAACAATCCCACAGGCTAAAGCACGGTCTATCAATTCCTTCCACTTACTTCAGCAATTTCAGAAAGAAAAAGAATTCACGCCCCTAACAAAAAATATGAGGGAAACAAATCGATTTGCCCCTAAATCTCTCCAAAAAAAAAAATGAAAAAAAAATCACGAATATAAGGAAGCAAATCAATTCAGATTCCCAGTGTTTTTTTTTATTCTTCCTTTTCTGCTCAGATTCGGAGTCGCCGATGTTTCAAATTGGGTGGACTGGAATTCAAAATCGAACTTACAGATGGTTTTCGAGAATTGGTTGGTCGGAGTTGCGATTCGATTTAGGTGTTGATGGCTTGGGTTTCGAATAAATTGTATTGCGAATTGGATTCTGGAGTTTGGCAGTAGTTGTGGTGTTCGGGTATGACGGTCTCGGGCTGGTTTCAGGCTTGCGATTTGAATTTTGTGTTCGGTGGCCTGAGTTATGAGCTGAAGTTGTGAACTTGGCAAAAACAGTGGGAGGTGGGCGTTGATTTGGGTTGTGTTTGCAAGTTTGCCATGTTGGATGATGTTCTGTGAAGGTGGAGTTTTGTTGAGGGACTGGAGTGTTTGTGATCGGTTCAGTTTTGTGGAAGAGCAGGGTTAATTTTTGGAAAGCGCGGTGATGGAGCGTGGTTGAAGCCTTGTTTGAACGGTGATGATGCTTGTGAACTGTGAAGATCTGAAGTAAATCGGTCAAGATGGTGATAAAATGTGGATGCGTGAAGGTGTGTTTGGCGGAGATCCGATTGATGCTGCGAAGATGTTGGAGGGCAGCAAGACTTGGTGATAAACGGTGGTTGTATTTGCGAAGCTGGCGTGATGTAGGGTGGTGTTTTTTTTTTGATGGGGTATGCGGCAAATAGAACTGGGTAGTGTGGTTTGAAGTTCGTGAAGGGGGCTGTAGGTTTGTAACCAGCAGTTGAGTTAGTTGACAGAGAGTTGCGGTGGACTTGTGACTATGGACGGGTACTGTTTTTGGTGTAATGGCGGATCTGATGTCTTTGGTGATGAACGTGGACTGCGTGGAGAAGGAACCTACTGAAAGGGTAAGGAAAAGAAGATGTTGAGAAGATGGCAACGTTGTAAAGCTTGGTGATGTTCAGGCACTAGAGTGATGTTGGTAGATGAGGGTGATCGGGAAAGTCGATGTTGATGGGCTATTGTGGTATGGTTGAGTTGTCGAGGAGGCACAGAATTTTTTTGTCGGTGAAAGAAATCCAAAGCAGATGGGGAAGAAAATATAAAAGAAAACTGGAAAGAATTTTTTTTTTTATTATTTGTTTTGAAGGTATGTGAGGAAAAAAAAAATTGTAAAAGGAAAGATATTGTATTTTATTTTTTGGAACAAAGGGATTGTAGAGATTAGACAGGAAAGAAATAAAAGAACAAGTAGAAAGTTTCTCTTTTTTTTTTTTAATAAAAGAAGAAAGGAGAGATTTTTGTACAAGAAAAGAAAGGCAGGAAATATGTAAAAACGGGAAGTAAAATCTAGGAAATTTGGCGAGCTTTTTTTTTTTTTTCCTTTGCTTAGTTCATGATCATATCAATGTAATTGATACACCACATTACTAGTCAAGATTTTTTCCTGTATATAAGAATGAACAAAAGGAAAATAAAATAAAATAAAAACTAACACGAATCAGAAATTAAATAAATAATAAAATCTAATCGTTACCTCCCCGGCAACGGCGCCAAAAACTTGATCGTCGTTGATCTATGAATTAGAAAAGCGCGACATTTGTAATAAATTCTGCAAGCATACAGGTGTGTAGCATACAGGTCGAACACAGGGAGGAAAGTTAAATTTTATTATTTATATGTTTCGTGGGCGTGTTAGACGAACTTTGGAGATTGATTTTGCAAAACAAAACAAAATTAAAACTGTAATTTGATTCAGAACAGATCTAACTGAACCGACGATCAAATCACAATTTCAATGGAAAGCAAATGAAACTATGAATTAGATTTGAATCTAATCAAATCCAATTTGACCTAAGAAAATAATAAAAGCATAAATTGAAATTGCAGAAATTGAAATAACAACAAGAATTAAAATTAGGATTTCCGCTGAATCTAATCAGACGGTAAATCACTAATGCAAATGAGTGCAAAATACAAATAGTGTTCTACCGAATCTAATCGTATAGACAACACTAGTTGCTAAGAAAACAAAAAAAAAATGCAGAAAATAAAAGAGAAAGAAGAACTTTTATTAGAACAATGGAATAAGAGATGAGATAGGATGGTGGCTACAAGGTTATTACAAGGGTATATATAGGGTAGATAGCCAAACCCTAACCCTAACCCTAATGGTAAATGGGCCTGGTCATTACACCACTAATTTGTTTACAATGAGAAACATAAATGGGCCTTAGATAAATAAAGCAAATTTGGGCCTTTTCTCTTTTTCCTCTTGCTTCCTTGATATTTCTTCATTGATTTGTGATGTGCAAAGCCTTTTTCTCACTCCTTTTCTTGTCCAACAGCAACTAGATGTGATATCTTCATCTACAATTCTTCAAAATGCAAATACACAGCAAATTGACTCTATTTCTCTATATTTCTGGTTGCATGCGGGCTGGGTTGGACTATCTGTAAAAAATAACAAAACACTACCCAAGTAATATTTATTTATATACAAAAGATAAGATATAAGAGCATAAATTAAACACATTTCTATGTCAATCACTGTGCCAGGGAGCTTGCCCAAACACGAGACCGAGCTCAAAACACAAACACAAGCACTAAGCATAGAATAACGCACATACAGAGGGGGAACAGATCGACATAAAGGAAACTGATCAAGCATACATAACAGAGAAGGGAGAATAAGTTCAGACAAATCATAGTGGACAAAGACAGAACAAGGAAACACACATACCTTACTGGCAATTTGGGCATCAAGAATGACGCTCTTATTGCCAACAATAGCCTTCCAACCTTCAGTAGCACCAGTGGCTACAAGAATAGGACCTTCAACAACACCCACCACTAAGCCAACCTGCGCGTCTCCCTAAGACCCAACGCCACCCACACCTGCTGAAGGCAGCGACTGTACTGAGCCAAGCATAAGGGGATCCGATAGAAGATGCGTTGTATCGGACATGCCAACCGAAAGAACCCCAAATGTGGAAGAACAAAAAGCAGGCAGCAGTAGTTGCGCCTCACCAACCTGCACTGAAGCATTCTGAGCGCATGGGGCAGAGGCGATGAACTCCTCTGCATCACAAAGCACACCCTCATCGAGCCCAGCAAGAACATCGAAACCACTGCCAAGCGTTAATGGAGGTAAAGGTTGTTTACAACCCCTAACCTATGTCATAGTCATGGCGGCAGGAACAGCCTCTCGAGCCGAAGGAGAGGGCGCCGCCTTAACAAGCTTAGAACGACGACTAGAAAGGCACCGACGAGGTAAGCTAGATTGAAAAACAGCTGCAACTGGAGCAGCCTTCCTCGCAGACCGAGCACTAGGCGCTGAGGGTAGCGGAGTGGTCAAATCTCCACCACCAGGCCCAGTAGCCGAAACAACACGCCCGAAACCAGGCCCAAAAAAACCGCCACACAAAATGGAGCCTACAGCGAAACCATTAACAGCCGTATAACCACAAGAACTTGACCCCTTGAAGCTCAACTCTGGATGAAACGGGGTGGTGAAATCCCCTTTCTCACGGTTCAGTTCAGAGCAGGCTAAAAAGCACTCCTCAACCAGATCTGGAGCCACAACAGAGCGCCGCCGTGGAGATAATCTAGTCACTAGAGATCCAGAGTACTTCGGAGCGAGTTCCACGAAGACCCCATCAACAATCAAGAATTTGAACCTCGACATCTCCACAAACGCGCTCAAAGAGAACAGATGGATCTCGAAATCAAAGCAGCCGGTCCGAACAACAGAAAGAGGGGGAGCCGCCACCTCTAAAACAACCAAGACAATCGCTTCAAACGAAGGGCTTGCCCGCAAGAAAGAGCCTTGTAACACGAACTCGCCATCCATAGAATCCATTATCAAACCGAACCAACAAGGCCTACCACGAGAGAAGAAGTTTCGTGCTCAAGAGTGAAGCGCAAGCAGACGAAACCGCAGATAAGACAGAGGAAACCACGTAAAAATCTATCAGAGCGAGTAAGCAAAAGGGAAAAGGATACGAGAAATTTCAGAGATTCGGAAGGAGGCCATTTTTAAGACCGTTGAGATTAGAAGTGCTTATGTTTTGCAAGATAATGACTATTTTTGGATATCCATTTCAAAAGATTTTATTTTATCTTTTATCAATTTTAAACCAAATTAAGGTTTATTCACTTGTCGTGATTAGCGAGTCTTACCGAAGTAATCATTTATTTATTAACCCCAATCCCGACCTATTCATCCCATGGAGCAAAACTGGTAGTACTCCATATCTAACACCCACTGTGTTATCAGTAAATTTAATTACCATTTCTCGTTCAAATCTAATTAAAGATTTAACTATCGTCTGGAGTAAAATCGGTGGTACTCCATCCTCGATCATTTCATGAATTCGATAAATTTAATTATCTCTTTCTCATTTTAATCTAATTAAAGATTCATTAAAACTCTAGTTTGGTTTTAATCTCAAAAATCACTACTTAATGATTATTCAACTTTAGGAAAATAAATCCTATCTTTAACTGGGTTAAAGAACCAATGTCATTTAAAACACATCCCACGACGAACCCAAAATCATCTTCCATTAAATATGGAATCTTCACAGAAATCAGATCAATATATAATCAATATAAATTTCCGTATCAGACTAATAATATAAATGGAATAGCGGCAAGGCCTTTCAAATTCCATATATAATAAAGGTCTTCTTTTACAGAAGCTCATCTCGATTATTATTAAATCAAATTCACTTCAATTCCAATTTATTCAATTAAATTGGAAAACTTTACTTTCGAAAATTTCCATTAAATCTTAATAAATTACAAATTATATTTTCATTGTTAATTGGGTTAAAGAACAAATGTCATTTAAAACACAGTTCACGATAAACCCACAATCAACTTTCATTCAATTCTAATTAAATATTAATTAATTGGTAAACTTATCTAAATCTTAATTAAAAGATTTATTCTTTTCTCAACTGGGTTTAAGAATAGTGTTATTTAAGACACCATTCACGACAACCCATTATCCAATTTATTTATTTAAAAACATGGGATTATTATTCTAGTTAATAACTAGTTCATTTCGATAAAAATATATCTTTATCTTTTCAAATATGGAATTTTTCATCCAAAATCTTTCCAAACCACTTATTATGATTTTACACAATTTATTAATATTCTTAATAATTTTATCAAGGCCTGTACAGTCGGTTTCCAATAACGGCCACCGAACTGCATCCATAGCGACCTTTTCTAAAATTTATTTCGACATAATTCCAAATCTAACCGTTAGATTTCTAATCTCTTATATTCTTTGGAAAACTCTTTTCGATACGAACCGAACAGTTCCGGTTTTAGGAGAATCCAACGATCGGATCTCCCGTTACATCAATTTGAAGTTAAGGGTCGAAATTCGCGAAAGGTCGTTGCGCAGCGCGTTCTATTCAGGCCATTAAATATATATATTATATATATTTCATCGATTTCCATTTAAAACGTATTTTATAAATCGTTTATATATTCGTTTTAAAACGATTCCAACTTCATTTCCAATTTTAAATCAAAATTGGATTTCTATATCTTTATCATATTAAAATGATAATATTTTCAAAATATTAAATTTTGAAATCACTTCTTTTCGATATTCGTCATAAAATGAAAGAAATCGATCGATAAACCCGTTCGGGTTAAAATGACGTTTCTATACTTAACCCGGCTTCATATTTTAATATTTTTGTGTCCATCCAAAATCGGACATCAAAATCAAAATTTTATTCTTCACTGAATATTATTTTAAAATATTCTTTATTTTAAAAGATTCTTTAATTTAAAATGTTCTTTATTTTAAAATGTTCTTTATTTTAAAATGTTCTTTATTTCTGAATCGGAATGCGACTCAATCAATTACCATATAATTTCAGTTATATGGATTTCATATATCGCATGTATTTAACAATAATGATAAATAATCATTAAACAGTCCATTCACATGCAGAGTAAAATTTGCAACTGTGTGAGCATTAAAATAAATAAATAACGCTCATCATAGCCTGTCAATCCATTGATTGACATATAATTAAATTCAGGGGAGATGTGAATAAATTATCATCCCCAGACCTGTGTGCGGTTTTCAAACAACAACAGTTTATTTAAATAAATTATTGGTTAACAAATTTAATAAATTCTAATTCGGTTTGAATTATTTTTCTAATTAGCCAATTTTCACTGTTTAAAATTATAAATAGATATTTATAATTTAATTCAGCTACCACATTAATGTTAACATTATTTTTAATATGTTACACATTTCAATATCAAAATCAACACACAATACAACCAATTAAATCATCCACGGTTTGTGGACGAGGGAGGTGGACTAACAGGCACCGTATGCAATTTATGATGATTTAACTGACAAAAATCTAAACTGGCAATTCTATATATTTTTATACATGAATACAATAACATGATAAAATATAATTTAGTGAGAAGGAGTTCTCACCTTTGGTTTCCACTCTGTCAGTCTTTATACGAAGGAAATGTGACTTTTTCGGCTTCACAGTCCGCGTACGACATCCAAATGACTCCAAATCAATTTCATTGCGAAGCTCTCGTCGATATGGTTCCAACGCATCTTGTTTCGCTGAATTCCGAGTTCGTATGAAAAAGTTATTCTTTTTATAAGATTCAAGTACATATATGTAATTAACATAAGTAATTAATTAATTTCCTTAATCCTTACTAATTATATCCACTAATCTCTTCTTCCCCTCTCAAAACTCACGTATACGTAGTAGCCTCATGTCCCTCTTCATGCAAGCTTTCTCCACCTCTTTCTCCTTCGTTTCTACATGAAATCACAAACCGTAAACACCGTTCTCCTTCTCTTCTTCTCCTCTTCAATCTCAACACCATTAATCTCAAACTCAAGCTCCCCCAAAAATCACGTCTTCCACCGTAACACGCACGGCTCCCATAAGCATCCCAACACTTTTTGTCATCGAATTCCTCCAAACTTTGCATACAAGTGTCATTTCTTGCCACAAACTCAAAAACAATAACCAAATCTTGCATTTTTGCTTCTATCTCACGAATTCAACAACCCTAGGCCGCATAAACCAAAAAAACGTCGACTGTAACTTTTTTGGGTGCACTAAAATGTTGCCGAACCCAACAATACTTATATGAGGATGAATCTCTCCTCACAAGGATCTAAAATATATTTATTTCATGATTTTAAGAGGTATGTATGATTTTTAAAAAATGGAGGAAAGTTGATTTGTTTTCTCGTTGGAAAAGGAGGGTGCGGCATAATGTTTTGCTGAAGAAAGAAGTGATTAGGGTTAGGAAGGGTTGAGATATTATATAGGATAGGGAAAATAATTTTTTTATTAGTTTTATATATTTTATTTTGTCAAATTTATGCTTGTTTACGTGGTTTAAAAATCCGTGTGATCACATACGAATTCCGTTTTTGATGAAAATTGACATGCAGCTACTTTTCA
This sequence comes from Allium sativum, assembly GCA_030737875.1. NCBI lineage: Eukaryota > Viridiplantae > Streptophyta > Magnoliopsida > Asparagales > Amaryllidaceae > Allium > Allium sativum. The sequence continues at coordinate 36,432,348 of CM060922.1, forward strand.
ATATTACAGACCCAACGAAACTGGTTTCGTCGAATTTTGAGTCCGTATGCACAAACAGCGAATTTTTAAAGTCAAAATATTGTCTGTTTTTCACTTTAAAAATCACTCCCTGTCACATACTGATTCTAAGAATCATGAACTTTTGGATTTAACCATTATTAGACGATATGAATCCAGAAAAAAATGGAATCAAATTCTGAGATCGTCTTAATGATGTTCCTTTGTAAAATGACTGTGTGTTTTTGAACAAATGGTTTTGCTTCGCACGGCTACATACTAACTCCATTCAACGTGCATTTTGGAACTCAACAATGATTTGTCATTATGAATCCAAAAAAAATTATTTTATTGAATTCTGAGCTCATATGCAAAATTTCCCTTTATAAGGGTTATGCGATGATTTAAAAAAAATCGAATTTTCCAAATTTTTGAAATAAAGCTTATAAATCAATTTAATAATTTTACTGAGTTTATTTTATGTCAAATAAAATATAAAAACTAATTTAAAAATTATCCTCAAATTTTTATTTAGCAAAAATAACCAATTTATATTCGCATATTCCTTAAAATAGCTTAAATCAAAATTTTAAATTGGTTCTGAAAATGCGGGTTATTACATGGACCATCCACTACATCCTATCTAGATTACAGATCGGGGCTAGACTCTACTTCTAGACTACATATTTCATGACTCCACGTAGGGAGCACACTTAGATACTCATACGTTGACTCCGACAGGACATTACATAAGCTGAAAACCAGCTCCAAGAAAATTGCAGCAATACAAAACATGCATACTCTAGCTCATCGCATATTTCCAATTAGGCCTAAGATACTGCACTACCAAGTAATTAAACACCAAGCAACCTAACACACACAACAAATAGCTTCTTCACACTAGCAAGTCGAGACCCTAAAATCATCAGACAAAATAAAACCCTATCACACCAACATACACCAAATGCTCAGCTTCAGACATACCAATATCACAGAGTTATTTGACTCACCAAGCCAGAGAATATGCACGTTGCAACTCCGCACACAAATAATGATCTGCCAAGGCAGATGTAAGTCCTACGCCAGTGCAAGCTTAGTACAAGACAGTGACAAACAACCCAATCCAAGGAGGAGGCAATGGGTAGTCGTGAAGTGAAAAAGGTGAAGGAAATATGAGAAGGCCATGGGCACACCAGATAAATGAGAAGACATCATCACCACCAGTAAGTCGAACACTCAACACAGAAATCTCGGAAGAGCATCAACAAGACCAATACAAAACGAATCCACCATGAAAATGGTCGCAGATAAGGAACAGGACAATGTTCTCCCAAGAAGACTCAACGCTCTAAGCCACATGGAACCCTTGTTCTCTTTCTTCTTGCATCCAGATTTGGATGTAGTTAGGAGAGTCGTGCGGCAAACCAAATAGTTTAGGGTTTAGGTCACCGCGCCAGCGGTGAGGAGTGGAAGTCAAGAGGTGGTGTAGGCAACGAGATGAAGAGAGGAGGCAGGCAACAGATCGGACAAGGGGGGAAATTAGGAAGGAAAAACAAACCGAATCTCAAAAAATTAAGTTATACCCTTTCTTATGGATCCAGTTATATATTAAGTTGTCAAGTTGGTTAAAAGCAAGGTTATTACTTTGGTTAAGGGAATGATTTGGTTATGGTCATGGTTATGCATTTAGCTAAAAGTTTGGTAAAATTTAAATTATAAGATATAAAAAAAATTATAAAGTACAAAATACAAATTATAAAATATAAACTACAAATTATAACATATGAAATACAAAATAAAAAACGTAGAATATAAATTGAATAATTTAAAATATAGTTGACTTAAAAGTAAAATCAACAAATAATATATATCTTGGTTATGGTCTCCATTGAATGTTCCATTATGTCCTTGGTTATAGGTATGGTTATGGTCTTGGTTATATATTCGTTTATCAGTTTAATTACGAGTTTGGCTATGGGCTTGGTAATGACTTTGGTTATAGACTTGTAAAGTATATAACACAAATTATAAAATAAAAACTACAAATTATAACATATAAAATATGAAACAACAAACAGAGAACATAAACTATTTTTTTAATATAAATAAATTAAAATTAAAATTAATAAATAATATATCTTGGTTGTGGTCTCCATTGAATGCCCGGATATGTCCTTCGTCATGAGTATGGTTATGTTCTTGGATTTATGTTCAACTATATGTTCGGTTATGATTTTAATTATGAGTTCGATTATGGGATTAGTAATGAGCTTGGTTATTAGCTTGTTTATAGGCTTGGTTATGGCCTTGGATATATATTCATCCATATATTCAGTTATGAGTTCGGTTATGGGTTTGGTTATGTGCTCAATTATAGGCCGGGTCATGGGTTTGCTAGCAGTCACGATTGAATGTTTTGTTAGTTCTTGTCTATGGGACAAGTTATGGGTTTGTTTATGGCCTACGTTGTATGTACGATTATATATTCGGTTATAGGCTTGGTTATATCCTTTGTTATCGGTTCGATTATATATTGAGTTCTCTAGATGGTTAAAGGCATGGTTATCACTTTGGTTATTCGTTTGGTTATGCATTTAGGTAAAGGCATGGTAAATTTTAAATTACAAAACATAAAATACAAATTATAAAATGTAAAATTCAAATTGGTAAAAGAGTATACAAACTTCTCTCCTCATAAATGGTGTCCCCAAAACCGTACTCCTCGAGCCTCCCAAAATCACGACTTTCCCCATTTCCTCGAGCCCTTCCACTACCAAATCCGCCCTCAGATCTGACAACACCTAACCCAGATACGCCTCCCTACACATCTCCTCCTCCACATCCTTATCTTCCCTCTGTCCCACCTTTACCCACCGTTATATGGACATCGCTTTTTGCCATGAGACCATATAATGTTGGAGCCTTCATGCCGCCAACCTTCTCTCACAAACTTTTAGGCAAAAATCTAGTTTCCACAGAGGGCATCATTCAAGCAAGTGCCAAAGACTGGCAGGAATACTTAGCAGGCTTCTTTCTAAATGCTCCCTTATCCTATTCAGCAGTTGTTTCGTATCTCAAGAGACACTAGAAAATGCATGGACCATTCAAGGTGAAGTTCAACGGTAATGTATTCTTCTTTCATTTAGCTGATAGTGAGGAAAGAAATAGAGTACTTGAAGCCGACCCCACATTATTAGAAATAAGGTCTTCATTGTTAAACGTTGGGATGTGTTAATGGGTGATCCAACTAGAGGAATTAAACATGTTCATGTTTCGATAAAAATGTACAATCTCCTAATGGTTGCCTGGTGTAGGACAGGTATATGCTGGCTCGCCTCAACGGTTGGAAATTTTTTATGTATGGATCAATCTACGGAAAAACTAGATAGGCTTGGTTATGCGAAATGTATGGTGAAGTTTTCTCTGATAACGACATGATAGATTGCATTCCTGTACTTTTAAGTAATGGCACGGTGCAACAAGTGAAGGTAAACTACATATGGAAGTCTGACCTATGCAAAAATTGTAGGGTTTCTGGACATACAACTCAAAATTGCTTGTTTTTACGAAGCAAAAAAATGCAGTAGAATTAGTTATAGGCAGAGTAGGTAAGGAAACTCTACAAGAGGTTAGTGGTGGGGATTTGAATGAGAGGTCCATTTGTAATGCTAATGACATCAGTGTACCTATAAGAAAACTTCCCCGAAAGATGCCAGCGAGTAGCAGTAGTAAAATCAGGGTATAGATGGTCAAAAAATGGAAAAAGAAGGTTAAGAAGATGAGCACTAACAAGTCGTTACTTAACGATGGAATTAAGGATCAAGATGTAACTGTGAATGAGACTGGATATTACATTGACAAGCATGGAAATTGTGAAAGTAATGAGAAGTTAAATGAAACTCAGGGTGTTGAGGATGGTGAAATACTTGACATTCATATGCTGTCTGAACCTGACAAGCATGGTGATTGTGAAAGTAATGAGAAGTTAAATGAAACTCAGGATGTTAAGGATGGTGAAATACTTGACATTCATAAGCAGCCTGACCCTAACATACATGGCACTGACATCATTGGGATCGAACAGGTAGTTTCCTGTTATAGTACGAATACTTAGGGTGACAAGGTCTTCAACAAGAATGACGGTGAGCAACAAGATGGTAGCAGTGAAACTGGAAAAGCAAATGGTAAGCAGCATGTTGGTTCTGAGGGCAATGCGTCTGAAATGTCCAATGTTGGTGAGAAGGAAATAAACAAGGATGATGCACTTACAGTTCTCCTTAATGACATGATAGAGTTTGAGAATTGCCTCCATTCTGTGGTAATGTTAGCAGTGCTGCTAATGCCCCTTCACATATGAACTCCTTAGCACAAGTAAGCAACTTCAACTTTAAACCAGGTTTTTTAAACGCCTCAAGTCCAACACACAAATAAGCCAACTTGAAGACTAAAGGCAATGGTAAACTTATTGGTGAAAGCAGTGAATCGGTAGCAACAACGTCAACTTCCTTTGGGAGAGAAGAGAACAACTTAAAAAGGAAAACCCCTTATGCTCACTTCCTCCGACCCGCGATGTAACAACCCGCATTCTACGCATCGGAAGATCGTAGAATATTTATTTCTCTTTCGTATGAAGTCGTATGGTCATGTACTTTTGGGAAACGGCTATTAGGGTCATTTCCCATGTTCAAGATTTTTGCCGATTTTTAAATGACCGTTTTACCCCTAGTTGACCTTGTTTCGTCCATAACTTTTGAGTGGAAAGGAATTTTGACCTGAAACCACTTCCGTTGGATTCGAATGATGGTTTCTCTTTCCGTAGAGTGGTTACATTAGCCAAACGGACTTACCGTTTGGGCTGTATGGCTGAATTAAGGTACAGAAGTGGAAAAACAGCCTAACCGGGCTTAATTGGGTAATTTCAGCAAGGCCCAATAGGGGATTTCAGGTTTAGAGGTATTTAAGGGCTGCAATGGTTAGGATTTCGGTTTTAGACTCATTTTTCCAGCCGCCACTTATTTTCTTCAACCCTAGTCATGGCCTCCAACATCTAGAATCATCCCAAATCACATCTAAACACTTTCTAATTGAAGATTAAGCTAATTAGCATCAAACCAAGGCTAATCAACATCAAATCAGAGTTGGAGCTGCTGCTAAGCGTTGGAATTCAACCCAAACAGAGAATCATTTCAGATCTATAGTTTACTTTGTGGCAAAGGTGAGTGATTTGCTTAGTTTTTCACTAATTACGGCTAATTAGGGTAATTAGCAAAGATTAGTGAAATTATGGCTCAGAAAAATCTAGAAAAATTCCTAAAATTCTAAAACATCATTTTATGCCTCTGATATGAATTTGGGTTAATTTCGACTAATTTTGTGAATCCCGGATTTTAGGGGATTAAGGGGTAATTAGTGATAATTAGCGAATTTATGCATGATTAAAATCTGGAAAAATATTCAGAAATTCTTGAATAATGTTTTAGACCTCTGTTAGAAAATTTGGCTAATTTGGATAAGTTTTGTTAATCCTATCATTAAGTTTGCTTAAACATGCTTAAGGGGAAAATATGGGTTTTTGGGTATGTTTGATCCATTTTATATGCTATGATTGTTGTTTTGCTGTTTGTGGATGTTGCTACATATTGCTATGACTGTATGGTATGCTTTGTGATTGATTAGAAGTGTTAGATTGGTCGAAAACGCCGTCGAGAGGCGAAAATAGCTTGCTGAAATAGTGCAGGTTTGGGGACGAAATAACCGACCAGGAAAAACCGACCAGGACTGGCATCTCCGGAACGACCGACCCTGGCATCAAGTTAGACCGACCAGGGGGGAGGTTTTGACCGACCAGGGATGAATGAAGATTAGACCGACCAGGAGGTTTTGACCGACCAGGAGGTTTTGACCGACCAGGAACTTTGACGTGCTCGACCGACCAGGGGGAAGCAAGACCGACCGACCAGGGTCGAGACGATGAAAACCGACCACAAAAGCCTGGAGCGAACCGATCCAGTGAACGGAGCACGACCGACCAGGACCGACCCCGATCCGAAGAAGGCGACTGACCCGTATAGATGAGCACGATCCGAACCTCGAGCTGGGGCTTGACCACGAGCTGGTGACTGCGACCCGATCCGAGCGAGGGCGATGACCACGATCCGCGAGTCGAGCTGATGCGAGGGGGCGAGTCACGAACCGAACCAGGAGGCTACGAGCTGAATGAAGATCGATCCGGATGAAGATGGTGACCAATAACCCGAGATGCAAAGGTAGCCTAAATGGAAGTTAGAGCTCAGGATCCCAGGATCTAGTTGGGAACCAATGAGTTCACTTCATGAGTTGTGCTTTGCTGCGGGACGTGTGCAAAGGGGTTGTCGATGTCTGTAACTTTGGATCACTATGTATGGGAAGTACGTGAACGGATTCAGGGTCACAGTATGTAGTGACCTAGGTACAACTAAAAGTGGCTATATACCAATGAAGTGGGGTCATTTGTAAAGGTGTAGTCGTGACTCCATGTGGGTAAGCTTGGTTGTAGCAGTAGTTGTACAAAGTCGAACTCCGTCACTACTTCGATGGGTCTAGTGATTTACAGTAGTGGACATCGTATGCTTTACGCACTGAGTGAGAGATGTGAGGATGGTTGCTATGATTGATTTGTTTGCTATCATTATGACATGTACACCCCCACCCCCGTATCTTTACACTACTTGTTTTGAGGCACCTTAGAGTATTGTACAGTATGTAGTGCTAACTCTTTGGTTGCAGGTCCAGGTTCAGGTATGGTTTAGTATACCTGTTATTGTTCTGTTTAGCTGCTTATCACTCATACCAGACTTTTTGTCTGACCTAGAGTTTTATGTCTCTTCTTATTACTCTGGGTGCTCACACGAGCAGACTAGAGACAGGTTAGGTGGTATGCACGAGTAGCTGATCCGGAGACGAGCAGGAGGCTTCTACGTATGATACATATAGATATTCTCCCTGTGTTGTTGAAGATCACTGCTTGGGCATTAGTGGTGAATCTTCTGCTTTAGCTTTCTTTTGCTTTAGAGACAGTTTTAAAGTTGTAATAATGATGTTGGATCATAAGCTGTATTTGGATCTCCGCTGCTATGTTGGTTTAGTTTTCAGCTTATGTACTGTCTCGCCTGTTTTATGTCAAAGTTATTTTACTATTATATTTTAGTCCATGCGCTGTGAGACATTCTACAGGTTTTGCGTTAGTTCTTCACCTTCTTTTCTTTCTTCCCAACAATCCATCTCGTACTAGCTGGGCATATTCTATGGAAGTGACGGCTGGTGCGGGGCGGGTTGTTACACGCGACATATATGCTGCCGCCTGCCTTGTCAGTTCCTTTATTAGTGCAAGCTTCTGTTCTTTCTGGCTCTCCGATGCACAAAGAAGACATACTCCACTCACCAGGAGTATGATGCGTGGTCTATAAACCAACACGTAGCTGCATGGTATGGGGCAGAGTCATCATTGGGCTATTGGTAATTATTTATGTAGTTCATGTTATGTAAGTGCTATTTTTGTGTGAGGTTAAGTATGAGATAGTGTATGTGCTAAGGTTATGTGTGGTGTAATTTGCAAGACCAGGTCTTTGCTATGCTTCCTGTGTGGAGTTTTATCTTTTTGTAGCTGATACATGTGATGTGTATCACCTATAAATATTGTATTATTATTTTAATATAATAAAAGTGTTACAGAGCACTCTAAAAACCGATCGTCTTTGCCAAAAAGTTCAAATTATAACATATAAAATACAAAATAAAAAATGTAAAATATAAACTGAAATTTTTGAAATATAATTGGCTTAAAAGTTAAATCAACAAATAATATATCATATTTATGGTCTACTTTAAATGTAAAATACAAACGAATGACAAACCTAATCTAGTACGTTTGGAAACCTATCTATACCAAAGATATATTGTTTAACCTAGCAAGCTAGGAAATGCAAAAGACATATGAATTGCAAACCTAATCGGTACCTATGTATGTAAAATACAAACGAATACGAAACCTAATTGGTTTTCTACACATGTAAAAGACGATAGAATTCCAAATTTAAACCGATACATATGGCTGTAAAAGACAATCAGATTCCAAATCTAATCAGGCATATATGCAAACTGATCTATACCCAAAGTATAGTTCAACCATGCAAACCATGAAATGCAAAAGACATCCAAATTGCAAACCTAATCTGGCACCTAAGGATGTAAAAGACTAACCAATGCCAAGCCTAGTCGGGTACCTATGGATGCAAAAGACGATCGAATTCCAAACCTAATCGGGTACATATGGATGTAAAAGACAATCAGATTTTAAACCTAATCTGGTACTTATGGAAACCAATCTAGACCCAAGATATATTGTTTAACCAAGAAAACCATAAAAAGACATTGGAATTCCAAACCTAATTGGGTCCATATGGATGTAAGATAAAAACGAGTCCCAAGCCTAGTCGGGTACTTATGGATGTAAAAGATGACCGACTTCCAAACCTAATCGAGTACATATAGATGTAAAAGACAACCAAATTCAAAATTTAATCGGGTGTGTATGAAAACTAATCCATACCTAAGATATATTTTTTAACTGTGCAAACCATGAAATGCAAAAGACATCCGGATTACAATCCTAATCGAATACGTAGGAGTGTAAAATAAAAAAATACCAAACCTAAAAAGGTACCTATGGATGTAAAAGATTAAAAAATGTCAAACTTATCAAGTGCATATGGATGTAAGAGACGATCGAATTCCAAATCTAATCGGGCACATATGGAAACTGATTTATACCCAAGATATATCGTTTAATCGAGCATACCATGAAATGCAAAAGACATTCAAATTGCAAACCTAATCAGGTGCCTATGGATGTAAAATACAAATGAATGTCAAACCTAATTGGGTACGTACGGATGTAAAAGACGTCGAATTCCAAACCTAATCGGATACATATAGATGTAAAATACAATCAGATTCCAAACCTGATCAGGTACATAGTCAATCAATATGTACCGAAACCATAGAATGCAAAAGATATCCGGTTTCCAAACCAAATTGGGTACCTATGCACGTAAAAGATGAATGAATAAAGAACCAAATCAGGTATAATGGACGTAAAAGACAATAAGATTCCAAACCTAATTGGGTACACATGGAAAATGATATGTCCTAACATATATTGTTTAACCAAGTAGCCCATGGGATATACACGACATTTGAATTCTAAACTAAACTGGGTACCTATGGATGTTAAAGGCAAATGAATGACAAATCTTATCGGGTACGTATGGATGCAAAAGATGACCGAATTCCAAACCTAATCGAGAACATATGAATGTAAAAGATGATCGGATTCCAAACTTAATCAGGAACATATGAAGACCCATCTATACCCAAGATATATTGTTTAACCAATAAAACAATGGAATGCAAAAAGACATCTAGAATTCGAAACCTAATTTGGTCACTATGGAGTAGAAGATGACCAAATTCCAAACATAATTAGGCACCCATGGATGTAATAGGCGATCGAATTCCAAACCTAATTGGTTACATATGGAAATCGATCTGTACCCAAGTTATGTTGTTTAAAAAAGCAAATAATGGATGCAAAAGACATCCGAATGGAAAATGTAATCGAGTAGATATGGACATAAAAGAAGAACAAAATTCAAACTGAATTGGGTATCTATAGATGTAAAAGACAACCAGAAATACAATCGGGTACCTATAAATGTAATGGACGACCGAATTTCATACCCAATCTGGTACATATGGGAATTGATCTATACCAAGATACATTGTTAAATCGATTAAACCATGGAATGCAAAAAATATCCAATTGGTAAACCTAATCGGGTATTTATGGATGTAAAATATGACCAGATTTCAACCTAACTGGGTACTTACGAATGTAATAGATAACCCAATTCCAAATTTATCGGGTACATATGGAATTCGATATATATTGAAGATATATATTATTTCAAAAGACATCCGGATGGCAAACGTAATCGGGTGCATATGGATGTAAAAGACAAACGAATGACAAACCTAATTGGATATCAACCTATGTAAAGGACAACCGGATTTCAAATCTGATCGACCACCTATTGATGTAAAATACAACCGATATATTGCTTAACCGAGCAAACCATGAAATGCAAAAAAACATCCAGATTCCAAACTTAATCGGGCACTTATGTATGTAAAAGTTGATCGGACTCTAAACCTACTTAGGTACTTATGGATGTAAAAGACTACCGAATTACAAATGTACTCACACACTTATAGAAAATGACCTATATCCAATATTTATTGTTATGGCCTTGGATACATGTTAGGTTATATTTCCAGTTATGGGCTTGGTTAAGGGTTTGTGTTAACCCCGTTGTGACAACGCGGTCTAGGAAAATAATTCTTCGGGACCATTTACGTCGATAACACGATGTTATCACCATTGTAAAACACGGGTCAAGAAATTATATGTCGACTATACGATATGACTCAAGTGATAAGACGTTAATGTCGTCATACCGCACCAAGTCGTGTCGTGCTAAACGACATCAACTATACCGCTGTCACCATGCCGCTCACGTCATGCTATGTCATCCGCGCAGAATGGAGTCATGTCGTTTCCCCCAACCATCAAGTCATGTCGTCAGCACCTCCATATCGGTGGCACATTCAAAATATCGTCGGTTTAAAATTCTCCAAGATGCAAGTTGTCGAGCGCATCCACTTGCCAAGTCAAGCCGTGAGCGTCACTATGCCGCAAACCATCATGACGTGCCTGCTGCTCCATTCATGTCGCAAGAGACCTCCATGTCGCTGAAGCTATATCCCAGCTATCATGACGCTGAGGCCAAATATTCAATTCGCAACTCACATACAGAAGAGCAAGTCGTATACATCTAAAGCTCCTAAAGCATGTCGTAATCAACAGCCATCAAGCCGCATCTCTCAATGTCGTTCACGCTTTGAAATCAAGTCGCATGCCAGTTGTCAAGGCGTTAAGAGCATGCAAGACCATAACGTATACGGAGGTTGTTCAATACAAATATAAATAGCCAGCAGTATATATACAGAAGGACGTAAAAGATAATGGAGATGAATCCAGCTATTGACAGCTGTAAAGGAAAATTAAACAATATTACTCATGTCGTACTATTGAAGAAACGAGCATCAAGTTGTGGAGTAGAATCTCAAGCTATGATTGAGGCCAGCTCTCAAATATTCATGTCGTGAATAATAATCAAGTTAAACTGTTTATTCACGAAATGCCATTCAAGTCAGTTTTGCATTACACGTGGCAGGAGTATTAGAGAAATGGATCCATCAACATTATGCCAGGACGTGTTATATTAGAATGTCGCTGCTTGTTGAGTGGATGCCATTTGTAAAGTATTGCATGGCTCAGATAAATAACTAAAGGGTTATATGTGTTATGCGAATTAAGGAAGCTGGTGGTTCCACCTTATCCATGCCGTAAGCTATAAAAGATTAAATCATGGCGTTAATATTGGATATCATGCCGTCTAGAATGACTGAAGTCATGGCGCATCCTATACATGTCGCAGTTTATATGTGAAGAAATGGAACCGACCTAAGACGATAACCATGGCGAGCGAGTCATGGCGACATGAGTCATGACGTTTTCCCTGCATAATTACAGAATTGTCACCCGGTCCGAAAATCACCTATAAATACCCCTCATAATTCACTTGAAACGAGGACCGAATTTCATTCCTACGAGGAGGTGCCGCCAAATTTGAAGCTCTTCTACAACTTTACTAATGGCTTCCATGAATCTAAGAACTCTTCTTCAACTTCATGTGGATGAAATCCATTTCAATGATCATTAAAGCTCACTCCAATTGAATCAAAGCTCCTTGGATCTCATTCAAGCTTTGAGAAATCTCTCCAACACAATTCAAACGATCTCTAATCTTCTCTAATGCTCTCTGAAGTCTAGATTGAATGCTAATTCACTATGAAATCTATGAAGATCATTCAAAGTGCCTATGTGATCAAGGATTGATACATCTATCATCACGAAGCTAAAGATCTCTTCACCATTTGTCGAACTCAAGTGAAATTAAATCATAAAGAGAGTGAAAACAGTAAAAAGAGAGAAATGAATGTAATGAGGGGAAATTCATATTTTGTAAGCTCAAATATCATAATGAGAATTGACTAAAAGTGGACGTAGATTCATAGTGAATCGAACCACTATAAAAGCTCCTTGTTTTCATTTTTATACTTTTATTTTGTGATTGTGGCCTCATATTCTAATATAACCATATTGGTGAAGTATGGTTCATATACCCTTTGGTGTTGAAATCGTTTTTCGGTTTCAACATTTGGCGCCCACCGTGGGGTCGCGTTCGCATCTCGTACCTCATCTCACAAGGTTGAACGTCTTGGAATTGAAGTTCTAAACCGCATCCTCCTCCGAAATCATGGCTAAATCAAAGAAGACCATAAGTAAAGATGTCGAAAATGCCGATAATGTCGCTAATGAGACTGTGCCACTTACTAATTGTTTCGATGTTGGTGAAAACTCGGTAAGCGGAGCAGGTGTGACTAGAAATGAATTAAACGCCGCTATTGACAATGTAAACAACCGAACGGATGCCTCTACTAAAGCTATGATGGAGAAACTTGACACCATCCTTAACGCCCGATCAAATCCAGCCCCTTCGAAAGTCCATGTTGGTCTCGAAGAGAATGACAAATCGCCAACTTCCGATCATAACCGCAATGACAACATGGAAGACGATTATGATTGGGCGAGTGACAAGGACGAAGCTAACATCGATGAATTGAGATCAAAAGCTAGGAACCATTCCGAAGTGGAGGCTCGAAAAGTCACTAATCCCGTCACGGGGGCACCCCCTCATCGAGAAGGCAAAGGGCCAAAGCTCTCTAATCGAGATCGTATGCCTAGACGGACATTTGGTAAAGAGCTCAACTTCGCAGAGCGCCATAACACTGAAGAATACATCTCAGCCATGATAGAACAAATCATGAAGAAGAACCAAACTGGCAAAGACGATGAAAGAGAATGGGACTTCTCTCTCGATAGGACTCCATTCACCGAAAGAATCCTTGAAGCAGAATGTCCAAGGAAGTTCAATCCTCCGACTTTGCCTCCGTACAACGACCTTATTGATCCAAAATACTTTCTGTTCAAATACGAGTGGCATATGAGTGCAGCTAAAGCGACTGATGAAATGAGATGCACGTACTTTCCTCTTTACTTAGAAGGTGCTGCATCACTATGGTTCACAAAGTTGCCGCCCAAATCTATTGATCGGTTCTCTGACTTAACTAAAAAGTTCAAGGTGCAGTTCCGCTTGTATGTTACCAAATCCAAGGACGCTATAATGCTCTCAGCCATGAAGCAGAAGCCAGGGGAATCTGTCAAGTCCTTACTCAGTCGATTCAATATTGCCTTGTCTGAAGTGAGGAATCCGGAACCGTGCATAGTCCTCATGGCTCTACTCGATGCTATAGACAAAACAAGCGAATTCGGAAGATGGATAAAAATAAAGGAACCGATTATGCTTGACAAGTTCTATAAGGAAGCGGAGGAGTACATGAGAGTGGACGATAATCCTATACCTCTTCAGATCATTGGTGGTAACCAACTCCTTGAAGCGCCTAAAAGTGCAGCTGCTCAATCCAATCAGAAGAATACTCAGGGGCAGAAGCGAGACAATGATGGAAACAGAAACAAAGCTAATAAAAAGTTTCGTTCTCTTGACTCGTCTGAATTAATACCTCTGAACGACACTCCTGAAAACATCTACCTTGCCACAAAGGATGCAGAAGATTATCCGAAGCCTCGGCCAATGTGGATGAATGACCAACTGACCAAGTCTGGGTAGTTTTGTCGGTTTCATAATCAGCCAGGCCACAACACCAATGAGTGTAGGCAACTGAGATCGTTGATCGAAGAGCTGATTAAGAAGAACCGTCTGCAACAGTATGTGAAGAATTCCCAAGATGCAAATCCTTCTGCGACTACCCATGGGCAAGGGGCATCAAATGACCAATCTGGTCCAAGCAACATAGCTTCTGCTCACACTATGCCAAGGCTGATAATCAACTGACAACCGTTGATGATGATCTAATATCTGCAGCTTAGAGTAAAGCGATCATTATCGCCTTTACTTTACTTCTTGCACTACTTTACTCTTTGTTGTGTTCTACTTTCTTGTAAATAGTTTGTAATGATTTACATGCATTGCACCGAACAATAGCTCTACGAATGAAGTATTACCTGCCTGTATAAATCACTGACTTGCCAAATTTACATGAAAATTTGCTAACAGACGATTCCTTATTACAGGCTATCCAATGAGCGTCTTCTCTCTCAAGGCCCGGCGAAGTGAGGCAATTCCGACAAACACCAGTTCAAACGTCAAGTGCTCTAACCATCGATATGCATAATGCAAAGATGGAAAGCACCACCTTAAAGAGTGAGCGGGAGGAGTTGCCAAGAGTCAAACGGAGGACAGTTCAGCAGGCATATCCAAAATCAATGCCATAAGTCGTGAGTTCCAAAGGGTCACAACCTCTCAGTCCGGCTGCGATTACTTACCATAGTTAAGCATATCCAACACGAGGACTGATGTTCACCTTCTGGAACAACACCAAATAAAGTCCTCCCATAAAGAAGCAAAACAAAGTCCTCTCATAGAGAGGCAAAATAAAGTCCTCCCATAGAGAGGCAAAACTAAGTCCTCCCAAAGAGAGGCAAAACAAAGTCCTACCACAGAGAGGCAAAATAAAGTCCTCCCATAGAAAGGAAAAACAAAGTCCTACCATAGAGAGGCAAAACAAATTCCTCCCAAGGAGAGGCAAAACAAAGTCCTCCCAAAGAGAGGCAAAACAAAGTCCTGCCATAGAGAGGCAAAACAAAGTCCTGCCACAGAGAGGAAAAACAAAGTCCTACTATAGAGAGGCAAAACAAAGTCCTCCCATAGAGAGGCAAAACAGAGAGGCAAAACAAAGTCCTCCCAAAGAGAGGCAAAACAAAGTCCTCCCAAAGAGAGGCAAAACAAAGTCCTACCATAGAGAGGAAAAACAAAGTCCTCCCATAGAGAGGCAAAATCAAGTCCTCCCGTAGCAGAGGCAAACCCTCCAAAGGTTCGCTGGAATTCGTTGTGCGAAACGAAGCGCGAGAGTTCACTATAAGTGAAACGAAGCTTGGGAGTTCATGGCGCAAAGCGATGTAACCCTCCAAAGGTTCGCTGTAATTCGTTGCGCGAAACGAAGCGCGGAAGTTCACTATAAGTGAAAGGAAGTGTGGGAGTTCATGGCGCGAAGCGATGCAACCTTCCAAAGGTTCGCTGGAATTCGCTGCGTGAAACGAAGCGCTGGAGTTCACTATAAGTGAAACGAAGCGTGGGAGTTCTTAAGCGCGGTGAAGCAACCCACCAAGGTTTGCTGGAATTCGTTGCGCGAAACGAAGCGCGGGAGTTCACTACGTGAAACAAAGCGTGGGAGTTCGTGGCGCGAAGCAATGCAACCCTCACCACAAAGATCGTTGGAGTTCGCATTGCAAAACAATACGACAATCAAGAATCATTTCCATAAAGAAAGCGACTTCTCCAAAGAGAAACAGAAAATAAATCTCAAATATGTATTTCTCAAATGAGGAATATTGTATACCATCATATATAAGTCATTGAAACGATAACGTTTGAAATCCATAGTCGACTTTAGTCGATTAGTTGGTTTTAATCGTCAACGCGAATTCAAATTAGAATATCGTGTTTGTACAGATAACATTTGATAGGTTTTAAACCGTCAAGTAAAATAATCTTGTGCTAACACATTATTCGATTCAAAATAAAACTTGCTATAATTCATTTTCTGATGGTTAACGAATCCGCTATCGATATGGATGACTGATTAACATAGAAATGTGTTTATTTTATGCTCTTATATCTTATCTTTTGAATATAAATAAATATTACTTGGGTATTGTTTTGTCACTTTTACAGATATTCCAACCAAGCCGCATGCAGTCAGAAAAGTAGAGAAATTGACATCAAACTGTTGTATATTTACATTTGAAGATTTGCAGATGAAGATCTCACATCTAGTTGCTGTTGGGCAATAAAATAATTAGGAAAAAGGCCATGCACATTACAAATAAAAAGAGGTTTGCAAGAGGAAAGGAGGAAAGGCCTAAAACTCACTTGATTTAACAAAGGCCTAGAACTTACTTGAAATAACTAAGGCCCATTTGTAATTAGGGTTTAGGTTGGCTATCTCCTATAAATACCCATGTAATCTCATTGTAGCCACCATCCCATTTTCTATCTTCTTCTCCATTAACAAAGTTCTTCTTCTTCTTTTTACTTTCTGCATTTTTCATTTTCTTAGCAACTAGTACCATCTACACAATTAGATTTGGTAGAGTACTAGTTCTATTTTACATTTATTTTCATTAGTGATTAATCGTTTGATTAGTTTCAATGATAATCCTAATTTTATTTCTGTTGTTATTTCTATTCTGGACTTTTATTCTTGTTTTGCAGTTTACTTTCATTAGTGATTAATCATTTGATTAGTTTCAACGATAATCTTAATTGTTGCAATTTCAATTGTTCTATTTCCAACCAAATCTCAAAAGTCGTCTAACTCGCCCAAGAATTATATAAATAATTTAATTTAATTTACCTCCCTGTGATTCGACCTGCATACTACACGATCTATGCGCTTGCAGTATTTATTTTGAAATTCGCTCTTTTCTAGCTTTTAGAAAGCGTCGATCAAGTTTTTGCCGCCGTTGCCGGGAAGGTAACGATTAAATTTTATTATTTATTTAATTTCCGATTCGTGTTAGTTTTTATTTTTATTTTGTTGTTGTTTTTTTGTTTTTGTTTTATATATAAAAAGAAAAAAAATCTTAATTAGTTTCTTATTTTTCCTTGTTTCATATATATAGAAAAAAACTTGAGTGGTTGATTTGGTGTTACAAGTTAATACTATAATTTTCTAGACAAAAAAAACTTGCATTTTTTTTTATTGATCGCTTTCCTGCTTTAACTCTCTTTCCATTCATTTTTTTTCCTCTCATTTGTTTCTTTCCTATTCTCACTTTTGCAACAATAATTAAAAAAAAAGAAAAAAATCATAAAAAGATTCCTCTTTTACCGTTTTTTCCCTGCTTAATTTCTTCCCTTCTATTTCTTCTTACTTCTGCCTCATTAGCCAACATCAAACTACTCCATTCAACTTTCCCCAAACATCAAAACCACGGCTACAGTTTCAACCTCATCCCTCTGCCAAAAACAATCACTCATGTTTCACAAAATTGAACCCTCAAACCAAATCCACTTCTGATCATCAGCCAACCCATAACTCCTCTCCTACCATCAACGTTAGCTGTAGAAACCATCATTCAATACCCCAACCATCGTCAGATCCAATTCAAACCAAAAGCCATCCATCACCTACCCCCAACCCTTATCATCACGTTCCGAGAACCACTGCTCAAGCCATATCATCACGCAAATCCTCTCACGTACCATCAACATCGACCATAACTTCTTCCAAATCACGATTCCGATCATCACATTCCATCCACTTCAGTATCTTAATCCTCCACAACCTACCCCTCTCCAATTCCGAACAGCCTACACAATCACCTGCTCATCAACATCCCCATCCACGCATAAACCATCTGAAACCCACTGTGACAAAATCACACAACCAACTCCAATTCGCTACTGAAACAAGCCCACTCTCCTCGCCGTTCTTATCTGTAATCAACATCCCAAAACGAACACCTTTCTGATTTTGATTCACCTAATTTCACAAAACCCAAACTCCTCATTCAACCTCGCACTGATTCGACTGCAACCCACCCAAAAATCGAAACCCTAGCTTCGAAATTTCTGATAAACCACATCGCAACTCCTAATCCGAACAAAAAAAATCTGATGAACGGAATACCCTAGAGTCGGAAACAATTTAAAAAAAGCCATGATTTTTTTTCCTTGATTCATTGGGTTTGGGTATTCGTATTTTTTGGTGAATGAGTTTTTGTGAGGAACAAGGTATGAGTGATCGAGTGGCAAGTTGATTTTGAGTAAAGATTTTATTCTGACTTTGCTGGGTGTTTACATATAAACCAAATCCGTTTACTTGATTTTATTCTACTGAGATGAGTATCATTTGGCTTTGTTTACAATAGTTTAGATGGGACGCTTTTTTTAAGGAGTAGGTACGTTGGTTTGTTCTTTCTAGATTTAAGTGGGTTCGCGATTTTATTTGTTTTACTTTTTTTTAACTTGCTAAATCCTTTTTCTTGATTTAACTGGGTAAGTCTAGGTTAGTTTTTCTTTTAGTTTTTTTTAATTCTGATTTTTTCTTTTAATTTCTTTAGCTTGTTTTAAGTTAACTAGTTTGTTTTGTTTTTTTATTCATCTCGATGAGTGCTTAGGTTTTTGGGTTTATTATTTTTTTCTTTCTAGTTTAGTTTTTTTTTCTTCCTTAATCCCTGTTTAGTTTTCTTTTTATTCTTGTTTATTTTATTTCAAAAAAACATCTTTCTAACCATATGCCAAGGCGAACATAGTTCAAGCAACAAATCAAGAATTCAGAAGTCAAGAGAATTGCAAACAGTGCGATTTTAATCGCTGAAGCTACTCAACTGCTCTGGACGGACTGCCATACCCTAATGTAAAAATTTCTGAACTCTACAGGTGCTCTGCTACAAAGAAAAAAAATATAGAAATTACTTGTAAAAATCTTCTGCAGGGGCAGCGGCTTGCTTGTACAATATTTTAAATTTCTATAGTTATTATTGCCTGATTTTTGTGGCTGACTGATATTTCCATAACTGAAATCTGCATTCTCATTGTTTTCAACAATTAAAATAGACGTTGCAAAATAATATAATTGAAAAGTGGTGCTTTGTGAAGTTAATTGTCTCGTATAATTGGATCGCGGATATATAGTAGTTCAATTTATTGAACTATGAGCAAAAGAGGTTGCATACTACCCGTAAAACATTGGTCGTATCCCTTAGTATTTATATTATACGTGAACGGCCATAAGACCCTCTTCCCCCTTCTAATTGAGTCAGTTAAATAGAACACAACTCGGTATTTTATACTATTTTTAAGTGAGAATAATTTATGTCTTACCTTGACTTCATTCAAATGTCTAATTCAAAAAAATCATTGAGAGAAATGTGGGATAATAACCTGAGAAGTCGTTCCCTGGAAGAGTATGAGTATGACCCGCAACTCATGAGGCAAATTTTTCCGAAATTTCGTGAGCCCAATGCCAACAATTTTCAAAATTTTCCAATTGACCAACATTTTCAAAATCATAGAAATGATCAAAATTGCGATTTCAGTTCAAATTTCAATAATTTCGATTATGGACCACGTCCACATCCACATCAAAACAGCTTTAAATCCCAATATAGCTTTGATCCACATCAATATGGGGTTGTAAACCAAAATTTTCAAAATTATAGCTCATATCAACATCTTGAAAATAACCAAAATCACTCAAATTTTAACAGTTTTGGTTATGAACATAATTTTTATGATCAAAATGATTTCCAATATCATTGTCATTTTTCTGAAGATTCAAATAACCACCACATTGGAAATGGTATTGATCGTGAAATTGATGTGGACTATAATTTGAGAATCAAGTAATCCAAAATGAGAGCTCTCAAATCAACGATTCTGAAGAATATCATCTTAACATTCTTAGAGAGATGGTAGAAAAGCAAGATAGACAGCTTGATGAAAAAGATAGACAGCTTGATGAAATTCTTTGTTTAGTGACATATTTTAAAGAACAACTCGAGCAACAAAATCAAATTCAAACATGTGATGAATCAGAAAATAATCCAATTTTTGCTAACAGTGAAAATTTTCAAATAACAACTTTGGAAATTGAGAATAACGATCTAAATGAAGTTGTTCAAAATTCAACAAATGATTTGGACTTCGATTATTTTCAGGAAAAAGTTTTAAGCTTTGATTTTGATCTTTCTCTTTCAGGCTGTGAGAAACTTGAAATTTTTGAAATGGAACAAAATGAAAATGTTGAATTTTTCAAAAACTCAAAATTGGAAAAAGATTTTAATGAACATGAATTTTTTGGATTGTATGAGGATAAGTTGCCAAATGAGGATGAAAGCTATAATTCGGTCAACCCGATCACCAATCTTAGGCCCGAAAAACAATTGAAAATAATGTCAGCAATCCCGATAATCCTTCGATTCCAACCTCAAATCAAAAGCTTGACACTCTTCTGCTGGCACCCAAGGCCAATTATTCTGAATCTTTCAAATCTCCATCTTCTTATGTTGGCAATCCTAACATCTCTTCTTTTGATGTCGGCAGCCCCGACAATGTATCTTCCTCTAATGTTGGCGACCCCAACACCTCTGTGACAACCACGAGATTCGAACCCCCGATCTCTCGGAAAGCAACACCAGGCACTAACCACTGTGCTAAAAGATCTTTGTGTTAGCTTTTCGAGAGGGGTGTTACAAACTGCCCCCCGTAAAGAGTCTAACGTCCTCGTTGGCTCATATCACTCGTCACCCAGGCGTTGTGCATGTAACCCGCATCAGTACCACACCGACTGACATCCGCAACATTACACACACAATTCCAGCTGGGTATAGGCTCTGATACCAAATGTGACAACCACGAGATTCGAACCTCCGACCTCTCGGAAAGCAACACCATCGACAGCGCTATCTTCTATACCTTTACCTCCTGCACTTCCCTTGTCGACACCTTCTTTGCATGACCAAGATTCCCAAACAGGACAAGTTGACATGACAGAAACCGTTGTCGATGACACGATAGATTTACCAATTCAGAAAGTCTCTTACACTTCACTAGACGTATCTACTATATATTTTGAAGTGCTTTTTGAAGACGAACTCAAACTTTTAAATGACGAGAATGAATATATAGAACGTCCCAAAGATAATCTTAAGCCCATTCCGTCAAAAGAATTTGACATGCCTCTTGTACCTCAAAATTCAGATATGAAATCATCATACATCATTTTCGATAGAGGCAAGTGTGGGGGGAAAAGGAAATCTCATTTTTCACATGACACGCATCATCATCGTAAATTTCATTCTTCATACTATTTTCATTCGCATATAGTTGCTAAATTACATTCCATTTTACAAATCATTCTACATTTAATCCACCTTTGGGTATTATCTTTCAAATTTAGGAAACGTTTACAGTGTGGACACTGTTTTGTCCATGTGTGGGGGGGAGTCTGCATTACATCCTTTTGTTTTTCTTTAAAAAAATTTCTTCTTTCTTTTCATATAGGACCATCATGCATTTTATATCGTAGTAATCGTAGTAACATGCCATTTTTTTTTGAAATACGACCCATTTCAGATTGATACAACAAAATAAGTTAACAATTGTTAGTCAGTTGATAGTATTTTTTCTCTTAACTAAGATCGAAAAAGAAATATAATAAAAAGTTGAATTTTGAGGGATAATAGTGTAACTGGTACATAGGGAGATTCTTAGGTGATGGCCATGAAGTTTATTCTATATTGTAGTCTTTAATTAAATAAGTGGAGGACTTAAAATTCTTATATTGGCTTTTCGAATCTTTAAAACTAAGTTGTGTTAAGCTGAATTCGCGTATCTCTCTCTTATTCTTATATTTTCAATAATAATAATAGCAATCCAAGGGTATCCAACATTGCTTGTATATCGAGCGTTGGTGTGCAAACCCGCCAAGCTCTATTCGACATGTTGTTGACAAAGTCAGCGTTGGAATATCTTGGTCTCATTTTATGAGATTGGACACCTAAGGATTACCGACATGTTGTTGACAAAGTTAGCGTCGGTCTGCACAATCCGCCAAGCTCTGTTCTCACTCTTCGTTAGTCCGCAAGGCAGTGTATGGGTGGTATACCTTGGTCTTTAAGTTAGGTGTATGTAATTAACTGTAAATATCAATTTTTATAGAAATAGAGAATAAGCGATGATGCCCAAACATTTCTTGACCTTATTGATTTGACTGGACATACACAAGGAAATTAGAATACCACTTTACAAACTGTGACAAGCAAACTAAGAATTTATTTCATGGCTGCACTATGTTATCAACCGAACCAACTGGCCAAACTGGAATTTAACATTTGAAAACTTGAATTGTGTTGAAAATTTGTGACAAGTTGAGGTATTTAAAATAAAATCAACTGATTAAAATTTGTCAACTTAATTTGTTGTACCACTTTCCTGAAACAAGTCGTGTTTTTATTTTGTTTTTATTTTGCATATGTCCATTGCACTCATGTAGTTTCATTAGGATCATAGCATACTGCATTTGGATTTTGTGGGTAGTATTCGCTGAAAACCCTCACGAGACACCAGTTGTCTTACTAGGGACGCCTAGAGGTTTAACGGCGTGTTGCATACGCTCAATGCAATCGTGTTTCCTACGAAAGTGTGACCTATTTAGTTTAGTTTTTCATTTCTTGTTTTACTCGAGGACGAGTAAAAGATAAGTATGGGGGTATTTGATTAACATAGAAATGTGTTTATTTTATGCTCTTATATCTTATCTTTTGAATATAAATAAATATTACTTGGGTATTGTTTTATCACTTTTACAGATATTCCAACCAAGCCGCATGCATTCAGAAAAGTAGAGAAATTGAGATCAAACTGTTGTATATTTACATTTGAAGATTTGCAGATGAAGATCTCACATCTAGTTGCTATTGGATAAAAAAATAATTAAAAAAAAGGCCATGCACCTTACAAATCAAAGGAGGCTTGCAAGAGGAAAGGCCTAAAACTCACTTGATTTAAAAAAGGCCTAAAACTTACTTGAAATAACTAAGGTCCGTTTGTAATTAGGGTTTAGGTCGGCTATCTCCTATAAATACCCATGTAATCTTATTGTAGCCACTATCCCATTTTCTATCTTCTTCTCCATTAACAAAGTTCTTCTTCTTCTTTTTATTTTCTGCATTTTTCTATTTCTTAGCAACTAGTACAATCTACACAATTAGATTTGGTAGAGTACTAGTTCTATTTTACATTTATTTTTATTAGTGATTAATCGTTTGATTAGTTTCAACGATAATCCTAATTTTATGTCTATTGTTATTTCTATTCTGCACTTTTATTTTCTGCACTTTTATTCTTGTTTTGCAATTTGCTTTCATTAGTGATTAATCATTCGATTAGTTTCAATGATAATCCTAATTATTGCAATTTCAGTTGTTCTATTTCCAACTAAATCTCAAAATTCGTCTAACTCGCCCAAGAATTATATAAATAATTTAATTTAATTTACCTCCCTGTGATTCGACCTACATACTACACGATCTGTGCGCTTGTAGTTATTATAATAAAATCGCGCTTTTCTAATTCATAGAAAAGTATCGATCAATGACCGATAGTGAAGTATAAGTCCAAAATTGCACAGGTTCTTCTTTTAATTACAAAAAGCTATAACTGGATCTCAATGCAGAACATATCAACAACAGTGTTCATTTCGAAGCCCGCATTTTTCGCAAGCAAAAAAAATACAAGTTTCGAGGGGCAAATGTTAACCCCGTTGTGGCAATGCGGTTTAGGAAAATAATTCTCCGGGACCATTTATGTCGATAACACTATGTTAACACCATTGTAAAACGCGGGTCAGGAAATTATATGTCGACTATACGATATGACTCAAGTGATAAGACGTTAATGTCATCATACCGCACCAAGTCATGCCATGCTAAATGACATCAACTATACCGCTTACACCCCCGCTGCCGCCATGCCGCTCACGTCATGCTATGTCATCCGCATAGAATGGAGTCATGTCGTTGCTCTCAGCCATGAAGTTATGTCGTCAGCACCTCCATATCGGTGGCACATTCAAAATATCATCGGTTTAAAGTTCTCCAAGCTGCAAGTTGCTGAGTGCTTCCACTTGCCAGGTCAAGCCGTGAGCGTCACTATGCCACAAACCATCATGACGTGCCTGCTGCTCCATTCATGTCGCAAGAGACCTCCATATCGCTGAAGCCATGTTCCTGCTGTCATGACGCTGAGGCCAAATATTCAATTTGCAACTCACATACAGAAGAGCAAGTCGTATACATCTAAAGCTCCTAAAGCATGTCGTAATCAACAGCCATCAAGCCGCATCTCTCAATGTCGTTCACGCTTTAAAATCAAGTCGCATGCCAGTTGTCAAGGCGTTAAGAGCATGCAAGACCATAACGTATACGGAGGTTGTTCAATACAAATATAAATCGCCAGCAGTATATATACAGAAGGACGTAAAAGAGAATGGAGATGAATCCAGCTATTGACAGCTGTAAAGGAAAATTAAACAATAAAAACTCATGTCGTACTATTGAAGAAGCCAGCATCAAGTTGTGGAGTAGAATCTCAAGCCATGATTGAGGCCAGCTCTCAAATATTCATGTCGTGAATAATAATCAAGTTAAACTGTTTATTCACGAAATGCCATTCAAGTCAGTTTTGCATTACACATGGCAGGAGTATTAGAGAAATGGATCCATCAGCATTATGCCAGGACGTGTTATATTAGAATGTCGCTGCTTGTTGAGTGGATGCCATTTGTAAAGTATTGCATGGCTCAGATAAATAACTAAAGGGTTATATGTGTTATGCGAATTAAGGAAGCTGGTGGTTCCACCTTATCCATGCCGTAAGCAATAAAAGATTAAATCATGGCGTTAATACTGGATATCATGCCGTCCAGAATGAATGAAGTCATGGCGCATCTTATTCATGTCGCAGTTTATATGTGAAGAAATGGAACCAACCTAAGACGATAATCATGGCGAGCGAGTCATGGCGACATGAGTCATGGCGTTTTTCCTGTGTAATTACAGAATTGCCACCCGATCCGAAAATCACCTATAAATACTCCCTCATAATTCACTTGAAATGAGGACCGAATTTCATTCCTACGAGGAGGTGCCGCCAAATTTGAAGCTCTTCTACAACTTCACTAATGGCTTACATGAATCTAACAACTCTTCTTCAACTTCATGTGGATGAAATCCATTTCAATGATCATTAAAGCTCACTTTAATTGAATCAAAGCTCCTTGGATCTCATTCAAGCTATGAGAAATCTCTCCAACACTATTCAAACGATCTCTAATCTTCTCTAATCCTCTCCGAAGTCTAGATTGAATGCTAATTCACTATGCAATCTATGAAGATCATTCAAAGCGCCCAAGTGATCAAGGATTGATACATCTATCATCACAAAGCTAAAGATCTCTTCATCCATTTGCCGAATTCAAGTGAAATTAAATCATAAAGAGAGTGAAAAGAGTAAAAAGAGAGAAATGAATGTAATGAGGGGAAATTCATATTTTGTAAGCTCAAATATCATAATGAGAACTGATTAAAAGTGGATGTAGATTCATAGTGAATCGAACCACTATAAAAGCTCCTTGTTTTCATTTTTATACTTTTATTTTGTGATTGTGGCCTCATATTCTAATCTAACCATATTGGTGAAGTACAGTTCACGTACCCTTTGGTGTTGAAATCGTTTTTCGGTTTCAAAAGTTTGTTTATGGTCTCAGTTACAAATTAAGTTAATGACTTTATCATATACTTGGTTATGAGCTTGTTTAAGGGCTCAGCTATGAATTTGGTTATTACGTTCAATTAAGAAGTTGGTTGCGGTTTGATTATATACTATATGTTTGGTTATGGGTTAGGTTAAGGGTTTGATTATGGTATCAATTATAAATTAAGTTAATGACTTGATCATATACTTGGTTATGAGCTTGTTTAAGGGATCAATTATGAATTTAATTTTACGTTCAATTAGAAAATAGGTTGTTGTTTGATTGTATACTATACATTTGGTTATAAGCTAGGTTAAGAGTTGGTTATTACCTTGGTTATGTGTTTGGTTATGGATTTAGTTTTGACCTTTGTTACAATTACAAGCTCGGTTATGAGTTATGAGATCGATTATGGACTCAGTTTTGAGCTTTGTTATGTGTTTGGTTATATAAGATTACGAGTTTCGTTATAGGTCGGTTATAAATTAAGTTATTGACTTGATTATGCACCTGGTTAAGGGATTAGCTAAGGGATATGCTATGACTTCAGTAAAATTTGAATTATAAAATGTAAATACAAATTACAAGACATAGAACATAAAATGTAAATTATGAAACATAATACTTAAACTTATAAATACACAAGTCATATATCTAGGTTATGATCTCCATTAAAGGTTCAATTATACTCTAGTTTATAGGCTCAGTTACGACTTTGGTTATGGCTGGGTTATATGTTCAGTTACGTATGGATAAAAAAGGCTACTGAATTCCTAACCTAACATGATACTTGTGGATGTAAAAGACGATCAGATTTCAAACTTAATCGGGTACCTATGGATGTAAAAGACAAACATATATCAAAGCTAAACGGGTACTATGAATGTAAAAGATGATCGGATTCCAAACATAATTGGGTACTTGTGGATGTAAAAGACGATTGAACTCCATACTGATGTGTAATGTAAAACCTAGACCGGATCAAAAACAAATCGAGCACATGTAAATATCAATCTGCATCCCAATATATTGTTTAATCGAGCTTACCGTTGAATACAAAAGTGATTTGGTTGCTAATGCTAATTGGGTATGTGTGTGTAAAAGCTAACCAACTTTCAAACCTAATCAAGTATGTTTGAATTATAAAACAAAAAACAAAAAATATAAGTTATAAAAATCAATGAGAAATTATAAAACATAAATTATCTATTAAACAAAAATTAAAATTAAAATTGAACTTAACAATATCAATTTATTTATCTTGTATATTTTTTGTTTCATATACAATCAATTTAAACTCAACAATATCACAGTTTACCATGAAATTTACTATTAAATTTGCTCATAATCTCACAAATTTTACACGAATATTAGATAATTATGTCCAAACTTGAAATTACTGTGGAATAATAATTTGATGCATCTAACAATGGTTGAAATTCCAACTTCTACATTTGTTGGAAAACAATGGCTGAGTCGCGGACTAGGTCGCTTTCTTGAAGACGATTCGGCGATTTGGTCAGAGGTGCAAACCAATTCGTTCCTTCGCCGCCGCCTCTAGGATAAAACAGCCTCTAAAATAGTAACTGATTCGCTTGCACAAACAAATCAGTGCAGATTTGCACTTTCGGGAAAAATACTGCTCGAAATTTCTTAGAAGTTTTAATGGCGGCTGAGAAGAAGAGAATATAAAATTCGGTGTTTTTCTCGTCTCTGATAAAATAGTATATATAGAACGAGAATTAGGTTTTGGGAGAAAATATCGGATCTGCTAAAATTTCGGGGGGATTAATTATTTTACCGTTGCAAAACTTTTCCGTTGCAGAATAAATATCGGTGCACAAAATAATTTTTCCATAAAAAAAATGGTTCGAAAACAACTAAGTTTTATGGTCCAAAAATATAAGTGCCTACACCACAAAGCCCAAGCCCAAGCCCGAACCGAACCGAACCGAACCGAACCGGGCCGGGCCGGGTCGGGTCGAGTCGAGTCGGTCGGTCGCGCGCGCGTGTGTGGTGGTCATGATGCATGGTCTCCCTCCTCACAACAATGCATGTATTGGGAGCCCAAGGCCCCAACATGACTTCTTAGAAACAAGTATAAATCCTTGCCTCTTCCCTATAATCCCATGATGTGGGACTACTCAAACATAGGAGCCATTCATACACTTATTCAATCATTTTTAATAATTCACATAATGTTTGTAAACATTTCCAACAATCCCCCACTTGAATTTTTAAAAATATTTTAGAGCAGTTTCTTAATAAACATAAGATTGTGCATAAACAAAGGTGTCCAAGGACTTGAACCTTTGCATAGTGAGTAAGATTCAGTTTTTACTAGAGTGACACGTAGTCTTGAACTCTATTCTTGACATCAAACCACACACAACCTTTTCTATAGTGCAATCAGATAAGCCCGTGCATTTATGGCCCTGCACGTCTATCCCAGTTTAGTGAATGCTCTAGAAGTTTTGCCCAAACTCCATAGGAAACGGCCACATTTCCACATTCACAAAGGTGAGTCTATCAAGAGCACTCCTGAAGGTAGGTACTCCACTCCAAATAGAGTATAGATCTCATTAAGAGTTTCTATTAACTCATCCTCTAATCACTTCAGGAATACATGCTTCTTGGTTTATTAAATAGCATGTTCAACTCATATCACTACACAACTTGTTATTACCCATTGAACCTAGTTCTTGGGATCTCCAGTCATTTAGGTCGGGTTACCATTGTGCGTGACTCAACAATCTAAGGGCAATAGTCCCATTCTTTTAGAAGAGTTATGGACTTTCTCTCTGGACAGTCCTTTCGTCAAAGGATCTGCCAAATTTTCCTCACTACGTACGTAATCCACTCTAACGGTACCTGTGGAAAGTAGTTCTCTAACAGTGCTGTGCTTACGACGTATTTGTCGTCTCTTACCGTTATAGTAACGGTTCTGAACTTTTGCAATAGCCGCGGTACTATCGCAATGTATCAACACTGCTGGTATCGGTTTTTCCCATAAGGGAATCTCAGCTAGCAGATTTCTCAAATATTTTGCCTCTTCACTAGCTGTAGCTAGTGCTATCATCTCAGACTCCATAGTAGACTGAGCCAAAATAGTCTGTTTCTTGGATTTCCAAGAAACAGCTCCTCCAGCGATGCTAAATATGTAGCCACTGGTCGCTTTAGAATCATCAGATAAGGTATTCCAGTCTGCATCAGAATACCCTTCAAGTACAGCTGGAAACCTTTCATAATGTAATCCAAGGTTCATGGTTCGTTTAAGGTATCTCATTACCCTTTCAATAGCTTGCCAGTGCTCTATACTAGGTCTACTGGTAAACCTGCACAATAATCCCACGACATAGGCAATGTCGGGTCTAGTACAATCAGTGGCATACCGAAGGCTGCCAATGATGCTCGCATAATCAGACTGTCTTACACCTTCACCAGTGTTCTTAAATAACTTTACACTGTGATCATATGGCGTACTTGCATGTTTACAGTCAAAGTAATTATATTTCTTTAGTATCTTCTCAATGTAATGAGATTGGTCCAAAGAAATTCCCTTTTCTGATCTAGTAATCTTAATACCAAGGATTACACTCGCTTCACCTAGATCTTTCATATCAAAATTGACACTTAATAAGGATTTGACTGAGTTTATGGCATGAATATTTGACCCAAAAATGAGTAGGTCATCTACATAAAGGCATATAATAGTGCAAATGTCATTCTCAGATTTGTAATAAATGCATTTGTCACTTTCATTAACTTTAAAACCATTTGAAATGATTAAGTTATCAAATTTTTCATGCCATTGTTTAGGTGCTTGTTTTAAACCATATAATGATTTATCCAATTTACATACTTTATGTTCTTGACCATGTACTACAAATCCTTCAGGCTGGTCCATATAAATTTCTTCGTCTAATTCACCGTTCAAAAAAGCAGTTTTAACATCCATTTGGTGTATAAGTAAATTATGAATGGAAGCAAGTGAGATTAATACCCGAATGGATGTTATTCTAGTTACAGGTGAAAAAGTGTCAAAGAAGTCTATATTTTCCTTTTGTTTAAAACCTTTAGCTACTAGTCGTGCTTTATATTTATCTATAGTGCCATCAGGTTTTAATTTCTTTTTAAGTACCCATTTACAGCCTATAGACTTACAACAAGGGGGTAAATCTACCAAGTGCCAAGTCTTATTGGATTCTAAAGAATCCATCTCATCGTTTATAGCCTCTTGCCAGAAATCGGCATCTAGAGAAGATAAGGCTTCTTGGAGGTTTATAGGATCCTCCTCAATAGTAAAGGCACAAAAATCTGAACCAAAGTCTTTTATGGTTCTTGCTCTTTTACTTCTTCTAGGTTCAGCTTCAGAATTTTCATTAAGTTCTGTTCTAATAGGCATATTTGAAGTGCCCCCACTATTCCTTAATTTGAAAGGAAATTTAGTTTCATAAAAGTCGGCATCATTTGATTCAATTATATTATGTGCATTAAGGTCATAAAATCTATATGCTTTGCTATTAATAGCATAGCCTATAAATGCACATTCATATGCTCTACTTGCCAATTTTATTCTCTTAGGGTCTGGAATGCGAACATATGCTAAACAACCCCAAGTTCTAAAGTATGAGACATTGGGTTTATGATTCTTTAAAATTTCATAAGGTGAAATTTTATTCTTAGATTTAGGGATTCTATTCAGAACGTAGCATACAGTCAATAAAATATCCCCCCACCAATGTTTTGCTGCACCAGAATTTAATAATATGGCAACTACTAGCTCGGTAAAGGTCCTATTTTTCCTTTCTGCTTTACCGTTCATTTCAGGTGAGTAGGGTGCAGTTCTCTCATGTACTATACCATGTTGTTTATAGAAATCCAGAATAGAATTAGATTCATATTCTGTTCCTCTATCACTACGAAATCTCTTAATTTTTCTATTTGCTTGATTCTCAATCTCAGTTTTGAATGTTTTAAACATGTCAAAAGCATCACTTTTATTTTTCATAAGATATACATATGTGAAATCAGAGCAGTCATCAATAAAAGTGATAAAATAACGATGTCCCTGTCTAGTTAAAGTGCCATCAAGTTCACATATGTCAGAATGAATCAAGTCTAAGGGTTCAGAAACTCTATCAACAGATTTGTGAGGTTTCTTTGTGATTTTGGCTTGTGTACAGAATTCACATTTATCAGATTCAGATTCTGTCATTTTAGGTATCATATCTAGGGTGCTCATGTTTTGAATTATTCGTTTATTAACATGACACAATCTAGAATGCCAAATATTAAAATCACAAAGCATATAAGCAGAAGAAGTCACTTTATTAGATTCAACATTCAGTTTAAACATACCCTCACAAGCATAACCCTTTCCCACAAAAGTTCCCTTATAAGTAAGAGTGTACAAATCAGCCCCAATAACTTGAGTGAAACCAGCCTTATTAAGGAGGAAGCCAGAGACCAGATTCTTTCTTATCTCTGGAGTGTGCATAACATCTTTCAGAATTACAGTTTTTCCAGAGGTGAACTTGAGTTCCACGTTTCCAATCCCCGCAACTGTAGTGGTGTGAGAGTCTCCCAACAGCACTTTTTGATTTTCAGCAGCCGTGTATGTAGAGAACATGCCACGATCATAGCAGACATGGCGAGAAGCACCAGTGTCTACCCACCAACCCTCTGATCCACCAACAAGGTGAATCTCAGTAATCATAGCCGTAAGAGGCTCCTCAGTCAGGTTAGCCTGCGGTGCAGAGCTTGGCCTGTTCCGGCACTTTCGTGCCATATGCCCTGGTTTTCCACAGTTGTAACAAAGAAACAACTGTCCACAGTCATTCTTTTGGGCTGGTTTCTGCTGTCCTTTTGGGTTTCCTTGCGGATTCCCATTCTGTTTGTTGCGCCTGTTCTGATTCTTAAAAGATTTCTGATTTGGTTTCAGAACAGCGGGAGTGGTCTTCTTAGTACTGCTGTTATTCACAATCAGCACCTCTTCTTTCTGGTCTTGCTTGCGTGCTTCCTCCTCAATACGGAGGCGTGTAATCAAACTCTCTAAGGAAAATTCCTTAGTCTTATGTCGCAAAGTGTTCTTAAAATCTTTCCAGCTAGGGGGTAATTTGTCAATGATAACAACAATTTGAAATTGTTCGTCCAAGACCATACCTTCGGAGATGATCTCATGAGCTATTTTCTGAAGCTCATGAGACTGCATCTCTACCGATCTATCATCAGTCATCTGGTACTTTAGGTAGCGACTTACAGCGTATTTCTTTGCCCCTGCCTCCTCTGTGTCATATTTCTTCTTTAGTGCTTCCCAGATCTCCTTTGCCGTCTTTTCATCTGAGTTATAATAATCATACAGATCATCGCTCAGTCCATTCAGTATGAAATTCTTGCATAAGTAATCCTGTTCAGTCCAGGTCTGCAGTTGCTTTGACTGTTCAGTCCATGATGCCATCTTTGCTGCATCAGTCTCGTCAGGCTTGTCTGGTAGCTGCGGTTTTTCAGCAGTCAGAGCAGCCACCACCTTCCTGATCGTGAGGAAGAACTCCATCTTCTGACGCCAGCGCTTGAAATGCAGACCTTCGAACTTGAAAGGAGCAGCAGTCACCAGAGGGCCGTGAAAAGCAGAGGGAGGAGCAGAATCGTCCATGGTTGAGTTGGAGGCCATTGTTTCAGTTCGTCTTCAAATTGTTGGAAAACAATGGCTGAGTCGCGGACTAGGTCGCTTTCTTGAAGACGATTCAGCGATTTGGTCAGAGGTGCAAAAAAACGGTTCGAAAACAACTAAGTTTTATGATCCAAAAATATAAGTGCCTACACCACAAAGCCCAAGCCCAAGCCCGAACCGAACCGAACCGAACCGGGTCGAGTCGGTCGGTCGCGCGCGCGTGTGTGGTGGTCATGATGCATGGTCTCCCTCCTCACAACAATGCATGTATTGGGAGCCCAAGGCCCCAACATGACTTCTTAGAAACAAGTATAAATCCTTGCCTCTTCCCTATAATTCCATGATGTGGGACTACTCAAACATAGGAGCCATTCATACACTTATTCAATCATTTTTAATAATTCACATAATGTTTGTAAACATTTCCAACAACATTGAATAGATTTTAGATTTGCTTGATTGGTTTCTCAAATTTTTAGAGCAGTAGTGAAACCTCAAAGCTAAATAATATATAAATAAGTGAAGATACAAGGAACCAAAATTTAAAAAAAAAAAAAAAGTTTTCCACTTTGCTCTTGTTTTGGACTATCTATTTTAGCTAGAGCATTTTGTTGACCAAACATTAATATAAGGAGCTATTATACCATAGTCTCCGAATAACTACAAAAAATACATAGGCCAACACATCAAGCATTGTCATCACCCAAAATAATAGTCCTTTCAACAATTTCACGCTCTCATTTCTCCGGGTTAAATTTTAACAAGCATTAGAACTAGATATCAAACAAATTATAAACATTTGCTTTAGTATTTTCTTCAAGTAGAGATACGTGATTGTAGCACCCAGTCAAATTGGTATCATAACACTACAAGGACAAGAATTATAGAATAGCAGCAAATAATGACATACCATAACCATTGGAAGGA
Organism: Allium sativum; assembly: GCA_030737875.1. NCBI lineage: Eukaryota > Viridiplantae > Streptophyta > Magnoliopsida > Asparagales > Amaryllidaceae > Allium > Allium sativum. Next base: position 36,465,568 of record CM060922.1, read on the forward strand.
CAAGAATAACGTAGTAATAACGACAAATGAACAAATATAAGTTGGATGATACAACAGTCCTCAAACTAAAGAAAAAGCATTATAAAAAAATTTTAAAGCATAACAAAATATAGCTGTAACCCAACGCCACTAGCCCCATATAACAAAATATTGGCCCAAACGATCGGATATTCTTCCTATTATGTTACAACTCATGATTACTTATCATCTGTAACCTTCGTTTTCTTTTTCTTTACTTCAACATCGCCGTCATACAGAACTTCACAACCCTTGTTTTTCCTTTCTCTCCATCATTTGCCTCTTGCATGGTCTTGTCTTTCCTTTTCTTCTTCTTTGGCCCAGTTGTGGGTTCAACAGTTGAAACTCTATGACTATTCTGTGTGTTTTCCTCATTGTGCCCCTCAGTATTTTTGTTCTTGAACTTGTCTTTATTTTTCTTCTTCTTTTTTGTCTCAGTTATGGGTACATGGGCTTCTCTTCCAGCCATCATGCTCTTAACATCTTCAATCACTCTGAAAAAAGGAAGCCACAATTATAAGATTTATGTTCAGGAAGTTCTTCATTTTTATGATTGTGGATCTCTACTCATGGGTGCTCTCCTTTTAACCCGCATTGTTTATGGACGAGTTGCTACTTGTGATTCACTCATCTTTGATTTGAGTTGTTAATCAATTTCATGACTAACCTCTGTTTTTCTTTGGAACCATTGGACCGGCTGCTCTGTCTGACTGACCAGTCTAGAAACATAGAAAAACATACATAAAATGTGCTAAATAAATAATGACTTTAATACTATTAATCAAATTAGTTATTTTGTGAACATCGAAAACCACCTACATTATTGTTACAGTAGTTCATCAAAATGATGCTTGAACTGTTAATTAGCATATTTGTTGGTGGAGTACATAAAAAAATATCAGTACTTATTCTTAAATATTTATGACTTCTGTAGACACAAGCTAGATTTAGTATATTTCCTGTAAATTCAATTTGTAATTGGCATGTTGTCTCAAGCAATGAGTTTATTAAAGCAACTAAAGAGCAAGGCATTGCATTACAAACAATATCTTTAGACTCATACATGCAATGACATGAGGGGCTGACATGTATTATGAGTGAATGAATAGGACTTTTACATATTCTTATAGTTTGTAGTGATAATAAATATGCAAATATGATGTTCAAATGGAGCAAAACAAAATAATGTTCTTTGTCTTGATAAATATGAAGGATACTATTTAAATGAGAAAATATGACATACCTTGTTCTGGCCCAACAAGATGCAAGAAGAAATAAGTTTTTCTCCATTTTTTCTTTTCCTCTGCCTTACAACTCTGAGATCATTCCATCTCCATAATTAAAATTGCTACACCGGGTATGCATGCCATTCATCTCCTGCCCGCTGCCATCCTCCTCGAAAAACCATCAATTCCTATAACAACTCCATCCAAGCCTCATCTCTAACACCACTTCAAACCTTCAAAACAAAACAATTTTTTATTCATAGCAATTACAACCATCCCTACAAACACCACATCCACTCGTGCACCTCCTATCAAACTGCTACCTACATAACCATGAAACTAATGAAAAAGGTATGTAGTAATGATATGTGAATTTAACACTTTTGGTAAAGATAATTATTGTTGTCATCGTTGTGCAAAAATAGTTGGATTTAGCCACTCAACTAACATATAACAAGTATTTTATCAATACAAAAACAGTAATATCCTATCTTTTATCCTTTTAGCAAAAATATTCATCTTTCATTTATTCAGGAAAAAAAGAACCTGATTATTATAATGTAAAGGATAAAATATTTTCACAAAAAAGGATTAAAAAAATAATAAAATTGACACTACATCCAAAATGGAAATAATTTCGGTATTCATAGTTTATTTCATTAATTAATGCGCTTATTTTGTTTTTCCAAATTCTAGCACATTAAATATTAATTTATCCAGCGTTTATGTAGCTCATAATGCATCTATATTTTATCTGAACTTAAGTAACTGCAGTTGTAGAGTTCATCTGAAAATGAAAGAGTACATCGAGCTACCAGCATTAGTGTCCGACAAAACAGTTTCCAATGTACTAACAACAATAAAATTATACCTTTTGTTGCTTTACTCGGTGCCTTGCCTCCTATTAAAACCCCATTACTCCGCCCACCCCCTAGGGTTTGGGTGCCTAATGCCAAAGTGGTTGATCCTATTCTTGTTCCTCCTGTGGTGGAAGAAGATTCGACGACTATGGAGGATTCGAATATAGTTTCTGCAATTTCGTGCTCCTTACCTTTAGATTGTGACGCTACTCCTGATCTAGACATCTCCCGGGTTGACCAGGAACGAGCTTGGGTGCATGCTCCCTCTGGGATGCGCCTGGAATCTGGATCATGAGAATTATAACTATACGTATGTTGGACTAGCAGATGATGATCGACGACTTTTCTAATCGACTTGTTGACTATGACTTGAAGTTGTGGGATGAAGCTGAGCTTGGTGAGGATAATGGAATTATTCTGCAAGATCTTTCTTGGGATAGAAGTGTTATTTATACTCTTGAATCCTTGGGATACGTGCATGATTTAGTTAGGCGCTTTTCTCTCCATATTAGGTTTATGTTGCCTTTTACGGGGACATTTTATTTGCCAGATCCAGTATGAGTTGTTCTAGTTTTTAGCTTTGTGAAATGTTTATGTTTTCTCTATTCTGATGTCTGATAGTGACTGGACACTTCAAACCAACTAGCTGCTTTGTGCATGTGCAGAGCACCTGTTTTTTTATCTCTATAAAAGTCGTATGACCACTATAATCCGGCTTGCTTTGCAATATATATATATATATATATATATATATATATATATATATATATATATACCTAAAATAGCCAAGCAAACATTTGATCAATCAAAATCCAATTGACGAACAAAAATCTATCAGCAATTGCTAATTAACAAATTTGGATTTTGTGTTTATTGCAAACTACAACCAATTTTGGATCAATTTTATTCTAGAATTTGAAAAAGGCCGTCAATTCACATTGTTAGGGTTCAATTGTTGAAATATACTTAAATTCTTCAGATTTAAAATTGTTGTCGTAACTATAAATAAAATCTTACCAACATTTGAATTATAACCGATTTTGTATTAGGATTCAAACAAAAACTTATGAGCTAGTTTTCGCGACCCGTAATTTCAAACGGTTGCGTTGAATGACCTAGAGGTCGGAATCTCCTACGAACAGACTTTTCCGAGCTAGTTTTACTTGAGTGTTCTTTTTCCAGTGCTCCAAAAAACATATTGAAGTGTTACTTCACATTTATATTAACAGGTAAATTTCTCAAAATTAATGCAAAAGAAACAAGAAAATTATTATAATACACACATTACATACAACTCAGCATAAAATTATATTACGTAGTCATACATTACATACCAAGTTACTAAACAATAATTAGACCAGAGCAAGCAATGAAACAACTCAGTATACTACATAGTAATACAGTAACAGACCAGACCAGAGCAAGCAATTACATATTAATTTCGGAGATGCATTTCTAGAAATATGCATTCTAGAGCACCAATACCATGGAATATCATACATAAAAGCTGGAAGTACATCAACATAAAACTGCATAGCTATTAGCTGATACAACCCTACAACAGTCAACACTAAGTACTAATCCACACTCACTACTCGGTCTCAGCAACCAGCACAGGCATTACATAATACATAGCACAGTACAGTTCATATTTATCGATAGATGATGAGACGATCATTACTGCAAACTACAAAACCTGCAAACAAAAGTTTCAAATTACAACCATCATTGCATCACTGCAAACTACCATCACTACAAACAAACCACCATCACTACAAACTACCAACATTGTCCATCAATATATACAAAACCGACATCCCTTACCATCTACAACATACCCACAACAAATGTAACTAATCAACAACCATCAAAACATGCAACATTTTCATTCAAGCCTGCAAGTGATACAAAAAATAAAAAAAATAAACATGAATTTATCAAGTGTATAATCCTGTCATTCATAGTTAAAAAAAATGGAATGCAACATAACATACACATGAATTTATGGCGTAGTTTACAGAATTTTCTTTTGATCAGACATGACAAACATATTGTCAAGTCTGGAATGCAAAAAAATGGATGCAACATAACATATACATCCTGCCATTCATAGTTTACAGAATTTTCTTCTTAAACTGATGTCTTGCACAAATATTGTCAAATCTGGTCAGTCTTGCATAAATATTTACACTTGTCACAAGTCACATGTATCATGGATTCAAGGCGACAGGGGCAAGTTCATGTAAAAAGATTCAAGTCCAGATCACGGCTATACCAGATTGAATGATCATCAAGGCTCAACTGAAGCCACAGACCATAGTGATGCAAGACTGAACATTCAAGAATAAACAAGGACTCAAGTGAGAGGCAACCAGACATGAAAGTCAAGTGCAGACTACAACATAACTGATGACCAGAACTTCAAGTACAAGACATCAACATGAATATGTCCAAGAAAAATATGACCAGCAGACACACAAACACCATCATCAATGAACCAGATCAGTAGTGAACTTAAGAAGACAGATAACACTACATATGGTGACACAATGTAACAAGCTGAAATCTTGTATTGAGAGTGTCAATTCCTAAATGGTTGCATGTATGCACGTGTGTGTATATATATACACACACGCGTGCACTGCCTCGCCATTTCAGAATGTGACGAAACAGCAAGGCCAAGTCATAACTACACCAGACTTAACAGGGAACACAAGCCAGCCAACAACAAGGGACAAGCAGGTACAATTCCACTTAATAATAAACATGAGACAAAGAGTTTGCATGAATCAAATGCAAAACCCAAGTGATGACAGTGGGTAAGTTCTTAGGACTGGAATTGATTAGAACTCACAACAGTTTCAAGCATGAAGATGAATAGATCACAAAGTTGCAGACCGACTTAAAATGTCCAAAGAAATTCAAACAAGTCCAATTTAACACAAATGGCCGAAAAGAACTAAACCAAAATAATAGGAGTTTCAAGTGCACAAAGAAGCTCACAAGTATTTCAAGTGCAGTACACTCAAGCAAGTGTAGTAAACGCACGAAACATGTGCAATCGGAAGCACATAAATGATCAATGACAGTTAAAATACATGGACAATGCACATGAACGGCCAAAGTAGTACAAATTACAACAGGAGATACACTGAGCACAGTAGTAAGGCATCAAGAAGCAACATAATCCCAAAAACACACCCACATATACACATAAATGTTTGTATGTATATATATGTGTGTGTATATACATATATATAAGGGTAAATGTGTGTATATATGGATAAGCAATGCCACTAGTTTGGGTTATTTCTGCATTAGAAAATTTTGTATAGATGTGAGGGACAATCAGGTTGGTGCAGTTGTAATGTTAAATTCATTCTGCAAAATAACTCCTTATTTTCCGCAAGTGGGTTAAGTTGGTACAGTCTTTACATTGAGTGTGTGCGTCTCTCTCCTTATATATATATATATATATATATATATATATATATGTGTGTGTGTGTGTGTGTGTGTGTGTGTGTGTGTGTGTGTGTGCGCGTCTCTCTCCTTATATATATATATATATTTTCCGCAAGTGGGTTAAGTTGGTACAGTCTTTACATTGAGTGTGTGCGTCTCTCTCCTTATATATATATATATATATATATATATATATATATATATATATGTGTGTGTGTGTGTGTGTATGTGTGTGTGTGTGTGTGTGTGTGTTTGTGTGTGTGTGCATCCACCATTTAAATCCATGAAAAGTATACCTGTATAGGTTTCAATAATTGAATATGAGTGGGCTAACTTTATTCCGTCTGGCCCAACCGTACGGATGACCCGAAAGAATGTCATATGCAATCATCCCTCATTTTCCGAACATCATCTTCGGATATATGTTGAGTTATGCTCAATCATGTAACCCTTCTTTCCATATTAAAGATTACAAACACTCCACAATCAACCCTAAAAATTAAAAACATTATTACTTGGAAAATGATCAATAATATTTATGCAATTTATGTTTTTCAAAATACAAGCTATATATATGATATTGAAAGTAGGGCTGGCAATTACACCCGACCCGATGGACCCGACCCGGCGGGTCTCGGTTCTAGGCGGGTCAGGTTTGTCGGGTCTAAACTATACATTTCGAAAATCCGGACCCGACCCGACCCGAGCTTCGGATCGGGTCGGGTCTGGTTGAACAATAACACTAAAAATATATACATTTCAATGCTTTTTGGTCCGGTCTTTCGGGTTGGGTCTATGCGGGTCTTGATGGTATTTTTCATCACCTAGACCCGACCCGAGACCCATCAGGTTCGGTTCGGATTCGGGTCTTTTCGGGTCGGTTCGGGTTTTCGGTTCTAATTGCCAGCCCTAATTGAAAGGAAAGCATATACCACCTGATACTAAAATAATAATACTTAGAAATAGGAAAGAAGAATCAAAAATACAAATGTACAATAAGCTAACCTAATTTTTTTTTAATATAAATGTAAATATTTAGTTAATTAACTTGTAGAAATTACCCGTTAGATTGTTGTGCACACTTTGAAACCACAATCTTATCCAACTTCATCTATAATTTACCGTCCTTCAATTTTTTGGCTTCATCCTCTACAAATCTTCTCTACAAAAGCATCATATAGACAATTAAAAGAAGTACTAATTACAACTATAAGCCAACACTTATGTAAAAAAAACACTTACAAATTTTCTTGCATATGTCAGATCATCGGCAACATCAAATCTAATATACTCGGTTAGGAAGACAAATGAAAGTGTTATATTTAAATCTTATGAATATGAGGATATAAAATTTGTATTAAACAAAGAAGTCAACTGTGGCTACATTTAATTCCATAAAAGAAAATTAGTTACATTTGGAGAAGAGACAAGTGCAACGACTCCTTGGTTTGAAAAACAATGTTCTGATAACCGTGTTGCATATTTGACCAAGGAATACATGTTGAGCATATGCTGATAGAGATTGGAAGCAATTCCTAGGTCGATATGAAAGGGAACTTAGTCATGACATGACATGTCCCTGTGTACACAAAACATAATAATATGACCAATCAAAGAACAGAAGAGCTAGCCAATATATAGCTAATTGGTTTCTCTTTACACATACATGCCTCTAATTATCAAACATTATTTTGTTGGACAAATTTATGAAATCTAGTCTCTCTACCCCGGAGATAATTTCTTATTGAATATATTGAAGCTACAGATTTAGATATAATCCTTATCAAGGACCATGTGCCACTTCTGCCGAAAGAGCATACAAAAATAAGTCATGGTAAATTTGCAGCTTCAGTAACTATAATAAAATTAGCAGGTGGCTTATTTATACTTCATTGCATCATTATCTGTTCAATAATTATTGATTATCCATTATAATGGAAAGTACAAATAAAACAAATCACAATATATTAGCACTTAATTAACTACAGTAAAATCCATAACATGTCAAACCATTTGAACAAAACTTAATTCTAATGAAGGACCATGTGTTAATCATGAGAGTCTGCGAAGAGTACAGTTGGATGTAGAAAATTGTAGCAAGTTCAATTGTTGAAAGCTAGCTAAAACTATCCTCAACTCACCATACAAAATCTTATTTTTTTACATAACAACTATCAATGCTACATAGCAGAATCTAAGTTCCCTAGCAAACTTCGATGAAATGCACGTTCATAGTATTAATTTAAACTTTAAATTACATCATCAAGAAAGTGATGCGATTGGGGTTTTACCAGAGGCGGCGGCGAGCAGTAGGAGGAGGCGAGCAGCTGATCGACTACTGCTGAAGAAGCAGGTTACGCCTTTTAGGGGACAAGATGAAGAAACGATTGAGCGGAAGTAGATATAAGAAGACGAGCGCCGAGATCGGAGGTATTGCTTTTTTTGGGAAGACATAGAAGAACAAGTTTAGGGTTCCGATATAAAGAGGAATCGGAGTAATGGTTGTATTGGGTGCAGTGCGAGTTGGTTGATTTGAAGTGGTAGGCCTTGCCATTTATTTGATTTAATGTGATTACTATTTGCAGCAACTTAGATTTTATGACCAGTTTATAGATACTTTCTCACTGGTTATTACACTTTGACCAGTAGGATATGTCTATTTGGAAGAACTATAATCATTCTTATTCCAATCCAATGGTATTCAAATGAGTAATAAGTCAAAATTGTGGAGTCCGGTTCGGTCAATTTGCAAAACTCTCCAGATCGGACTTATCATCTATTGCAGCTTCAGAACAAAAGCACTCTACTGGATCATCCCCAAAATACTCCACATCGAAGAACTGCTTCATACGATCACATAAAAACAAATACTATAATTTTTAACAAAGCGATTTGGTTGTATTTATTTTTTGAAGTTTGGCATACTGGTTTTTCTTTTATTTGAAGTTTACTGGGAAAAAACGTGCCTTAATTTTTACTGTTTTACCCCAGTTTTGAGCTTTTTGCCTTATGCATATTTAAAGAATTTTGTTTTTTTATATATGTCATTTCTCTCCTTCAAGAAAGAAAGAAAAGAAAATTCAGTTTTAGATTGAATTCAAATAATATGAATTCAAGCACAAGACATGTCTTAAGACTCAAAGTAAAACCCTAAGGCACGATTCCTAGAAGAGGCTTAAGACAAAATCATTGACCATCATGGAGAATAAGACTTAAGACAAAACCCTAAGGCACTATTGTCGAGTTCATTTCTAGGAGAAGTCGTCGACCATAATGGAGAATAAGGCTTTTGAAGGAAGACCATCTGTATAACCGTGTTGAATGAGTAGCGAACGTGTTGGTAAATACGTACCAACTTTTTCTTTCTCAAGAAGAAGTCCGACGCATGGAATAGTTTTAAGCCTCTCCTCCTGATTTTCTTGCTTAGACTAATATACTGGCCTTTTCAACGGAATATTCAAATTAGCATGAAAGTCCTACCTTAGATGATACGCCTCGCTAAGCTCTCTCTTAGGCTGTGAAAGCGGTGCAGGTGCGAAAGAAGCCTTGCCTTGATAATAGCGCTTAAACACCTTACTTTTTCAGACGTATCTAAGCTAGGATAACGGGTCAGTGGAATCTTTATGCCCAAAACCCCGATTCCAGTAGTCATTTATTGGGTACCTCCCAAGGAGCGGGAACTGCCATTCTAACCGGGATTCCATCCACAAACGCAAAGTTTATGGTTGACCGATATGGCTCATCACCATTTAGCTATTGCATTTCTTTTTCTCGTTGCTGGTCATATGTGTAGAACTCACTTTGGAATTGGACATAGTATCAAAGATCTTTTAGAAGCACGTACTCCTCCGGGGGGGGGGGGTCGAACCCGGGATTTTTGGCAAGATTTCGCTGCAAAAGTCATGATTTTAGAGATTTCTCTTATTGATAAGTCAAAAGATCTTATTTTAAAATTATAGTAAGTAATACGCTAACCAATTCACTAAAAACCGCTCCTAATGCAGCAGCCAAAACTCTCTAAAAAAGGGTCTCAATTCACTGCTTTCCCAAGGGAGAGGCGAATTAATGAGAAAGTCACGACTTATCAAAATGTAACAGCAAACGAGAAAAACCAGTCGAATTTATAGGCAACCCTGAATTGATGTTGCTTACCTTGTCACTTCCTAGTCTGGATGAAAAGAGTGAGCAAATTGAAGCTCGGCACGTTTGCCCTGGCAAAGTCGATCTTCTCTACGACTCTCTGCTCGAACGTCCCAAGAAGAAAGTCAACTCCAAAAAGGTGACTAAGAAAGCTCCCGAAGTTGATAACTCTCTCGAGCGACCGAAGAGGGTCATTCTTTGGACTTAGATAAGGACACATCTAAGAAGCAAGCAGCTATTTCCCCTGAGGCGTCTAATTCTGCTTCCGTGAAAAAAAGTCTCTTGCTAACCCAGAGGTAACTACAAACAATTCTAATGATAAGCCAAAAGCGAATCTATTCATACTGTCGAAACTAAGAAAACATGTGTCACTGCCAGTTACAGATGCTTTGATAAGTAGCAACGCCTCTTCGAGTGAGAAAGAAGCAATGCCATTTTAACAAGAAGAGAGCTTACTGACTACGTGCCTACCAAGGAGAAAAGGCATGTAACTAGTTCGGGTTGAACCGCTAGCTATGCACCTTTCTTCTTGCAGTCTTATGGGACAAAGCTTGCTTCTTTTACTGTTTCGCTGCGGATAGGCCAGGAGTATGGGTTCCTGATCCATAGACCAATTGTTCTCATTTCTTAGGGCACTGTTCACAGAATATAGAACTCGTTTATCAACCCCGACAGCCTTACCAAAGTTCTAAGAGAGCGAAAGACCAGATCCGTCCATTTTTGCGGGTACCAGATAAGGCTTCTTTGGCAGTTCAGTCCCAATAGTCAGTTGCATGGTCCCTTGTTGGTTGTCATCTGAATGCGTCAGACTTCTTCTTGAGAAAGAAAAAGTTGGTACGTATTTCCCAGCATGTTCGCTACTCATTCAACATGCTGGTCGACGACATTTCCTAGAAATGAACTCAACAATACTGGGTATAAAGGCATAGCGTTACATTTCGGTATCAGAGCGAAATCCGAAATAGTATAAGATAGTATGGCAATGATTTTGTCTTAAGCCTCTTCTAGAAATCTTGCCTTAGGGTTTTACTTTGAATCTTAAGACATGTCATATTCTATCTTTCCTTATGATTCACTTGTGCTTGAATTCATATTATTTGAATTCAATCTAAAACTGACTTTTCCTTTCTTTCTTGAAGAAGAGAAATGACATATATAAAAAAAACAAAATTCTTCAAATATTCACAAGGCAAAAAGCTCAAAACTGGGAATAACAGTAAAAATTGAGGCACGTTTTTTTCTAGTAAACTTCAAATAAAAGAAAAACCAGTATGCCAAACTTTCAAAATTATATACAACCAAATCGCTTTGTTAAAAATTGTATTATTATTTTTTATGTGATCGTATGAAGCAGTTCTTCAATCTGGAGTATTTTTAGGATGATCCAGTAGAATGCTTTTGTTCTGTAGCTGCAATAGAAGATAAGACCGATCCGAAGAGTTTTGCAAATTGACCGAACCGAACTCAAAATTTTGACTTATTACTCATTTGAATAACGTTGGATTGGAATAAGAATGATTATAGTTCTTCCCGGTAGACATATCCTACTGGTCAAAGTGTAATAACCAGTGAGAAAATATCTATGAACTGGTCATAAAATCTAAGCTGCTGCAAATAGTAATCACATTAAATCAAATGGCAACGCCTACCACTTCAAATCAATCAACTCGCACTGCAACCAACACAACCATTACTCCGATTCCTCTTTATATTGGAACCCTAAACTTGTTCTTTTATGTTTTTCCAAAAAAAGCAATACCTCCGATCTCGGCTCTCGTCTTCTTGTATCTACTTCTGCTCAATCATTTCTTCATCTTGTCCCCTAAAATACGAAATCTGCTTCTTCAGCAATAGCCGATCAGCTGCTCGCCTCCTACTGCCCGCCGCCGCCTCTGATAAAACCCCAATCGCATCGCTTTCTTGATGATGTAATTTAAAGTTTAAATTAATACTATGAACATGCATTCCATCGAAGTTTGCTAGAAAACTTAGATTCTGCTATGTAGCATTGATAGTTGTTATGTAAAAAAATAAGATTTTATGGTGAGCTGAGGATAGTTTCAGCCAGCTTTCAAAAGCTGCACTTGCTACAATTTTCTTCATCCAACTATACTCTTCGCAGACTCTCATAATTAACACATGGTCCTTGATTAGAATTAGTTTTGTTCAAATGGTTTGACATGCTATGAATTTTACTGTAGTTAATTAAGTCCTAATATATTATGTATTGTGATTTGTTTTGTTTGTACTTTCCATTATAATGGATAATCAATAATTATTGAACAGATAATGATGCTATAAAGTATAAATAAGCCACCTACTAATTTTATTATAGTTACTGAAGCTGCAAATTTACCATGACGTATTTTTGTATGCTCTTTCGACAGAAGTGACACATGGTCCTTAATAAGGATTCTGTCTAAATATGTAGCTTCGATATGTTTAGTAAGAAATTATCTCAGGGGTAGAGACACTAGATTTCATAAATTTGTCCAACAAAATAACGTATGATAATTAGAGGCATGTATGTGTAAAGAGAAACCAGTTAACTATATATTGGCTAGCTCTTCTGTTTTTGATTGGTCATATTATTATGTTTTATGTACACAGAGACATATCATGCCATGACTAAGTTCCCTTTCATATCGATCTAGGAATTGCTTCCAATCTCTATCAGCATATGCTCAACATGTATTCCTTGGTCAAATATGCAACACGGTTATCAGAACATTGTTTTTTCAAACCAAGGAGTCGTTGCACTTATCACTTATCCAAATGTAACTAATTTTCTTTTATGGAGTTAAATGTAGCCACAGTTGACTTCTTTGTTTAATACAAATTTTACATCCCTGTATTCATAAGATTTAAATATAACACTTTCATTTATCTTCCTAACTGAATATATTAGATTTGATGTTGCCGATGATCTGACATGTGCAAGAAAAATTGTAAGTGTTTTTTTCTACATAAGTGCTGACTTATAATTGTAATCAGTACTTCTTTTAATTGTCTATATGATGCTTTTGCGGAGAAGATTTGTAGAGGATGAAGCCAAAAAATTGAAGGACAGTAAATTATGGGTAAAGTTGGATAAGATTGTGGTTTCAAAGTGTGCACAATAATCTAACAGGTAATTTCTACAATTTAATTAAATAAATATTTACATTATATTAAAAAAAAATAGGTCATCTATTTGTATTTTTGATTCTTTTTCCTATTTCTAAGTATTATTATTTTAGTATCAGGTGGTATATGCTTTCCTTTCAATATCATATGTATAACTTGTATTTTGAAAAACATAAATTGCATAAATATTATTTATCGTTTTCCAAGTAATAATGTTTTTAATCTTTAGGGTTGATTGTGGAGTGTTTGTAATTTTTAATATGGAAAGAAGGGTTACAGGATTGAGCATAACTCAAGATATATCTGAAGATGATGTTCGGAAAATGAGAGGGGTGATTGCATATGACATTCGTTCGGACCATCTGTACGGTTGGGCCAGATGAAATAGAGTTAGCCCACTCATATTCAATGATTGGAACCCATACAGGTATACTATTCATGGATTTAAATTTTGGATATGTATATTTATTTCAATATATATATATAAAGAGAGAGAGACACACTCAATGTAAAGACTGCACCAACTTAACCCACTTGCGGAAAATAAGGAGTTATTTTGCAGAATGAACTTAACATTACAACTGCACCAACCTGGCTGTCCCTCACATCTATTCAAAATTTTCTAATGCAGAAATAACCCAAACTAGTGGCATTGCTTATCCATATATACACACATTTACCCATATATATGTGTGTATATACATATGTATATATATGCACACACATATACATACATATATATATACATTTATGTGTATATATGCATGTGTTTTTGGGATTATGCTGCTCACTGATGCCTTACTACGGTGCTCAGTGTATCTCCTGTTGTAGTTTGTACTGCCTTGGCCATTCATGTGCATTGTCCGCGTATTTTAACTGTCATTGATCATTTATGTGCTTCAATTTGCATATGTTTCGTGTATTTACTACACTTGCTTGAGTGTACTGCACTTGAAATACTTGTGAGCTTCTTTGTGCACTTGAAACTCCTATTATTTTGGTTCAGTTTTTTTTGGCCATTTGTGTTAAACTGGACTTGTTTGAATTTCTTTGGACATTTTAAGTCGATCTACAACTTTGTGATCTATTCATCTTCATGCTTGAAACTGTTGTGAGTTCTAATCAATTCCAGTCCTAAGCACTTACCCACTGTCTTCACTTGGGTTTTGCATTTGATTCATGCAAACTCTTTGAACTTGTCTCATGTTTGTTATTAAGTGCATTTGTACCTGCTTGTCCCTTGTCGTTGACTGGCTTGTTTTCCCTGTTAAGTCTGGTGTAGTTATGACTTGGCCTTGTTGTTTCGTCACATTCTGAAATGGCGAGGCAGTGCACGCGTGTGTGTGTATATATACACACACATGTGCATACATGCAACCATTTAGGAATTGACACTCTCAATACAAGATTTCAGCTTGTTACATTGTGTCACCATATGTAGTGTTATCTATCTTCTTAAGTTCACTACTGATCTGGTTCATTGATGATGGTGTTTGTGTGTCTGCTGATCATATTTTTTCTTAGACATACTCATGTTGATGTCTTGTACTTGAAGTTCTGGTCATCAGTTATGTTGTAGTCTGCACTTGACTTTAATGTCTGGTTGCCTCTCACTTGAGTTCTTGTTTATTCTTGAGTGTTCAGTCTTGCATAACCATGGTGTATGGCTTCAGTTGAGCCTTGTTGATCATTCAGTCTAGTATAGCTATGATCAGGACTTGAATCTTTTTACATGAACTTGCACTTGTAGCCTTGAATCCATGATATATGTGACTTGTGACAAGTGTAAATATTTATGCAAGACTGAACAGTCTTATGACCAGACTTGACAATATTTATGCAAGACATCAATTTAAGAAGAAAGTTTTGTAAACTATGAATGGCAGGATGTATATGTTATGTTGCATCCATTTTTTTTTGCATTCTAGACTTGACAATATGTTTGTCATGTCTGATCAAAAGAAAATACTGTAAACTACGCCATAAATTCATGTATATGTTATGTTGCATTCCATTTTTTTTAACTATGAATGGCAAGATTATATATTTGATAAATTCAAGTTTATTTTTTTAATTTTTTGTATCACTTGAAGGCTTGAATGAAAATGTTGCATGTTTTGATGGTTGTTGATTAGTTACGTTTGTTGTGGGTATGTTGTAGACGATAAGGCATGTCGGTTTTGTATATATTGATGGACAGTGTTGGTAGTTTGTAGTGATGGTGGTTTGTTTGTAGCGATGGTTCAGTGATGGTAGTTTGCAGTGATGCAATGATGGTTGTGATTTGAAACTTTTGTTTGCAGTTTTGGTAGTTTGCAGTAATGATCATCTCATCATCTATCGATAAGTATGAACGGTACTGTGTTATGTAGTATGTAATGCCTGTGTTGGCTGCTGAGACCGAGTAGTGAGTGTGGATTAGTACTTACTGTTGACTGTTGTAGGGTTGTATCAGCTAATAGCTATGCAGTTTTATGTTGATGCACTTCCAGCTTTTATGTATGATATTCCATGGTATTGGTGCTCTAGAATGCATATTTTTAGAAATGTATCTCCGAAATTAATGTGTAATTTTTTGCTCTGGTCTGGCTGTTACTGTATTACTATGTAGTATATTGAGTTGTTTCATTGCTTGCTCAGGTCTAATTATTGGTTAGTAACTTGGTATGTAATGCATGACTACGTAATATACTTTTATGCTGAGTAGTATGTAATGTGTGTATTATAATAATTTTCTTGTTTCCTTTGCATTAATTTTGAGAAATTTACCTATTAATATAAATGTGAGGTAACACTTCAATATGTTTTTTGGAACACTGGAAAAAGAATACTCAAGTAAAACTAGCTCGGAAAAGTGCGTTCGTAGGAGATTCCGACCTCTAGGTCATTCAACGCAACCATTTGAAATTACGGGTCGGGAAAATGCAAAAAGCCGATATGGAAAGTGCTCTTTTTTGACCTTTAAGTGAATTGTTCCGGAACTTGTCTAAAACACTTCAAAACCATTTCAAATCATTTTATAAACATTATAAAATATTTAAATAACTTTTCCACTTTATAAATATTATTTGCTAATAACACTTTTGTAAATATTTAAAATACTTAAGTAAAAACACTTTTGTAAATACTTATAATGAGATTCGAAAACGTTTTGCAATGGAATAATTAAGTAAAAACACTTGTAAATACTTATAATATATTTTTTTAAACACTTTGCAAAACGTTTACTTAAGTAAAAATATTTTTGTAAATACTTATAACCAACACAAGAAGACCTGCACAAATACAAAATATTAAAACAAAACCGAAGTATCTGACAATCAAGATTAATTAGGCAAATAATTGCCGGAATAAAATTCGTTCTTGCCGGAATAATATTTGACGGACAAATGTTTGCCATGAAAATACAAATTTGCATGGTTACCCGCTAGAATAAATACATAACATTCAATCATTGTTCAGAATTCAATTAAGCAAGATGTTAGGAAAATATTTGCTAATCGGGCATATTTGCCCGTTAAATATAGGACTGGGCTAAATATTTGACATCCTGGCAATTATTTGACGGCTTAATATCTGCACCCGGCAAATACTTGCCTTTTCAATTTCAGGCAAATATTTGACAGCTAAATATTCGCCCTGTACAATGAGAACGAAAGTAGCCCTACTGTTAGTAGAGTAAATAATTAAATAGTAATTATAATTTAAGTAAATAATAGTTAATCTCTAGATTATAGTTATTTAAACCATGATTTATCTCCAAAAAATTATTAAATAATAATCCAGACCTTTAAATAATAGTTTAGTATTAATTAATCTCAGTTTATAGTAATATCCCTAAGTATAGTAAACATACATGTGAATGTTTATCGTTTATGGTTTATTTTTTTCTTGTTTATGGTTTATTGTTTACGATTTACTGTTTATGATATATTGTTTATGGTTTATTGTAACAAGTACATACTGGAAAATACTCAATTTTCGCCACGATGTCTTTGTCCTCAACAAAATATTGTAGAAATCTGGTTTATGGATTATTATTGTCGGTTTATGATTTATTTTTTAGGGTTTATTGTTTATGTTTTATGGTTTATTGTTTATGATTTATGATTTATTGTTTATGGTTTATAGTTTATCGTTTATGGTTTATCATTTACTTTTAATTTTTTATTGGAATTGTTTTTTCCAATAAACGGGGCATTTCAATTAAATGTTTTCTGCTGTAAAAGATTATTTTAAATAAGATTATATTTTGTTCCATCCGCCAAAGGGCAGGAATACCACCTATAAACTCACTATTCATAATCTTTACATATTGCAATCCACATGCGACATGTGAGTTGAAACTAAGACCGTGCTTTGATTTTCTTGATACAATACTAGTGTATGCATGAATCTATTGACAAATAGAATGAACAGAGCTCTGAATGTTATTGGGAACACAATTCCGACAAATTGTTTAATACTCTTCAGCTTGAATCTAGCAGTATGATTATTTTGTACAGTTAGCTCATGAGTAAAAGCACACCAGAATTCAAACGGAACATGTTTGGAAAAATGAAGAATTTTATATGTTGATTCATACCTGTGTATCTCTCCTTCTGATTGTTGCTTCAAGGCAATCTATTATTTTATGTTTCTCCTCTTTGGAGCATGCAGCTTCTCCATGCATATTTCTTATGTAATATTCCTATGATTGAATACAGAAAAGGAATGTAGGTTCAATAGTTTAATAAAACAACTACAAATATAGGGACCCATAATTAAAATATAAGGTTATACTGTTCCTCAATCAACTTTTATGATAGCCTTTTAAACAGTATGTAAACAAATAATGAGTACCATAAATCAGTCCCACACCACATTCCAGGCGACCAACAAAGGAATTTACTGTAGTCACGAGACTTAAGAGGTTTACAAGATGAGCCAATCTTTGGAAAACTAGTCATTTAATGACTTCGCTTAATCTCGTGTCCTTAGACAATCTACCAGTAATTTTAATGATATTATTAGCTTCTATAAAATCTTAACCTACAGTATCATAACAACCTAAGACACAGAAGTAACAACTTTCTTATAAGACGGGGATTATGGGAGCTAGTACTTAAACAATACAAACTAGTAATCACTTTGGGATGATAAAATAGTTAACTTGAATGCATAACACAAGATCATTGATTAAACTGTACAGAAACTTATGGAAGTTAACAGTTGACCCATCTCAATCAAAATATATATAAAAGCAGTGGCATAAAATCTATGCTAGCAAACATGTTGGGTGATTTTGCAGTGCAAGAAGGAGAACAATATCGTAACATGCAAATTACACTACAAGAAAAAGCTGATTTTTCGATGCCAAAATGGCGTCGGTATGGCATCGAAAAAACCTGTTTTTGACGCCTTTCCGACGCCATTTTTGGTGTAGTTAAAAACTTGTGTGGAAAAAAAATTCGACGTCTTTTCGACGCCAAGCGTCAGGTGTTTTCCGACGCCATGCGTTAGGTGTTTTCCGACGCCTTATCGACGCCTTATCGACGCCATGCGTTAGGTGTGTTCCGACGCCTTCCCGACGCCATTTTTTTGACGTCGTACCGACGCCATGATTGCACCAGAATATGAATACAATTTTCGGATTCCTCACGCTTTATCAAGCCATTTCGACATCATTTCCACAGCAAAATTTCAATATTTTTACTTTATTTTTAACTCTAAAACTCTACATCAAACAGATTTATTCTAATAATACTGAACATACACCAAATGCAAATATCTCAATTAAACAAAATAATATTGCTAACAATAGTACAAAAAAAACAATATATTCAATGAAAAATTCATATAACATAAAGCATTCACGGTATTATCTGGTACAATGTAAATTAGGGCCACATGCACGCTAATATATCTAAGCGGAAACCATACCCACACCAAGGACAAATTGTTATCTCTTAGTACATAAAACCTATCTTTCCAATTTATACATGTTTATACAACACTATCTAAAACAAGTTAGAACAGACCACAAGGGTCAAAACTGTACCTTCCCAACTCTCTTAAGATCTAACATCTTCCATTTTGTAGTAGACTCTTTCAAAGACATATCCACATCCTCAACATCGATACAAAGATATTTTAGTTTACAAATATAGTGACATATAATTAAAATATGCTTGGTCGAATACAGTTACAATATAATATAAAGATAAAAAATGGACGGTTGTAGAATACATGATGGCTTCGTATTTGTAGTTTAGCTTTGATCAATAAATCTAAACTATTCTCATATCTATGTTTAGATTTGACCAATTTCTTTTCTAAATTTGAACACTTGGAACAATGGACACCTATATTTTCCTGCTGATGCATGTCCTTTACCGTGATTTCCATATAATATACACCTTCCCTGCATAATCATTAAAACTGGTATTTCTCTTTTTTGCCACAAATTTCTACTTTGATATCTATTGCTTACATACAACTATGCCGACAAAAAGTAATGCATTTAGCCCACCTACACTTGACAGGTAGACCTGGCAGTGAATTGGTGTCCAAATTAAATACCAATGGTCACATAAAAAAAACTATATTTTCATAACCCATTTTTGCTGACCATAAAAACCTATGTAAACTCACTCATAAGTCATAACATCGACCATACTTGAGATAATTAAATAATTACTGACCATAAATGAGATAATTGAATATTTATCGGTAATGCCGTCATGGACCATGGACTTCAGTCGTCATTCGAGGTAAAAGGAATATGCTTTTCTCCCCTACTCATGGTAAGTTCATCCAATATTTCAGTTTCCTGTTCAAACATATATTATCAGCTATTAGATATCTACAAAAAGTAATGATTACACCATTATAAACATTTTAGGGTAAACTAACGGCTGTTTTGGACTTGATTCATTTGACTGTGTGTTGCAGTAAATCAAAAGGTAACATTACCTGAATTGAAAATCTTTGCTCCCCCATTAACGACACATAGACATCTATGCGCTTTTCTGGATCAAATGAATCTTTTGCTCCAGCATTAACGTTTTCATCTCCCATCACTGCATCCTTTAGACCGTTTAATTGTTTTGCAAGTACATCTTCCTGCATAATAATAGATATGTTAATTACAAGACAAAGCATATCTTTTTCCTTGTCCATAATAACAGATATGCATAATAACAAATTTGTTAAATCTATAGCATATCTTTTTCCTTGTTCATGTGCACACCAACAATCTTGCAAGTATATCTTGTTGTCCTTTGCTGAATATAATATTCTTCTCTAAAAATGCATCAAGCAATCATATAATTCAAGTCATCATCAAGATGAGCATATTTACCATTAGGACGACTATGACGAAAGAGTTGAGGTATACTTACAAAATACGAAGAATTCTGCAGTAATTCCTACTTGCATAAATTATTGTAATCCCTCATTTTCTAAATCCAGTAAGCCCAATGCTAAAACAACTATCAACTATTATCAAGCATCTGACTCCCTCAATGACGCTAAAAAACCTGACATCACCAAATAGATTAATCCGGGGAACAAAACCAATTTTAATTATAATAAATCTAATAATTTATATCCTGAACATAACCATTTACCTGATTTGAACAAGGTTCATAGCAGCACTAACAGTGTTCTAGATACGGCTGATAGGGCTTATATCAACATTAAAGTTCATTATAACAATTGTCATAGCAATCTAATCCAGCTTCCATACTAAGGGAGTCGAGTCTGCAGTCAATATTTTGATAATCATGAAAGTAAAATGGTCTTCAACTATTATAATGCTAAAATTAGTAAAAGTATGGACTATAATGGGAGATTCCCACTTGTTTATTTCAGATTCAAGTTCTACTCCCCCAACAGTGCTCCAAACAGTCTTCTTCTACAACATCAAAAGGGAATATTCCAACTTCAAGTCGATAATCAAAGAATTAGAGAGTCTTGCTACATAAGCAATTTAAACAATTAAGTCTATCACATACCTGATTGGTCTTATGGAGAATCCTACAACACCAACCTAAAAACTTACTTCTGATCCGACAAGATTGGAAGATACCAGGTCAGATCGAGAGCATCTCATCCCAGATCTACCTTTTTCTAACTACTGGAAGCTTCGAAGTTCACGACTGAAATCAAGGCATTAGCCGATAACAAGTGCTTCAGTGTTCCGTTCCAGGTTACAATGGAAGATTCTGCTGATAGAAGAGATTTAGTTGATGAGATTGAAGAAACTGAAGTGTGGAAGTCGATTAAAGAGATTTTCAGGGAGAAAATTGTACAGTCGAGGGTTCCGTTGGAGCCGCCATTTCATTAAAGTTGGGGTTTAGGTTTTCGCTTCAAGCGTCTTTAATTCATTTATGTCGGGCTTTTCCTGTTTGTTTTTCTTTTTTTTTTAACCCTTTTTTTTATTTCTGTTATATTAGTTTATTTTTTATTTATTTTAAATAAATAAAGCATAAATTGTTCAATTTTTTCCGTTTAATCTTGCCATCAGATCCTATTGTCTCTTTTATACGGGGATTAATCAGGGATTTATTTCTTACGCATTAATGGTATTAAACGGTTTCATAATGTTAAATACTAGTATTACCATACAACGATGGGAAAACCAACCGTTAAGATGTTTAAAATAAAATATAAAACTATTTCTCAAAACTTATATTAAGTCAGATTTTAATGAAAAAATATATAGCATAATTTAGAAGAAAATGAAAAAGATATCTAATAAATTTTATTTTAGTTACGACTTCGACTGAAAAAATACCTATATCGTTTAGAAAAAAAGGAAGCAACTAAAATACTGCAGATCTAGTTACAATATGCACTACGTACACATATCCAAACTAACTTTTTGTTATTGAACGATTATGAACTCATATTCATTTAAAACCAAATCAAATCATTCAAAATAAATTGATTTAGTTAATTTATTTGGTTTACCAAAGTTTGCCGACTTCTTATTTTGAAAAACACATTTTCTCAATTTATAATTATAAAACAAGAGAGAAAGAAAGTGATAGCATGACATAAATTTTGAAATAAAGAAAGACATATTTCTATCAGTTGATTTTGCCACTTTGAGAAAAAATTGATAAAATATTTTATATCATTAACAAGCCAAACACCCTTATAACATGTCAAAACCATAAAACAAAAATTACAATCATGCAAATGGAATATTAAAATTTCTCTGTTGTATGATCAGATCAACGAAGTATGAAAGCAACAAGATAATAATGAAATGAACTAAATACGCTTGAATGATAAGAATTGATGAACATGAGACAACAAAATCTACTCAAATATCATATTTCAACAAAGACTGCAACAATTGTGCATATCAAAATATTCAAGTTGCAAAGAGAATTGGTTACATGTGGGTAACACAGTCTAATAACTAAGCACTATATTCATGAATGAGAGAGCTTTATTTATCCAAGTTATAGTTTCTGCAATCACCAATGCAAGCATCCTCCATTTTTTCTAGAGATCCCCTTGTTGCAAATATTTGCAAATGCCCTCATATGTTTCAATTCATACCGAGTTAAGGTTCCACGGTGTGATTCATATAAGCTAATAATCTGCATAAATGATCTCAATAAACAAAGTACCGATAGATTGCAGAGATTTTTTGCTTCATTTAAAATGCAAAATATATTTTGTTAGACAAGAGAAAAAACAAACAGCTCGCTGCTTTTTAGTTTTTTTCACTATAGATTTGTGGGTAGTGATAAAACTGATATAGTTGTATTTTTGTATTGACTGCCCACATGTAGCATTTTTGTAGCAAAAAACCCAATTTTAGCTCATAATCTTCTGTTTTAATATCTGGGTCTTTATCAAAATTTGATTTTGAAATCTCAAAATCCAATCTTAGAGATGAGAAAGCATGGCTGGCAACTGCCTTATCACCCTCTTCAGGGTATGGCTATAGCTGTGTTTTTGGCTTTGGGGTTTGCTTTTTATGTGTTTTTTCTTCCATTTGTTGGAAGAAGAGTGTTTGAGTATGTTGTGTTGGCGCTCTACACTCATTTAGTTGCATGCATTTTCTGCTTGTATGTTTGGTGCGCTGCTACTGAGTACTGACCCTGTTGACCGAGGAGTTTTTAAGTCTAAGAAATATCTTGATGTAAAAGAAAGTGCAAAGCTAAATGATACAGAGTTTTAAACCGAAAGCTCAGTTGATGATCATAACAGTTCAGTAAAATTGTCTGAACAACTTCAGAAAAAGAGATCAAGATCCTGCTTTACAAACCTAGTAATGAATATGTTTGGATGGTGTCCTTTTTCCTATGTGAACTGCTGCTATAATGGAGATGAACAAGCAAGCGAGGATGGCATGTTTTATTGTAATTTATGCGAAGTTGAGGTCTTAAAATACAGTAAGCATTGCAGAGTTTGTGACAAATGTGCAGATAGCTTTGATCACCACTGCAGGTGGTTGAACAACTGCATTGGAAAAAAGAAACTTCCGGTGATTTTTCATCCTTATGATTTATGCAATTCTCATGCTTATTTTGCGATGGCCAATCGAGATCGACGTGCTCATTCTCTGCTTCATGGAGCGAAGGCATTTCTCCACATAAATTAGTGCAAAACTAGGAAGCAGCTTCTCGTTGATGCCTTACATTATTGTAGTTGCTTCTTGTACATTGCTAGCTATGCTTGCAACTCTACTGCTTGCTCAACTCTTCTTCTTCCATTTTCTTCTCGTTAAAAAGGGCTTAAGCATGTACGACTACATTGTTGCCTTAAGAAAGCAGGAACGGTCCGGAGTAGGTCAGCAAAGTCCTTAGATGTCATCAGTCAGCTCATCCACTGCCATTAGCAGTGCAAGCTCTTTCAATCCGTTTCGCCGTGATGCATGGTACACTCCGCCACGGCTGTTCCTTGAGGATCAGTTCAACTTATTTCAATTATCATATGCCTTAAAAATAAAAATTTCAACTTATTTCAATTTTAATTTTTTATATTATAATGACGCATCAATATATATTTTATTAGGCATCTAATACAAGACATTAGTGAAAAAATATGCAAATAATACCATTGAAACATAATTTGAAAACCAATCAGTCGCTAGCTTCTTGAACGAAAGTGGTAAAAAATATGAAGATGAAAATATAAATATGTCAGCTAATCAGGCTACCATCAAGTTTGAAAAAACATCATGCAAATTTTATCCTATTGTAAATGAAAAATTAGCAGCTGCACAATGACTGAACTGGTATGAGATTCTTATAATATAACCACTTCAGTGTTAATAGTACGCTAAAAGAAAATCTTCTATCATCATTACAGGACTACAATACTAGTGAAATTTGTCCATATTATAATAGGTATTGACGATTGGTACAGATGAACTAAAAAAAGAAAACAGCTGGTGTTGTTCATTTTCTTATGGGTAAAAATATCCAAGTTTTTGATATCTTATGTGCTACCAATCACTATTAATAATAACAAAAAATAATGCTAAAAAAATGAAATCAAATAACCATGGTATTTTATCCATATTTCCATGATCAACTGAAACTAGTCGCCAATTTTCAATCATTTTCTTATAATTTTTTTTATGCTATCATCTGCTAAAAAAACGAATTGAATCAAGGAAATGAACAACGACCGACAAGTGGTAGGACCAGCAAGTGAAATGGCTTCTTAAAGTTGAGATCTAAGAAATAAACAGTAAGCAATGTTAAAAAAATCAAGGAAATACCAGAGTTGACGAATAGAAGGTCAAATCGGAGTTGGAGACGAGAAGATCGATGACGAAAAGGAATGAGGGTCGGCGACAAGTGCTGGTTATTAGGGAATAGAAGGGGTTAGGCAGGAAGCAGCAAGCAGCAACAACGATGGTGAGGCTGAACGAAGGAGGGTATGTGGCCGAGGGGAATAGGGTTTCAACACTGAGTGGAATGGATAACCTAGAATTGTAGAGAAAACGGAGTCGGATACTTGCATCAGAGAGGAAATAGGATCAGAAAATGGAGAGAAATGGGAGCGTGAAATCGGAGTGGAACATGAGAGAGAAAGAAGGCGTACCTTTTGGCTTTACAGAAATTCATTTTGTTTTGCAGTAAGCAGTCAGTTTGATGATAGAAAATGCATATAATTTTCAATTAAAAGTTATCATTTTCAGTAGAATCAACATATTTGATGATGTAGATGATTGAAGAATTCGAATTTCCCATGGCTGCGACTGATCGAACGATCACGACTGTTTTCCAACAGTTGTTACCGTTGGCTGTTGAATTTGAATTCAACAATGAACAAAACATACCGTTTTGGACAGGACCCCCTGGACCCCCACGACCTGACCAGGCAGGTCGAACCCCGTTAGCGGGCGCCTTGCCCCCGCACCCCCACCTATGGGATTGTCACCCCCTAGACCCCCCTCTGTAGAGGATCATATTTGACAAGGTTTTTGAAAAAAATTCAACATTTCTAACGTCATTTGTTTACATGATTAAAAAAATAAAGATGTCGGACTGACATCGCTATTTTCCTATGTCTTTTCGACGACATTGTTATTTTTTTCAGATAAATAAATGGCGTCGAAATGGTGTCACTGTCTTTCGATGCCATTTTTTATTTATAACTTTTCGACGGCATCGCAATGACATCAAAAATTTTCGTCGGTATTTCTCATCTTTTTCTAATAGTGAAATGGCGTCGTAATGGCGTCGAAAAGTTCCGGTGTCGTTTCGACGGTATTGTTCTAATTTTCGAATTTCCGACGACTTTTTAGCGTCCCCTTTTTTTGGCGTTGCAATGGCATCGGAAAATTTCGTAGCTATTTCAGCATTCTTCTAGTAGTGTTAATGGCGCCAATGTGAAATAAATTGCGTTTGCAGTCCACCAGAGAACCAGAGATTTTACTAAGGGAATAAATCCAAAATTATTAATCCTGAGAACATGGAGCTGCCTAAATCAGTAGGGACTGAATTTTTGGATCATCTCTATTTCCATTATCCATGCAAATATAATATGCAGATAGTAATAAAATTAACTGTGAAGCAACAGATCCTACAATGTCAACAAGGGTAATTATTATATTTATCATAGCTCTATTCCATGAGTTATATGCACTGAACTGAGCAAGTGCAAGTGATCCCTTTGCAGGGTTGAATGCTCCAATCACATGAGCTTCTTGAAGAGTCAAATAATGAAGTTGCTGTTGAATGGCATTAATGTAAAAAGAAAACAAGAACTCACTCAAAAGACAAGGCTAGATCCACAAATGCAATTGTTTGTCTCAGCTGTGTTCTATCTACAGGAACTGTTTCTACTCTTATATGATATATATTATGTGCACCATACAAATAATCAATTAAGGAACTTTTGGATATATGCCTTCATGTTGATTATTATATTAGACTCGCGGTTAAAAGCTTCATTATGTGTACAGGTATTGTATATTATTACCAAGAAAAGAACAGAATGAGTGGTCTTTGAAAAAAATGTTGTTCTCCAACAATTTTGTTTAGGTTTGTTTCCTGAACATCCTACACCCGTTAATTACAAGATATTTGGGTAATGAAAACTATCAAAGAAAATATACGGTTGAAATAACTTACCAATCCGGAAGAGATTCCCATGTGAATGCATGCAACTAATGTGCAAAGCTAAATGGAATAACAATGTGGTAAACATATTACACATAGTGATCTGTCTTTTTTTTACACGTTCAAATATAGCATTTAAAAATAAAGTGGCAGAAAATGTTGCTATTCGAAACCATACAGTTTTGATACTCCATTTTAACATATCTATTCTTCATCTATCGAGTATGACCAAAGCATATGAAAAAACAACTATTTCTAACAAAAATACTATGAGCATCAGCCATTTTCTTTTCAACTACCTTCAAAACTAAACAAAGATAGAGGAGAACAGCAAAACTTTGCACAATAACGCAACTTCCTCTCATTTCTATATCACTGATTCAAGAGGTTTGCACCAATAAAGATTCAGTAGCATCAAAAGAAACCAAGAACTTGGAGTTTGCATATCATTTTCCTGCATCTGCCAGTTCCAATTGCATGTCCTATTGATATATCTCTTCGGGTTTTTCAATGTTGAAATTTGGAGTTGTGTACTATTTGTTTTGTTATGAAAATTGAGAATTTTCCAGTATGTATTGTAAAAATAAATCATAAACAATAAACCGTAAGCAATAAACATTAAACAATAAAACATAAATAATAAAATATAAACCATAAACGATAAATATAATCGAATGTGATATTTTATTCAACCCAACCCTATTTTAACCAAACCCAACCGTATTTAGAAAACCGTTTTTCCTTAGTAATTGGGGCATAGGCATAGCAATTTCATCAAACAAGTGAGTTACAAACTCTTTATCCTGATATATCTCTTTGGGTTTTTCCAATTGCATTTCCTATTTAAACAAGAAGATCACACTGAAAAGCTCTTGAAATCCGAAAGTGCAAATCTTTTGCACTATTCTCAATAAAAGTAAAAGTGCAAGTAAAATTTAAAACAATAAGCGCTAAATGCTTGCGCCTATTAACTTAAAATACAATTAGTTCGTGGAATTATTTAAGTGCGCCCAGCCTTCAGCATCTACACTTGAGATTTGGAGTTCTGTACTATTTGTTTTGTTACGAAAATTGAGTATGTTCCAGTATGTACTTGTAACAATAAATCATAAATAGTAAACCATAAACAATAAACATTAAACAATAAATCATAAACCATAAATGATAAATGTAAATTTTAAATCATAAACAATAAACCATAAACAATAAAAAATTAAAAGTAAACGATAAACATTAAACGATAAACCATAAACAGAAAACCATAAACAAAAAATAATAAACAGTAAATCGTAAACTATAAACAATAAACAGTAAACATTAAACAATAAATCGTAAACAATAAAAAATAAACCATAAATCATAAACACTAAACCATAAACAATAAACATTAAACAATATATCTTAAACAATAAATCATAAACCATAAATCATAATCTGGAAACCATAAATCATATACCATAAACCATACCATACCAATTCTTCAAATATACCACAAGTGCCAACACATACGATCAAGTACATAATTTAAAATACAATTCAATTATTCTACCACAATTCAAATAGTCTACCACAATTGGTGCTTTAATTGTGTCTCTTATCAAATTCAAATATTCTATACATCAGAGTATATTCCAACATTTGCCACTTTTAAATTATGTACTTGATCGTAGGTGTTGACATTTGTGGTATATTTGAAAAATTGGTATGGTATGGTTTACGGTTTACGGTTTATGGTTTATGATTTATTGATTAATGTTGAAAATGAAATGATTTGGTTGATGAGAAGTTAAGAAATGGAGTAAGGAAATGTTTTCCAATGTTAATAACGTATATTTTCTAAATATAGAAAATAAGGATTTGTGAATATATGGA
This sequence comes from Allium sativum, assembly GCA_030737875.1. Lineage (NCBI taxonomy): Eukaryota > Viridiplantae > Streptophyta > Magnoliopsida > Asparagales > Amaryllidaceae > Allium > Allium sativum. Next base: position 36,493,852 of record CM060922.1, read on the forward strand.
AATGTTTTCTAATGTTAATTACGCATATTTTTTAAATATAGAAAATAAGATTTGTGAATATATGGAAATGTTTTACAACGGTTATAAGAGAGATTTTCTAGAATATAGAAAATAAAACTAATATAGGAATTTGTATATACTTGGACATCGTTTAACTCAAAAATGGAAATGTCGAGTTATAATTCTGTATTGGTTTATATTGGAATGATATATTATTTTATTTCGATATATAAAACAATAATAATTTTTTATTATTTAATTTAACTGTTTTGGAATTAAATTAATATTATATCGATATTATATAGGCCTTGAGAATAGTTGTTTTTCAAACGACCTCCGCTTTCGACGAAACAAGTTTTATCAAAACCATAATAACTAATTATTGTTAGTTTTCCAATTCTGGGTCAATTGGAGTTGTTTTGTGAGCGTGCGATAATTTAACGTGAACGGATGAAAAATGGAATTTAAAACAAAGCTATTTTTTTCAAACGAGTCAGAATTCGACCAAACAATTTTAATTGGGACCGTAACGCCAAGACATAACAGCTTGTCCATTTTCATCGCGTTTGGATATCGTGTGTGGCGGTATGAACATTAAATGTTTAATGTACATAGCATTGATTCAACTATTAAAATAATAAAAAGCAAAATAATAAAATATTAGAACCAATGCTGTAACGTCCCAGATTTTTGAACGTAATTACGAATATTTAAATCTGTTTAAATATTGATTTAGTGATATTAATGGATTATATATCGAATTTATTATCAGAAAATGGAGTTCGAATTTATATGTTTATAAATTAATTAAATGAGCTCGCAACGACGCCGCAGTTCATAATATTGAGTTTCGAACTTCAATTGAATATACAGAATCCGATATAAATCAGATTTCAGTGAAATAAGAAACGTTTGAATCTATATGATTATATTTTTCTAATAAAAGAGAAAAATGGAGATTTCGTATTATAGATTTCAAGTTATGTCCAATTTAAATTTTCAAATAGTCGCTATGGAATCATTTATAAGCCATAATGATAATTTAATATAATTAAATATTGGTTTCGAATTTGGACGAGATCTTTGAGACGTAGTTACAATTTAATTTTTAGAATTTTACTGTAATTTTTAATTTGGAAAATATGCCACTTCTAATTTGGAATATTTTGCACCCTATATCAGCATTTTGGGGTATCACAATATAAGTTAACTTACCGATATTATTATATTTTCGGGATCGTGGGGCATTGCTCGTCACAGCGGTATTCTTATTTTTGTCCATAGTCTTTCATAGATGAACGAAATTTTACGTAACGGATACCCTACAAAATCTAACCATAATAAAACAAAATAGAATACACCATATTGAGCACGATATATTGGAAATCTTCCAACTCTATAAAACTTGTCCCAGCCTAAGCATGAAAAGTCCAATCAAAAATTAAACACTATCGATGTAAACATACTCTTCTAGTATGGGCAGCCGCAACATTTCATTTCATAATTAAATGCATGCCATACCCTATACGTTGAATTTACACGTCCACCATACCTTTATTTACACATCCCATACCCTAGTACACGTCCTATATTTAGACAACCACGTCCTCCATTCTGTAGAGACCTCACCATACCTTAATCTATTTTGTGTTTATATATAGAACCCAGGATTTCAACGCGAGAAAAATATTTTCCAAACTCATATGTACTGAAAACATAAATAGCAAAACCTCTCCATGCACCGCCATGACAAGCGGTTACGAGCAACAAGAGATGACGATGGGGAGGGATTGTTTGTAGTTGTAGAAGGCGTGAATCTGGAGCTGGATTACCGGAGTTGTTATGGAGTCCACTGGTGCTTGAGTTCAGGTGACAACGGGGAGGTTAAGGCACATCCGGGTGATGCCGTGGTGTTCCTAACGATGTGGCGAGTTAAGTGAAAACGATGGGATGGGGGTTCACGTTCTATGGAAACAATGGCGTTCCAGGTGTTGAAGGCGGCATGTGTAATGGGTTGAATGGAAGTAAAGGGATGCTATCAATGGGTTCAAGGAAGCATGAATGGGATAAATACTGGAGTAACTATTTTGAAGTGTGGAATATGTGCCATGAAGAACTGAGAAGCATGGGACGGGGACTTACATACAAACGTGAAAAAGGGAAGGAGGCACTTAAATAATGGAGAAGTACCACCACGTGAAGGGGGTATTCGAAAGTTGGCTGAAGTAGTGTTATTACGTGAGGGAGTAGAAAACATGAGATGGAAGGGAGATTCAAAACATGGGATGTTGGCTGCGTTCTTGTAAAATGGAGCAAGCTGTTTAAGTACGGATCAAGGAGTTTAGTCGGCTAACGACGGGGTTGTGGCGAACGGAGGCGGTGCAGTTGGCGGTTTCATGTAAATGGAGAAGAGGACGTGAACAAGCAGACACAGGAGTGTTTAGTTAGCGTAAGCAGCATGAATGAAGTATGCAGTGCATGGATATTTCGTTTAAATGGTGGGAGAAGTGTTAGCTCAGTGGTCAGAGAGTGTAGCCTGTGTTAACATGAAGAAATGTGGCGTTGGCAGTAGTACACAGTTGGAGGAAGGCTAAGTGGAAACTGGAGGATGGAATCATAGAAAGTGGCATGCATGAGAAGTGAAGTATAGTTCATGCGTGTTTCAGGGGAGATAACGTAGAAAAGAGGAATGAAAAGGGTGAGTTCATGAAATTTTGTGGAGAATAAAGGTGGTGAAAGGAAGTTACGGTGCGGACCAGTGGCAGTGGCCGGAGGAGCTTGCCATTGTAGTTTTTGGCAATTGGGGATGAAGAACAAAAACGTTCAGGGTATAGGACTAATGACGTGATTATTGGCTTGGGGCCGGGCCCATTCGTTTGAAAAAAATGACAGAAGAAGATACGTAGAAGGAAAAGACATGCGCGTCTCGTGCATATGTTAGTGCAATAGTGTGAGGACGGCTTTGGTCCGACTTTAAGATGAAAAGAGGAGTTAATCGCATGACAACATTGTTAAGACAACACTACGGTAATTAAGATTTTATTTAATTAATGATTATTGAGTATTAAACTCGTTTAAATTCTTTAAATTGAAACTCATAACGTCAACGTATTGTCTATACGTTATCAAAATTTCGTCAAATTGAATTCTTTGGAATCGCAGTAGAGAGCGCTACACTGCTGAGCTGATTCAGAAGGGATTGGAAGCTGTCGGGTTTTTATTTAATTTTAAATGATAGTTTAAAATTAAAAAAAACAACAGAGGAACTGTGAATCGAAAACAAGGTGAGTTAATTCTCACACTTTTCTGGAATTCTATGCAGTGTTAAATTCATATAAAAATATAATCCATTGTTGATGATAATAATTGGATGATTGCATGCCTTGGTTGATTGGTTGTTTAATGATTGTTGACAAATTATATTCGTCGAATTAGATTATTTTAATTTAAATATTGCTTATATATTATCAAATATTATTATCAGTGATGTAGGGACGAACAGGTTGGAGGGATCCGACAAGATTCCTCAAATATATTTTGTTGTTTATTTTTTCATATTATTTAAATATGAAACTGCTGCCCAAATAATATTATACCCTGTTTGGATATTGAAGATTAAATTAATATTGAACGTTGAATTTAAATTCAACGTTAATGGTTTTTAATGCGGTATGGATTAAGGAGTTGGCAGCAAAAGATCTAAGATCCTGTTTTAAGACATTAATTCGCCAAAAGGCGAATCGATGCATTTAAAGTTATAAAATTTATTTTATAACTAAAGTGAAGTTTTAAAATATATTAGTAGGGATTTTAAAATAAGTCGATAAGTTATATAATATTGCGTATAATGTTTTAAATAAAGAGATTAAGCGATATTTTTAGATTAATTATTTTAATCTAAGTGGGATTAACTACAATTAGTTAAACAAGAAATGTTGTTAGGTGGCTAAGAAACAGTAATTAAATTAATTGGCTTTCTATTAAATCAAATAGAAATGGTTTAACGAATATTTATTTAACAGGGTTTAAAAATGATTATTAAATTAATAATCATTAATATAGTTAGCTATCGGTTAAGGAAGTGATTAACTAATCGGTTTTAATCACAGATGAAGTAAACTAATTTTATTCTAATGATGATGGGGTTAATTATTATTTAATTAAAATAATAGACTTTCTAAATGGGAGAAGGAATCAAGATTTGAAATAGAACTTAATTATATTAGGGAAAAGAAGTATTATATCAATGTTTATATAACGGGTGGTGAGGCAAAATATGATGTTTGGAATAAAGGCTACTTAATTAAGTACAAATGGGGAAATTAAAAGGAGATTTTCAATATATAAGGGATATGAAATGGATCAGCGTAAGGATTTGAAAATAAGATCGAGTTTATAAAAGGGAAAGTTATTACGAAGTTTAAACCCAACCGATGGTTTTAAAATAAGCTTTTATTTAAGAAATGGTTCAAAGGAAAAGGATTTAAGCTGCCAATATACTTGACCCTGCTATTTTGACATTGATAGTTAAAACACCAATGTTAATCCCTGAAAAATCCATACGCCCATTGAGTAAGGAATACTGAACGGACATCATCAGGGTCGGTCGTACGTAAGGTTATTGAAGCACTCCAATGGCCCACAATGGATAGGAACGATCACAAGAACAAGTTCCAAATGTCAAACCCCGAACAAATCAGGTCAATCAGTATGACTGAAGAAGATGGCACGATATGTTATGAAAAGTGCGGCCCGAAAAAGGTACAGATCGTATATCCTGTAAAGTCACTCAGTATTTATCCGTCAAAAGAACGAGCCTGGGATGAAACTGCAAAACAGGCGCCCACAACATCTTATGTGACCGCGTCCCCAACCAAAGTTAGATGCGAATCATGGTTCTTGTGCGGAAGCCAAAATCAGTCGTTTATATTGAGACAAAGCAAATCGCCCATTCAACATAGGCGGGAGCGACCTCATAGCATAGCCGCAAAGACAAACAGCGCTATACAATGGCAGCGAAAGGACGAGCGACCTCAAACCAAGAAAGTCGCTCGCGCAAGGAATAAAAGAGAATCAATTCCAGTCCCGCGTCCTGCTCCGAGAAGAATTCCCAAAGCATTCATCCTCAGAGGAACACCCGCTCCTATGGGCCCGCTCAACTACCTGAGGCGCTCACTCCATAAAGTCACTCGCACATAGCAACCAAACACAGCTCAGGACACCTGGCTACAGCTGGCCGATGGAATGATTGTAATTAATAGTACAAGCGATCCATAGCCTGGATAAATGGATTTCAGATCTTTTCCTAGGGAAGCTCACCTATAAATACACGATGGCTGCCAACATAGAGGGGATCGAATCTTGGAAACCATGAAGTGCTGCTAAATTCTATCCTCGCCAATAGATCTGGCCACGGCGTCAAGCATGATCTTGTAATTCAAGGAAGACGAAGACATCCTCCTTCTCAATCATTCATCGATCCTTCTTCTCCTCAAATTCAACTATTATCTTATATAATTTCCTAGACTGAAATACATAAATGAGGATATATTGAGTGAATATAGAGATGTATGAAAAGAGAGAATTGATGTACTTTGTAATCCTCATTATAAGATTGGAAATCACCTTCATAGTGGACGTAGGCCTCATTAACGGCTGAACCACTCTAAATCTCATCTCTACTTTACTTTTCCTGCATTTTTCATTTTGAGTTGCTGATTAAACACAGTTCCACTTATCTCTTACCAAATTGGTGAAATGCAGTTTAATACCTTGGGTATTTGGACCATTTTTGGTGTAAACATTTTGGCGCCCACCATGGGGCCGTGTTCGTAATTTCCTTTCGCAGTTCAGTAAAAAAAATATCCTAAAAAAGTTTTCTCCTCTTAAACCATGGTTGGATCGAAGAAAAGCGGCAAATCTACTAAAGTTGCTACGATCAATGAGGATGATAATGCTGAAGAAGCTACACCTCAGATCTTGAATCAGGGGGCAGGGGACGCCCCTGGGCCATCTATAACACGAGATGAACTGAATGTGGTTGCAACCGGCCTGAACGAAAAAATGGACAATACATCAAAAATGATAATGGAAAGGTTTGATGTCCTGACCAATGTTCAAGCCAACTTGTTACCGCCAAACACTGTGGTTGATGCTGGTGAAAAAGAGGACTCAACAGCCTCAGACCCTGGACGACCTCACAACCTAGTGAGAGACAGGGGAGAGGCCGGCGTTGAGGATTCTAAGGGCAGATCTCCACAGCGTAAAGAAGAATGTGCGACTCGGGCTATCGCAAGTCCCACCAACATAACATCCCTCAAAAGGGATGCAAGGCGCCGAATCTCAAACCATGGTCGCACTGATGAAAACATCAGTACCGATCCCGATGTTCGAGTAGGTGACGAGAGGGCATCACAGACATGATCCAGCGAATAATGAAGGAGAAGACGATCCGAGAAGATGAGGAGAAAGAATGGGAGTTTCCCCCCAGCAAAAATCCGTTCACAGAGGAAATCTGTTATGCAGAATTCCCGAAGAAATTCATACCCCCAACAATAGCGCCTTATAGCGGAGTTGGAGATCAAACTATTTTCCTGTTCAAGTACGACCAGCACATGAACGGAGCTAGGGCCACCGATGAGATCAAGTGCTTATACTTCCTTGTGTGCTTGGAAGGTGTGGCCTCACTATGGTTCACCAGACTTCCACCTAAATGTATCCTCCAGTTTGCTGACCTGGCAAGGTGATTTCAAGATCAGTTCCGACTACAAACCACCAAGGCGAGGGATGTAATGTCATTATGCGAAATGGAACAAAAGCATGGGGAAACCATCAGGGCTCTCCTTACACGCTTCCATGCTGTAGCAGTAGAGGTCATAGAACCAAAGCCTTGGTACTTGTTGGTAGCCTTGAAAGGAGCTATCGATAAGAAGTCGGAATTTGGAAAGTGGCTCAAGATGAAGAAACCAAAGACTCTAAAGAAGTTCTACAAGGAAGCTGAGGAATACATGAGTGTGGAAGATGAAGCCCTAGGTGTCCATAAGACTGTAGAGAGCCACGCCGCCAGAGAAGGAAAGAGCAATGAGTCCAGGGTTGAGCAAAAGAGCGATGTAAGGCAGAAGAGGGGAAATGATGAGAGGAATAGCAAAGCTTATAAGAAGACGCGGTTATACAAGCTGTCCGAGCTTACCCTCCTAAATGAAAGCCCAAAAAGAATCTACCAAGCCATAAAGGACTCGGGCCTTTTCCCTTAGATGAAACCGCAGAAGGTGACTGAATAGCAGGCAAATTCCTTGAAAATTCTGCTGGTTTCATAGTCAGCCAGGGCACAGCACCAACGAATGCCGACATCTGAAGAGTTTAATTGAGGAACTTATCAGGAAGAACCGACTCCAGCAGTATGTGAAAAATCCCAAAAGAACTCCAGCTGTGCAAGGAAATAACAATGCGGCTAGGCAGCCAAACTCGAGCGAAGAAGCCAAAATGTCGGCCGGCTCGAGGCCAGTAATCAACATGATATTTGGAGGCCCCCACCCGGCCGGGAGCAGTTGGGCAGATATGGAAAGATATGCAAACGAACTGAAGGGCGTCACAGAAGAGGAAAGATGCATGGTCTTAAACAACGAGCTTCCGACGAAAATGCACAAAACCATGACCGGGGATGTGGTATTCAAAGATGAAGATGCAGAAGGCTTAATTACACCAACTGTCAATGCCATGGTGATCACAATTGGTCTTGGACCTGCGGTGGTAAAAAGGGTCCTAGTTGACACCGGGGCAGTCGTCAATGTGATCTTTATAGACACTTTCAGAAAGATGAATCTCCCTATGGCGAAGGTGCGCGCATACCCAAATAAGATCCACGGTTTTACAGGTCAACCTACGCAACCCATCGGAACGATAGATTTGCTTGTGGAATTGGCAGATGGGGAGCGTCGGGTTTCCATGGTACAAACCTTTGTCCAAATAGATGAGTTTTCATCTTACAATGCATTCCTTGGAAGGCCGACTCTTTCAGGTTTCAAGATTGCTTTAGCTCCATGGTGTTTGACTATGAAGTTTCGAACTGAAAGGGGAATCGGTGTAATTAAGGGCGACCAAATTTGTAACGACCCGGAAATTTAGCGATCTTGGTTATCCGATATACAACACATATCGAACATCCAAGGATCGAAAATAACCGAATAGTTAATGAAAGAAGTTAGAGGGTGAGGAAAGATAAGATAGAAACTTATAGAATAGAAGAAGAAGAAGAACATCATCATCAGAGTAACACGAATCTCACAGCGAAATGAATAAAATATAACATAACTTTTGAAATAAAACAGTTATATATACAATAGCACTTATCAGAGTACAACACTTACAACAACAGCGGAATAAATAATAGCTATAAATCCTGAAGCCTCCTGCTCCAGCTCTTCAAGTATCTGTAAATCCCGACTACTTGACTGCCTGTACAAAATTGGGCACCCAAGAGTTTAGGGAAAACAAAACAAAATAAACTCCGGGTCAGTTATGGGACTGGTATGAGTAAAACAGTTTAAAACAGTTTGAACAAGTAAACGATGTCTCATAAGACCACGCCGTATAACGGAACGGGTTTTTTCCCTTATGAGAATCCAAAATATCTATATATCAAAAACCCTTTTGATATTATAATAATGTCTATCAACCACAATATAATAATCATCTAGCAGAAACGCTTTCATCTCACGTTCTACATATATAGTATACAATCAAAACCGCAAGCACGTTTTGGGTAATGGATTTCCAACTATGACAAGGTATGGAACCACCTTCCAATCAGTGTACTCTAGGAACGATACACTGGAGTTCAACAAGAACATCTTGCAACTCAGCCACACATGACCGACCACTCATTTCGCTTGAGTGTATCGAATGTACATCACCAACGGTTGGGATCAGCAACCGTTCCCATATATATATATATATATATATATATATATATATGGGACATCATTGATAGATTAAAGAAGCAAATGAATATTCTCTATATAGGAGAATATACACCCTACTTCGGTGCGACCGACTTAGCCATGCTGCCTGCCAGATTTCTGTCATTTACCGGATGTGAGGTTAGAAGCTACGCTTATCTTTTTACATATCGTATCTTCATTCACTTAGAATGCCACATCGTCATACCCTTTAAATCACAAATTGATTTCCCCAAAAGTACCACAGGTATAAGCTAAGAGAAATGAATTCCTCCGCCACCAACGTAAATACGTTTGAAACGATCAACTTACGTGATCTACCAGATATACTCTGTCAGACCTTCGTCCATACAAGTTGTCCTGGGACTGGACAAACCGAAGGCACTATTCAGTACATCCATCTTAGGCACTGTTATCTAAGACTTATACAATAGCCCTTGCACTTTACTCCGTCTTCAATTATCTTTGGCATATATATATGATTCGCAACGCTTATGCCAATACAGAGTGGTTCTTCGGATAATAATCCAACCGGTCTCTCCATATCAACAACGTTAAAATGTTCAAAACTTCGATAGTCTGTGATTTAACTATCAAAGAAAAACACGTATGCAAACAACGATATTATTTCCAAATGGAAATTATATGGAGCAATCATCATTCATATATATATATATATATATATATATATATATATATTCTCATTTTCTATATTTAGAAAATTTATGTTATTAACACTAGAAAACATTTCCATTGCTTATTCACGCATCGCTACCATTCCACAACTATTAGTCCCTAACTGTGAACTAGTAAGTGAACAATTCTCTAAGTATAAACCCCGAAGGCTGAAACCAACATCATATCGATACTCAGAAAACCATTCAACTTACTAATCTCTAGTCAGTTTCTAATCTTGTTTAACTCTATATTCTTAACTCCTTATACATGAACATTTCCTTTTCTAATTCATATTTCCAATTTCAATATTTGATTACGTTTCTGATTTTATTTGGAAAACATTTCCAAATCTTCTTTACTTGGATTTAAACAGATGTTTAAATCAACGTCGCGACGACAACTCGAACTATTATACTTATTTACTAAATTCACTTAACCACTTTCACTCTCGAACCTTAGCCATTTCTAAATTTAAAACGAAGTCAATCAAGTTGGGGTATAACTACCTCTCAGACCTTAACTGAACAACATTCAAATTTCGAAATAGGGTAAGTTCATCTTTTAACTCTTTAACACTTCCTTACGTAACTTCCGGATATAATTTACGAGTCCAACTCCTTTACATAATCATTTGATTATAACCGTGGTGTTATAATTTTCCTGCTTCTGAAATATAATAACTTTAATCTAACTCTTATTTCCTAACTCGAATAAATAACGAACAACCAATTTATCAATTCCTATTTGGTTAACTCTTATTCTATAACTCTTATTCGAATACTCCAATCTAATAACTAGATTCGATTAACTTACTTCGAATATCTTTGATTCGATTAACTTACTTCGAATATCTCCGATTCCATTAACTTACTTCGAATATCTCTGATTCAATTAACTTACTTCGAATATCTCTGATTCGATTAACTTACTTCGAATATCTCTGATTCGATTAACTTACTTCGAATACCATATTCGATTATCTCTTTTTCGAATAAACTATATTTGATTAACTATGTCTGTTTTAACTTTATTTCGAATAGCTAATATTCGATTTAACTCCATTCGCTTGACTCTAGATCGTAGCGATCACAATGGTTACGCCTGATTCCCTCAAGAAACATCCGACCGCCTTAGGCTATTTACAGCCCTGCGAATTACGCTAGCAGTCGTACGAGATGGCAACTTACCCTGAATACTATGTTTGACTAACTCTGTCTCAAATAACTATATTTGATTAACTTTAGCTCGTTTTAACTCTAATCGATTAACTCTAACTGGTTAACTCTAACTGATTAACTCTAACTGGTTAACTCTAACTGATTAACTCTAACTGATTAACTCTAACTGGTTAACTCTAAATGATTAACTCTACCTCATTAACTCTAACTGGTTAACTCTAACTGATTAACTCTACCTGGTTAACTCTAACTGATAAACTCTACCTGGTTTACTCTAACTGATTAACTCTACCTGGTTAACTCTAACTGGTTAACTCCAACTGATTAACTATACTTGTTTAATTCTAACTGATTAACTCTAACTGATTAACTCTAACTGATTAACTCTAACTGGTTAACTCTAACTAATTAACTCTAATTGGTAAACTCTTATTCGAATAACTAATATTCGATTAACTCTATTCAACTAACTCGACTCGACTAACCCCTTTCGAATAACATATTCATTTTACTAACTTTCGAATACCATATTCGACTGACTAACTTTCGAATACCATATTCTATTAACTCCCTTTGAATATCTCATTCGATTTAACTTCTTTCGAATACCATATTCGATTTAACTCCTTTCGAATACCATATTCGATTTAACTCCTTTCGAATACCAAATTCGATTTACTGACTTTATTCGGTTTATAAAGATTTCCTTTTAACAACATTTATTCATTTAAAAATATTTACTTTTTAGTAACAGTTCTTCACTTTAAAAATGTCCTTTTAATAACGTTTCCCCACTTATACAGATTTCCTTTTAATAACGTTTTCCTTTTTATAACATCCTATCCCTTTATAAACAATTTCCCTTTTTAACTCTATTTGTTTTTTTCCAAAAATTTCCTTTTCAATTTTATTCTTAAAAATATTCTAACTCCTTAAATTCCTGGAAAAATTCGCCATAACCTCCTTTGTACCGGGAGCATCGGGAAAATCACCAAACCCGTCACACAGGCATTTCCATTCAAAAAGAAAATGGTTTGAAATTATTTTCTTTTCTAAATATCTCATATTTATAAATATTCCAATTTATAAATATTTCTTATTTATAAATATTCAAATTTATAAATATCTCTTATTTATAAATATTCCATTTATTTATATTTTAGTCTCAATATCACTTTGAAAATTCCCTTATCAACATCCCGTATATTATGGTATTCAATCATATCAAATCACGATGACCAATATCGTCCAAACGCATATAATCGACAACAGATTATATATCACATCATATAACACAATATATGATCAAAACAGTATTATAAATATTGAAGAACCCAGTTGGGTCCCTCCAACCTGTTTCCCTGCATCACAGACGTTCAAAAGTAAAATCAACATCACTTTCAGTTTGATAGGAAATATTCTGATAGCAGAATCAATATATAAATATTTAACGGTTTATATATATATATATATATATATATATACAATTTCCACTAACTGACTAGCAGTTCAATCAGTCAACCAACACACACAAATCAACAGATGATTAACAGTTCTAAAAATACGTTGTAAAAATATAACTGTTCAGAGTTGGTGAGTTTTACACACTTTGGCAATTCATCGTTAAAGAGCGATAAACTGTTTGTTTGATTTGAATCAAACAATTTATTTCACCATAAATTGTAACGAGCTTCGATTCGCTCCCCGTCAATTCCGTTGGGTAGCGTCCGTCCATACGATCCTAACGGATCCTATTTCACTGAAATCCAGCTTAAAACGAATCCTGTACATTCAGTTGAAGTTCAAATCGCCAAATAGCGAACTGCAGCGCCATTTCGAGCTCGATTATAATTATATTATAATTTATACGCTCTAACTTTGTTAATGAAATATATTCGTCATTCTAATTCACTTCGAAGCTGAATTAAATCCCGTATACTATTCCATTCACACAATATCGTGAATTCAGCTAATTCTGATTATTTCAGAATTAGATATATTATTTAATTATTTATATTAATTAAATATTCCATTTAATTTAATTAAACGACCATTTAATTCTCTAAATCACTATTTATATAATTAAATTAATAAATTATTATCTCGCTAAAATACGGGTCATTACATTCTGGCCACCTAAAAAAAATTTCGTCCTCGAAATTGCTAAGGTAGGGGACGACCCTATCTACTGGGTAAAAATTATCTGTTTACCTCTTATCTCCGGTTTCAACTGAGCCAATTAATATCGACTAAAATATTAATTTATTTCGACTAACTAAATTTTCAAAAATTCTAAAAAATTTCTAATGCCCTAACTTTTCGAAAATTTTCGCCAGCACCCCCTTTGTACCGGCATATACCTCAAACCACAACTCGCCTCCCTAGGCCTTCTCCAACCCAAAAGAAATTCAAAATGCCTAGCGGCTTGCCAATTCGGCTCATAAATTCCAAACTCATATAAAATTTAAACTTGTACCTTTTTGTCGGGCATTTCATTACACCCCTACCATTCGTTACCACTTCTACATTTAATAATGCATTACCAACTTGATCTCCAATCAGTTCATTCTCAAAACCAAATCATTCGCTTATACTCAAGCTGAATCCCATTTTTAAATCTCAAGTTTCATTCCTGATTTTCAAATTCTAAGTCCAAGCTAAATTTTAATTTATTTTTACCATTTCAATCTATTTAACTTAATCAGTTAAATTTATATTCCAGAATTTAAATTCCTGAGTTTATTTCAAATTAATTTGAAATCATAGTATCAATTCAAAACATTTGAATTTCTAAACCACTTGTTTTCTCAAAACAATTCAAAAACAAAACCTCTGGTAGTAATCCGTCACTTAGAAACTCGAAAATGAACACTGATGATGTCGCGATTCATCATCAGAATCTATTTTCCAGATATTGAAGTGAGTTCAATACTGTATCATTTTCAGTTTAAAAAACGTTTTCACAAATCTCCCAGGAACTTAAAATTTCCTTATTTTAATTCCTAATTCAGGTTTAAATTCAGATTTAATTCATCTTATTTCATATACTTTACTTATATGAATTCTGAAAAGTTATTTACATAACCATTTCACTTCTTATAATCTCATTCGATTATAATAACAACCAACACAACCAATTATACTATGTAAATTTCAAAACATATCATGTTGGTTCATCGTATTCGAGTGTTTAGTAAGCCCTATCGATACAGTGGATCAAACTGATCGACCAGAATTCTTAAGCCACTCAACCCATGAATCTCCACAATATAAAACAAATTTTTATATCAAATAACAAATACGTTCACTTGTATATATACACTCAAACTCAGTCTAGGGTATTACTAACCCCATCTCTACTGAATCACGCCACAAAGCCAAGGTAATAACTTAACCTTATGCTCTGATACCAACTGTAACGACCCGGAAATTTAGCGATCTTGGTTATCCGATATACAACACATATCGAACATCCAAGGATCGAAAATAACCGAATAGTTAATGAAAGAAGTTAGAGGGTGAGGAAAGATAAGGTAGAAACTTATAGAATAGAAGAATAAGAAGAACATCATCATCAAAGTAACACGAATCTCACAGCAGAACGAATAAAATATAACATAACTTTTGAAATAAAACAGTTATATATACAATAGCACTTATCAGAGTACAACACTTACAACAACATCGGAATAAATAATAGCTATAAATCCTGAAGCCTCCTGCTCCAGCTCTTCAAGTATCTGTAAATCCCGACTACTTTACTGCCCGTACAAAATTGGGCACCCAAGAGTTTAGGGAAACAAAATAAACTCCGGGTCAGTCATGGGACTGGTATGAGTAAAACAGTTTAAAACAGTTTGAACAAGTAAACGATGTCTCATAAGACAACGCCGTATAACGGAACGGGTTTTTTCCCTTATGAGAATCCAAAATATCTTTATATCAAAAACCCTTTTGATATTATAATAATGTCTATCAACCACAATATAATAATCATCTAGCAGAAACGCTTTCATCTCACGTTCTACATATATAGTATACAATCAAAACCGCAAGCACGTATTGGGTAATGGATTTCCAACTATGACAAGGTATGGAACCACCTTCCGATCAGTGTACTCTAGGAACGATACACTAGAGTTCAACAAGAACATCTTGCAACTCAGCCACACATGACCGACCACTCATTTCGCTTGAGTGTATCGAATGTACATCACCAACGGTTGGGATCAGCAGCCATTCCCGTATATATATGGGACATCATTGCTAGATTAAAGAAGCAAATGAATATTCTCTAGATAGGTGATTATACACCCTACTTCAGTGCGACCGACTTAGCCATGCTGCCTGCCCGATTTCTGTCATTTACCGGATGTGAGGCTAGAAGCTACGCTTATCTTTTTACATATCATATCTTCATTCACTTAGAATGCCACATCGTCATACCCTTTAAATCACAAATTGATTTCCCCAAAAGTACCACGGGTATAAGCTAAGAGAAACGAATTCCTCCGCCACCAACGTAAATACGTTTGAAACGATCAACTTACGTGATCTACCAGATATATTCTGCCAGACCTTCGTCCATACAAGTTGTCCTGGGACTGGACAAACCGAACTCATTATTCAGTACATCCATCTTAGGCACTATTATCTAAGACTTATACAGTAGCCCTTGCACTTTACTCCGTCTTCAATTATCTTTGGCATATATATGATTCGCAATGCTTATGCCAATACAGAGTGGTTCTTCGGATAATAATCCAACCGGTCTCTCCGTATTAACAACGTTAAAATGGTCAAAACTTCGATAGTCTGTGATTTAACTATCAAAGAAAAACACGTGTGCAAACAACGATATTATTTCCAGATGGAAATTATATCGAGCAGTCATCATTCATACATATATATATATATATATTCTCATTTTCTATGTTTAGAAAATTTACGTTATTAACACTGGAAAACATTTCCATTGCTTATTCACGCATCGCTACCATTCCACAAGTATTAGTCCCTAACTGTGAACTAGTAAGTGAACAATTCTCTAAGTATAAACCCCGAAGGCCGAAACCAACATCAGATCGATACTCAGAAAACCATTCAACTTACTAATCTCTAGTCAGTTTCTAATCTTGTTTAACTCTATATTCTTAACTCCTTATACATGAACATTTCCTTTTCTAATTCATATTTCCAATTTCAATATTTGATTACGTTTCTGATTTCATTTGGAAAACATTTCCAAATCTTCTTTACTTGGATTTAAACAGATGTTTAAATCAACATCGTGACGACAACTCGAACCACTATACTTATTTACTAATTTCACTTAACCACTTTCACTCTCGAACCTTAACCATTTCTAAATTTAAATCGAAGTCAATCAAGTTGGGGTATAACTACCTCTCAGACCTTAACTGAACAACATTCAAATCTCGAAATAGGGTAAGTTCACCTTTTAACTCTTTAACACTTCCTTACGTAACTTCCGGATATAATTTACGAGTCCAACTCCTTTACAGAATCATTTGATTATAACATTGGTGTTATAATTTTCCTGCTTCTGAAATATAATAACTTTAATCTAACTATTATTTCCTAACTCGAATAAATAACGAACAACCAATTTATTAACTCCTATTTGGTTAACTCTTATTCTATAACTCTTATTCGAATACTCCAATCTAATAACTAGATTTGATTAACTTACTTTGAATATATCTGGTTCGATTAACTTACTTCGAATATCTCCGATTCGATTAACATACTTCGAATATCTCTGATTCGATTAAGTTACTTCGAATATCTCCGATTCGATTAACTTACTTCGAATATCTCTGATCCGATTAACTTACTTCGAATACCATATTCGATTATCTCTTTTTCGAATAAACTATATTCGATTAACTATGTCTGTTTTAACTTTATTTCGAATAGCTAATATTCGATTTAACTCCATTCGCTTGACTCTAGATTGCAGCGATCACAATGGTTATGCCTGATTCCCTCAGGAAACATCCGACCGCCTTAGGCTATTTACAGCCCTGCGAATTACGCTAGCAGTCGTACGAGATGGCAACTTATCCTGAATACTATGTTTGACTAACTCTGTCTCAAATAACTATATTTGATTTACTTTAGTTCGTTTTAAATCTAATCGATTAACTCTAACTGGTTAACTCTAACTGATTAACTCTAACTGGTTAACTCTAACAGATTAACTCTAACTGATTAACTTTAACTGGTTAACTCTAATTGATTAACTCTATCTGATTAACTCTAATTGATTAGCTCTACCTGATTAAATCTACTGGTTAACTCTAACTGATTAACTCTGCCTGGTTAACTCTAACTGATTAACTCTAACTGGTTAACTCTAACTGATTAACTCTACCTGGTTAACTCTAACTGGTTAACTCTAACTGATTAACTCTACCTGGTTAACTCTAACTGATTAACTCTAACTGATTTACTCTACCTGATTAACTATAACTGGTTAACTCGAACTGATTAACTCTAACTGGTTAACTCTTATTCGAATAACTAATATTCGATTAACTCTATTCAACTAACTCGACTCGACTAACCCCTTTCGAATAACATATTCGTTTTACTTACTTTCGAATACCATATTCGATTGATTAACTTTCGAATACCATATTCGATTATCTCCCTTCGAATACCATATTTGATTTAACTCCTTTCGAATACCATATTCGATTTAACTCCTTTCGAATACCATATTCGATTTAACTCCTTTCGAATACCATATTCGATTTAACTCCTTTTGAATACCATATTCGATTTACTGACTTTATTTGGTTTATAAAGATTTCCTTTTAACAACGTTTATTCATTTAAAAAGATTTACTTTTTAGTAACGGTTCTTCACTTTAAAAATGTCCTTTTAACAACGTTTCCCCACTTATACAGATTTCCTTTTAATAACGTTTTCCTTTGTATAACATCCTATCCCGTTATAAACAATTTCCCTTTTTAACTCTATTTGTTTTTTTCTAAATATTTCCATTTCAATTTTATTCTTAAAAATATTCTAACTCCTTAAATTCCCGGAAAAATTTGCCATAACCTCCTTTGTACCGAGATCATCGGGAAAATCCCCAAACACGCCTCACAGGCCTTTCCATTCAAAAAGAAAATGGTTTGAAATTATTTTCTTTTCTAAATATCTCCTATTTATAAATATTCCAATTTATAAATATTTCTTATTTATAAATATTCAAATTTATAAATATCTCTTATTTATAAATATTCCATTTATTTATATTTTATTCTCAATATCACTTTGAAAATTCCGTTATCAACATCCCGTATGTTATGGTATTAAATCATATCAAATCACGATGACCAATATCGTCCAAACACATATAATCGACAACAGATTATATATCACATCATATAACACAATATATGATCAAAACAGTATTATAAATATTGAAGAACCCAGTTGGGTCCCTCCAACCTGTTTCCCTGCATCACAGACGTTCAAAAATAAAATCAACATCACTTTCAGTTTGATAGGAAATATTCTGATAGCAGAATCAATATATAAATATTTAACGGTTTATATATATATATATATATATATATATATATTTATATATATACAATTTCCACTAACTGACTAGCAGTTCAATCAGTCAACCAACACACAGAAATCAACAGATGATTAACAGTTCTAAAAATACGTTATAAAAATATAACTGTTCAGAGTTGGTGAGTTTTACACACTTTGGCAATTCATCGTTAAAGAGCGATAAACTGTTTGTTTGATTTGAATCAAACAATTTATTTCACCATAAATTGTAACGAGCTTCGATTCGCTCCCCGTCAATTCCGTTGGGTAGCGTCCGTCCATACGATCCTAACGGATCCTGTTTCACTGAAATCCAGCTTAAAACGAATCCTGTACATTCAGTTGAAGTTCAAATCGCCAAATAGCGAACTGCAGCGCCATTTCGAGCCCGATTATAATTATATTATAATTTATACGCTCTAACTTCGTTAATGAAATATATTCGTCATTCTAATTCACTTCGAAGCTGAATTAAATCCCGTATACTATTCCATTCACACAATATCGTGAATTCAGCTAATTCTGATTATTTCAGAATTAGATATATTATTTAATTATTTATATTAATTAAATATTCCATTTAATTTAATTAAACGACCATTTAATTCTCTAAATCACTATTTATATAATTAAATTAATAAATTATTATCTCGCTAAAATACGGGTCATTACATTCTTCCCCCCTAAAAAAAAATTCGTCCTCGAAATTGCTAAGGTAGGGGACGACCCTATCTACTGGGTAAAAATTATCTGTTTACCTCTTATCTCCGGTTTCAACTGAACCAATTAATATCAACTAAAATATTAATTTATTCCGACTAACTAAATTTTCAAAAATTCTGAAAATTTTCTAACGCCCTAACTTTTCGAAAAATTTCGCCAGCACCTCCTTTGTACCGGCATATACGTCAAACCACAACTCGCCTCCCTAGGCCTTCTCCAACCCAAAAGAAAATCAAAACGCCAAGCGGCTTGCCAATTCGGCTCATAAATTCCAAACTCATATAAAATATAAACTTGTACCTTTTTGTCGGGCATATCATTATACCCCTACCATTCGTTACCACTTCTGCATATAATAATGCATTACCAACTTGATCTCCAATCAGTTCATTCTCAAAACCAAATCATTCGCTTATACTCAAATCGAATCCCATTTTTAAATCTCAAGTTTCATTCCTGATTCTCAAATTCTAAGTCCAAGCTAAATTTTAATTTATTTTTACCATTTCAATCTATTTAACTTAATCAGTTAAATTTATATTCCAGAATTTGAATTCCTGAGTTTATTTCAAATTAATTTGAAATCATAGTACCAATTCAAAACATTTGAATTTCTAAACCACTTGTTTTCTCAAAACAATTCAAAAACAAAACCTTTGATAGTAATCCGTCACTTAGAAACTCGAAAATGAACACTGATGATGTCGCGATTCATCATCAGAATCTATTTTCCAGCTATCGAAGTGAGCTCAATACTGTATCACTTTCAGTTTGAAAAACATTTTCAAAATCTCCAAGGAACTAAAATTTCCTTATTTTAATTCCTAATTCAGGTTTAAATTCAAATTTAATTCATCTTATTTCATATACTTTACTTATATGAATTATGATCAGTTATTTACTTAACCATTTCACTTCTTATAATCTCATTCGATTATAATAACAACCAACACAACCAATTATGCCATGTAAATTTCAAAACATATCATGTTGGTTCATCGTATTCGAGTGTTTAGTAACCCCTATCGATACAGTGGATCAAACTGATCGACCAGAATTCATAAGCCACTCAACCCATGAATCTCCACAATATAAAACAAATTTTTATATCAAATAACAAATATGTGCACTTGTATATATACACTCAAACTCAGTCTAGGGTATTACTAACCCCATCTCTACTGAATCACGCCACAGAGCCAAGGTAGTAACTTAACCTTATGCTTTGATACCAACTGTAACGATCCGGAAATTTAACGATCTTGGTTATCCGATATACAACACATATCGAACATCCAAGGATCGAAAATAACCGAATAGTTAATGAAAGAAGTTAGAGGGTGAGGAAAGATAAGATAGAAACTTATAGAATAGAAGAAGAAGAAGAAGAACATCATCATCAGAGTAACACGAATCTCACAGCGGAACGAATAAAATATAACATAACTTTTGAAATAAAACAGTTATATATACAATAGCACTTATCAGAGTACAACACTTACAACAACAGCGGAATAAATAATAGCTATAAATCCTGAAGCCTCCTGCTCCAGCTCTTCAAGTATCTGTAAATCCCGACAACTTGACTGCCCATACAAAATTGGGCACCCAAGAGTTTAGGGAAAACAAAACAAAATAAACTCCGGGTTAGTCATGGGACTAGTATGAGTAAAACAGTTTAAAACAGTTTGAACAAGTAAATGATGTCTCATAAGACCACGCCGTATAACGGAACGGGTTTTTTCCCTTATGAGAATCCAAAATATCTTTATATCAAAAACCGTTTTGATATTATAATAATGTCTATCAACCACAATATAATAATCATCTAGCAGAAACGCTTTCATCTCACGTTCTACATATATAGTATACAATCAAAACCGCAAGCACGTATTGGGTAATGGATTTCCAACTATGACAAGGTATGGAACCACCTTCCGATCAGTGTACTCTAGGAACGATACACTGGAGTTCAACAAGAACATCTTGCAACTCAGCCACACATGACCGACCACTCATTTCGCTTGAGTATTTGAATGTACATCACCAACGGTTGGGATCAGCAACCGTTCCCATAGATATATATGGGACAACATTGATAGATTAAAGAAGCAAATGAATATTCTCTAGATAGGTGATTAAACACCCTACTTCGGTGCGACCGACTTAGCCATGCTGCCTGCCCGATTTCTGTCATCTACCGGATGTGAGGCTAGAAGCTAGGCTTATCTTTTTACATATCATATCTTCATTCACTTAGAATGCCACATCGTCATACCCTTTAAATCACAAATTGATTTCCCCAAAAGTACCACGGGTATAAGCTAAGAGAAAAGAATTCCTCCGCCACCAACGTAAATACGTTTGAAACGATCAACTTACGTGATCTACCTGATATAATCTGTCAGACCTTCGTCCATACAAGTTGTCCTAGGACTGGACAAACCGAACACACTATTCAGTACATCCATCTTAGGCACTTTATCTAAGACTTATACAATAGCCTTTGCACTTTACTCCGTCTTCAATTATCTTGGGCATATATATGATTCGCAACGCTTATGCCAATACAGAGTGGTTCTTCGGATAATAATCCAACCGGTCTCTCCATATTAACAACGTTAAAATGGTCCAAACTTCGATAGTCTGTGATTTAACTATCAAAGAAAAACATGTGCGCAAATAACGATATTATTTCCAGATGGAAATTATATCGATCAATCATCATTTATACATATACATATATATTCTCATTTCCTATGTTTAGAAAATTTACGTTATTAACACTGGAAAACATTTCCATTGCTTATTCACGCATCGCTACCATCCCACAACTATTAGTCCCTAACTGTGAACTAGTAAGTGAACAATTCTCTAAGTATAAACCCCGAAGGCCAAAACCAACATCAGATCGATACTCAGAAAACCATTCAACTTACTAATCTCTAGTCAGTTTCTAATCTTGTTTAACTCTATATTCTTAACTCCTTATACATGAACATTTCCTTTTCTAATTCATATTTCCAGTTTCAATATTTGATTACGTTTCTGATTTTATTTGGAAAATATTTCCAAATCTTCTTTACTTGGATTTAAACAGATGTTTAAATCAACATCGCGACGACAACTCGAACCACTATACTTATTTACTAAATTCACTTAACCACTTTCACTCTCGAACCTTAACCATTTCTAAATTTAAAACGAAGTCAATCAAGTTGGGGTATAACTACCTCTCAGACCTTAACTGAACAACATTCAAATCTTGAAATAGGGTAAGTTCATCTTTTAACTCTTTAACACTTCCTTACGTAACTTCCGGATATAATTTACGAGTCCAACTCCTTTACAGAATCATTTGATTATAACAGTGGTGTTATAATTTTCCTGCTTCTGAAATATAATAACTTTAATCAAACTCTTATTTCCTAATCGAATAAATAACGAACAACCAATTTATCAACTCCTATTTGGTTAACTCTTATTCTATAACTCTTATTCGAATACTCCAATCTAATAACTAGATTCGATTAACTTACTTCGAATATCTCTGATTCGATTAACTTACTTCGAATATCTCCGATTCGATTAACTTACTTCGAATATCTCTGATTCGATTAACTTACTTCCAATATCTCCGATTCGATTAACTTACTTCGAATATCTCTGATTCGATTAACTTACTTCGAATACCATATTCGATTATCTCTTTTTCGAATAAATTATATTCGATTAACTATGTCTGTTTTAACTTTATTTCGATAGCTAATATTCGATTTAACTCCATTTGCTTGACTCTAGATCGCAGCGATCACAATGGTTACGCCTGATTCCCTCAGGAAACATCCGACCGCCTTAGGCTATTTACAGCCCTGCGAATTACGCTAGCAGTCGTACGAGATGGCAACTTACCCTGAATACTATGTTTGACTAACTCTATCTCAAATAACTATATTTGATTAACTTTAGTTCGTTTTAACTCTAATCGATTAACTCTAACCGGTTAACTCTAACTGATTAACTCTAACTGGTTAACTCTAACTGATTAACTCTAATTGATTAAGTCTAACTGGTTAACTCTAACTGATTAACTCTATCTGGTTAACTCTAACTGATTAACTCTACCTGATTAAATCTAACTGGTTAACTCTAACTGATTAACTCTACCTGGTTAACTCTAACTGATTAACTCTAACTGGTTAACTTTAACTGATTAACTCTACCTGGTTAACTTTAACTGGTTAACTCTAACTGATTAACTCTACCTAGTTAACTCTAACTGATTAACTCTAAAAGATTAACTCTAACTGATTAACTCTAACTGGTTAACTCTAACTGATTAACTCTAACTGGTTAACTCTTATTCGAATAACTAATATTCGATTAACTCTATTCAACTAACTCGACTCGACTAACCCCTTTCGAATAACATATTCGTTTTGCTAACTTTTGAATAACTCCCTTCGAATATCTTATTCGATTTAACTCCTTTCGAATACCATATTCGATTTAACTCCTTTCGAATACCATATTCGATTTAACTCCTTTCGAATACCATATTCAATTTACTGAATTTATTTGGTTTATAAAGATTTCCTTTTAATAACGTTTATTCATTTAAAAAGATTTACTTTTTAGTAACGGTTCTTCACTTTAAAAATGTCCTTTTAATAACGTTTCCCCACTTATACAGATTTTCTTTTAATAACGTTTTCCTTTTTATAACATCCTATCCCGTTATAAACAATTTCCCTTTTTAACTCTATTTGTTTTTTTCTTAATATTTCCTTTTCAATTTTATTCTTAAAAATATTCTAACTCCTTAAATTCCCGGAAAAATTCGCCATAACCTCCTTTGTACCGGGAGCATCGGGAAAATCCCCAAACCCGCCACACAGGCCTTTCCATTCAAAAAGAAAATGGTTTGAAATTATTTTCTTTTCTAAATATCTCCTATTTATAAATATTCCAATTTATAAATATTTCTTATTTATAAATATTCAAATTTATAAATATCTCTTATTTATAAATATTCCATTTATTTATATTTTATTCTCAATATCACTATGAAAATTCCCTTATCAACATCCCGTATGTTATGGTATTCAATCATATCAAATCACGATGACCAATATCGTCCAAACACATATAATCGACAACAGATTATATATCACATCATATAACACAATATATGAATCAAAACTGTATTATAAATATTGAGGAACCCAGTTGGGTCCCTCCAACCTGTTTCCCTGCATCACAGATGTTAAAAAATAAAATCAACATCACTTTCAGTTTGATAGGAAATATTTTGATAGCAGAATCAATATATATATATATTTAACGGTTTATATATATATATATATATATATATATATTTTTATATATATATATATAATTTCCACTAACTGACTAGCAGTTCAATCAATCAAACAACACACAGAAATCAACAGATGATTAACAATTCTAAAAATACGTTATAAAATATAATTGTTTAGAGTTGGTGAGTTTTACTCACTTTGGCAGTTCATCGTTAAAGAGCGATAAACTGTTTGTTTGATTTGAATCAAACAATTTAATTCGCCATAAATTGTAACGAGCTTCGATTCGCTCCCCGTCAGTTCCATTGGGTAGTGTCCGTCCATACGATCCTAACGGATCCTGTTTCACTAAAATCCGGCTTAAAACGAATCATGTACATTCAGTTGAAGTTCAAATCGCCAAATAGCGAACTGCAGCGCCATTTCGAGCTCGATTATAATTATATTATAATTTATATGCTCTAACTTCGTTAATGAAATATATTCGTCATTCTAATTCACTTCGAAGCTGAATTAAATCCCGTATACTATTCCATTCACACAATATCGTGAATTCAGCTAATTCTGATTATTTCAGAATTAGATATATTATTTAATTATTTATATTAATTAAATATTCCATTTAATTTAATTAAACGACCATTTAATTCTCTAAATCACTATTTATATAATTAAATTAATAAATTATTATCTCATTAAAATAAGGGTCATTACAAAATTGTTGTAAGGGACTGCTATGTGGCAGAACTGAGAGAGGCTAAGAAAAAAGAATCAGTTAAGGATGCGAAGGCTCTCCCCTGCATCCAAAACTCCCCTTTATAGCAACTAAAGAAAGGTCCATGCACTGGCGAGCATAACGGAATGCAAAAAGAGATCGATCCTAGAGAAGCCAGTGCAGAGGACGAAAGGGCGACCTCGGCCGAAGACACAATTCCTATAGCTGTAAGTCCAAAGGACTCAAACCGTGTGTTGAATATAGGATCTCGGTTAAGCCCTGAATTAAAAATCCAATTGATTGCCTTCCTAAGAGCTAACCTAGATGTGTTCACATGGAACCATTCCGATATGTGCGGCATATCTCCAGATGTTGCGGTCCATAAGCTAAACATTAACCCACACATTCTGGCTATCAAACAAAAAAGGAGAACCCAGGGGCCAGAGAGGTCGCGCGCCTTGAAAGAAGAGGTCGATAGATTAATGAAAAATGGTTTTATCAGAGAATCTACATACCCGGAATGGGTATCCAACACAGTGCTCGTAAAGAAATCAAACGGATCGACCAGCTGGTGGATTCTACGACCGGCCATGAACTGCTATCTTTCATGGACGCATATTCTGGCTACAATCAAATTATGATGTATGGTCCGGACCAGGAAAGCACCAGTTTCATTACTGATCTCAGTTTGTATTTCTATAAGGTAATGCCATTTGGTCTAAAAAACGCAGGAGTGACTTATCAACGACTGGTAAATGCCATGTTCAAAAAACAAATTGGTAGGACGATGGAGGTCTATGTTGATGACATGTTGGTTAAGTCAAAAAGAGCGATAGACCATTTGGAGGATCTAGCACAAATGTTTGATATCTTACGACAATATAGCATGAAGTTGAACCCTTTGAAATGTTCTTTTGGTGTTGGTTCAGGCAAATTCCTTGGGTACATGGTCAACGCTAGAGGTATAGAAGCTAATCCAGCCAAAATATCAGCTCTAAGAGAAATGCGTGCCCTAGGAACCAAGAAGGAATTCCAGTGTTTAAATGGGAAAATTGCGGCCTTAAATCGTTTCATATCCAGGGCTACGGACAGATGTCTTCCCTTCTTCGATGCCCTCAGAAAAGGAAAGAAAGAGATACAATGGACCCCTGAGTGCCAAAAAGCCTTCGAAGAACTGGTCCAACACTTAGCAACACCACCTATGCTGTCAAAGCCTAGTGATGGGGAAGACTTGTTTTTATATCTGGCGGTCTCTTCCCATGCTCTAAGCGTAGCACTAATCAAAGAAGATTTGAAGGTACAAAAACCGGTCTATTACATCAGTAAGAGGTTATCCGAGGCAGAGCTCAATTATCCGAAACTTGAAAAACTTGCTTATTGTTTGCTCATCGCATCAAAGAATCTTCGTCCTTACTTTCAAGCTCATCCCATCAAGGTGCTTACAGACCAACCTCTGAGGCAGGTCCTATCCCGACCGGAAACCTCCGGGAGATTGTTAAAATGGAATATAGAGCTTAGTCAGTACAACATTACATATCACCCCCGGAAGGCGATCAACGGACAAGCGCTTGCAGACTTCATTGCAGAATTTACCGACCGAGGGGAGGTAAAGGAGGAAGACGATCTTGAAACTATTATCCAGTGGAAACTATTTGTAGATGGGGCATCTAACGATCGCTGTTCTGGGGCAGGGGTAGTTCTCGAAACCCCTGAGGGGAGAACCTTATGCTATGCCTTAAAGTTAGAGTTCCAGTCAACCAACAACGAGGCTGAGTATGAAGCCCTTATCGCGGGAATAAAGCTAGCAAAAGAACTGCAAATAAAAGCTATACAGATCTTCAGCGACTCTCAGCTGGTAGTATGCCAAATTCTGGGGGAATTCCAAGCAAAAACGGATAACTTTCCAGATTATCTTTCCAAAGCCTTGGAACTGTTGGAAGCTTTCGAGCATTACACCATATCTCATATTCCTAGAGAAGAAAATACTAAAGCTGATTTATTAGCCAAATACGCAAGCACAGGAAATGCGGAGCTAATGGAGTTAGTCCTAGTGGAAGTCCTTTCTAGTCCCAGCATAAAGCAGACTGGAGTGGATTGGATCATGGAAACAACTGATGAGTCAAATTCATGGATGTCGCCAATTAAAGAATACCTCGCAACTGGAGCACTTCAAGCAAAAGCCAAACTCTGAAGAAAGATTCTGTGAAAAGCTCCCTTATACCTCATTCAAGACGGATGACTGTATAGATGGGGATTTTCTACACCTTTACTTCGTTATGTTACAGAAAAGGAGTCTAAGGCAATCATGACAGAATTATACGAAGGGGAATGCGGTGGACATACCGGTGGACAAACTTTGGCCAAGAAGATCCTACAGTATGGTTACTTCTGGCCAGATATCAATAAAGACTCCGTGGTACTCTAAAAAATGTGATTGGTGCCAAAGGTTTGCCAAGATCCCAAGGATGCCATCCAATACCATAACCCACATGGTCAGCCCATGGCCATTTGCTATCTGGGGCATCGACCTCATAGGAGCCCTTCCTACTGCAAAATCCGGTTTTAAATACGCAATTGTTGTCATCGATTACTTTACAAAATGGGCTGAAGCAGAACCATTGGCCATTACAACTTCAAAGAAAGTTATTAACTTTGTCTTGAGAAATATCATATGCAGGTTTGGGGTACCACAAAAGATAATCACGGACAATGGGACCCAATTCGAAAGTGAAGAGTTCCAAAGCTTTTGCACCAAATACAAAATCCAAAAAAGCTTTTCAGCGGTCGCTCATCCACAAGAGAATGGGCAGGTGGAGGTAGTGAATAAAATCATCAAGACTACCATTAAGAAACGACTAGAGAAGGCTAAGGTTGGATGGGTAGACGAACTCCCGCTGGCATTATGGGCGTATCGCACCACGCACAAAACTGCGACGGGGCATACTCCCTTTTCTCTATCTTATGGCTCTGAAGCTATGATCTCAGTGGAGTTAGAAGTACCTACCCACAGAAGAATACATTTTGACCCCAGAGAGAACGAGAAGCTACAGCTCGAAGCCCTCGACCAACTTGAATAAAGAAGAAAAGAAGCGGAACTCAGAATAGTCGCACACCAAAGGAGGGTGGCTAGGCACTTCAATTCGAAAGTCAAACATAGAACTTTTGAAGTTGGAGACCTTGTCCTAAAAAAGATAATGACCGGTACTGGAGTCTTCGAGCCCAATTAGGAAGGACCTTATGTTATAAGTCAGAAACTCCAGGACGGAACTTTCAAATTGGCCACCACAGATGGGAACCAGATTCCACGAGCATGGAATAGCGAGCATGTAACAACCCGAATTTCAATAACGTGTTAAGACAATAATCAAGGCAGAATTAAATTATAAAATCTGAATCAGGGAAAACGGGCTATGCCATTGCGTTTGTCTTGGAAAAATACGCGAAATAGAGTCTGAAATTTCGTGAATCGGAGTCCGTATGACCGAGATATGGCCTCGAGAAGTTTCACGAAAAATTCAAATTCGAAAACAAATTTCAAAATTCAGAAAACGGGGCAGGCGGGAAAAATCCCGCCCAGACCAGGTCGACCTGGGGGTCGACCTGATGGGGACTAGGTCGACTGTAGAGTCGACCTGGGGGTCGACCTCCCTGGTCGAGCCCAGGCGGCCTGGGTGCACCTGCTTGCTGTCTGGACTGGTTTTGGGGGCTTTTGACGATTTTTGATAGCTCAGATCTGTTCTAGGTTAAATCCTATGGCCTAAACTAGCTCCTACTTCTATAAAAACACCCTAAGTCCTAGCCTAATTCACTAATATTCATCCCTGCAATGAAGTGCTGCCCAATTCTCTCTTGATCATGGACTCCATCTTCAACTTCAAAGGCTTATGCATTCAACTAGATCCATGTTAAAGGAGCGAGCTTTCTACATCAAATCAAGGGATTAAATCAACGTTGCTACACCAATTTCATGATGATTCATGCTCCCAAATCTCAACCATTCCATGACAAATGCTTGCTCATGAATCCCTAACCACGCTATGTAAGTTCTAGCTACTTTGAGATTTAAACGGTAGTTTATTGATGGCATGGAATAAAATGCGATGAAACATAAGTATGCTAGCCTATGTGAACCTAGTCATTGCCCCTTTCTTGAACCTATGACCTTGGGCTATGTTTTAGCGACTAAATCATATTACATAAGTTGCATTTGGCTTAGTTTATCATGCAAGTTCGAATCTTTACTTAGGAAATGTTAGCATGAACCCTTGGGAACCATTTTGACTTGTGAACTACTTGCATGAACTTGACTTGGGGCTTATGCATGTAAAAGAACCAAAACCCTTCATGACTATGTACATGCTTAGTGCTATGATATTATGCATGTTTGAGGCCAATCCCCTTGTGATATCATACATGTTTTGAGGCCAATATGCTATATGCAAGTTATGATGAACACCTTTGCCTCAAATATCACCATGTGTAACTTGTAGCCACCTTTGCCATCTTATGCCAACATGTTGTCATATTATTCCTACTATGTTGACTCGCTTCCATTTGCATTGGGGATACGATTTGGGTAGTCTAGGCAAACGTGAATATGACATAAAAACATGACTTGAAATATGACTTGAAACTTGACATGGAATATTGACATAGATTATACATGAAAACATGTTTATGATAAACTTGGACATGACACGTAGGAAAACATGAAAGTGACCAACTCGAGGTTGGGTTGAGTTTGTAGCATAAATCTGCCCGGACCCTCCCGGCAAATCCAGTAGCTACAAACAATAGGACCCAATGTGAGTAGTTGGTCATATCGCGCTTAAAACCCGAGGTTAGACTCAGTTTGCGGCAGAAATCTGCCCGGAACCAACCGGCCTAACCAGTGGCCGCAAACTGTCAGTCTAATGTGAGAGGTTGGGGTGCATTAAATTAATTAATGCCACATGATAAGGTTAAGTTAATTTGACTAATGACACTTAACCAATATGACATGAATGGGTAGGTTAAGTGAGACCGGACTGGATTTCTTAATGACACTTAACCGTATAATACGACTAGTGGATGGGGTTAGTTAACAAACACTTAACCAATCTAATTCGATAACTTGATGAGGTTAAGTTAAGCCACACTTAACCAATCTAAACTCGATAAGTTGATGAGGTTAAGTTAATCCATACTTAACCAATCTAACATGATAATTTGATGGGGTTAAGTCACACACCACTCGAATATACTTAACCATTATAATACGAGTAGGGGATGGTGTTAAGTTAACCTATACTTAACTAATCCAACTCAATAATCTGATGGGGATTAAGTTAACCTACACTTAACCAATCTAACACGGAAATTTGATGGGGTTAAGTTAACCTACACTTAACCAATCTAACTCGGTAATATGATGGGGTTAAGTTAATCCATACTTAACCAACCTAAAATGATGAATTAGGATAGGGTTAAGTCGTGAACTACTTGATATACTTAACCAACTTGACACATGGTTTGTAGGGTTAAGTCTTGAACTTGAATACTTAACCAATTTTGACATGACTCATAGGCGGGTTAAGTCATGGACCCTAATGACAACACTTAACCCATTAGACACAACCCTAGTTCAAGGAACTAAGTGGAAAACCGTTGTTAACAAGGATAACGGAAAAAAAAGCTAAGTGGTAAAGCTTAGTTAAGAATAACTAAGTAATAATCCTTAGTCAAAGAAGTTGGACCAGTTCATAAATAGATGAGTAACCCGATACGGTAAGTCATCGCTTAAACACACGAGGAGGAGCGAATTATCTGACTTAGATAAAGGCTCCAGCGAACTGGGTGACGAAGCGGTAGCTTCGGGGGACGTGAGGGTACTTTGGTATCCCTCTGTGAGGTTGCAGATGATCCTCCTGGGCTCACAGAGGTTAAGGTCTGCGGTAGAAGAACCAAGGGGGTGGGGGTGTGAATGTCATAGTGAAGTCAAACAATCAAACATAGCAACCATCCTCACATCTCTCACTCAGTGCGTAAAGCATACGATATCCACTACTTTGGTCACCTAATCCTTTGGGCCATGACGGAATCCAATCCCGTACAACTATCACTACAAGCCAACTATCCGTCTCTCAATGGTGAACCAAAGTTATGAATACCGACAACCCCTTTGCACACGTCCCGCAGCAAAGCCCAAATCACGAAGTGAACTCGTTGGTTCTCATCTAGATCCTGAGCTCTAACCTTTCCTTTGGACTACCTTTGCATCTCGGGTTTTGGTCGAATTGGAGTAGGTCTTCAAAAGAGTCGTCGCGTGGTAGTTGTTTAAATAACGGTTCGGTTCGGTACCCCATGCCTGGTTCGGTTCGGATGTACATACATTTCAGTCGTCATCGGTTCGGTTCGGAATTCTCACGCCTTGGCTTGGTTTGGATTCCATTCGGTTCGGCTTAATTCCCTCCCCTCGGTTCGGTTCGGGTTCATCTCCTCCATGCGGTTCGGTTAGGTGCTCCTGAAGCGGTCCGGAATATGGTGTTCAAGTCCTTGGTTCGGCCGTCACGCCTTGCCTTCGATTCGGGTCGAGATGTCCAAGCTTCGGTCCGATCCTCCTCCCTATCTCCGATCCGATCCCCTGCTCCAATTCAGTTCGTGTGGCCTTACTTTCTCCTGCGCCTAGCTTCGCTTATTCCGATCCGATCCAACGTGCTTCACCCCAATTTAGTCCAGCTCCCCTACCTTAACTCGATCTGATCCCTTTCTACGCCCCTAGTCCGATCTGTTCACAACCTTCCTTGTTGTTTCTTTCATTTGCACGCCCAGAAGATGCCAGCTCCGGTTCGGTTCAGTAGCCGATCCGATCCCACGTCCCAACTCCAACCCTATACAAGTGGCCTTCCTTCTTGCCAAGACTCCTCTAGTGTCAAGTTCCGATCCGAATCAAACCCCCTTGCCCAGTCCTCTGTCCGATCCGAGCCCCCATGCCCGATCCGATCTGGTTCGAAACTTGCACTTTTCCTGCAACTCTTCCAGCGAGTGTTGTACACCATACGACGGCGTTTTCGACCAGTCTAACTCTTCTAATAAATCACAAAGCATACCATACAGTCATAGCAACATGTAGCAACGTCCACAAACAGCAAAACAACAATCATAGCATGTAAAATGGAACAAACATTCCCAAAAACCCATATTTTCCCTTAACCACCTTAATCATGTTTTAACTATATGATTAGCAAAATTAATCCAAACTGAACCAAATTTCTATCAGAGCCATAAAATAATATTTATGAATTTATACATATTTTTCCAGAATTTTATCACGCTTATTTTCGCTAATTAACACTAATTACCCCTTAATCCCCTAAATTCCGGGATTAACAAAATTAGTCCAAATCAACTCAAATTCATATCAGAGGCATAAAATGATGTTTTAGAATTTTAGGAATTTTTCTAGATTTTTCTGAGTTATAATTTCGCTAATCTCCGCTAATTACCCTAATTAGCCGTAATTAGTGCAAAAACTATGCAAATCACTCACCTTTGCCACAAATAAATTATCAAATATGAAACTTCTCTGATTTGGATCCAATCTCTATGTGTTCTAGCAGCTCTCTCTCTGATTTGGTGCTAATCCCCCTTGATTTGATGTAGTTTTGCTTAATCTTCGATTAGAAAGTGATTAGAGGTGAATTAGGGTGTTTTTAGATGTTGGAGGCCATGGCTAGAGCTTAAGGAGGTAAGTGGCGGCTGGAAGAATGAATAAAAACCGAAATTTCTACCCCTAGCATCCCCTAAATACTCTTAATCCCGAAATCCCCCTTTGGGCCTAGCTGCTAATTACCCGGTTAAGCCCAATTAGCTGAAAATAACTCTTTAAACCTTAATTCAGGCATATCTCCCAAACGGTAAGTCCGTTTGGCTATTATGACCACTCTACGGAAAGAGAAACCATCATCCGGAGCTAATGGAAGTAGTTTCAGGTCAAAATTCCTTTCCAGTCAAAAGTTATGGACGAAACAAGATCAACTAGGGGCAAAACAGTCATTTAAAAATTGGTAAAAATCATGAACATGGGAAATGACCCCACTAGTCGTTTCCCAAAAGTACACGACCATACGACTTACCAAGAAAAAGAAATAAATATTCTACGATCCTAGATGCGTAGAATGCGGGTTGTTACATTCTCCCCCCCTTAAGAAATTTCGCCCCCGAAATTCCTTAACTAAGAAACAACAATGGGTCCCGCATGCCTATCAACCAATTTCAAACAATCAAACATACATGATAGCACAACAAACCTATCCTAGCATGCGGTTTACTAACAAGGGAAGAACTATCGCCGCTAAAATCTTACCAAGCGAGGAGCTTTGGATACGACTTTCTTATGTTATCCTCTACTTCCCAAGTACAGTCGTTCCCTCGCCATCGATCCCCATCTCTACCCCAGCGGTGATTTCCAATAGGTTAGGATCGTCCCTCTGACTGGAACCGATCCACTCAATCCAGGTCGATCTAATCGTCAAGCTTACTAGCGTTTCTGAATCCAATTCACACTCAGGTCTGAAGTTATATCCCATGATATACTCAAGTTGCTTTCATTCCAGAAACATAGCCTCTAAACTGGCATGTCTCCTACCCAATGCATCAGCTACCGCACCTAGTCTGGTACTACGGCATTCGTCCATACTGTCATCTTCTTAGGTAATCCAACCCTATACGTCAAATTACCAACTACATTCCAAATGTCCTTTCAAGTCTAACCCGAATCTTGCCTGCATCCATACTGCACGTCCAACGTATATTCACCTCCTAGAGGCAAACTAGATCCATCCAATGACCCTAGGCACTACACCAATATCCGTACTGTACGTCTAACGTACATTCACCTTCTAAGGTGAGCTAGACCCATCCAATGAATCTAGGTACCCTACCCATATTCGTACTGCACGTCCAACGTACATTCACCTTCCAAAGGTGAACTAGACTCATCCAATGAATCTAGGTACTCTACCTATATCAGTACTGCACGTCCAACGTACATTCACCTTCCAAAGGTGAACTAGACTCATCCAATGAATCTAGGTACCCTACCTATGAGTCCAAGTCCAACTTGAAGCTCCTATATCCGCTGAATCTCCAAGATCAACAGACGCTCCACAATTCCCAGACATACTTCAAGTCTAACGTAAAGTATCTTACTCTCGTCATATCACCATGGTCAACAAACTTGTCCTATTCCATTCAACAGAATCCTACAGGTGACTACTCAAAAGAAGAAATGTAGGAACAAACATAGCAACCATAACATCCATCAAACAAATCTTATCTATCACCCGCTAAAGCCTTGAATACATCGATAACTGTATGTCTGGTCCAACCAACATCAATAACTAATGGAAGCCCAGCCTCCAAACGGACTACCGTACGTCCAACGCACGTTTATCCTCCAAGGATAACTAGATCACGTCCAACGGATCCAAGGTAACGGGCGTCCCCAGATACCCCTGCTTTTAGTCCGCCTGAAACACTCGAGTCCCACCTAAGTCTATCCATTATCTTGCTGCCCTCTCAAGTCCAACTCGAGCCAATCCAATTCCTTGCAGCCTCCTCGAGTCCAACTCGAGTCAATCTATTACTCATAAACTCAGACCCAGTCTTGAGTATTCATTATCTACGAACTCTAGTCTAACGTGAGTCGTCTCCCTATTCGTTGCATCTCCAAGATCAACGAACGCTTATTTTCCTTTACGAGTTCAAGTCCAACTTGAATCATCCTAAGCTTCGTTGCATCCTCCATGATCAACTAACACATCCTATTCTTTCAAAAAGAACACCAACATATGGTCCTAAACAATCCATTACTTTGCATCTTTCTCGAGTCCCACTCGAGTCATCTCATAACTCTATCGAGTCTAACTCGGGGCAGTCCTTACCATCGAATAGTCTTATCCTGTCACAACTGCCCATCACTCTTCGAGTAAACCAAGATATCATCCAATGAAAATCGCAACAACTACCTATCTCTCATGCAGACCATCATAGTCGACCTCGACATTCCCCGAGCACAAGTCCCAAAGGCCTAAACCAATATCAGACAAGCACCCAAGGAACATCTCCTCCGAGTTCAGACGATCTACGTGAGATGACATGAGAAAAACATCCAAACACTCAAGCATCCATAACTGACTTTGGCTATCCTCGCCAATCTTGCTTGAAATTATCATCGATCGCATGACCAAGTCCTGACCAACTACTGTACATCCAATGTACATTTGCTTCTCTAACTCCCGTTATCATCTTCGTCATAAGGTAGGCGATCCAGTACCACCCTTCGTCCATCATCCACTCTAACAGTCGTCAAAGGCTCTTCATAATCTACTATCACTCTATACTTTTGGAGTCAATCAGCTCCCAAAATCAAGCCAAACCTAGTAAAGCTCCAAATAAAGCAATCACAACAAACATACATCCATGACTCGATAAGACCAAATTACAACAAATCCTACAAAGGCTAGTCAAACCACCTATCGGGTTTGTCACTACTAAAGGTCTATCGACTATCTCGTGTTCCAATTCCAACCTATCTACCAGGTCACTAGGTACGAAGGAATGGGAAACCTTATTATCAAACAAAGCTAGAACATGAACATCTTAAATAGAAAGCATACCTTGAATAACGACACCTTTTTCCTTCTGCGCCGCAGTTGGGGCATTCGACGAAGAAGGAATAGCGTTGATAGCATATGCTTTCACGATCTGCTTCTCCCTAGGAGGTTGTGGACAATCATTCTTATGATGTCCTGCCTGGCCGCAATTAAAGCACTTCCTTTCCCCAGGCTTTTCTCGACAATCTCTGGCATAGTGGCCCTTCTTGCCACAGCTAAAGCACTCGCCATCTTTCTTATTCTTCTTACTCTGACCATCCATGGGTTGGTCTTGTTTCCTCTTAGTCTGGGAATTATTCTTTCCTCCGCCGCCTGCTTGCGGCTTTGGCTCCTTTGCAGATGCAGTAGCGACCTCAGTCTTTGGCTTAGGGTAAAGACTTTCTGACCTTAATGCCTTTCCTACAATCGATTCAAATGTCTCATCGATGTGGTTTATAAGCCTTTCCCCCAAGTACCCATCTAAACCAGTTATGAACTTCTCGTTCTTCTTCTCGGCAGTGTCGATAAGGGATAACCCATATTTCGATAAAGTATCGAACTCAGCAACATACTCTGAAACTGCCCTTCCGTTCTGCTTAAGCTCAAGAAACTTTCTAAACAATTCTGACTTCTGAGCAGCTGGTATGAACTTATCGCAAAAGCGAGCCTTAAACTGATCCCATGTAACCCGATCCTCTAGAGTTGCTGCCTTAATAGCATTCCACCAATTCATTGCTCGTCCTTGAAGCTGACGGGATGCTAGCTTCCTCTTCATTGCATCTTCAATACCCAAGTCTTCGAAGATACGCTCGCAGCTATCCAACCAATGCTGAACAACCGTAGCCGACTCCGTTCCGTGGAACGGCTTCCCACCAAGACTAGCATAATCCTTGTTAAGCTTGGCGAAATCGGTCCTAGGCGCCTGCACCGCTGCACCACCACCGTTAGCAACATTAGGAGCCGCTCTCTGGACATCCCTAAGCATCTCCCTCATGAAGTCAGTGAACATAGTCCTCATCTCAGTAGCATTCCCATTATTGGCTCCTCTGCCAGTACCCCTCGCATATCGGCTCATCGTTCAATCTGTACAGAGCAAACGATTAACCATCTCCTTGTGGTGTTAGTGCAGTGCAACTTTACCCTTAACTATACTAATAGTATATATATATATCTATATAGCTTTGAAAACCAGTTTTTGAAAAATCAAAATAATCACAAATATGCGCTCTCATATACGTATAATATCTCTCCCTGATGACTTTCCCAGGTTAACTATGCAACCTAGAGCTCTGATACCACTGTAACAACCCGCCCCGCACCAGCTGTCACTTCACTAGAATATGCCCAGCTAGTACGAGATGGATCGTTGGAAAGAAAGAAAAGAAAGAAGAGAATGAACTAACACAGAACCTGTAGAATGTCTCACAGCGCATGGAATAAAATATAATAGCAATATACTTGACATAAAACAGGCGAGACAGTGCATAAGCTGAAAACTAAATCATGTCTAACATGGCAGCGGAAATCCAAAATACAGCTTATGATCCAAACCATCATTTTTACAACTTCACAATACTGTCTCTAAAGCAAAAGAAAGAAAAGGTACACTACTAATGCCCTGAGTAGTGACCACCAGCGACACAGGGAGAGTATCTATATATATCATACGTGAAAGCCTCCTGCTCGTCTCCAGTACAGCTACTCGTGCATACCACCTAACCTGTCTCTAGTCTGCTCGTGTGAGCACCCAGAGTAATAAGAAGAGACATAAAACTCTGGGTCAGACAAAAAGTCTGGTATGAGTGATAAGCATCTAAACAAAACAATAACAGGTATAATCCAATCATA
This sequence comes from Allium sativum, assembly GCA_030737875.1. Taxonomy (NCBI): domain Eukaryota; kingdom Viridiplantae; phylum Streptophyta; class Magnoliopsida; order Asparagales; family Amaryllidaceae; genus Allium; species Allium sativum. The sequence continues at coordinate 36,531,506 of CM060922.1, forward strand.
CCTGAACCTGGACCTGCAACCAAAGAGTTAGCACTACATACTGTACAATACTCTAAGGTGCCACTGACATATGGTGTAAAGAAACACGGGGGTAGGGGTGTGAATGTCATAGTGAAGTCAAACAATCAAACATAGCAACCATCCTCACATCTCTCACTCAGTGCGTAAAGCATACAATATCCACTACTTTGGTCACCTAATCCTTTGGGCCATGACGGAATCCAATCCCGTACAACTATCACTACAAGCCCACTATCCATCTCTCAGTGGTGAACCAAAGCTATGAATACTGACAACCCCTTTGCACACGTCCCGCAGCAAAGCCCAAATCATGAAGTGAACTCATTGGTTCTCATCTAGATCCTGAGCTCTAACCTTTCCTTTGGACTACCTTTGCATCTCGGGTTTTGGTCGGATTGGAGTAGGTCTTCAAAAGAGTCGTCGCGTGGTAGTTGTTTAAATAACGGTTCGGTTCGGTACCCCATGCCTGGTTCGGTTCGGATGTACATACATTTCAGTCGTCATCGGTTCGGTTCGGAATTCTCACGCCTTGGCTTGGTTTGGATTCCATTCGGTTCGGCTTAATTCCGTCCCCTCGGTTCGGTTCGGGTTCATCTCCTCCATGCGGTTCGGTTAGGTACTCCTGAAGCGGTCCGGAATATGGTGTTCAAGTCCTTGGTTCGGTCCGTCACGCCTTGCCTTCGATTCGGGTCGAGATGTCCAAGCTTCGGTCCGATCCTCCTCCCTATCTCCGATCCGATCCCCTGCTCCAATTCAGTTCGTGTGGCCTTACTTTCTCCTGCGCCTAGCTTCGCTTACTCTGATCCGATCCCACGTGCTTCACCCCAATTTAGTCCAGCTCCCCTACCTTAACTCGATCCGATCCCTTTCTACGCCCCTAGTCCGATCCGTTCCCAACCTTCCTTGTTGTTTCTTTCATTTGCACGCCCAGAAGATGCCAGCTCCGGTTCGGTTCAGTAGCCGATCCGATCCCACGTCCCAACTCCAACCCTATACAAGTGGCCTTCCTTCTTGCCAAGACTCCTCTAGTGTCAAGTTCCGATCCGAATCAAACCCCCTTGCCCAGTCCTCTGTCCGATCCGAGCCCCCATGCCCGATCCGATCTGGTTCGAAACTTGCACTTTTCCTGCAACTCTTCCAGCGAGTGTTGTACACCATACGACGGCGTTTTCGACCAGTCTAACTCTTCTAATAAATCACAAAGCATACCATACAGTCATAGCAACATGTAGCAACGTCCACAAACAGCAAAACAACAATCATAGCATGTAAAATGGATCAAACATTCCCAAAAACCCATATTTTCCCTTAACCACCTTAATCATGTTTTAACTATATGATTAGCAAAATTAATCCAAACTGAACCAAATTTCTATCAGAGACATAAAATAATATTTATGAATTTATACATATTTTTCCAGAATTTTATCACGCTTAATTTCGCTAATTAACACTAATTACCCCTTAATCCCCTAAATTCCGGGATTAACAAAATTAGTCCAAATCAACCCAAATTCATATCACAGGCATAAAATGATGTTTTAGAATTTTAGAATTTTTTCTAGATTTTTCTGAGTTATAATTTCGCTAATCTCCGCTAATTACCCTAATTAGCCGTAATTAGTGCAAAAATTATGCAAATCACTCACCTTTGCCACAAATAAATTATCAAATCTGAAACTTCTCTGATTTGGATCCAATCTCTATGTGTTCCAGCAGCTCTCTCTCTGATTTGGTGCTAATCCCCCTTGATTTGATGTAGTTTTGCTTAATCTTCGATTAGAAAGTGATTAGAGGTGAATTGGGGTGTTTTTAGATGTTGGAGGCCATGGCTAGAGCTTAAGGAGGTAAGTGGCGGCTGGAAAAATGAATAAAAACCGAAATTTCTAACCCTAGCAGCCCCTAAATACTCTTAATCCTGAAATCCCCCTTTGGGCCTAGCTGCTAATTACCCGGTTAAGCCCAATTAGCTGAAAATAACTCTTTAAACCTTAATTCAGCCATATCTCCCAAACGGTAAGTCAGTTTGGCTATTATGACCACTCTACGGAAAGAGAAACCATCATCCAGAGCTAATGGAAGGGGTTTCAGGTCAAAATTCCTTTCCAGTCAAAAGTTATGGACGAAACAAGATCAACTAGGGGCAAAACAGTCATTTAAAAATTGGCAAAAATCATGAACATGGGAAATGACCCCACTTGTCGTTTCCCAAAAGTACACGACCATACGACTTACCAAGAAAAAGAAATAAATATTCTACGATCCTAGATGCGTAGAATGCGGGTTGTTACAACGTCCCAGCTAGAGAAAACATCATATTGCACATCCCCTATTTTGGGAAATCAAGTGTCACTGCGGCTTACGTCCCAACGAGAGAAAACACCGCTTACTCTATCCTTTTGGTAATCGGGGGGGGGGGGGGGAGGGGGTGTGCCCTATCCCTTTGAGCGTAGAGCGACCACACTCAACTCATCTCGGTCGACCGAGTCCATCCTCATATCGAAAGCATACTGACCTGACCATCAGTTCACCATCATACCGGGGCGTGGGGCTCACGAAGTAACGCTACACAAAGCTATGCTAATTAAAGCTATGCAAGCCAATAGCTGGTAGGATTATCACAATTGTAAGGCAGTAGAGGAGTTCATCATACTCTCCATTTGATGCTGTTGCAGATCAAGTCTTTGAATTCTTGCTTGATCCGTAATTTCGCTCACTTGGATGGTCAGGATGAATCAAGTCATATTCTAAAGATATAATGTATATGTTCTGAATCATGCATTGAGTTAGGGTCATGTTTAAAGTCAATCTGTCGGTTGAAGTTGATGTTCCTAGCATTAGTGGAGGACGAGCGAAGTCAGTGCTTATGCCCCCAGCATTGTTGGGGGTTATGATAGGTCAATCGGACATCCAATCTTTTAGCCTTTATGCTTTTTTCTGCCGCATCGGGTTAGATATGTAGGTTCAACAATCTTAGTCACCCTGTGTCGTTATGTGCACATTCCCAAGTCATCAAGGGTTGGAGTTGTATATGCGAATGGTCGAATCACATTCGCGCTGGGGTCAACCCATCTGTTTAGCCAGAAAGCAGTGATCGCCTCATTGAGTATATCAGCAAACTTAGATACTCTCCTCGCATCAGCTGCAGAGTTGAGTAAGCTCGTCAATCTTGCAAGTGAGCGAACGTCGTTAGTGAGTTATTCGAGCTCCTTCGTTCACGCTTTGGCATAATCCGAAATAGCCATTATAGTCTTGTTGAGTCTATCTCCCATTCTTGGTTCCATTAAGCTTGACAATCAAGACCGCGGGCCCGATTAATGACATTGGTCATTTCCAGAATTGTAAATTCCTGTTAGTCTTTCCTGAGGCTTTTCTTTTTCCTTTATTATTTCAAGAGTCAGATGGTGCTCCATTCTGTCGTGAAGACATTGAGATCATCAATTTCAACATTAGCACACCCTTATTGCACGAATCTGTCTGTCTCAGGATAGGTTTTTCCAACGTTTCTAGGAGAATCTCATGGTAGAGAGTACCGAGGTTTGTTTCAGAGGTGAATCCGCCAAGTCCTCTTGGTGGGTCTCGATGCAAAGAGATTTTGAAGTTTGAGATATCCAGAATACCGGATACTACAGCAATCAACGCTATATATGGTCCAGGTCGATTTACCGATGCCACTGCGGCGTTGAATCTTTCAAGGAATGCATGCAGGGTCTCGCCTTATCTCTGTTGAAGCATCAATTAATGTTGCCAATTTGGCCTTCATGTTTGAGAAGTTGTCGGTAATTACCTAATTTAGCGCTAGTGCCCCCGGTATGAAGTCTTAAATTGGGTGGAAGCCGGTTTCTGGCTTCTTGGTTGTGCATATGTAATAGCAGTCAATCAGGCTTCTGTTTTTTAATTCTGGATGGTGATCCGCTACTTGGATGTATGCAGGTTGTTCTTGAGGAGCCATTCTTCTACTTATAGTCTGGGTTATTGTGAAGCTCAGATAATCGTAAATGTGCCAAAAGCTGGCAGATAGTCAGATGATGATGTTCGAAGCTCTTATCTTGTACTCCCCATCCATGGGGATTTTACTAAGCGATGGTCATCAAATCCACGTATTCTCGGAATTCATACTCCCTCATCGAGCTGTGAGTTAGAGTTTGATAGAAAATGATTTATTCGTGTCCAGCTCATGTTAGTCCTTGGTCTCCCATTCAAGCTTTGAGGTTCGGAGTCGGATGGCAATGAAGTTAGACTATAGCTTTCTTGAATGCTCTCGTCTTCCCCCTACATGGGGAGCCTCATGTTGAGGTTGAGCTGGATTTTAAACATTCCTCCAAATTGGAGCAAAGGTTGGTCGGGCTTCGTTTAATTTTTCGGTGGCTCTTGCATATCCATCGTTTTCATCCAAAATGTTACAGTCGGAAGTTGCATGCTACAAATGCCTGGGAGGAGGTTGGTTGCATCTTATTTCATTAAAGACTACTATGACAACTTGTCCTTGGGTCCCATATGATCTAGACCATGGAGCAGGGAGTGTTTGAGCCAAGTTCATTGTCGCTTGAATTTCCATGGTGCTCGCTCCAACGAGTAAGCCATAGTTACTCGGCCTTCCATCTATCCAAGTAAAAAAGTTATCCATCATTTTCTGTCGTTTCCAGAGAAGTTTGTCTCACTGAGCCATCTGAGTTTTCAAATCAGCGAGGGTACCATCTATTTCATATCTAGCTTGACATGCTGAGGGATCATTGCAAGAAGAAATTTGCTGACTTCCTTCGTTCCAAGCGCCTTCTGCGCCAATATCCTCAGCACGGAAGAAATTTCTATCTTCCTTCTTCTTAGCCTTTGAGTTTGAGTGTCAGGCAATTTGCCTCCTCGCAAGTTAGAGGTCAAAGCAATGGCATCTCCCTTTACATGGGGTCTTTCAACCGGGATGTCGGTCCGGACTAGCAAATGGACGTTCACTCTGCATCCATTTCGTGGTCCTCAAGCAGCCTGTCAAGATCGAGGTATAAGTTAGACACAGACATATAACATTTATGAATATTTTCAGCAGTGCGGCCCCAGTCCGGGGGTAATGGATAAAGGTTGGCAGTTGTATCACATCCCTTTTAAATTTAGACGTGGATGCACGGAAGGGAGACATTGTTTTCAAAGCTTATGTGATTGAGTTATCCAAGTGCTCGAGTTATCGCGTTTTCTATTCAATATATTTGCGAGGTAGCACTCGTCGTTGCACTTGGGCTATGGCCAGTCACACATGGGTGTGTATGTTGATTTGATATATCACTCTTAGGACCTCCTTTCGGTGATTGCATTGAGTCGTGTGGGAAGCTTAGCATTAGAAGTCGACGTCATTCCTTCAAACACGACCCCTTTGTTGTTGTACGCGAGTATCCCTTGTGTCTTTGCTTTGTATCTGTACATAATCTTGCAATTCGAAAAAGAATAGTCAGCTTAGTCTTGCAAGCTACTAAGTCAATCTTTAAGTCACAAGCAATTGTAGCTCGAAATGAAAACATGTTGAGTGCTAATCTATCTAGCATAGAATTATTAAATGTCAAAGTGTCAGGTGTCGTAGTTTGGAGGTATAGTGTCTGTAGCCTCCATTTAACTTTGAAACACGGGTCGCGTCCGAAGCGTGTTTGAAGTTAATTCAGAAATCTATGTCCGTGCCCCCAGCGTTGATGGGAGCAGGATTAAGTCATTCGGATGTCCGATCCGTAAGTCTTTTATAATCCTGTCCTCAGTCGGAGGGCAATGAAGATTTCATGCACGTCGCAGCATTGTCCTTTATACTCTCTCCCAAGTCGTGAGAGTTAGAGTTATGGACGTCGCGGTTCGTCCTTTATACTCTCCCAAAGTCAGTTTGGGTTAGAGTTGTGGATCGAGTGGTCTTAAATCTTGGCGCGCCTGTCACACTCGTCCTAAGTTTATACTCATATCCAAGCTCTGAGGATTAGAGTTAGTCGGGCAAACAGTCGGGTCACATTTGCCTTGGCATTGTCCCTTTGCTCCCATGTCAAGGGCAAAGGTCGCCATCAGGGATGGTCGGTTCACATCCCTGTTGATTTTATACTCCTCCCGTCGGAAGCATGGGAAAGAGTTAAAGATGTTGTTGGAGAGTGGTCGAGTCATACTCATCCTCGTCTTAACATTTCCCTTTTGCCCCCACATCGAAGGCAAAAGTTATGTCGTTCATGTGATCGTGCCCCTGTCATTTTTTCACTCTTCTCGTTGGATCAGGGGATGGAGTCATAGAACTGCTAAGTGGTTATGTCACACCCGAGTATATCTCTATGTCGTGTCTGGCAAATTAAAGGCTAGATGTTGAGGATGCCTCATTTGTATGCCTATGCATAGATATGTTGAAATCATGTGCATATATTCGCTTGCCCCCTACTTCAAGGGCAAAAGGTCCGTGAATGAATGGTCGAACTTCATTTATGTCAGGTTGTTGGCATCAGGAGGGAGAATAGTTGAATCACGTTCGTCAAAGCTTTACGTTCCTCCGACTAAACCATGGAAGGAGTAGTTGGCACCAAACTTCGGGTACCTGCATCATTCATATCGCATGAGTTAGTCATGTCCATAACTCAGGCAGCATGTAAAAGTAAATTGTATGATTGAAAAGTAAGCATATCAAGGGGTAGTGCTGCCTCCTTTAACGGATCGAGCCATGTAGACGGTCGAACTGCATCCATCCGGAATCGGATTCCGACGTTGAACGTCAATGCACAATTATCTTGAGGTCTTCCACGTGTGAGCCAATGAATGAATGGTCACCTCGGATCCATCCTAAGCTATACAACTTCTCTCAGGTGAAGGACGTGGCTCTGTAAACGAGCAGTTCAACCGGGCTCGTTACGGCAATGCTCCATAATTATTCCTGTAGGTGCTCAAAGTTTGATCGGTACCAGATTCGGGGTACCTACATCATCCATATATAAATTCATCTGAGTTAGTTACATCAATAACTCATAAAGAATGGAAATATAAGAGTCATGGTTAAAAAGTAATCCTGTTAAAGGAATGGATATCATTCTGTGCGAAGATGGCATTGCACGCTCTTTGCAGGTCCATTTTTCCTCACTACATCTCTGTCAGGGGATGGCTGTCAAAATCTTTAATTGGAGATGAACGTCTTTTCAAACCGTTGTGGGGTGGCGGTCCGAAGAATGAACAAACCTTGATTAAGGACTTGGACTGACAAAGGCAACTAGGTAAATACTATAAGCGAATGACGAGGTCGCATCTTATTTGAATCGCCTTCTTGGCCCCATGCTAAGGGCAAGGATTGAGTATAAGGGAATCATGGCTGCTAGTGGGATAGTCATATCTCATCCATCCGCAGATATGCCTTTAGTCCCACGTTGGGAATAAGATCTAATGCACAGATAATCAACCAGCACCCAGGCTTAAGTGCTCTAAACCTTTTAACTTGCCACCTCTATCGAGTAGCATCTCCTAATTAGCTAAATAGCAGGCTCTTCCAGTAACATGGTCGCCATGGTCCATTCCCATTTCATCTTTCATTAGGAATTTTAGCAATAGATACCAGGGTGCAATGTAAGCTCTAATCGCCGCTAGAGCTGGTCAGTTTAGACCTTAGTCAGATAAACTTGACTACAATAGCATGGCTTCCAAGGCTTGAAGTAATGTTCACGTTTTCTATCACAATTTATGTATGAAGTCGAGAGCTAACGGTCGATTCATATTTGTTTTGATCTCGAACTCTCATCTCTTGACAAAGGTCATATGGTGACTGGTGAGCAGTCAAGTTGCTATCATCCGAGCAAAGATTCATATGTCCAATCATGGCCCGCAGGGGTTCAGCTGTTACCAATCGTTGGGAACCAAAGTATGTTGACCTATCCCTTATTCGATGGAAATCAGTCTTCCTCTATGCGATTGACAGCAAATAGCCATTGCAAAGGTTAGCTATGTTCTTCGGGAGGTGAGACGCAGGACATTTTATTCATCACATCATACAATTGAAGTGTAGCTTTGGGATGTTGGGATCTTTAGCTGCTTTATGGTATCCCACTATTGACAATCATGGTCACTAAGATCATATGAATCATCTTTGAAGTAGTGTTCGAACTGTTCTATATAACTGTCATTCGATGCTCCGCCGATTGGACAAGTTTAAGTCATATAAATGGGATGGTCACTACTCATTAGGGAACAACATCAGTTGCATTGTTGAAATCTACACTATCGGTGTTCCAGAAGATGAGGCTACTATTAGACAATCATTATCTCGTATACTGTCGTTGTTAGCAAGCTGAATCTGATTGACAGCTCCTCCCATTGAATAGCATCGGCAAATAGAGGCTATGGCTTCTGGAGGAATCCTAGTCGTTGCCATTTGGTTGTCATATTCTTTGACTATCCACCTTATCTTCATCAACAAACTTTGATGACTACTGTTGGTCAAAATATACGTCGAGCCGAAGGCGAGACGTGATCCGAGCCGAAGGCGAGGCCGTCAGCGGGTCCGGGCGCAGCGCCGGCGGGGGTCCGGGGCCCCGCAGTCCCACGATTTTTTCGATTTTGGAAGATGGAGCCTTTTCTGAAATGATCTTAAAAATGTATTTTTTCCAAAAACAGCTGTTTCGGGTCGGATCGGATCATGCCTTCAAATTTGCGGTTCGGAGATTGTCTTCAGGTCGGGTCGGATCGGACTAGTTCCTCCGAGCCGGATCGGAGACGTTATTAGCTAGTCGGTTCGGTATATATGAAAGAGCCGGTTCGGATCTCCTCCTCCTGTTCAGATCGGTCTTCCCTACCCTGCATCTCCACTTTCCTGCGGTTCGGGTCGTGGCACCCTCTTCGGTTCGGTTCGGAGATGCATCATTGGGTCGGGTCGGGGTATCAACAGCAGTTGGATTCGAGTCCTGCTCAACAAGTCGGGTCGGAGCACTGTCCCCGGGTCGGTTCGTGGTGCCACTCCTTTATGGCTCGGGTCGGGGGTACACATCCGATCCGAGGATAAATCTTGCCAGGAACTTGAAGTACTTGGCTCTCTTTCGAGATGATAGGGGATCGGGTCAGATTGAGGTGTCAGTATCGGGTCGGTTCGGGTCCGATCCGACCCGGGCACACTTGAACCACTGATTGGAATGAAACTTGCAGCCTTCTTGTCATCTTGTTCTGTACTCGATTCATTTCTGCGAGAAGCCCGTCGCTTTTTATCTTTTCTTGTAGGCATGGAAAACGTGGATTATCTCTTCGGATTTGGTGATCCAAACAATAGAATAATAATCCAGAAAGCTGAGGATTCAATCTTCTCAGTGAAAGCACCAAAATGTTAGACCAAAAAATGGTCCTAACACCCAATTGATCGTATTTTGCAGAGAATATTGAGGAATCATGAACTAAAAACAAGAAAAGTCAATCAACACACAAAATTTATAGTGGTTCGGCGTTAATGAGCCTACATCCACTTCATAGTTTCTCATTTCATTCATGGATTACAATTACAAGGAATTTAATCACTCAATCATTCAAATACAATGAATAATTCTCTCCGAATTCATTGATTTTCATTGGAGAAGAAGGTGGTTATTGGTGGGGGAATTCGGCCATGGCTACCATGTATGAATGAAATGCCAAAAGTCCCTTCAAATGGCCATGTTGTGGTGTATTTATAGCTGTAGAGAAGCTCTGGGCAGTTCCGGTTCGGATAGGCCACGTGGCGTGACCGGAGGAGATTTCAGAAGTAGTGGAGAACGTGGAAAAGTGGCTACCAGGTCGTGCTTTGCCAAGTGGAGTCCGATCCGCAATTGTAGGAGTCGGTTATGCCAAGAGAAGAGGTCAAACTCCATGTGTAGAAGCAGGTCCAATCGGTTCGGATCGGACCCGAACCGAACCAGTTGTTCGAGCAGAATGCCTGCACGCACTTCTGTACAGAATACTTCAGGCGGTTCGGGTATAGGGTACTCCGATCCGATCCGGGGAAGGGGATCCGATCCGATCCGAATGGAAGGATCCGATCCGATCCTATTCAAAAGGAGGGATCCGATCCGATCAGATAGGGGGATCCGATCCGGTGACATTTGCATGTATAATTCAAATTTTCCATCTTTCTATCGCTCAATCCAAGTGATCGCCAATCAATGTAAGTTCATACTCAAGTCCCTGGCTTTGGGTAGCCTGGTCACAAAGCAGGCTAACATATATTTACACTTGTTCATCAATGAAGTATTATTTAAAATTTCATGTAATTTTTACTTATATGGTAAAATGAGTTAAGTAAACGTATTTGGAGGGTATGAGGGTTGATTTTTGGGTTGCATAGACTGCGTATAAGTTAAGCAAGCATGATCAATAGCGCTTGTATATGGTATGCCAAAGCAAAAATATAAATTTTAGTTTTTAATATGGTTTTTTGACTACGTGGGTCAATGTATATATATTAGTTGTTCCTGCAATATTGCAGAAGTCCCTCCATACAGGGGAGACGCTGCCAAAATTTAAAGTGTTAGGATATTTTTGAGATTTTTGTTAACAATAATGAGTTGGGTTTTCATTTAACCCTAATTGGCTTGTTATAAAATGCAAGATTTTAACTGAATAGATTTTTGAAAAGATAATGGGATTGTAACAGTTTTCCTACCTTAGTAATTTCGAGGACGAAATTCTTTTAAGAGGGAAGGAATGTAACGACCCAAATCTTAAACCCGTTAAGTTCGAACATATAATTTGGTTTTAAATGTTGACTTGGAAATATTAAAAGGATTTTATTTTTTTATTAAATGAAGTTTGAGTGCATAATTTATAAACGAACTAGTAGCATCGTGGTAGTTCGTAATATTATATTTTGAACTTCAATTGTATATACAGAATTCATTTTAAGTCGCAATTCTTTAAAACAAGAATCATCTGAATCTGTTGGATTATAATTTTCTAATAAAAGAGAATAATCAAGATTACATATTGTAAATTTTGAGTTATGTCCAAATCAAATTTTCAAATAGTTGTTATCACTACAACAAAAATACCCTATTTCAATGTCCATTTTACAACGGGAGTGGGCCGCCCGCTGTAATAGATGCCTGTACAACGCCCTTTTACAACGGGCAGAGATTGCCCGTTGTAATAGAATGCTATTACAACCGTCTTTTCTGGACAGTTGTAATAGATATCCTTTACAACACACTTTTTACAACAGGTAAAAACTGCACGTTGTAATAGAGTGTTATTACAATGGTCATTTCTGGCATGTTGTAATAGATGTTAATTTTACAACATTCACAAAATGTCCACTGTAATATATGTCTATTTTACAACCGTCACAAAATACTCGTCGTAATAGGTGCCAATTTTCGACAGTCAGTAACTAATAATTAGTAATTACAATACTTCCATAAAATAAATACTGATTATGTTTTATTATTTAATAATCAATCACTAATCATATATTGCTAATTATTAACTATAATATTATATTACTAATTACTAATAATTAATAATATTATATTTAATAATTAATAATAATTATTAACAATAATATTATATTATTCGTAACATCATTGTAAAAGTAATAATATCTACAATGTCTACCCAAATAGCCGTAAAAAAAGTTTTAAATAATGTTTTCTTTATATTATTGTATACATATTAAATTTCATTCAACGATGTTATATAACTTATATTATTGCCTTTAACTATAATATTACATTAAAAATTACTAATCACTAATAATACTATATTATTTATTAATGTTAATAATTAATCATTAATAATATTATATTAACAATTTATAACTTGTAATAATTAATGATTATTTATAACTTGTAATAATTAATTATTATATTAATCATTAATGGTTAATATTAATATTTAATTAATTCACATTTTCACTAATTAACATTTGATAATTTATTATTTACTACTTAATAATCAATAATTATAATTGACAACTACATTTAATTCTTAACAAAATTTAATAATCTTAAATTGTCTAACAATAATTTTAAAATATTTATAAAATTCATTTCCAATAAATTCAAATAGCAAACAACAAACAAATTTAAACTACAAAAATAAATGGATATAATAGTATATTAAATAGTATATCTCTAGAAACAAACAACAACCAACAAACTAATTCACTTTATAAATGGTATATCTCATTTATTGTTTGAATTTGAGTTCAGACTACAAACAGAAAAAACGGTTGAGATTATGACTTGTATTTAAATGCTTTTCGAAGGACAAACAAATTCGGTCTTTAAAAGTAAAAAAATTAACACAAAGTTTTAACTTTGGATAATATTCAAAATTTACATTTTGAAAGTGCTAGAAAGAAACCTGGATTTGTAAAGTACAAACGTCAAGTTTTAGAATATTATTTCTATATTTATTTTAAAAAATTCTTTTGTAACTCTATCATAAATAATCTTCCACTAACAAAGTTTCGTTACCAAATTTATTGATCTTCTCTCGAATCTTCGTTCCCGCTTTCGTTTTTTTTTCTTGTTCACCGCTAAAACATTTCAGAGCTTGCGTTAACGTTGATCGACGCTAGTCTATGAATTAGAAAAGCGCGACATTTGTAATAAATTCTGCAAGCATACAGGTGTGTAGCATACAGGTCGAACACAGGGAGGAAAGTTAAATTTTATTATTTATATGTTTCGTGGGCGTGTTAGACGAACTTTGGAGGTTGATTTTGCAAAACAAAACAAAATTAAAACTGTAATTTGATTCAGAACAGATCTAACTGAACCGACGATCAAATCACAATTTCAATGGGAAGCAAATGAAACTATGAATTAGATTTGAATCTAATCAAACCCAATTTGACCTAAGAAAATAATAAAAAGCAGAAATTGAAATTGCAGAAATTGAAATAACAAACAAGAATTAAAATTAGGATTTCCGCTGAATCTAATCAGACGGTAAATCACTAATGCAAACAAGTGCAAAATACAAATAGTGTTCTACCGAATCTAATCGTATAGACAACACTAGTTGCTAAGAAAACAAAAAAATGCAGAAAATAAAAGAGAAAGAAAAAAACTTTTATTAGAACAATGGAATAAGAGATGAGATAGGATTGGATGGTGGCTACAAGGTTATTACAGGGGTATATATAGGGTAGATAGCCAAACCCTAACCATAACCCTAATGATAAATGGGCCTGGTCATTACATCACTAATTAGTTTACAATGAAAAATATAAATGGGCCTTTGATAATTAAAGCAATTTTGGGCCTTTTCTCTTTTTCCTCTTGCTTCCTTGACATTTCTTCATTGATTTGTGATGTTCAAAGCCTTTTTATCAATCCTTTTCTTGTCCAACAGCAACTAGATGTGAGATCTTCATCTACAATTTTTCAAACTGCAAATACACAGCAAATTGAACTCTATTTCTCTACATTTCTGGTTGCATGTGGGTTGGGTTGGAATATCTGTAAAAGTAACAAAACAATACCCAAGTAATATTTATTTATATACAAAAGACAAGATATAAGAGTATAAAATAAACACATTTCTATGTCAATCAAATACCCCCACACTTATCTTTTACTCTCCCTCGTGTAAAACAAAAATGAAAAACTAGACTAGATAGGTCACACTTTCGTAGGAAACACGATTGCATTGAGCGTATGCAACAAGCCGTTAAACCTCTAGGTGTCCCTAATAGGACGAGTGGTGTCTCGTGAGGGTTTTCAGCGGATACTACCCACAAAATCCAAATGCAGTATGCTATGATTCTAATGAAACTACATGAATGCAATGGACATATGCAAATAAAACGAAAAATGAAAACACGACTTGTTTCAGGAAAGTGGTAAAACAAATTAAGTTAACAATTTCTAATCAGTTGATTTTATTTTAGATACCTCAACTTGTCACAAATTTCCAATATAACTCAAGTTTTCAAATGTTAAATTCCAGTTTGGCCAGTTAGTTCGGTCGATAACATAGTGCAGCCATGAAATAAATTCTTAGTTTGCTTGGCACAGTTTGCAAAGTGGTATTCTAATTTTCTCATGTATGGCTAGTCAAATCAATAAGGTCAAGAAGTGTTTGGGTATCATCGCTTATTCTTTATTCTATAAAATTTTAAGATTTATGATTAAGTACATACACCTAACTAAAAAGACCAAGGTTTACCACCCATGCACTGCCTCGCGGACTAACGGAGAGTAGGTAAAGAGCTTGGCGGATTGTGCAGGCCGACTTTGACTTTGTCAACAATGTGTCGGTAATCCTTAGGTGTCCAATCCCATAAAATGAGACCAAGATATTCCAACTTTGACTTTGTCAACAACGTGTCGGATAGAGCTTGGCGGGTTTGCACACCAACGCTCGATATACAAGCAATGTTGGATACCCTTGGAATACTATTATTATTATTATTGAAATTATAAGCACAACAGAGAGTTACGCGAATTCAATTTAACACAACTTAGTTTTAAAGATTTGAAAAGCCAATGTAAGTATTTTAAGTCCTCCACTTATTTAAACAAAGTCTATAATATAGAATAGATTTCATGGCCATCACCTAAGAATCTCCCTATGTACCGGTTACACTATTATCCCTCAAAATTAAACTTTTCATTATATTTCCTATTCGATCGAAGTTGAGAGAGAAAAATACTATCAACTGGCTAAAAATTGTAAACTTATTTTGCTGTATCAGTTGAAAATGAGTCGTATTTCAAAAAAAAAAATGGTATGTTACTACAATCTAAAATGGCTGATGGTCCTACTTAAATGGCTGAAAATAAAAGAAATAAAAGCAAAGAAAAATGAAAATGGATGAAATGCAGACTCCCCCCCACACTTGAACCAAACAGTGTCCACACTGTGAACGTTTCCTAAATTTGAAAGATCGCACCCAAAGGTGAATGTGATGCAAAATTATTTGAAGAATGAAATGGAGTTTAGCCACTATATGCGAATGAAAATCATATGTACAATGATATATGTGTTTGCGATGCATGCGACGCAAAGAATTCCACCAACTTTTTCCCCCATACTTGGTTCTAGCCCTATGAGTCCCATTCCCACTATGTCTAGGCGTGTTTTCTAATAAGCAAAGGTTTTTGAAAACCATCTCATCTTTGTACCTCGATTTGTAGTCCAAGAGATAAATATCTAGGGTCGTCCTAACTTGAAGTTTTTCAACCAAGCCAGCATTCCAAAAGTAATTCATGTATTCAACAAATTTGTCAGTGTAATTTTTCAAAAATTTGTGATCGTATATAAATTCAGTGAAATCTGAAATCTGAGTGTTGTTCAAGACTATGTGATCGCCTTTCTTGATTGGCAACGTATTATCGACACCGACAATTTCACGTTCATTTGAATATTCAAAATCAAAATTTTCAAACTTGGATTGGTGGCTTGATTCTGTTTCATCCTTGTCAATTAAAAGTTTTAGTTCATCTACGAAAAGTTCTTCGAAAGCTAACGTGGACATGTCAATTGAAGTATGAGAAACTTCCTGAAATGGTAAATGTGGCGTGTCATCAATAATGGTTTCTACCTTGTCGATCTGTCCTATTCCGGGTTCTTGGTCATTCGAAAAAGAGGGTGTCGACAAGGGAGGTGAACGAGGTAAAAGTATAGAAGATGAATGGTTGGGATTTCCAACATTAGAATAAGAGATTTCGTCGGGATTGCCGACATTAGAAAGAGAGATGTTGTCGGGGTTGCCGACATTACAAGAAGATGGAGGTTTGGAATTTTCAGAATAATTGGCCTTGGGTGCCAACAGAAGAGTGTCAAGCTTTTCGATTGGGGTCAGAATCAAATGATTGTCATGATTGGGGTCAGAATTAAGGCTTTCATCCTCATATAAACCAAAGAACTCATGATCATTAAAGTCCTTTTCCAACTTTGAAGTGAAAAATTCCACATTTTCGTTTTGTTCAATTTCAAAAATTTCAACTTTTTCGCAGCCTGAAAGGGGAAGATCAAAATCTGAGCTCAAATCTTTCTCTTGAAAAGAATCGAAGTCCAAGTCATTTACTGGATTGTGAACAACTTCATTTAGATCGTTTTTCTCAATTTCAAAAGTTGTTGTTTGAAAATTTTCACTATCAGTAAAGAATGGATTATCTTCTGATTCATCGCCTGTTTGAATTTGATTTTGTTGCTCTCGCTGTTCTTTCAAAGTTGTCATTAAACAAAGAAGTTCATCTATCTTTCTATCTCTTTCATTAAGTTGTCTATCGATCCTTTCTACCCTCTCTCTAAAAATGTTAAGATGGTATTCTTCAGAATCGTCGATTAGAGAACTCTCGTTTTGGATGTCTTGATTCTCAAAATTATAATCCATATCAATTTCACAATCAATATTATTTCCAATGTGGTACTTGTTTGAATTTTCAGAAAACTGACAATGATATTGGAAATCATTTTGATCATAGAAATTTTGTTCATAACCAAAACTGTTAAAATTCGAGTGAAAATTGCAATTTTGGTCATTTTCAAGATGTTGATATGTGCTATAATTTTGAAAATTTTGGTCGATTTGAAAATCATTTTCGAATTGGTTTCCAACCCCATATTGTTGTGGATCAAAACCATATTGAGATTCACAGCTATTTTGATGTGGATGTGGCCCATAATCAAAATTATTGACATTTGAATTGAAATGATCATAACATTGAAAATGTTGGTCATGTTGAAAATTTTGAAAATTGTTGACATTTGGCTCGAGAAATTTTGGAAAATCTTGCCTCATGAGTTGTAATTCGTATTCATACTCTTCAAGAGGACGTCTACTCCGACTATTATCCCACATTTCTCTCAGGGTTTTTTTTTGAATTAGACATTTGAATGAAGTCAGGGTAAGACATAAATTATTCCTATTTCAAAATAATATAAAAGAATGAGTTGTGCTCTATTAATTAACTGACTCAATTGGAAGGGGGAAGAGGGTCTTATGGCCGTTCACGTATAGTATAAAACTAAGGGATACGACCAATGTTTTACGGGTAGTATGCAACCTCTTTTGCTAAAAGTTCAATAAATTGAACTAATATATATCCGCGATCCAATTGTACGAGACAGTCAACTTCACAAAGCACCACTTTTCAGTTATATTATTTTGAAAATCAAAATCACGTGTTAAAATTGAAAATCGATGAGAGTGATTCGTTATGGAAAACCGTTCCTCACCACAAATTCAGAAATATCAGTCACAGAACAGACACAGAAATATAAATCGCAGAATTAAAATTTACATTCAAGCCACTGCCCCTGCAGAAATTTTTTACAACAATTGTCTATATATATATATATATATATTTTTTTTGCTGCAGAGCACCTGTAGAGTTTTAAAAGTTTTCACCTTGATCGGCAGTCCTCCAGTGAATTTGGGAAGCGCTAGTGCGTTCACACCCCACTTGGTGTGCAACCGCTCCAAACCATCTGAATCATCCGCTGCATTCTGTTGTTGTCCCCTTCTTTTTTAAGACCTTTTTTTTTAAAAAATTTCAGCTGTACCTGTTTTTGAAAAATTCTCCGTTTTTTTTTTAGTAAAAAAGAAAAATGAGTTTTATGGAAGACAAAATAACAAAGAAAAGGGCTCGATTAAATCAAAGCTAAAAGAAATAAAAAAAAATAAAAACACACTTCACCAAATGAAAACCAACGCACTAGGAAGTATAGACTGATTCGCTCTTTTCCCAAATACGACATCAAAACAAAAGGAAACTATATACCCCAATACAAGGAAACAAATTATATCAAGCGCTCAAATTGAGGGACTAAATTGCTCAGCACCCTTCTTTCCCAAATATATACACCGCCGAATTTTCCAGAGAATCTGCAAATAATCAAAGAAAACAATAAATCAAGCACTCAACAAGGAAACTCAGTCAAACCATTAAAAAGAAGAAAAAAAAATCGCTGTTTCCTCTACCAATGAGAAGAAGATACCAGGGCGAAAACTAAAACAAAACGAAGGGGTTCAGGATCGATCAAACAAAATAGAAAGTACACGCTTCGATTTGGGTTCCGGTCTTTGTCGAGTTCGGTTTCTAATAAGATTTGGTGACTTCGATTATGGACTTTGAGGTTCAGTTTGTGACAAGTAACGGCTGCTCGAAAAGTTTCGAATTGGCTATGGGGTTTTTGGGTTCTGTATTTGCGAATTGGTGATTTATGGTTCGGAATCCGATGCTGGACTTGGAGGATGTTGGATTGATGTGGAGTAATGATGTGCAAATTGGGTTTGTAGCGGATTCGATTGCGCAAAATTTCTTTTTTTTTTTTTTTAGAAACCGATTTTGGGTTTCGGTTTTGAGCAGTAATTCGAATTCTTGTCTCGGTTCTTTAAATTGGGTTTCGGATCGATTGTATATACCATGGTTTGGTGTCGACTTGAAGCAGTTGCGTGGTGTGGTGAATACACAGTAGGTACGGGTTTCTGAAAATTTGCGACTGCGATTAGGGGTCCTCGAATAGCAAATCTGGTCTGGGCATGGCAACTGTATGGTTTGGTAATGATGTAATGGGGTGGTGATATTAGTTTATGAAAAGATTGATTGTAGATGATGACTATTGGTTGAAGAAGAGTTGTTGCTGTATGATCTGATGTTGGTAGAAGGTTTTAGTTCGAAGGGGTGAAACTGTGAAGTTGATTTCGGCTGGAGTTGTGTACGGATTGTGGCGTTGAGGTTGATAATATGTGGAGTTTGATGGGTTCAGTGATGGTGGGTAGGAGGGGATTTTTGTGCGGTGGAAGAAGAAGTTTGGTCGATTTTGTGGAGGAAGTGTTTTGAATTTGGGTGGTGAACAGAAGGGTTGTTGAACGCTTGTTGAAGTGGAGATGAGAAGTGGGTGGATTTGTGGTAGAGAAAGCTTGGGGATGATGAAACAAGTGGAGATGGTTCGGCCAATGTTGTTGGAATGGTGCAGATGGTATTTGAAGTTAAAATGGTTGGCAGAGGTTTTGGCAATTTTTTTCCTTTTTTCTTTTTCTCTTTTTTTTTTTTTATTGTGTAAACGAGAGAATAGGAAAGAAACAAATGAGAGAAAAGAAAAAAAATGGAAAGAGATGTAAAGCAGGAAAGCAATCAATAAAAAAAAAAGGCAAGTTTTTTTTTTTTTTTTGATTACGGTATCAACCAAATATAACCAACCAAGATTTTTTTTTTTTTTTTGTTGATGATGGGAAAAGAGGGAAAGAGATTGTTTTGAAATCAGGAAAGAAGATTGAAACTTGAAAGGAAAGAAATAAGGAAATTTGGCAATTTTTTTCTTGCTAGTAAGATTATAGTATCATTAATTAATACCAAATCAAACCAGTGAAGATTTTTTTCTTCTATATATACAAGAAAAATAAAAGGAAAAAAAAAGAAAAAAATAAAATAAAATAAAAACTAACACGAATCAGAAATTAAATAAATAATAAAATTTAATCGTTACCTCCCCGGCAACGGCGCCAAAAACTTGATCGACGTTAGTCTATGAATTAGAAAAGCGCGACATTTGTAATAAATTCTACAAGCATACAGGTGTGTAGCATACAGGTCGAACACAGGGAGGAAAGTTAAATTTTATTATTTATATGTTTCGTGGGCGTGTTAGACGAACTTTGGAGGTTGATTTTGCAAAACAAAACAAAATTAAAACTGTAATTTGATTCAGAACAGATCTAACTGAACCGACGATCAAATCACAATTTCAATGGGAAGCAAATGAAACTATGAATTAGATTTGAATCTAATCAAACCCAATTTGACCTAAGAAAATAATAAAAAGCAGAAATTGAAATTGCAGAAATTGAAATAACAAACAAGAATTAAAATTAGGATTTCCGCTGAATCTAATCAGACGGTAAATCACTAATGCAAACAAGTGCAAAATACAAATAGTGTTCTACCGAATCTAATCGTATAGACAACACTAGTTGCTAAGAAAACAAAAAAATGCAGAAAATAAAAGAGAAAGAAAAAAACTTTTATTAGAACAATGGAATAAGAGATGAGATAGGATTGGATGGTGGCTACAAGGTTATTACAGGGGTATATATAGGGTAGATAGCCAAACCCTAACCATAACCCTAATGATAAATGGGCCTGGTCATTACATCACTAATTAGTTTACAATGAAAAATATAAATGGGCCTTTGATAATTAAAGCAATTTTGGGCCTTTTCTCTTTTTCCTCTTGCTTCCTTGACATTTCTTCATTGATTTGTGATGTTCAAAGCCTTTTTATCAATCCTTTTCTTGTCCAACAGCAACTAGATGTGAGATCTTCATCTACAATTTTTCAAACTGCAAATACACAGCAAATTGAACTCTATTTCTCTACATTTCTGGTTGCATGCGGGCTGGGTTGGAATATCTGTAAAAGTAACAAAACAATACCCAAGTAATATTTATTTATATACAAAAGACAAGATATAAGAGTATAAAATAAACACATTTCTATGTCAATCAAACGTAAATAACCATTTATTCTAACATAACAGAACCAAAGCCGAATTCCCTGAACTCATACGATGGTCCTCCTTTAGAACCCTAAGTCCCAAATTCCCAAACTCCTATGCTGGTCCTCTTAATCTCTCCCTCCTCCCTCTCTCTCTCCTACATCAGATTCTCTCTAAAACCGTAGTCGCCTTCCTTGTCTTCTCTTCCGTTCCGCTGTCCTCCATCTCCTCCATCAACATCTATCACATTGCCCAATCGGAAACCCTACTCACAACCTTCAAACTGAAGCATGTGCTTTAATTGAAACCCGAAGCACTTCAGCAGTATGAATTATTTATTTGTCTGGTAATTATTTAGTTCAATATGAGTTAAATGGTAACCCTCTCCCCTCATTGTTTGATGTAGGTAACTATTTTATCTTCGTTTCTTTCTAGTTATTTTGAGTTCTTAGTCAGTTTTTTTTATCGCTATCAAATTTAGGATAAGGCAATTAATTTCCCTCGGTTGTCGTATTTTTCTGCCGTATTTTTTTCTTTAAGAAGGAAATTATATCAGCCGATTACTCATTTGTTGCTTGGTTTTTGTATGTCGATTGGGAATAGGTAATATGATTGCTTATCTGAAATTCATAGTGAAATTCTTCACGCAAAGCTGATTTCAGGGCTCTAAATTCAAACAATCTTAACTTTGAAGTTCCTTGGCTCTAAATTCAAACAATCTTAATGGTGAAACTCCTTCTTCATTGGGTAAGCTATCAAACCTGTACTGGTTTGATATAGCAGATAACCAAATAAGTGGAACCATACCAATTTCAAATAACAACTCATCAGGATTGGACCTGCTTCTAAATGCTAAGCATTTGTTAGTCAACATTAAACTGTTTCTTAACTACTCTTTGACTCTTGACATCTTTTATTTAACCTGAATTCTTTTATCTCTGAATGAGAAGTCACTTCAACAAAATTCAGTTATCGGCTATCATACCTGGGAAACTCTTCAGCTCTCAAAAGAAACTTATACAAAATGTTTCTAAACTTCTATACACATACACATGATTTTTTACTAAATTTACTTCTGACCATATACCGTAGACTACTCGATGTCAATGAGCTCACTGGAACAATTCCAGCCTCGGTAGGACTAGTCAAATCGCTTGAGGTTTTGTAGGTATTTTCTAAACAACAAGTTGCATCTCTGTTGTTATTTGCATTTTTACTGTCAAATTGTGCTGATTAAATTTATCTGATATAGGAAGCTTGATGGAATTCTCTCAGTGGTATAGTCCCTTCTAGCATTAGCAATCTAACAAGCCTTAATGAATTGTAAGTAGTTGTTCATGAACTCGCAATTAAATTACTTAAGTATCTTTTATGCTTAGATATGATTATCATATTGCTTCTAGGAACTTAGCAAACAAAAATTGTTTGGACCAATGAACTAACAGAAATGAATAGCCTCAACTATGTGTGCGTATTCATTCATACACCGATGAACTCATGTAATAAAAGTTAATGAAGAATACTGAATACCAGTATTTTTCCACAGAGATTTGAGCAATAACACCTTCGATGCTTCAGAGGCTCTAAGTTGGCTCTCGACTGTACAATCTTTAGTTCTGTAAGTTCTATAAGTACACTAAAAAGAATAGTTCACTGAGTGCTAGTCTGAATGTAACTTGCCATGTATTATTCGTTTAAACCAAAAAAACTGTTCTGAAAATATGATATCCCTGAAACAATGTTCAGCCTTCCCAGACTAGTGTAAGTGTAAGTTTCAAATGTCTAAAACACATGAACTAAAATGGATCATTATGTTTTTTCTAAAATAAAGGGTACTTATATAACATTAAACATATTACTGAAAAAAGGGACAAGCTGGCACCAAAATGAAAACAACAGACACAACAAATACTTTACAGAAGAGTTCAAAGCCAGCTCGTCCCAACAAACAATACAAGACTGTCACCAAGAATTACAACTTGAAAAAACAGACAGGCATACCCCACAAACAATAAAATAGACAACACAGAAGAATCCAGAGGAAGGATCCAAAAGACATACTCCAGACAGAGGAGCATCTTCCACCAGAGCAAAAACACCATAACCCAACAAAAGAAAACCCAAACTAATATCAACCATACTCCTCAGCAAACTCATAAGAGCTCAAGCAACAACAACAAGTGCCACAACATTCTGTCCGCCCCAAAATAAACCAACTCCAGTTTCCATTCATCAAGAAAAGAAAAACCATGCATCGACACAAGATAAGCATGTAACTTCTTCAACACAAGCAACTCAAAACAGAAAAAATACCTTTTATAAATGCCCCCATTTGTCATTATACCTGTATTTCGTCCTACCTCTTTTAAAATATTTGACTTAGGTCTTGTTTTGTATTAGGATACAAGCTTCACCCACTCAGGATTCTCTTCAACCAAGGGTTCATCACCAATAGTAATATTACCTCCTTTCCATTTGCCACCCTTGAATTTATTCCTTCTTCTTTTAATGCTACTTGTGGATGAACAATCTGAATCATCTATCATGTTATCCTGTGAAGCATTACAATAAATCTGATAAAAATCATGTAAATGAGCAGTGACATTAACATTGGAATTTACTTTGTCCTTAATAGCTTCCTTGAAAGGAAATGTGTTCAACTCATTAACTTCATTTCCTGTTTCAGTGATATGGCCATAACTCATTGTCTTATCCCCCTTACCAGCTTCATGAATATCAACCTGTTTTCCAACTATAGAGGATGTATCCTTAAAACAATCATTAATTCCCTGCATGTAAATATCAGAAACTTTAAAATTATTTAAAGAAGAACCCCTATCATTAACCCTAGTTTCCAACTCAACATCTTCTTCCTTCTCAACTTTCTGCCCTGAAACAGTAGCCTGCATTTTATGTTTATCAATACAATTTACTTCATTATTAATAGCAATATCCTTGTGAGGTAAATTGTTTTTCCTTACTGTCTCCGTCATATGATTATCTTGGGAATCCACATTATGATTATCCACTTCAACATTCAAATGTTTATCAAGACTATCATTTGCTACATCAATCTCCATTCCAGAATCAATACTTAATTGGTTTTTATGAATCCATATTCTATTTGATCTGCATATTACATTAGAATGCCCAAATACCCTACAGTTAGAACATGAGGAAGGTACCCATTCGTATTGAACTTTTTGCCAAACTAAATCCCTATTATAATATTGAACTGGAACCATCTTCGGGAATTTGAAATCAATATTAATTTCTACCAACACACTGGCAAAAGAAACACGAGTTAAGTCCTCTGTCACACTATCCATCCTTAAAGGCTGACCTAAGGTAGAAGCAATCCTACTTATGGCTTCGATTGACCAGAAATCCAAATCTAATTTAGGTAATCTAATCCAGATAGGGATTGAATTTAAAAATTCTCTTGATAATTTCATTCCAGGTTCATATTTTTTCATAAACTACAACTGAAATGGACCGTTATGTTTATTTGTAGCAAATATATAATAACATGTTGTTATTTGTTAATTAGTTATTCACCCTTATACTCACCTAAATGAAATAACATATGATCTGAATTTGTCTACGAACTTCACTTATTGCATTCCAATGCAGATCAGGGGGTAATAATCAATTTAATGGTAGCATAAACTTGGGAGATAACTTCAGCTTGAAGCTACGGTCGGTCGATTTCCAGAAGAATTTGATCATGTCATTTAGGTTGAATCCAACATATAAAGGAACTCTAATGTAAGTACCTTATTGTTATTTCTCTATTTTTATTTTTTTCCCTTTAATATTTTAAGATTACATCCGCAAACTTCACAAACTTGCAGGATGCATTGCTTGAGCTGGAGTATCAAGGCATAAAAAAGCCTTCTTCTATGCTCTAGGTAATATGTCTTGTTTATTCAACTTAGTGTGCTTGAATTTTTTTCCAATATCCCTTTTCTTCAATTTTGATTTGGATACTTCATACTCCTATGCCTGTTGCATCGAAGCTTGCTGCCAGATTTCAGTAGTGGTATATTTAATTTGAAATGGTTAAGTTGTGTTTCTAGACTTGCTACAGTCCTGCAATGCTCTAGGATATCCTTTCTTTTCCCGGTGTATTAATTATTTATTATTCGTTCAACAAAAAATGACAAGGTATGGTCAATAACATCAACCGGATATCGGTTTACATGATCTGGACATTGATAATTACTTGTATTAATCTGTAATTATGTGAGCAATAATCTTTAGGCTAAACAAAAATGTGGTTATGTGCTAAGAATCATGTGTTATTAAACCCATGCTCCAGATATTTAGTAAAGGCTTACCAGTTTCTAAATTGAAACTAGAGACATTTTTGACCTTTTATTTCTAAAAATTTCTTGCAGAACCATATATACAAAAAAACACAATACATATGATGCAGTGTCAGAGCTTATAAGAAAACAAAAGGAAATAAGGCTCACATGGAGTGGGAATATAATGGTGGTGAGCAAAGGCATGAATAAGATAGACAAATGTGGAAGGATGAGCCAAATGTTTCAGAGCCCATTCAACAGCAGTCCTGCTCGATATCACTTTTCCTGCTGGTATATACAGGTCTTCTTCTTCCTTTTCTGCTAACCATATTTGGTTGTTCAGTCTTGAAGAATGTTTTTCTATGTTTTCAGTTGATGACTCTTAGATTAATGAAAAGTTGTTGCTTTTGAGTTTTTTGTTATGAAGCGTAAGAAGAGTATGATTTTTGTTATTTCTTGTAAATATGTGACAATATGTATAAAAGAATTAAATGTGTTACTTTATTAATGATGTGAATATATGATTTGTTTTTAACAATTGCGAGTACAATTAGTATATACATGTTGTATCAATTTGTTTTTTTTTTCATTTTGCATTGTTTTAACAATGGGCAAAAATAGTTGTGATAAATATCTATTACAACGGGCAATGCCACTTGTAAAATAAGGTTTTTTACAATGTTTGTTGCCCCTTGTAGAATACGATTTATTACAATGTAACCAAATACAATAGTCACTGCCCATTGTAAAAAGGTTTTTTACAATTGGCAATGACCGTTGTAAAAGGGAACTATTACGACGTGGGTGAATACAACGGCTGCAATGCCTACGAAAACTCTATTACAACAGGCATTGTCTATTGTAAAAAGTCTTTTTTTTTGTAGTATATGGAATCGTTTATAAACGATAATGTTTTATTCAATAAAATAAAAGAGTTTTTATAATAAATTTAATACCGTTTTAACCTAAAATAAGATCAAAATGGTTTCTGAATAGTTATAAATGATGTTGGAATATAATGGAAGTTAATAAAGTGTTAAAATTTTAGTTTAATATTGATTTGACGAAAATGAGAATTTAATATTATTTTAATCAAGTTAAAAATAGCCAATTTTTGAAACAGACGCTGATTTCAACGAAATCAATTTCATTGGATTCGTATTATTAATTTATAGTATGAAAGTAAATTTCGTGCCAATTCGGTATCGTATGTGACCATGCGCACAACTAGTTTGCTTAGCATTTAATTAAATAAATTTAATTTAATTAGAAAAGAATTTGTTGATAAATTGAGCAAACGATCGAATTAATATACAAGACCTGTTTCGTTGAATTCGTATTGACGTTTAGAGTTAGGAGATATATGGTTTGTTATTTTTGGAGACCAGAGAATTTTGTGTCCAAAATAGCGTCGGTTTACGTGTAAAATATCATTCTGGGATAACAGTCTCGAAATGTGACAAAACTTGTGCCATTGGATCTTCATTAGTACGTTATTGCAGAGTTTTGATTTTCGTATCAATCGGACTTACCATTTGATCGTGGGAAGGCTAAGCGCCTAGTTTTTTATTTAATCGTTTTATATATTTAGTTTGAAACTTAAGAATAACCAATTTTCAAACGATCTCAGAATTCAATGAAACTAATTTTATTGAATCCGTAGTGATTAATTATTGTGAGATTTCAAGTTTCAAGACTTTTGGAGTTAATACGCGATCGTGCGCAATTTAAACGCGTATCGATTCACATTGTGACATTATAAAGGAACTTTTACAAACGACATCGGAATTCAACGAAATATGTTCCATCATGTCCGAAATGTTTAAATATGCTAGGATGTCAATTTTCATCATAATCAGAGGTCGTATGAGGTAGTTCTCGTGTAAAGCTTAGAGCGTAAGTTTCGCGAATAACAAAATAATAATAAACTCATATTATATGTACCCTATTTCCTCTAAACCCTAACACACGTGGTCAAAGTGTCTGTAGCCGCCACCTTATTGAAATGAACGACAGTAATGTTTCGAATCCCTCTCGATCTTCTAATCCATCAATCCGAATCAAAATGTTCCAACATAAAAAATGAAGAGCTCGATGAGATCTATAAATTGAACGGTTAAGATGGGTTTTAACATTGTAATTTGGTCAGAACCTTAGCTCAAAACCGCAGCGTTCGAAGTCTATTCTGGAGAGAATGATGGAGTTGGATCTGGTGAAACTTAGGGCGTTCGTGGATTGTCTCGCGGCGCTCGACCCAACGCGATCAGATCGGACTGTGGCGTGGCTACGTTGGCGTGGCGATCAGCTTGAGACAATATATGATGAGTTCGAACAGAAGCATATGAGAAACATGAAGAAACGTAGAAGGGTGTGCTTATTTCTTGGATAAACGAAAGTAACTAATTAAATTTAAATATGATTAAGGATGTTAATTTATTTAATTAAAATCGAGAATACTTAAATGTTAATAACTTTTATTACGTTATCATAATTGAACCAGACAAGAGAAGTTGGGACCTTATGGACGAATCTTATATTTTAGAACTGTTTTGGATAGAACTGGAGATGGCCGGAATATCTAGTTAAATTAAATGCCTGTTTAATTTAACTAGAACTGAACCGCTTAAGCGACAAATGAAATCCTACTAGTATAACTCACTCAGTTTGTGCCACTTATAATTTATATAATTTGGGTTTAATATTTGTGTGTTATGGATGCGTATTGTTTGATGATTACTGAATATATATTAATATATTGGCTGAACAAATTAAATTAAAGGTTCATTTAATTTAATTAAAATCAATCGTTATTTTTTTACGATTATTCCCAATTGAGGTAAATTACTTTGTTTGTCACGTTTATGGTAATATAAACATATTGAAATTAAAGATGGATGCTAAGATTGTTGTTATTGGTTGGTTGTTGAATATTTATCAGTATATTGAATTGGAATGATTATTTTGAGGTAACCTATTTGGATGCAGGGAATAACAAGTTGGAGAGATCCAACTAGATTCCTCAAATAAATTGTATGTTATTGTTTCATCTTATATATATATATATATGAGTTGTTTACCCAAATAACGTTATATTCTGATTGGATGTTGCTTGTTGGATGGATGTTGATCGTTGAATTGAAAATTTTACGATCGTTGTGTTTTAATCAATGTACAGTATTGATTACGTGGTTGGCAGTAAATGGCCTAAAGCCGACTCTTTAAAATTTGATTGTTGTAATGTCCTGTATTTTTGGTAGCCAAATATTTTATTTATTTTATTATTTTAAATATTATATTTGGTATATTAATGGATTTTTAATATTTAATTCGTTTATTAAAAACGAAGTTCGAACGTTATAATTTATATATAATTGAAAACGAGCTCGAAATGGCGTGATAGTTCGTAATATTGAGTTTTGAACTTTAATTGAATATACAGGATCCGAAATAAGTCGGATTTCTGTGAAATAAGAAACGTTGGAATCTTGATGATTATAATTTTCATATGGAAGAGAAAAATTCAGATTTCGTGTTATAGATTGTTAGTTACGTCCAATTAAAATTTTAAAATAGTCGCTATGGAATTCGTTATGAAAATATGACGTTTTTAATTAATATAATAGGGTTTTAATATATATTTGGGTATCATTTGACTCAAAATGTTGACATCGAGTTGTATAATCTGTGTTGTTTATATTTGAAGATATATGATAATTTTATTTAGATAATAATAATTTATTATTATTTTATTTGATTATTTTGGATTTTTATAATACTTTAATCAATACTATTATAAGCCTTAAAAGTGGCCATTTTGCAAACAGAGTCCGTTTTCAATGAAATAGTTTCATTGGAACCGTAACGTTAAATTATTGTACGGTATTAAATTTCGTGGCAAACCGATGTCGTATGGGGCAATGACAGTCGTAAACGCCCAGTCATTTTCTATAGCGCGTAATTTATTTAATTTAATTTAATTTAATAGAGAGGTATTTGTGTATAACTTGAGCAGACGGTCGAATTAAGCCCCGAAACCAATTCCATTGAGTTCATCGACGTCTAGAGTCAAAATAGGCAGGTAGTCTGTTATTTTTGGACATCGGATATTTTGGTGCCCAAAATAGCGTTAGTTGGCGTATAAAAATAGCGTATCGGGAAACATTGTCGGAATGCGACGAAACTTATGCCATTGGATTCGTATTTATTAATTATTATAAGATTTCGATTTTCGTGTCAGCTAGACTTACCGTTTGATCGTGGCAACGATAAACGCCTTAATCGTTTATATTATTTTGGCCAATTCAGACAAGGGTAACTTTAGAGGGCGACTAGCCTAACGAACTCCATTTTTAACGAAATAAATTTCATTGGATCCATAAGGAAAAGATCTAGTAGAATTTCAAACTTTCAAGTTGATTGGATTTATTTGTGATCGTGGGAAATTTGAACGCTTGATTTTTAGCCTGTAATTTATAAAGGACTTTTTACAAACGACCTCGGAATTTGATGAAACCTGTCCCATCGTGTCCGAAATATTTTTTTTATGCTAGGATTAGGAGCTTAATCTCGACTGGAGATCGTATGTTTTTGATTTTACGCGTTACTTCAGCGTGAACTTTCAAATAATAATATTTTATAAATTCCCCTCCTATAAATATGCCTTAAACAACAGAAAAGGGGTCAAACCCTAATTATGTGGTCAACCCGTTACCACCGCCTCCAACCAAAATTGAGTGGCCGACAACTTCCCAATTTCAGTCCGATTTTTCTTTAAATCTGCTAATTGAATTCGAAAACTCTAAACTTGAAAATCGTTTAGGTTGGTGAGACCCGCGATCTGGACGACGATGATCAGATAAGGAGCGACGTGGTGATCATAATTTCGCCTGGAAGCTGCGACAATCGAGGGATTGCTGCATGCAGTAGGGAATGGATGTGATGTCGAAACCCTGGGCATGGTTTGAGGGAACAACGACGTACCATTTGGTGTAGTCAGATGATGGGTAGAGGTCAGATGGGCGGCGCGATTTTGGTAGTAGGAGGTGTTCGTTTACGAGCTGCTTTGTAAAGGAAGACGGAGCAAATTATCGAACCGAAACTTCTGAACAACGATGTAATTATAATTTTATAATCAGTTAACTATAGCTTAATTAAGAAAGTAAATTATTATTTAAATCGTATAGGACAAAGTAGGCATGGAGACTGGACGTATTGTTGACAGTGAGATGTCTGGAAAATTTTCGGAACAAAGTCAAGGCACAACTAAGGAAAGTCGGGCCATAATTCTTTTCAAACTGAAGACAAAAGGAAACAGGGGCAGTTTTATCAGACTGTATAATCTTTTCCCAAAGTAATTAGCTTAACCAAAGAAAATTTCAAAATGATTAGTTTGATAATTTATAATTAGCATTAGCTATTTAATAAAACTGTGTGTGGGTTATCTAGTAGGAACGAAGCAGGCATAGGGAATTGTTAGGCCAAATCCTTTTGGGCAGAAAGAAGAATAGTAGTTAAACGTAATTAGAATTAAATAATTATTTTGATTAAGGAGTTGATTAAATTAATTTAAATTATATGCTTATAATTTTATAACTCGTGTCTGTGTGACTAGAATTGGACAAACAAGGTGTCGTCGGAATCGCATTAACGAGCACTACATTATGGAACAAACTTGGATGCGATTGGAATCAATTGGGTTTTGATTAAAATTAAACACTTGTTTAATTTAATTAAAACCATCCGTTTCAATAGCGAATCAACTAAAGGTGAGTTAAACTACTCAGTACTTCCCACTTATATTTTATATAAGTCGGGTTTTTATTTTTGTGTGCTATGGTTAGTAATGGTTGATTGTTTGTTAATTTTATATTCATATACAGATTGAACCCATGGAATTAAACGGTTGTTTAATTTCATTGAAACACCAAATCATTATTTTAACAGTTGGTCCCAATTAAGGTAACTTACCATATTGGTCGAGTTTATTAAATAAACGTGTTTAATTTAATGAATTTGTTTGAATTGCTATGGTTGTGTTAAATAAATTGGTTGATATTGAATTGTCGTTATTGACTGTTATGAAACCATTATTTATTTGAATTGAATTATTATATTGAGATAACGTATTTAGATGCAAGGAAGAACAGGTTGAAGGGATACAAAAGGATTCCTCAAATATATTTAATGATATTTATTTTCATATTATCATTATATGAACTATTTTGATTAGATGATTGATTTGGTTGTTGACCGTTGACCTGAAATTCAACATTTGTTTTGTTTAAACCAATGAGTAATATTGGTTGAGTAATTGGCAGTATATGGCTTATAAATCAAACGTTTTCCAAATATGGATTTACCGTCAGGTGAATCGATATTAATGAAATTATAAAATTTATTTTTATAACTGAAGATAGATTGTGAAATATATTATTTTGAATAAAAGTTATTAAACGGAAATAAATATTTATTATTATTAGAGTTATAAGAAATTATTAAATGATTTTATAAAACAAATTCTGATGTTAATCAGATTTATAAGCAAGAGAGTACGAATTAACCTAATGGTTAAGAATTGGATAATTGTCCTTAAGAACAAGTAAATGGAAATATTTAAATTAATTATATTATTTATTAATTTAAAGTGTGAATTAATTGGAAACGGTTAACGAGATAATCGTGTTCTGAGTTGGCTAAGTTGACTGTTTTAAATTGGGATTGACTATAAAATTAGTATGTTGTTGATTAATCTAATGTAATAGTTTAAAGAATATTTGTTTTAATTTTTATAATATTTTAAAAAGGAATTTACTATTTATTTTAATCAATAAAAGAAGTTAACTGCTTCTACTGTAGTTAATGATTGAAGTAAATTATTATTTTTAATAATAATTTAGGAGAATACTTTTTTATTTGAAATCGTTTAAAAAGTAATCGAAGTTGAAATGAAATCGAAGTGAATTGTGAAAGGAGTTTATGAATGAGTTTATATTAAAACCCGAGTTTTTATAAAAAAGTTATAAAAGGAAATTTTAAGCGAATACGATATCTTAAATTAGATGTTTACTTAATTTTTGAATTACGGGAAAAGAGAATTGAGATAAAAAAGGTTTATATTAAACCAAAGTGGTAGAAACGAAGTTTATAAAAAGAGATGAGGTGTTAAAGCGTTAATGTTAAATTAACGATACTTAATAATGGAATTGAGTAAAATGGAGAAAAGTGAAATAAGGGTTTTGTAACACCCTGTAATTTTAAAATATTAAAATTAACAAAATTGAGAACACTTAATTTTTAGAAGAAGAATTAAGTAAAATGGGTTGCGCCATTGCGTTCATCTCGGAATTCTGCTTGAGATAGAGTCCGAGTTTGCGTAAATCGGACTCCGTATGAGGAAGTTATGGGCCTCAGAAGATTACAAGAATTTAGAGAATTAAATAATTAATTAACCAGCCCAGAAGATAATTCAAAAACATTCGAAATCAGAAAAGCAGGCTGGGCGGGAAATTTCCCGCCCAGGGGTGTCGACCCCCCTAAGGGGGAGTCGACACAGGTGTCGACCCCTTAGGGGAGGGGTCGACCCCTTTTTGGGTACGAGCCCAAACGGGCTGAGCGACTTCGTGTGACGTGTTTTGATGCGCTGGACGGACCTGATGGCTTCTAGGGTGATCTAAAGGCCCTAAAACACTCTCTACACCTATAAATTAGTGTCTAGACCTAACCTAATTCATAACAATTCCTTTTGACGCCTCTATGCTGCTGAACTCTCAGTCCTCTTAGCCGAAGACCTCTAAAAACCTAAATCATATTAGAAGTTCTTCATCAACAATCAACTTTAAAGATTAATCAACATCAAATTAGAAGATTAGTTCTGCAACAACGATTCAATTATCTTTTCTTAATCCTAGCAAGGTAAGTTCATGTTATTTTCAGATTTAAATACTTAATAGTAATCTTGGCATGTAATAAATTGAATCTAAGTCCATGCTTGATGATAAGACAATCTCTTCAGATTTATCCCTATCTTTCTATTGAATCTATGATTTTACATGCCTAAGAAGTTAGTATATCGATTCAATCATGCCTATCTTTGTTGAACATCTTATATATAATCCTATTAGATTCATGATGTTACTCATATCAGATTTATATGGCTATGAGGTTATTTCTATCAGTTTATTTTGGATCTATCTTTGTTATACCTCAATTCTAACGGATCTGAAATCCTCTTAGGTCCATAATGTTATATTTGACAGATCTATCATTATAATGCCTGTTTTTATGCCTACTCTCATTTATGTTCCTTCTTTCTTCCCTCTTTATTTTATGAATCTAGATTAACCTCGAATCTAGACTGAATCTTATTATACGTGCGATTGGAATGCGGGGATATAGGGGAATAATCTATTTGGTAATAGTGGAACATAATTTGTAACTTGTGATTTGGGGGCATAATTGTTATTGTTGCGAACTTGGGGTAAATTGAAATATTAAATCTAGATTGGGCGTAAACTATAAATTGGAATATTAAATCTAGATTGGTTGGGAAGCCAAGCATAATGTATATTGTGATTTTGGGGCATGACTATTATTGCAAATTTGGGAAGATTGGGTGTAACCTATTTTGAGTAATAGCTTGTAATTGAATTTGTGGGGCATAACTTGCAAATTGGAACATGACTAGTTTTGTGAATTTGGGATAATTAGCATATAAAACCTAGACTTGGACATGTATGGTAAATATGTAAATTGGATAAAAGATGAGCATGCCTAACCCGAGGTTAGAATGAGTTGCGGTGTAAGACTGCCCGGAACCGCCCGGCACATCCAGCAACCGCAACAACAGGTCTAATGTGAGAGGGTAGTGCATCAAGCCCCAAAAACCCGAGGTTAGAATGAGTTTGCGGTAGAAGTCTACCCGGAACCGCCCGGCACATCCAGCAACCGCAAACAACAGTTCTAATATGAGAGGATGGTGCATTAATAAATCAATTAATGCCAATGAACAGACATGCTAAGAATGGTAAGGTTAAGTAACATATGAATAGGGAACACTTAACCAATACAACATGGTGAATGAGTAGGGTTAAGTTAATAAGAAACACTTAACCAATACAACATAATGAATGAGTAGGGTTAAGTTAATAAGAAACACTTAACCAATACAACATGATGAATGAGTAGGGTTAAGTTAGTAAGAAACACTTAACCAATACAATATGATGAATGAGTAGGGTTAAGTTAATGGTAAACACTTAACTAATATAACATGATGAACGAGTGGGGTTAAGTTAATGGGAAACACTTAACCAATATAACATGATGAACGAATGGGGTTAAGTTAATTGGAAATACTTAACCAATATAACATGATGAATGAACAGGGTTAAGTTAATATGAAACACTTAACCAATACAACATGATGAATGAGAAGGGTTAAGTTAATAAGAAACACTTAACCAACATGACATGATGAGTGGGTGGGTTA
This sequence comes from Allium sativum, assembly GCA_030737875.1. NCBI lineage: Eukaryota > Viridiplantae > Streptophyta > Magnoliopsida > Asparagales > Amaryllidaceae > Allium > Allium sativum. The sequence continues at coordinate 36,565,719 of CM060922.1, forward strand.
AGTTAACATGAATGGACAACACTTAACCAATATGACATGATGTGTGGGTGGGTTAAGTTAACTTGAATGGATGGATAACACTTAACAAATTTGGGGGGTATACAAATACACCCTAGGAAACCCTAGTAACGGGACCCATTTCAACAGTAACCCACATATATGTATCACGGTACCCTGAAATAGGCAGGGTGGGGCACGATTACTGGGCTGATTATAAGCAGTCAAAATAGCGGCTGGGGGTACGTCAGTGTAGGTTCCGGCGGGCTACGGGCGTGCACGTACTCCGGAGTGGAAAAAGAAGGCACTGGGTACCAGTAGTATACACTGTGCATCTTGAATCGTGTCGGGTTGCTATCATAGGGACTGATACACCTTATGCTGGGACCAGCACCGGGTATCTACACGTAAGAGAGGGCCGATTGACACAGACACAAGGAAAATTAATACAAGTAGAGAGCCGATCGATAGGGTAGTAAGGGTACATCTAACATATTCATAGCAATTAGGCAGATTGAGGTGGGATCCTCATAATAGATGTACACCTGAAGGCTACCACAATTGCAGGGATTGGGATCATATTATCATTTTATACAGATTACTAGTTGGGACACTAGTTAGGTGGTGTAGAGATATAGAAATCAGAATAATAGGGTAGTAGCGAAGTAGAGAAAGAGTAGAAGCGCACTCAGTTTATCTTGCCTTATCATATCTTATGCTTATCTTAAGTTATCTTGTTATCCCTATTATCACGGTATTGTCTTATATTCAGTTTATTCATGTCATGTTGCTTTTACCTGTTTACATACTGAAAGTCACTGGACTTACCACGCTTTATGTCTGACCCGTTTTCTTTCGTCTTCTTTTCTTCTGTTTCCCCCCTAGGTAGTCAAGGAGGGAATAGCTCAGCTTAGTTTGGACCGTTTCTCCTTCCAAGCTTGAAGATCCTTTGATGTATTGCTTGGATTCTCTTATCTTTGGCTATGGCTGTGTTTTCACTTTTATTTGGGGACTTATGCTACTTTACTATGTTTTATGCTTCTTATATACTTGGAAGTTTTTGAATCAAGATATAAGTTTTATGTAATACTTTTAAGTATGATTGAGTAAATTGATGTAAAAGATCGACTGAACTACGTTGCTTATAAAATGACTTTATTTTCCGCTGCTTTATTTGTCTGTCTTGTAATTTATCTGCATCTTTTACCTATAACGCTTCACTGAAATTAACGCATTCCCTTTGTGAGTGACATTAATGGAGGTGGGGTGTTACAGGTTTCAAAATGGGAAATGGGTGAAATGGATTAGAAAAGGGATTGTTAAAAGTGAATTTGATAAAAGAGTGAGTAATGAGATTTTGGTAATAAAAAAATCCGTGTTGTAAACCAAATTGTTAAAGAAGAAAAGTTAAAAGGTGATGTTTTTAATAAGCAATTACTTAATCGATGAATTAATAAATAATGGTTATATTTGAGAAGGAGATTTCCAAAAGTAAGAAAGTTTATAAAACTATATTTTAAATAAATTGTTAAATGAGATTTGTTTTGATATTAGAATGGAATATCGGTTTTTGAATTACAACTCATTTCTATCTTAAGATAAGAACGTTGTTGATCAAGGTTTGAGAGGTAATTAAAATACCCCAACTTGAACGACATCAGGATTATCTGAGGATGATATTAGTTGTAATGGTAAAGAGGTATAGAATTAATTATTATTTCCATATGAGAAATAATAACACAGTGATAATCAAAAAGATTTGAAATATGTATAATGAGATTTCCGAAGTGACAGAAATGGTAAGATTGGAGAATATACACATATAACGAGTTTCCCGAAGTAAAAGAGATAAAAGGAGATTATGTGAAATTATAATGGTATTTTTGAGATAAAAAGGAAATGAAAAAGGGGGTTTGGAATGGATAAATTCCAGGGAATAAAGGGTTGGTTTTTATTTCAAATAATAAAACAAGAAGGGTTTCGTAACATTGTTTACAAGCGATAAGATGAATTTATTTCCCAATTATAGATAATAGGTAATGAGATAGCAAATGTTTCGAAATGATAGTAAGATAGAAAATTGGATATGATTACGGAATATTTTCCTAAGTATTAATGTAAAATAATTTTGAAAATAATCCTATGTTAGATAAGGAGAGAAAAGCTATATTTTTATATTTAAAGATGTAAGAGATTTTCGTTAATTGTTTTTAATTAAATAGGCCAAGTAATGACAAGTACCGAATCAGTGAACTCATTTTATTCTCATGATTATTTATTTGATAGTTAAATAACCGACTATCAAATATGGCTAATACGATGGTTGGTACGGAAAGACCGGGATCGAATGTATATTCGAAAACCATTTCGAACCAGCAAATACTTAGAAGATGTTGATTGATGATGGAGCATTGAAGACCGTGGATCTTCATAAGCAGAAGGATTACTCATAATCTCTGGTAAGCTCCCAGAGATAACATATGATTTTGTCGGGGTTGGAATCTACGGATTTGCAAGGACTACTTGCTACTGATCTATAGGGTGATACCTAGGATGTGGTAGGTGGGTGCCTTCGGTTTATCCTGTTCCTGGATGACTTGTATGGACGAATGTCTGATAGAATATTTCCAAAGGGATTACGTATGTTGATTTCTTCAAATGTACCATAGTCGTGGGGGAGAAAGGCCATAACTTAACAACTAGAGTATTTTTGTTTACGTTAATTAATGATATCCAGCAGATCTGATGATGTGGCATTCAAAGTGGATGGAGATGTACTATTCTGAAGGATAAGAACAACCTCAAGCCTCATCAACCGGGAAATGACACAAAATCTGGTAGATCGCATGGCTATGTGGGTCGCACCCATCAAAAGGGTATATCATTACCTGATCTAGAGAAATCAAATGCCTTCAGTTGTCCCTATTATTATTTTATGTATGATATCGGTTCGGTTGGCTGGACCCCAATCGTGGTAATGATATATTCGGTACTCTCAAGAGAAATAAGGGTCGGTCAAGTTTAGCCTGGGTTGCAAGATGTTCTTGTTGACCCCCAATGTATTCATCTCCAGAGGTACATCATCGGAAAGGTGGTCTCATACCTTGCTAGGAAATCATTCTCCAATAAGAGCGTAGAGCATGAGATGCAAGCGTTCTGTTAGATTGATATTTATTTGTATTTAGACACTATTATAATACCAGAAAAGATATTGATTTCGAAAATGTTTTGGGTTATCGTAAGGTAAAAACCGTCCGTATTTATGTGTGTATTCGGTCTTACGATTATCCTTTTCTTTCGAAAAAGATTTTGACTTTAAAATCAAGTTGGATAGTACCTTTAAACTTAGTGTGTTTTTCTCACTCTGGTTCACCAGACTGACCCGATGTTTGTAATGCTCGGGTTAGACCCAGTGGTACAGGTTCAGGTTATCAGATGCTGTGAAGAGACAAGCTGGAAAGGGTCAGACGTATGATATATTATATAGTAGTGTTTCCACTGTGTGTTGTATCTGGGAACATGTTATTATAACTGTCCAGAAGTGTTGGTGTACTCTGATTTTTGTAAGTATTTTTAAAAGCTCACAGTAAAGATTAATTCCATATTATATTTTGTTACGATGCGATGTGAGACTCTGTGTGTGTTGGTTCTTCTTACTCTTCTTCTATTCTAATATATCTTTCTTTCTTTATAATAGTTATCTACTTTTCGATATAATTTGAGTTGACATGGTTGGATAAATGTCGGCTTAAACGGTACTAAAAAGTGGCTAGTTACAATTGCCCCCGGCAAATTAATGCAATTTGAGTTATAAAATTTATTTTTTAACTAAAGCATGATTTTTTTTATATTTTGTATATAAGTTTCATAAATGGGAAAGTATTTAGAGTATAAAATGGTTTTCGGCAAATGCTTATGTTTTATTGAAGTAACATTGAAAATTAACCTTACGGTTCATAAAATTGGGAAAAATTGTTTTATAAAAAAATTTAAGCAATATTATTAAGTTTTTTTAAAGGCAAGCCAGTTTTTATAATGGTCCGTGCCACTGTTTATTAGATATGAGAAAAGAGAAACAGGAGATCTTCACAGGCACAGAAACTCCCACTGGTTTGAAGTACCAGAACACTGTACATTACTAACCAGGAGAGTAGCAGGACACTACCACTACTATAGAAACTCACAATTGTTCCTCAATAGAGGAGCCACTGGAGCAACCACTAGAACCAATTACATTGACATACTCCAAAAATAGTACAACAAGGTTAGGAATGTAACAAGGGTTCGTACTACGAAAGTCACGTTGCCAATCCGAAGAACTGTCACAGAACAGAGAATTGTTCCATGCACCAAATTCTCCATTATCCATGAGCACAAATTATTCTCCTACAACTTTGTAAACAGTCTTCTGATATCATCTTCTAGATCATTAACATAAATATAGTACGTATTTTCCTTAGGGTCATATCTCATACCAGAACTGATGTGATGCCACGCTCTATCATCTGAATCCCAATATATGCCATCATCAACTGAAATTTCATCTAAAGTGTCATCTTCAACCTCCTGTTGTTCATGATCATTATTAAATTCTTTCTCTGAGCTAGCACTATTGGCTTCTAACTCAACACCAACAGAATGGGGAGAAGAAACACTTTCAACTACTACTTTTGACTTCGGAACCCAGATGCTAGGAGGAAGCTTCGTGAGAGGGACCCGAGCTGGGATAGGACCCACATCAGACTTCTTACATGTTTCTGATTAATGTCCAAAGGAATGACAAGATGAACAAATTTACGGTTGCCGAGAATATTGGACATCAACAAAGAAATCAACACTGTCAATTGTGACTTTAAGCTTATTTGGTAATAGTCTGCTTGGAGTTATCTCAATCAATGCTTTGGCAAATACAAGGTTTTTCCTAGTTTCCGTGTTGGAATCAAAACATTTGAAATTTCCAATTCTACTTGACAGCCAATTCAAACCAGGAAGGGTCTGGAGTACCGACGGGATCCGGGTGAAAATACTCCAAACAGGGATGGATAGAACCCTGCCTCTAGCACTCTCAATAGTCGTGCTCCATGAAGTAATAATAAACGGTTTCCCACCAATAATTGCAGAATTAGATTCAAGCACCTTCCTTCTCTCATCTATAATAGAGAATTTGAAATAAAACATACCGTTCACAAAGTTAACACGTAGGCCACCTCTCAAGTTCCAAGCTTTTCTACTGTGCTCACGAACGTCAAGATACGGAACCGCAGAATCAAGAAAAAAAACCCACAAGATGATCTTTCCAAATATTTATCGCATCTTGAACAATGTCAAACGGAGGAACATGGTCTTCCAGAGAGGAAGGGAATTGATGAGGGATATAAGATCCAGCACAACGAGGAAGGGATGTGAAAAAGGAAGAAAATGTAGGCTTGGTATAGATCCCCACTTGCATTGGTATAGGCTTTACACCTACAGGTTGACTGGAACTAAGCGGAATGGGGGATTTCCCCCTTTTATTCGGAACAGGGTTGGACTTATAAGAGGTTGAGCTGAGATTTTCTTGTCCTGGTTCATGATTTAAAATGGCTGAAGTTGTAGCGGCATTGTTACAAGCAGATGGAGTGCAGTCATTACTAGGGATGGTGGTGGGTGAAATAGAAGCAACAAGAGGCACAGACTCACTGCACCCATCCAAATCATTAACATCAATAATTTCCAGGGCCACATGAGCATCTTCACTCGCTATTCCATCTTCACGGTTTCCACACAAGGGGGTTTCAGAGGTAATACGTGTAGCTGAATGGTTTTGCTTTGGTTCAGAATCAAGATAGGATGCAATCTCATCATCCTTTCAACTCGCATCAGAGCCAGCGGGTAACGGTGAAATCGCAGAGTTCAACAAGGCAGAGGACTGATGAATACCAGAAATCAGATCCGCAGGTTTCTCCATAGAGAGCTCAGCTGCTAATTTCTGAATCGAGGAGGAGGAATGAGCTGAAAAGCATTTTCCAGATCTAATATTACTTTTGGAGAAGCGCGGTTTTGACTTTTGGTTCTTCGGCATGAAGAGATTGGGAAGGGAGGGTACTGACGCGAGGAAGAAGACGGTGGCAGTGGAAAAGAAACGAAGGCGATTAGACGATTTGAAATGAGAAAGGAGAGGTGCGTTGAAGAAAAAAATCTCCAGGACGCCATTGTTTTATTTATCTAATTAATATATGTATAAGATATGAACTTGAGTTGTGCAATATTATTAAGTTAATTAAGTTATTAATTAGTTTAAGAGAAAGTGATTAGTTGGAATCAGTTAATAAGTTAACTGATGGTTTCAAGTTGACTAAGTCAACTGTTTGAATTAGAATTAGTTATTATATCAATTAATTTATATAATTAAATGGTTTTAATAAACGATTGTTAAACTTAACAGATGTTCTTAAAATTAGTTAATCTTTTGATTAATTATGTTCAAAGATGATTATTTAGTTGTTATTTATTGATAAAATTAATTATCATATTATTAACCTTTGAAAGGGTTAACTAGTCTATACTTTGTTGAATTTCGGTGTAAACTACTTTTACTTCGGTTAATGCTATAATTAATTATTTTAATTAACAATAATTAAAAGAACTATCATTTAAGTTGAACTCAAATAAGAAGATAATCAAGTTTGTGATACAGCTTTAAGTTGAATCGGGTAGATGTTTTGTTAAAGGATTTAGAAATAAAATCCAAGTTTTATAAACAAAAATTTGTAAATTCAAAATAAATACGGTGCTTTTCTTGACATTTAAGTTAAGCAAAAATGGTATAAGTTAAAAAGAAACGTTCAAGAAAGGATCCCTAAATGGATTTGGATTTTAGTGATAAAATCTAAAGTTAAGAGATTAAATGATTTTTGAGTAATCAATTAGAAAATAGCTTTTGCAATAAAACAAATTGTTTAAAGAAAGATTAAAGATAAGAACTTGTATTTGTGGGTATTTACAAAAGGAATCAAATAAAGGGTATTATAAGTGAGAGTGAACCTTTAAAGACAAGGAAATGGTTTATTAAATCATATTTTGAGTTAAATAGTAAATGTGATTTTGAGATATCGAAATTAATATCAGTTTTGAAGTTACGAACTTTTATCTATCTTAAGATAAGAATGTTGTCAATCAAGGTCTGAGAGGTAATTACCCCAGCTTTAACTACTTCACTATTTTCGAGAGATGGTATCAATTTGTAATTGGTATAAAAAGTAAAAAGGAGATTTTGTGAATATTTATAAAAATATTTTCACAAAGTAAAAGAAATAAAAAAGAATTCTGGAGAATATATATAATGATATTTCCAAAGCAAAGGAAATACAAAAGAATTTTGATAATAATGGGATTGGGAAATTATAACATAGATTTCAAGGGAAAATGAATTAAAGGAATGAATTTTTGGAAGATGATTGATTTAAAAAGAAGTGTTGATTCTGTTTACAAGTAATGGGAAAACAAAAGGATTTTGTTAAGATAATATATAAAATCGATTTTAAATTGATAAAATGGTTTTAATGAACGTTCTAATAAAAGGGGGCCTGAATTGCTGAAGTACTAACTGATACTGTTGGAGTTGATGGTTAAAACCCGACTATCAATGAATATTGTTTGGACTTTTTAACGTGTTGTTTGGAATAGAACGGGATGGGAACTAGACCCAAAACCACTTCGAACCAACTGTATGATCGAAATTAAATTGCAAGGAAACGTATAAAGATGGAGAATTCAAGGCCATGGATCTTCATGAGTGGAAGAAATACTCGTTAAATTTCTATGGTTTGGCCACTAGAGTTATTATGACTTGTGATTCTGTCGTGAATGAAATCTTCGGATTGCAAGGACTTCTCCACTACAACAAAAACAACATATTACAACTCTAATTTTACAACGGTGGTAAAAGCACCGTTGTAATAAATGTTTTTTACAACTTTTTTCCAGAAAAGTTGTAATAAACTTATTTTTAACAACTGTGTTATTTTCACAGTTGTAATAAAAGCCTATCACAACTTTTATCTTTTGACTGTTGTAATATATGACTATATTTTAATATAATTAACAACTAATAATTAATATTTAATACATATATGCCAGTTACAACCTTTATTTTAATAAATGCCTATTAAAACCTTTATTTTATGCCAGTTGTAATAAATGGCTACTTTTAATATAAATTAATGATTATTAATTATAACTTATAATATTTAGGGTACTTATTATTTCTAACTTCTAAATTTGAACCTAAAATTTCAAAAAAGATCAAAATTTTGAATATTTTTTAGTTAAAATTCAATATATTCGTAAAATTTTCATATTTTCATAAATTCAAGAAATAAGAAATAAAGATTTAAATTAATTTTGAAACTTTATAAAACACTGAAAATTCCGAAAAATATGTAAGTTCTCTCTTTTAGAGAATTGATTTAATTGTGGAGAGAGGTTAACCGATCACTACAAGAAATTAAATTATAATTAGAAAGTAACAGGAAATGATTAATAATAATAAATACTAATTAATAAGTATCATCTATTATACGGTCGAAAATATTACCCTGCTCGAAAGTTGCTTTTTCATTTACTGTGGTTGTGCCGTAAACCGTCGAGTGCCATTTAAATTATCGATTGTACTGCAAACCACCTTGATTTTCACTGTTAAAGTTCAGATTTGTTTTTTCTTACTCAATACTTTAAAATATCACAACTGCTTCAGTTATATGGTATTTTTGAATGGTTAGCATAATAATTTCTTTTTTTTGGCATCAGTTCTTGATAATCTGTATGTCTCACTTATTTAAATTTTTCTTTGACCGTGAATACCGATACGTTTGGCTCTACAATGGAATTTTTGGCTCCAAACGCTAAAATTTCCCTCGAAAACGAAAATTTTGGCTTCAAAATCAAACTTTCCTCTTCCTTCGGAAACAAAGATATTTACGCTCCCCCAAATCCCTACTACAACACGCTAAATCCCTTCACTATTATTTCGATTCATTCCCGAAATCACCTCACATCGTAACTCTGGTGCGGGTTTCATGACTTCAACTATTGCAATTTGGGGTATCGATTTCGATTTCGGGTATTGGTAAAAATGGTTATCCTCTGTAAAATGGATTTGAGGATTTGGTTTCGGTAGGATTTGGGGATTTGATTTTTTTGATGATTGATGGAGTTCTGAGTTTAACTCTTTCTCCGACCTCTGTGCTTCAGGATTTCATGACTCATAGCAGTTAATGGGCATCGCTGGAAACTAGGGTTTCTCTCCGCCGCCGCTCTTTTTCCCTTTTCCGTTCACGTTCTGCTCCTCCCTCCCCCTTTTCTTCTACTTTCCTTACCTACCCTAGCTTTTTCTAGTGCTGTACTTATCACCACAACAACCCATAGCCCTCTTCCTCAAGTTTTCCATTCCAGATCTATTTGTGTACATCGCCTTTGGCAGTAGGGATTGTGAGCTTTGGCAATCGTTTCGTAACTGTCTTTAATAAGATGGGCTCTGAAGTAGATCTGTGTGCAGCTGACCTCTGCTTTTTTTTTCATTTGACTCCGCTCCTTTTACCCTTGCCTTCCCTTTCAACCAGTTCTTTTCCCTGTCACTTGCGCACATTAGTGCTTCCAAACTCTCCGGTCAGTTTGTGGTTCGAGCTTTGCTCGACAGCTTGGTGACAATTGTGGCGTTTAGGTAGTTCTTGGCTTTTTGGAAGTGATTTGTTCTTGGGAGTGGATGTTTTTCTTGGGTGGGAGGTATTGATGCTGCAGGTAGCATTTTATGTTTTTTAGTGTTTATCTTGTTTTTTTTCTTTTCTGCTACTACTTATTGGCTGTAGCATGGTGGATTGCATCTTGGCTCCATCTTGTGGTTGCTACCCTTTTATTCTCTGCACCCTGCAATTACTTGCAACGAGGTATAAGTTTCTTGGTTGAGGTTGCTTTTGTTTGGGGAGTCCATTGCTGTATGGAAGCGTGTAATGATGGATTTAGTAATCGTTTGCTGGTAAGTGTTTCTGGTTACCACTCTGGTCTTGCTTCAGTTTGTTGATTTTTTTATGAAGCTTTTATGGTAATTGTTGTAGTGGTAGCTTGCTAGAGTTCTTGTGTTTAGGATCTGTCTTTTTTTCAACCTGTGTAGTTTAATCTTGAGAATGTCTGTAGTTATATCTACTAGTTTTTAGTGGTGTAATTGTATACGTTAGGATATCATGTGTGACTGCCTCGGCATCGTGTAATGTAAGTGTTTTTTTTTTGCTTTTCTAGTTTGATTATCGCCCTGCTAGTTCATTATTTTTATAATGTCCCTGTCATTTGTTTTAACGAATTTTGATGTGTTTTACCAAAACATTAGCAACAGACAGTAGCATACAACATATCCGATTTTGCTTGTTGCTGCTATTCTTGTTGCTAGTTATAATGATGTTTACTTAGGTATAACAATGGATTATTTGATGGTAATCATTTGTTCTTACATACCAACATATCAGTATATTTGCTTGTTCAATTGGAATAAGTAGCACATATTATATCTAATCAGTATATTTCTTTATTTGTACTTATGCTATGCTTTTGTGTTTTTTGATCTCATTTCCTTTTTTTATGCTTTTGTACTAATGTTAGTATGGTCAACATAGATGTTGATTCTCCTCTTAAGAAGGTGATAGCACAAATGAGAGACTGTAAACCAAATTAGTTTGATGATTTGGAGTTGTGGCAGTGAACGTTTGAGTTTAAAAAAGGTAAAGACAAGACTGTATTTTTTTTTCATTATTAATCATATAATTATATATTTCCGATCATTATTGTTTATATCCAGGTCAAGCTTCATATACTATGCTGATACTTTAAAAAAGGTACTATTTTTTTATTTTGAAACATGTATTTACATAAACATTATATATGTAAATGTAAAATGCATGTGCAGCCATATACATTTAATACTGAGAACCAGTTCTTGCATTTATCTATACAATACAGGTGTAGCCATATATAATTGAACATTAGAGCAGGTGTACCTGGAAACTACTTGCATGCTGTGATTAGTCAAGATACCATAAGTATTTTCTTTGAATCTCGATTTATAAACTCAAGTAACCTGGCAAGACTCAAATGTCTACAACAGCAAAAAAAATAGCCAGTTGGCTAGTGTGTTTTTAAGGGTGGGTTCAGTTGTCATGTTTGTACATTGAATTTATTGCTGCTGACATAATTTATGTTATTTAATTTTGGTTATTTATGTTATTTAATTTTGGTGCACACATAATTTTCTTGTCAACGCAGATTCCTCTCAAGGCCACACACCACATAAGAGATTTCAATACTTGCAGGTATTGAGCCTCATGTTACATTGTATCACTTTGATCTTCCACAAGCATTACAAGTTGAGTATGAAGGTCTCACAAGCCAAAGGATCATGTAAATTTCCGGTTTTTATAAAAATCGTAGCACTTGTTGAAGATTTTGAATTATTGTTTGTAATACAACGATGTTGTCTAAAACTTATTGTTTGTAATACTGAATATTTGAGTATTTGAGTATTTTAATAAATTAGTTTGCAAATAACTGTAATATCGGATTTGCTTATGGAGTATTGCTATATTTAGCATATTGTTCTTTTCAGTTGCAAAAGATATTTTTTTTTTAAATCCAAACGTCAATCACAACGGTGCATAACAGTTGTAGTAGATTTTATTACAACGGTGCATAACTGTTGTAATAAAGTTTATTACAACAGTGGAAAAAGTTGTAAAATATACATATTACAACGGTGTTGCAACAGTGCAAAAAAGTTGTAAAAGATATTAGTCTATTACAACTTCTTAATACACGACGGTTTGCCCACCATTGTAAAACGTATATTACAACGGTGTTCCACCGTTGTAATAGGGTCATTTTGTTGTAGTGCTCGCTACTAATCCTTGGGGTGATTCCTACATATGATGTAGTAGGAGGGTGCTGTAACGCCCCACCTCTATACTCGAGTTAGCCCAGGCCATTGCAAGCAATGGTGTCAACTAACCCGAAGAATAAGGCTGTTGAGGAGCGACCGTCTGATAATAGCTTTGAACGAGTGTTAAACATATCGGATAATGTGGTCTTACTTTTCAAATCTCATGAGAAAATCCGACACATTTAATTCAAGTTCAAAACTGCTACACAACGGCTAAATATAATTCGGAATCAATATAAAATACATAACAATAAAATCAGAGTTAGACACAGATATTCACATCACTAAGGTGGAAATAGACATGAATATAACACATAAGTGTAAATACAAGATAGTGGTCATAGTCTATCCACTATACAACAAAAGAATAGGTACAAGGCTACTCAAGATAATATGTATACAAAAGACGTCTCATATACATATAACCCAAAATTACTACAACAATAATGTATGTACAAAAATCCAAAAGGTGGTCCCTGCTAAAAGTCCAATATAAGCACTTGTAATACTCAGTCTGACCCGAATATTATTAACATAAAGATAAACAATAAATAGATCAGTCTAGCTATACTTATCTCATAAAATAGGATATAATAAGAGATAAAAATAAATGTAGACATGCATATGATAATAATATTGTCATGCATAAGTGGGAAGCCCAAAAATGTCTATAGTATATCTCAAAAACCTATATTGGAGCTATAAAAGAATATCTCATTCAAAGTTATACAGCTACTCCCGGAAATGATAAATCATATCAAATCAATTACAAAAATTCACAACTCAAATGTCAATGAAACTAGGATTGAAAAATTAATATCAGTAATATTAAATTCCAGAAATCAATAATAAGAAATCCAGAAATTTCAAAAAGGAGGGTAAGGCCTATCTAAAAACGGAAGCCCGAAGACGCACCAACACATGTATCCCAAATGAGACACGATCTCTAGGAAGCTAGCCTATAATATTGAGCCGAAGCTCCACAAATGGTCCAAAAACCGCGGGTCGTGACCTCGAAAAATGGTCCGAAGGCCGCCAAAAGCATAAATCCATAAAATGGACCAAAGTTCCTCGAAATGATTTGAAGATCATTAAAATACTCAAATGAACTGAAGTTCCTCAAAATGATCTGAAGACCATTAAAATATTCAAAACGAACCGAAGTTCCTCAAAACGATCTGTAGATCATCAATGATTAAAGTTGATCAAGTATAGTGTAAACTACGCCAAGCTAGTAAATATAAGAGTTGAGCTACATGTCCCATAACCACTTGCTCTACTCGAATATTTACCAACAAGTTGTATATTCCACTAGAAATACAAAACGACCATTGCCCTGGTTTTCAATCGAACGAGTCGAAGAACTAACCATTGAAGCAAACTCAAGGGTTCATAGTCCTTGTTTTTATTAAGGCGTTTAATGAGATTTCTCATACAAACGAAAAAAAGGTTTATAAAATTATACTAGTAGATTTGAAAATGATTTAGAAAATGATTTCGTAAATAACATTGTATAATGAAGTAAGATTGGAAACCATTTTGGTAAAAGAATTTGATATCTACTAATAATGTAAAACCTTTTATATATAGTTTCGAAGTGGAAAATCTCGTATAATAGCGATCGAAATAAGGATCGAACTAAGAATTCACGTTTTTATAACGTGAATTAAATCTCATAAATATCAATCATAAATTCGTTCACAATGAATAAATCAAAACTCCACAAAATCAAGATGCAAAATTATGTGAATCATAGAAACTGAAGAGTCATAGAAAAAGGCCAAACGGGCTGAAACATGGCCGGGAAAGAGCCTGAAACAACCTATACAGTAAACCATGGTCTCCACTGGTCTACTGCGAAAAATCAGCAGGACCAGTCGACTGATCAACTTACCAGAAGATTGCAACAATTATTTATTATTATTATTTTCCAGTAGCAGGTACCAATCGACTGGTCTGTTTTGACCAGTCGACTGGTGGTTGTCAAACGGTCCAACTTAGTTATTTTTTAGCTAAATCTTATATGAACCGTTGTCGGCGATCATTAGTGGCTACAGACTTTATCAAAGTATCAAAGAGGCCTCAATGGCTAGCTGAAACAACAAGGAAACCCAAACTTACATGCACAACGAGAATCATAATGGAAATCATTGAAAATGAAATCCAACTTCATAAATTGGAAATGTTAAAATATAAACCAATCAACACGACCAAATACACAATTCATAAGCAACATATACATGCCAAGGGCACACCAGACAAGAATAAATGCTTGAGGCATAGATGCGAGTTCACAAGAACTCACCTTTGATGGGTAGAAGCAATGAATCAATCCAGTAGTGAGCTAGAACAATCTCTCTTCGATAAAAACACTAGAATCAACAACATATAATCATAAAAACATGTCTCCTAAGAATTAGGTCATAGGAATTATGATTAGTTGAAGTGGAAATGAGATGGAGAAGATGGAGATGGACTTACCAAAGCTTCTCCCTTGATTTTGCACTTGATAGCTACAAGATTGGAGCTCCTACAATTAAATTAGGTCTAGGGAATTCTAATTTCCCTTTCCTCTCCCCATTTCTATTTCTTTTGGAGTCGTGAAGGTGAATGAGGGGAGAGGGCTGATGGGGGACTTAAAGGAGTGGGCTAGGTTTAGCCATCCAAGCCCCAACCAAAGTTCCAATTTTCACAAACTCGAAACATATCGATGCTTATAGTTTTTGATCGTGTAAACGACGTTTTGAACTCAATGGAAGTGGTTTCGAGTCCAAATTCATCCGTATGCAAAATGTGACTTTTCGTATATACACATGATTAATGATTAACGACGCTATATTTAAATAAAATATTTAAATATTTTATCGTGAAATATACGGGTTGTTACAGACTTCCCCCTTAAAGAAATTGCGTCCTCGCAATTACTTAAGGTAAAACCCATATAGTAACAACTAAGCATTAACCAAGAATTGACATATTAAAATATATTGAATCAAGAAATTCACTTATGAATTATTACACAAATTTTAAACTTTAAGTTATAAATCACTATATAACTTATGTTTATACACGTATCATGTTCAAATAAAAGTCACAAACATATACGAGCAACTAATTCATTTTTCCCATAAGTTTTTTCAACAAATTTAAAATTTTCCTTACATAAACTCTAAATATTATAAAACTAAATTTCAATAATTATTTAAATTTTAATCAAGTACTAATTTACCACGATTTTTTTGAAAATTTGGTTTAAACGTACCTAAAAATTTTCGAGATAAAATTCAAATCTTTTTCTTTCATTATATTCTTGTTTCAAAGAATTCCGACTTGTATTGGATTCTATACACTCATTTGAAGTTCAATTCGAAAATTACGAACTACCATCACGCGGCAAGCTCGTTCTAATAAAATTTAATTAATTCATTTAATGTTTAGTAAGTTTATAAATTATTAACCCATACTCTTACGTTTTCAATTTGAACTAATTAAACATTTCAAATTCAACTCGGAAGTATCGACTATCCAAAATCGTCGAACACCCTTTATCACATTTTAGCTAGAAAATTTTATCCCGTAAAGATTTATTAAAAGTGCTCTAGTTAACTAAATTCTCGTATAATGGAAAGGATAAGTGATCTCATTGGGGAAACGAGATCTGAAATAAAAATCCGGGTTATACACCTAAATTGGAAATATTAGCACATTCTCTAATATTTTGAAAACAAATAAGTTGGAACCGTTAGTTTCCAATAATCCCCAAAAATCTTAAATTTGAAATATTAGCACGTCCTTTAACATTTCACAGACAACTTCAAAGACATGTAAACACGATAAATAGTAGAAGTCGAATGAATTACGCAAAACTTGAAAACTTTAGTTTTCAGATACACAATAATATCACCAAGATAGATGAGATCAATCCATTTGGGGTATGACCTCGCAAATTTAATTCATTAATGGTTAACAAAACGAACTAGAGTATTTATTAAGCTCAGATGACAAAAATAGCTTGAGACGGAGCCAAATAAAATCTATCTCTCTTGATAAATAGTTGGTGATAACCGATTGCTAAGTCTAATAGCAAAACGAATATAGCATAATTAACTTATCGAATAGATTATCAATCCAAGTTAAGGATTATATTAAGCTTGTCATGGTCACCAAGCTTAAAACATTCCATCGGACCTCTCCACAAAACAGCTGCCCTTTATCCTTAGTGGTCGGTCACTAAGGAGAACAATCAAATAAATAAATTGAATTACAAAAAAATGAAAATCAATTTTGAACTCAATTACCCATCAAGGTGTCATCCTAAAATGGGTGCAAGGGTCCCAAAAATTCACGAGTAATTTGAAATACAAAAACATGTCTTCTTTAAGGTAATTATTATTCTTATGAAAATTTATAAAATGTAAGAAAGCTAACGAATCTAAATTAGAATCGTTAAGAACAATAGAAATCTGTCTCATAGATATGGGATGTCGAAGATGGATGATATTCTCAAAAAATAATATGCGGACCTCAGAATGGATTGGTCAATCCATTCTGAGAATCACCACGAAACTAAAACAAACAAGATATGCCAATAAGCATGGAAAGAATAGCCGCATAAAAGAGAGTTAACCGTCCATAAAAACACGATTTTTAAAAATCTTGCAAAGTTAGTCTCAAGAATAATTTCTCAAAGGAATAATAACTTTTTGCAAAGTTGATCTATCGAAATACTAAACCCAATTTAGCAAACAAGGGATGAATATTGGGAATCACACAAGGTACCCACATCAGGAAAGCCCGAAGATCGAGAATCAAAAATCCGAAAATAAGAGACTAAGTTCAGTAGGAAAAATATAACTTATTACCTTTCAAAAGAAGATCCAAGATAATTTTCAATGAAAACTCGAATTACCCAAGCTCTAGAAGTCACTCGAAGATATCTAAAAAAATATAAAATGGATGGACACTCAAACCATAACAAGTGCGAGCATATAAATCCATAAATCAAAATGTTATTCAAAAATGGTTCAAATAACGGAAGAATGGATTCACAAAAAAGTCCACAAAAACACAAATGAGGACATAGCTTTATAAACGAACACGTATGTAATTCGTGTCATAATTAAATAAAAAGAACCCATGAATTACTGAAATCACCATATTATCACAAATACTTTAATGTCTTCGAAGCAATGTAAATATATATAAGGTAGTAATCACGAAAATGGTGAAATCACGAATAACACAAAAACACAAAAACAACATGAAGTGGATCCGCATAGATTACAATCTTGGCAAGGTCGCTTACACCTCCTATAAGCGGTTTTTCCATTATGACAAGGTTGCCTACACCTACCCGAGCAGTTTTGTCAATTCTTTACAAAATGTATCACATAGTTAGAAAACTCAAATATTCCACAAATGATCAAAAGATCGAAACCACAAAGTGATGATGAACGATCAACAAAGAAAGCGTAATTTACATTAAGCTAGTAAATAGGCCAGTTTAGCCAAATGTCCCATAACCACTGACTTAACTCAAATATTCACGAACAAATTATAAATTCCACTTAAAAATGCAAAAATGACTAAAGCATAATTGAAAAAAGGCATAAACCAAAGGTTACTCAAGAAAACATATAAAAGACCATCATAGCCGAGCATAAGAAGAATGGAAACAAATTCAAACAATTCTTACTTAGAAATATGAAAATAAATCTCGATGATGTTGCAGTCATCACCAACATTATTTTGTTTAAATATATCGAGTTTGACATCCAATAATGAAATTGAATTTCAATTGACCAAGTCCAAAAGTTAACCGGCAAAGCAAACGCTAGTGTGTCGACCCACTCATTTTTACCAGACATTTAATTAAATTCCTTATTCAATCAAAAAGGCAAAATTACTTATTTGAAACAAGCAACACTCAAAAGAAAAGAAAATACTAAATCATTACCCAAAGAAAAATAGCGTCATCTCGATAGAAAAATAAATAGGTAATGAAATCTCAAGATATCATGTAAGAATTTCCACAAAACATAGGTTTGGAAAATCTACATACCTAGATATAAAATAAGCGCCCTCTAATTCCTAAGGAAAAGTTGTCCTTAAGTTCCTTTGATGCAAAGGAGATAGATGATCACAATTTCAAAAGAACTCAAATGAGATGATCAAGGTAACCATCATCATAAAGGATAAAGAGGATGGTACCCTTATAGACATTAGTTTCCTTACCAAAATAAGATATCTCAAATTCATAGTTAAAAATTCAAACTACTAAAGGTGTAAATGATATATACGATGGTCATATATATCCCATTATCAAATTATTATTTTATTAAAATCCCTATGGTTCCAAATTAACAATCAATACTAATGATTTGCCTCACCATTTATTTATATAAGTTGCTAATGCCATGGTTCAGTGGCGATGCACATCATGAATAATTAATATAAGGGTTGTGTCAGAATCATCTCATTGAAGTGTTCAGAAACTCCTACTGATATCGTGGCGTCCCACTTCTCAATTAGAACTCCTAACATACTCAATGGTAAACTCAACACGATAAAACAAATCACGTTCAAATAGGGGCGCAAATTTTTAAATAAATGACCAGGAGTGCAACCGTTTATTTATGAAATAAATTTGTAATCATGAATAAATAAATGATAACATTCCATAGTGCTTAGCAAAAATAATTTATTCATTTTCACCTCGCAAAGCTAATCTCTAGCGGATTAGTATTTTACTTGGCCAAATTATTTTATTAAACCGTTTTATAAAATAATTTAGAAATCAACAAAACTAAGTCCCAAAAGTTATTTCAACCCAAAAATTGGAAATAATACGAATTCCTACCCCAGAAAAGGGGCAGGACTCTAGGTTTTTCTAGGCCAAGATTTAACAAAGATGAAGTCAAATAAATTTGATTGGTCAAACAAGGATCTTGATATAAGACAGGATATGACGGGTCCTAAGACTCGAGCTAAATCCTAAAACACGGTTTTCTAAGTGAGACTTAGGGCAATGACCCTCGCTATAATATCTTATATTGTTCCGAACTTAGCTCTGATACCAAGTGTAACGCCCCACCTCTATACTCGCGTTAGCCAAGGCCATTGCAAGCAACGATGTGAACTAATCCGAAGAATAAGGCTGTTGAGGACCGACCATCTGTATAATAGCTTTGAACGAGTGTCAAACGTATCGGATAATGTGGTCTTACTTTTCAAATCTCATGAGAAAATCCAACATATTTAATTCAAGTTCAAAATTGCTACATAGCGGCTAAATATAATTCAGAATTAATGTAAAATACATAACAATAAAATCAGAGTCAAACACAGATATTCACATCACTAAGGCAGAAATATATATGAGTATAACACATAAGTGTAAATAAAAGATAGTGGTCATAGTCGATCCATTATACAACAAAAGAATATGTACAAGGCTACTCAAGATAATATGTATACAAAGACGTTAACCCAAAATTACTACAACTCCAATGTAGATACAAAAAGCCAAAAGGTGGTCCCTGCTAAAAGTCCAATATTAGCACCTATAATACTCGGTCTGACCCGAGTATTATTTACATAAAGATAAACAATAAACGGATTAGTCTAGCTATACTTATCTCATAAAATAGGATATAATAAGAGATAAAAATAAATGTAGACATGCATACGATAATAATAATGTCACACATAAGAGTGAAGCCCAAAAATGTCTACGGTGTATCACAAAAACCTGTATCGGAGGTATAAAAGAATATCTCATTCAAAGTTATACAGCTACTCCCGGAAATGATAAATCATATCAAATCAATTACAAAAATTGACAACTCAAATGTCAATGAAACTCAGATTGATAAATTAATATCAATAATCTCAAATTCCAAAAATCAATAATAAGAAATCCAGAAATCTTAAAAACGGGGGTAAAGCCTTCTCTAAACGGGAGCCCGAAGACTCACCAACACGAGTATCCCAAATGAGACATGATCTCTAGGAAGCTATAACCTATAATATTGAGCCAAAGCTCCTCAAATGGTCCGAATTCCGCGGGTCGCGACCCCGCAAAACGGTCCGAAGGCCGTCAGAAGCATAAATCCATAAAATGAACCAAAGTTCCTTGAAATGATCCGAAGATCCTTAAAATACTCATAATGAACCGAAGTTCCCCAAAATGATCCGAAGACCATTAAAATATTCAAAATGAACCGAAGTTCCTCAAAATGATCTGAAGATCATCTATGATCAAAGTTGATCAAGTATAGTGTAGACTACGCCAAGCTAGTAAATATAAGAGTTGAGTTACGTGTCCCATAACCACTAGCTCTACTCGAATATTTACCAACAAATTGTATATTCCACTGGAAATACAAAATGATCATTGCCACGGTTTTCAATCGAATGAGCCCAAGAATTAACCGTCGAAGCAAACTCAAGGGTTCATAGTCCTTGTTTTTACTAAGACGTTTAATTAGATTTCTCATACAAACGAGAAAAAGGTTTATAAAATATATATTAGCAGATTTTAAAATGATTTATAAAACGATTTCGTAAATAACTTTGTATAATGAAGCAAGATTGGAAACCATTTTGGTAAAAGAATTTGGTATCTACTAATAATACAAAACCCTTTATATATAGTTTCGAAGTGACAAATCTCGTATAATAGCTATCGAAATAACGATCGAATTATGAATTCACGTTTTTATAACGTGAGTTAAATCTCATAAATATCAATCATAAATTCATCCATAATTAATAAATCAAAACTCCACAAAATCAAGCTGTAGAAATCTATGAATCAGAGAAACTGAAAAGCCACAGAAAAAGGCCAAACGGGCTGAAACTTGGCTTGGAAAGAGCCTAAAACAACCTATACAGTAGACCATGGTCTCCACTGGTCTACTGCAAAAGATCAGCAGGACCAATCGATCGGCCAACTTACCAGAAGACTGAAAAAATTATTTATTTTTTCTTTTTTTCCCGAATAGCAAGTACCAGTCGACTGGTCCGTTTTGACCAGTCGACTAGTGGCTGTCAAACGGTCCAACTTAGTTATTTTTTTGGCCCAATCTTATATGAATCGTTTTCGGTGATCATTAGTGGTTACAGACTTTATCAAAGTATCAAAGAGGCCTCACTGGCTCGCCGAAACAATAAGGAAACCCAAACTTACATGCATAACGAGAATCATAATGGAAATCATTGAAAATGAAATCAAACTTCATAAATCGGAAATGTTAAAACATAAACCAATCAACACGACCAAATACATAATTCATTAGCAACATATATGTGCCAAGGTCAAACTAGACAAGCATAAATGCTTGAGGCATAGATGTGAGTTCACAAGAACTCACCTTTGATGGTTAGAAGCAATGAATCAATCCAATAGTGAGCTAGAACAATCTCTCTTCGATAAAAACACTAGAATCAACAACCTATGATCATAAAAACATGCCTCCTAAGAATTAGGTCATAGGAATTATGATGAATTGAAGTGGAAATGAGATGGAGAAGATGGAGACGGACTTACAAAAGCTTCTCCCTTGATTTTGCACTTGATAGCTACAAGATTGGAGCTCCTACAATCAAATTAGGTCTAGGGAATTCTAATTTCCCTTTCCTCTCCCAATTTCTATTTCTTTTGGAGTCATGAAGGTGAATGAGGGGGAGATGGCTGATGGGGGACTTAAAGGAGTGGGCTAGGTTTAGCCATCCAAGCCCCAACCAAAGTCCCAATTTTCACAAACTTGAAACATATCGATGCTTATAGTATTTGATCATGTAATCGACGTTTTGAACTCAATGGATGTGGTTTCAAGTTCAAATTCATCCGTATGCAAAATGTGACTTTTCGTACATACACACGATTAATGATTAACGATGCTATATTTAAATATATTATCGTGAAATATGCGGGTTGTTACAGACTTCCCCCTAAAAGAAATTGCGGCCTCGCAATTACTTAAGGAAAAACCCGTATTGTAACAACCAAGCATTAACCAAGAATTGACATATAAAAAAATTGAATCAAGAAATTCACTTATGAATTATTACACAAATTTTGAACTTTGAGTTATAAATCACAATAAAACTTATGTTTATACACGTATCATGTTCAAATAAAAGTCACAAACATATACGAGCAACTAATTCATTTTTCTCACAAGTGTTTTCAACAAATTTAGAATTTTCCTTACTTAAATTCTAAATATTCTAAACCTTAATTTCAATAATTATTTAAATTTTAATCGCGGGCTACATTACCATGATTTTTCTGAAAATTTGGTTTGGACGTATCTAAAAATTTTCAAGATGAAATTCATATCTTTTTCTTTCATTAGAAAATTATAATCCATTAGTTTCGGATAATTCTTGTTTCGAAGAATTCCGACTTGTATTGGATTCTATACACTCATTTGAAGTTCAATTCGAAAATTACGAACTACCATCACGCGGCAAGCTCGTTCTAATAAAATTTAATTAATTCATTTAACATCCAATAAGTTTATAGATTATTAACCCATACTCTTACGTTTTCAATTTGAACTAATTAAACATTTCAAATTCAACTCGGAAGTATAGACTATCCAAAATCGTCGAACACTCCTAATCACATTTTAGCTAGAAAATTTTATCCCGTAAAGATTTATTAAAAGTTCTCTAGCTAACTAAATTCTCGTATAATGGAAAGGATAAGCGATCTCACTGGGGAAACAAGATCATGAAATAAAAATCCGGGTTATACACCTAAATTGGAAATATTAGCACGTTCTCTAATATTTTGAAAACAAATAAATTAGAACCATTAAGTTTCCAATAATCCCCAAAAATCTTTAGTTTGAAATATTAACACGTCCTCTAACATTTCACAAACAACTTCAAAGTCATGCAAACACAATAAAGAGTAGAAGTCGAACGAATTACGCAAAACTTGAAAACCTTAGTTTTCAAATACACAATAATATCACCCAAGATAGATGAGATCAATCCAGTTGGGATATGACATTGCAAATTTGATTCATTAATGGTTAACAAAACGAACTTGAGTATTTATTAACCTCAAATGACAAAACAAACACGAGACGGAGCCAAAGAAAATCTATCCCTTTTGATAAATAGTTGGTGATAACCGATTGCTAAGTCTAATAGCAAAACGAATATAGCATAATTAACTTATCGAATAGATTATCAATCCGAGGTAAGGATTACATTAAGCTTGTCGTGGTCACCAAGCTTAAAACATTCCATCGGATCTCTCCACAAAACAGTTTCCCTTTATCCTTAGTGGTCAGTCACTAAGGAGAACAATCAAATAAATAGATTTAATTAAAAAATGAAAATCAGTTTTGAAATCAATTACCCATCAAGGTGTCATCCTAAAATGGGTGCAAGGATCCCAAAAATTCACGAGTAATGTGCAATACAAAACCATGTCTTCTTTATGGTCAGTCTCATTATTATGAGAATTTATAAAATGTAAGGAAGCTAACGAATCTAAATTAGAATCGTTAAGATCAACAGAATTTTGTCTCATAGATATGGGATGTCGAAGATGGATGATATTCTCAGAAAATAATATGTGGACCTCAGAATGGATAGATCAATCCATTCCAAGAATCACCATGAAACTAAAACAAACAAGACATGCCAATAAGCATGGAAAGAATAGCCGCGTAAAAGAGAGTTAACCATCCATAAAAACACGATTTTTAAAAATCTAGCAAATGTAGTCTCAAGAATAATTTCCCAAAGGAATAACAACTTTTTGCAAAGTTGATCTATCGAAATACTAAACCCAATTTAGTAAACAAGAGATGAATATTGGGAATCACACAAGGTCCCCACATCATGAAAGCCCGGAGATCGAGAATAAAAAATCCAGAAATAAGAAACTAAGTTCAATAGGCAAAATATAACTTATTACCTTTCAAAATAAGATCCGAGATAATTTTCAATGAAAACTCGAATCACCCAAGCACTACAAGTCACTCGAAGATATCTAGAAAAATATAAAATGGATAGACACTCAAACCATAATAAGTGCGAGCATATAAATCCATAAATACAAATATTATTCAAAAATGGTTCTCACAACGCTAAATGGATTCACACAAAAGTCCACAAAAACACAAATGAGGACATAGCTTTATAAACGAACACGTATGTAATTCATGTCATAATTATATAAAGAGAACCCATGAATTACTAAAATCACCGTACTATCACAAATACTTTGATGTCATCAAAGCAATGTAAATATATAAGGTAGTCATCACGAAAATGGTAAAATCATGAATAACACAAAAACACATTAACTACATGAAGTGGATCCGCATAGACTACAATCTTGACAAGGTCGCTTACACCTCCTAAAAGTGGTTTTGCCATTATGACAAGTTCGCCTACACCTACCCCGAGCAGTTTTGTCAATTCTCTACAAAATGTATCACATAATTAGAAAACTCAAACACTCCACAAATGATCAAAAGATCAAAACCACAAAGTGATGATCAACAATCAACAAAGAAAGTGTAATTTACATTAAGTAAGTAAGCAGGCGAGTTTAGCCAAATGTCCCATAACCACTGACTTAACTCAAATATTCACGAACAAATTATAAGTTACACTATAAAACGCAAAAATGACCAAAGCATATTTGAAAAAAGGCATAAACCAAAGGTTACTCAAGAAAACATATAAACGACCATCATAGCTAAGCATAAGAAGAAAGGAAACAAATTCAAACAATTCTTATTTAGAAATATGAAAACAAAACTTGAGGATGCCGCAGTCATCACCAACATTATTTTGTTTAAATATATTGAGTTTGACATCCAATAATGAAATTGAATTTTAATTGACCAAGTATAAAAATTAATCGGCAAAGTAAACGCTACTGTGTCGACCCACTCATTTTTACCAAGACGTTTAATTAAATTACTTATTCAATCGAAAAGGAAAAATTACTTATTTGAAACAAGCAACACTCAAAAGCAAAGAGAATACTAAATCATTACCCAAAGAAAACTAGCGTCATCTCGATAGAAAAATAAATGGGTAATGAAAACGCAAGCTAGCATGTAAGAATTTCCAAAAAACATAGGTTTGGAAAATCTACATACTTAGATATAAAACAAGTGCCCTCTAATTCCTAAGGACAAGGTGCCCTTAAGTTCCTTTAACGCAAGGAAGATAGACGATCACAATTTCAAAAGAACTCAAATGAGGTGATCACAGTAACCATCATCATAAAGGATAAAGAGGATGGTACGCTTATAGACATTAGTTTCCTTACCAAAATAAGATATCTCAAATTCGTAGTTAAAAATTCAAACTATGAATGGTGTAAATCATGTATACGATGGTCATATATATCCCATTCTCAAATTATTATTTTATTAAAATACCTACGGTTCCAAATTAACAATCAATACTAATGATT
Source organism: Allium sativum (assembly GCA_030737875.1). Lineage (NCBI taxonomy): Eukaryota > Viridiplantae > Streptophyta > Magnoliopsida > Asparagales > Amaryllidaceae > Allium > Allium sativum. Next base: position 36,591,137 of record CM060922.1, read on the forward strand.
TGCCTCGCCATTTATTTATATAAGTTGCTAATGCTATGGTTCAATGGCGATGCACATCATGAATAATTAATATAAGGGTTGTGTCAGAATCATCTCACTGAAGTGTTCGAAAACTCCTATTGATATCGTGGCGTCCCACTTCTCAATTAGAACTTATAACATGCTCAATGGGAAACTCAACACGATAAAACAAATCACGTCCAAATAGGGGCGCAAATTTGTAAATAAATGATCAGGAGTGCAACCATTTATTTATGAAATAAATTTGTAATCATAAATAAATAAATGAAAATATTCCACAGTGCTTAGCGGAAATAATTTATCCATTTTCTCCTCGCAAAGCTAATCTCGAGCGGATTAGTATTTCACTTGACCAAATTATTTCATTGAACCTTTTTATAAAATAATTTAGAAATCAACAAAACTAAGTCCCAAAAGTTATTTCAACCCAAAAATTGGAAATAATATGAATTCCTACCCAAGAAAAGGGACAGGACTCGAGGTTTGTCTAGGCCAAGATTTCACAAAGATGAAGTCTAATAAATTTGATCGGTCTAATAAGGATCATGATATAAGGTAGGATATGACGGGTCCTAAGACTCGAGCTAAATCCTAAAACACGATTTCTTAAGAGATACTTAGGACAATGACCCTCTCCATAATATCTTATATTGTTCCGAACTTTGCTCTGATACCAAGTGTAACGCCCCACCTCTATACTCGCGTTAACCATGGCCATTGCAAGCAACAGTGTCAACTAACCCGAAGATTAAGGCTGTTGAGGAGCGACCATCTGTATAATAACTTTGAACGAGTGTCAAACGTATCGGATAATGTGGTCTTACTTTTCAAATCTCATGAGAAAATCCGATACATTTAATTCAAGTTCAAAACTGCTATACAATGGCTAAACTTAATTTAGAATCAATATAAAATACATAACAATAAAATCAGATTCAGACACAGATATTCACATCACTAAGGCAGAAATAGATTTGAATATAACACATAAGTGTGGTCATAGTCGATCCATTATACAACAAAAGAATAGGTACAAAGCTTGTAACGAACTGGGTTTTCAACCCAGAAAATTGACATAAACTCATGTCAACTATTCCAGAATCGAACATACCAGATCATTAATAGAAAGAAGTTAGAGGGTGAGAATAGATAAGATAGAAAATTAGAATAGAAGAAGAAGAACATCACAACAGAATCAGAGTAAAACACAACTTTCACAGCGGAACGAATAAAATATATTATATAACATAACTTTTGAAATACAAACTTAAACTGTATACACATACAATTCCAGAGTACAACACATAACATCACGGCGGAAATAAACAATAGCTATAAAATCCTGAAGCCTCCCGCTCCAAGCTCTTCCAGGTATATCTGTAAAATCCAGACTGCTTGACTGACCGTACAAATTTGGGCACCCAAGAGTTTAGGGTAAAACAAAAAAAAAATAAACTCTGGGTCAGTCATAGGACTGGTGTGAGGAAACTTTAACCACTTGGTTTAACTTTAAAAATTCTTTTTAAAAAAAGGATAATCGTAAGACCGATCCACACATAAACACGGATGATTTTTACCTTATGATAAACCACAACATTCTTTTAAAATCCATACTCTTCGGATATTATAATAATGTCTAAATCAAATAAATTGCAATCTAGTGGAACGCTTTCATCTCACGTTCCACATATATAATATATAATCAAAAACCGCAGGCATTTATTTGGTAATGGATTCCAACTGGAAATGTATGGGACCCCCTTCCGACAGTGTATCTCTAAAGAAGAATACATCGGGTTTAATAAGAACATCTTGCAACTCAGGCTAAACATAACCGGCCACTCATTTCGCTTGAGTGAACCGAATGTATTATCACCAACGGTTGGGATCACCAACCGTTTCCTGAAAAGGACAGCATCGAAATAGATTAAAGAATCAAATGGATTTTCTCTAGGTCCGGTGATAATACACCCTAATTGGCAGCTACCCACGTAGCCATGCGACCTACCCGATTTTATACCATTTCCTGGTTGTGATGCTTGAGGTCATAACATGCCGATCACACCTTTATTTACTTTGAATGTCACTTCATCATACCTGCCAAATCACAAACTGATTTCTCCAAAAACACCACGGGTATAGAGCTAAGAGAAACGAATTCCTCCGCTACCAAACGTAAAAACGTTTGAAGAGATCAACTTACGCGATCTATTAGATATACTCTGTCAGACATTCTTCCATACAAGTTGTCCTGGGACTGGACAAACCAAAAGCACTATTCTGTAAACCCATCTTAGGCAATTTCTACCTAAGATTTGCCAGAACAGCCCTTGCATAAACTCCGTCTGCAATTTTCTTCATCATATTTGATTCTCAACGCTAATGCCCATATGGAGTGGTTTTCAAATAATAAACCTGATCCCAGTCTCTCCGTATTGACGATGGAAAAATGGTCAAAACTTTGATAGTCGGTTATTTAACTACCAAAGGAAACATCCATACACATAACGATCTTATTTCCAAATGGAAAATTTATCGATCAATCATCAATCAACATTTTCCCTTTAAATTAGTTTATCATTAATTTATTCATTTTCTCATTTTCCTTTTCCATATATTCATCAATCCTTTTTTCTAATTTTAGAAAATATACGTTATTAACTTTGGAAAACGTTTCCATTTCTTATTCACGCATCACAATCTTCCCACATCTATCAGTCTCTAACTGTAAACTAGTAAGAGAACAACCTCCCAAGTATAAACCTCGAAAGCCGAAACCAATATCAGATCGATAACCGGAAAGTCATTCAAAATAACTAATCTCCAGTCAGTTTCTAATTTCCTTAACTCCATTTTAAATTCCTATTTGAAAATCCAATTTCCTTTATAATATTCTCTTTTCGCAAAGCACTTGCTTAAATTCCGATTCACATCAAATGTGAATAATATACCTTTTATACAAACCAAACAGTTTGATTTCGCAATTTAAAAACAATATCTCAAACCCAAAATCTATTTATACTTTGATTTATAGAATTATTCGTAAAAATCTTATTTTATTTTCAACACTTATAATCTCATTGAAAATTTCCTTTATAACTGCTTCACATTAAATTTCAAATATCGATGTTGAAACCGATTTTACTTCCTTATATGAATTCAGACTTATATATCCCATTTATCAAATGATAAATATTTTATTTAATTTATAAAACATAATTTATAAATTAATATTCTTAATCTATTTGTTAAAATATATTCTATTTAAAATCTACTTTAAATCCATATCTTATAGTTCTTTTATATCTCGCCATTTACTTTTTTTAATTACTATATTAATTTTCCCAATATTTCCTTCTTATAAAATCTAATGATTTTATATAATTTTAAATTCAATGTCCATTTCAAAAATTCCTTTTTTATATTCTAATATTTCTTATGGTATTTAAAATACCACACTAGTATCATCCAAACACATATAATCAATAATAGATTATATATCAAATCATATATCATAATATATGAAAAATAGTAACATAAATGTTGAGGAATCCAGTTGGATCCCTCCAACCTATTTCCCTGCATCCACATATGTTAATCAACATAAATAACACCAATTTCATTTCGATATGAAATATTCTGATAAACATAATCAATATTTAATTAGCTATTAATATATATAACTATATCTATATTTCCAACCAAACAACCATCACATAGAAATCAATCATCATTTATCAATACTAAATTACGTTTATAAAATAATAAACCGAACAAAGTTAGTGAGATTTACTCACATTGGCTGTTTATCGTTAAATAACGATAAACTGTCGTTGATTCAGATCAGACAACTTATTTCTCTATAAATTGTAGCGGGCTCCAATTCACTCTAAATCAGTTCCATTATGTATCCCTCATCTATATGATCCCAACGGATCTTGTTTTGTCCAATTCTGATATCATATGAGATAATTATAAATTTTACAAGCTGAGTTCACTTTGGAATTAATTGACTAAATTAATTAATAATTTAACCTTCTTCTTAACCATGTTTTAAAATCTGCTAACACATGTTCCCCCTCTCATCAGTTCGAACCCTTTTTCTTTTCTTCCATAGCATAACCAAACTCTTCCTTTTTTCTTTCTTTTTTCTGAATAATATTAACGGTTTTCACATTATAACTAATTATTTACTTTAATAACCTTAATAACTGAGTACCACATTTTAACCAAAAGCTCATCATCTTCTCTAGTGCCTAGAAAATAAAACTCGCAATAATCCAGTAGCATACCCTGGCCATTTTGAATTCTCATACACCTTCATCCCACTTCATTTTTACATGAAAAACCAAATAAAAATCATCACCTTAAACCATGATTTAGCTGTACTAATCCGCTTCCTCATACCATTCTTCCACGATACTTACGGCTCAACTCCTCCCTGTCGCCAGGCTATCGGAGGCTGACCCCTCACCAACATCGCAACTTCGACAGCACGCCCTACTTAAACCCCTTCCTGGCCCTCAAACATCGCTACTGGAAAAATAGGGTCACCCAAAACTCAGCCCTAGGCCTTACTGTAGAATTTCGATCATCATAAAATTTGATCGAGCCTCTTATGGCTTACTCCGTCGCGAAGCTCATCTTGCTACGAGCTCATCCGCACCATCGATTTTCCCTTCGGCCTCCTCTAGTTCAACCCACGCCAAACCCTAAGTCGGCTGCAGTACAGGCATCGCATTCCAGAGAGAATCGAGACCAATGATATGGTTAGAGGAAGAAACGAACTCGATTGATTTAATTTGATTTTCGATTGATTTTTCCTTTGATTTCGTTTCTCATGGTTTTAACATAAGTGGCGGCGTATTATACCATTGACCAGAGAAAGAAATTTTATGTTAGGTTAAGGGATAGTGACGGTATTTATAGAGGAGTTTTAATATTTTTATATCCGTTATTTTATTAATTTATATCGTATCATATCCAAATTCGACAAAAAATGGACATACAACTACAATTCGACATTACGGACCCAACGAGACTTGTTTCGTCAAATTTCGAATCTGTTTGCTCATACAGCGTATTTTTGAAGTCAAATTATTGATTGTTTTTCACATTAAAATCCCGTATGGCCACATACTAACTTCAAAAATCACGAAACTTGAAATTTAACAATAATTTAATATTCCGGATCCAACAAAAATTAATTTCTTCAAAAACGGAGGTCGTTTGCAAAAATGACTATTTTCTAAGGCTCTAAATAAACCAATTAAATATTAATATATTTAAAAACAATTTAATTTAATATTAATAAATTAATATTATCGTATATATTCACATAGAATATTATCTTGCTCTAAAATAAACATATCGGGATTATATAACTCGATATTTCAAAATTCCAAGTTATTATGATATTTAATTTATATTAAAACCCTTTTATTATATAAATAAACCGTTATAAATTATAACGAATTCCATAGCGACTTTTTGAAAATTTGATTTGAACATAACTCACAATCGACGCGACGAAATCTCGATTTTTCTCTTCCATTAGAAAAATATAGTTCACCAGATTCATACGTTTCTTGTTTCATAGAAATCCGACTTAAAACGGATTCTTTATATTCATTTAAAGTTCGAATCGCCAAATTACGAACTACCACGACATTACAAGCTCGTTTTAAGTTATAATATAATTAATACGTTCAAACTTCGTTTTAATAATAAATTCGTTATTATAATTCAATTATAAACTGAATTAAATTTAAAAAATAATCCAATTCACACAATATTGTGAATTCTACTATTTCTGACTATTTCGGAATTAAATATATTATTCTATTATTTATTTTAATTAAATAATCTAAATATTTAAATTCTACTCATTTAAATCGCCAAATCATATTTAAATAATTAAATTAATTAATTAGTAAACCGTTAAAAATACGGGACGTCACATTCTTCCCCTTAAAAGAATTTCGTCCCCGAAATTACTAAGGTAGAAAAAAGACCCTATTAATTGGGTAAAAATTATTTGTTTATTTATTAACTTCAGTTTCAACTGAACAAATAAATTTTAATTAACATAATAATTTATTCTTAGCAACAAAATTTTTTAAAAATTCTGAAAATTTTCCAACACCCTAAATTTTCGGAAAATTTCGCCCGCATCTCTTTTGTACGGCTCAATCGGTACAACGATAACTCGTCTCTCTAGGCCTTCAGCAATCCAAAAGAAAATCAACCAGCCAAGCGGCTTGCCTAATAGGCTCATAAATCTCATATTCATATAAAATATAAACTTGTACCTTTTTGTTAGGCATATCATTTTATCCTTTCCGTCTGCTGCCAATTCGGCATATACCAATGTCATCTTAATCAAATTCCAATCAATTTATCTTCAGATCCAACCATTGGCTTATAACTAAGCCAATTTCCATTCTGAATTCAAATTCCATTATCAATTCCAAATTCTTAAGACATCAATCCAACTTACTCGATATCATTATATTCTAATTCAATTTCCACTTAATTGACTTTAATTTAATTCCAATTTGCTTTCACAAATTCTACTTAAATTTGTTTTTAATTCAACAGTCTCTTCCTGGGAATTTTAAGCAGCATTTCTTTTCTAAAACCAAATATTCCTTTTCGGATTTCAAACAACTTGTTTCTCAAAACAATTCAAAACTGTATCATTGGTAGTAATCCGTCACTTAGAACTGGAAAATGAACACGGATGATGTGGCCAGTATTGTAACACCTCGTATTTTAATAATACTAAAGAGGATAAATTAAAGAATAATTAATTTAATATTCAGAATTGAAGGAAACGGACTATGCCATTGCGTCCGTCTCGAAATTCTAGTCAAAATAGACACCTGGTTTACGTAAAACGGACACCGTATGAAGAAGTTATGAAGGTTTGAAGTTTTGTATACGTGCAAGAGAATTATACATATATAATTAAATCAGAAAATCAGAAAACAGTTCGAAATTCAAAATACCGTAGGCGGCAAAATTCCTGCCCCAGGGGTGTCGACCCCTTAAGGGGGGTGTCGACCCCTGGGTCGACCCCTCAAAGGGGGTGTCGACCCATGGGTCGACCCCATAAGGGGGGTCGACCCCTCAAAGGGGGTGTCGACCCATGGGTCGACCCCATAAGGGGGGTCGACCCCCCTAGGGAAGACGTGGCAGTTAGGGTTTGGGGGCTGGCAGCTAAAAATTTGGCTCTATTTCTCTTGTTTTCTACACTGAAAAATAATGGAGTCCTAGATGCTTTCGGTGCCGGGACTGAATCAAATCTCTTTATTCTTCTGCAATCAAGTTTAGAGATTCAAGTGTAGATCTGTGATTCAACCTCTACTGTTCTCCTAGATCCGAAAACTGTGAATTTAAGTTACCTTTAGATTTAAATAATTAAAAGTAAAACATGATATGATTGTAATTTGGATCTACCACCGTGACTGAATCATACTAGATCTATTGTAACTTGTGAATTTATGACATTCTGACATAACTATGACTTGGATCTTAACCTTTATTATGTCAGATCTACTTTTGATTATAGATCTAATTCACTATTTAGATCATCTTGTACCTATCATGCTTGTGGTTAATCTGGATCTGTCATTAGTTGGACATCTAAATCCTTATTTAGATCTAATCATGCCTATTATGACATCCCTACTATGTTAGAACCAGTTTGATTATCACATGTTCACCATATCTGTTCTTATATGTCCACCTTATCATTATGCCATTATATGTTTATGTCAATTTTGTTAGAATAATCATTTCTGTCATCTTCCCTTTCACCCTTTCCCTTTTATTTTATATATAGCCAGGCTATTTTCGAGCCTAGGCATGCCACTAAAATTATGTGAATGCATTAGTTTGGGAACGAGGGGAAAAACGTTAAATATTGGACATAACTTGAAACGGGGAAATTTGGCATAACTTGAATAATGTTTATGAACATGAATTTGGGCATATAATTCATTATGAACATAATTGGGGAAAAAGGGCCATGAACACCTATAAATACATAGGTATAATTAAATTACAATTGAAATGCCTAGGATTACAGTAATCAGAAACTGTAACGACACTTATGACAGGAGGTTAGATTACACTTGTGGTGGAAGTCTGCCCGGAGCCGCCCGGCATATCCAACGACCACAAGTGGTGAATCTAATGTGAGAGGTCTAAGTGCTCAAATACGAGACGTGCTATGACACGAGGTTAAGCCCGACTTGTGGAAGAAGTCTGCCCGGAACTGACCGGCATACCAGCATCCACAAGTTGCAGGCGTAATGTGGGAGATCTAGCACATTATAACCATAAATGAATATGGCTATGAAGATGAATACTTAACCTAGTTGAATCCATAGGGATTGTGTGAACATGTCTATTTGAATAGCGTTAAGAAAACTTGAATGAAACAGTGGGAGGGAGTACATCTTGGGTTGGTGGGTAATATTTGTGTATATAGGCCCACAAACTTAACCTGTTGGGGTTATGTAATTAAAGACACCGTTAGGTAAAATATTACTAGAGGAAAATCTAGTAGTGGGGATGCAAGACAAAGGGGAGAGCTTGCATCATCTTGGGTAGGACCTGTTTTAGTCAGTAACCCATAAATAGGTATCAAACGAGTACTCCGAACTAGGTCAGAGTTGGGGCATGCTTACTGGACTGATTGTAAGAGATACAAACGTGGAGGATGGTGTGGGCGGCGCAAACCGACCGGGGACATGTGCGTGCATGGGCCGGGCAGAAGGGGATAAGACGACCGTGACACCTGTAGATATGGTTGTGCATATCAACGAAGGGTTGCCACTTTAGAAAGTGATACCTCCGACTGTGGGGCCGACACAGGGTATCTACGGAGTAGGGAGCCGATCGATTAGGGTAGTAGTTAGGGTACATCTAGACTCTGGTAAAGTTTAGGAGCCTGTTAGGTTGGCCTGCCTGTGGATTGTCTGGGGTTAACACCTCTCACCAGAAGTACGCCTAAGTCTACCGTTTTATACATGTTGGGGATCATCTCATTTTTGGTTATACTAGTATTAGTGCAGAGAAATCATTAGGGAAGCGTATACACTCTATCATGTTTACCTTGTCATACTTACCTTTTATGACGTTATCTTTCTTATCCACCTTATATGCCTGTCATGATACTTTTACTTATTTACTTGCTAAAAGTAACTGGACTCGCCAGACTTTATGTCTGACCCTTTTTGTTTCCTCTTCTCTCTTATGTTTCTCGCTCAGGTTCTCAGGGTTGGAATACTCAGGTTTAATCAGGACTCGATTATCATCTTTCTAGGAGCTGATTTTGAAGTATTGCTCAAGTTCTTATCCTTACCACTATGGCTTTGTCTCTTTTGGGGAATTATGCTTTTTTATGTATTTTTGTACTCTGATGGTATAAGACAGAAGTTTATATTATTGTAATGGGTTTTAGGTAGTTCCAGACTTGTGATATTTTGTACCACGATGTTATGAATTATGTTTTAAATAAAATATTAATTCCGCTGCTATCTTTTATATCTGTCTTGTAATGTTCTGTGTCTGTTTACCTATAACGCTTCACGAAACTTAATACATTCTCTTATTGAGTGACATTAACGGACGTGAGGTATCACACTTGGTATCAGAGCTGAAGGTTACCAAATTGGATAAAAGTTTTTGAAATTATTAAAAAAAAAAGGTTTTAAGAAAGCATTTTTCAAAAAGAAAAGTCTATTTTGAAAAACATATTCCCCAAAGCCATATGTAATATCATTCGATCCTTTTTCTAAATCTCTTTCCTTTTCTTTTCAGCGTGCCTGGGGAACCTAATATCCCTGGGGGTGTTACGATACCAGGCTGGTTCCGTAGGTATTTAGAGGCCACGTCGCCTGCCGGAGGTCAAGCTGATGTTCCTTCCCCAGCTGCACCTGTCATTCCTCCTCCTTCTCCTCCAAAAGCAAGTAATTTCGCTAAGATTTGCAAAGATTTCTGTTCAATGGGAGGAAAGCCATTCCGCGGTACTGAGATATTCGTAGAGCGAGAAACTGGCTAAAAGAAATGGAGGATCTATTTGGAATTTTTGAAGTGGATGATCGGAGGATGATTCAGTTAGCTACTTGGCTACTAAAAGATGAAGCTTTGTTCTGATGGGAAGTAACCTAAGCTGGACGTCTGGTGGAGACATGGGATGATTTTAGGATGAGATTTGAAACGAAGTTTCTTTCTCAAGCTGAGAAAAGCATGCAAATGGAGAAGTTCTTGACGCTCAAGCAAGGGAGCACGACTGTTAAAGAATATGTTAACAAATTCAACCAACTGGCGAGATTTGGATTAGAGCTGGTAGACACGCATAAGAAAGCCTTGTGGTTTGTTAAAGGACTAAATGAACCCCTTCATGGGTTAGCTATGTCCTATATTACTATGGGAGCGACTTTTGAAAGGCTTGTCGATATGGCCTTGATGCATGAGGAAGACAAAGAAGAGAAGAAGGAAGTTAAGGATGAGGAAACAACGCAAAACAAGAAGGTATAGCCCAAGAAAGGACAACAACAGAAGAAAGGCGGAAAGAATGGCAAGGCTAAGGATAAGAGGAAGTGCCATAGCTGTGGACGAGAGGGTCACTTGGCCAAGGACTGCAAGAGAAGGAAGAATGCTTGCTTCAGTTGTGGAGAGACAGGACACTATTCTAGGGAGTGCCCAAAGAAGCAAGTGCAAAGTCAAAGGGCAGGAACCTCTGGAGGGCAAGTGAATGCTCTCATGATCATTTCTCCAGATGGAGGTAGGAAAGTTTCTGTGGAAGGTTTGATTTCTCTTTCCAGTCACCCTATTTGAACCTTTTTTGATTCTGGCACTTCACATTCATTTATATCTAGTTCTGTGGTTGAATCTCTGCACTTAAATACTAGTATGGTAGTGGATCCCGTAGTTGTCTCAAACCCCATTGGTGGTTCGACTCATTTGTCTATGATTTGTCGGGGTTTGAGAATATCTGTGTTAGGCATCGAATTTGAATGCGACGCATATGTGCTCGAGTTTATGGGCTATGGGTTGATTCTAGGAATGGATTGGCTAGCCATGTATGGTGCCATTCTAGATTGTGAAAGGAGGGTTGTTAGGCTTCTGACCTGTCACGGGAGGACCCTCGAGATTTCTTGTGACCCGCAAGGGTTTGTCATGCTTAGCTTCCTAGAGTCTCTTGATGCATTTATAGATGATTTGCGATCTGTTCTAGTAGCCCGTGAGTATCCTGATGTCTTTGATGAGGTTCGGGGTTTAACCCCAAGGCGCGAGATAGATTTTCTCATATATTTGGTGTATAATGCAAAGCCAGTTGCATTACCTGTGCACCATATGGCTCCAAGAGAAAGGAGGGAGCTTAGCAAACAAGTAGGGGAGCTACTTGAAAAAGGATTTATTAGGCAAAGCATTTCTGAATGGGGTGCTCCGGTGGTGTTCGCAACTAAGGCGGATGGTTCGCTTCGCTTATGTGTAGACTATAGACAGTTGAACAAACTCACTAAGAAGAACAGACACCCACTCCCAAGGATAGATGATCTGTTTGACCAGCTTGTTGGGGAATCAGTATTATCTCAATTAGACTTAGCCAAGGGGTTCCATCAATTAAGGGTGGCCGAAGACAGTATAGATAAGACCGCTTTTAGGACTCCAGATGGTTTCTTTGAATGACTTGTAATGCCTTTTGGGTTGACGAATGCACCCGCCTATTTTGTTGATCTGATGAGTAGGGTTTTTCAGGAGTTTCTAAATAAATTTGTCGTGGTCTTTGTTGATGATATCTTGATCTTCTCAAAGAATGAGGAAGAGCATGCCTCACATATAAGGGAGTTTTGAAAACTCTGCGTGCACATCAACTTAAGGCAAAGTTCGCCAAATGCCATTTTTGGAGAAAAGAGGTGACATTCTTAGGGCACGTGGTTTCTAAAGAAGGGGTAGCAGTAGATCTCGTGAAGGTTGTTGTAGTTCAAGATTGGCAGATCCCAAAGAATACAACGAAGGTGAGAAGCTTTTTGGGGTTAGCAGGCTATTATAGGAAGTTCATTAAGGACTTCGCAAAGATATCATCCCCACTCACCAGGCTGACAAAGAAGAATCTGACGTTTTCATGGGATATAGATTTTGATGTTGCTTTCCAACGACTGAAGAGGGCTCTGACAACAGCTCCAGTGTTGACCTTGCCCGATGGGAACAAAGTGTTTACAGTATACACTGACGCATGTGGTACATGGCTTGGTGCGGTTCTGATGCAAGAGGGAAGGGTAGTATGCTATAGAGGAAGACAACTAAGGGTTCATGAGAACTACCGTACCCACGACTTAGACTTAGCTGCCATTGTGTTCGCACTTAAGACGTGGCACCATTATTTGCTTGGAGAGAAGTTCGAATTGTACACTGATCACAAATCTCTTAAGTACTTGTTCTAGCAAAAAGATCTTAATTTGAGGCAGCAAAGGTGGATGAAGTTCCTAGCATCCTATGACTTCGAGATCGCTTATTCCCCTAACAAGGGTAATGTAGTGGCAGACGCACTGAGTAGACAGAGGATGGTCTTAAGTCCTTTGTTCGTGGAAAGGAAAAGCTTAGAGTTTATATCGACTTTTGACTTTAGACCTTCCACTGAGCTTTTGTCTGGCTTATTAGCATCACTGGAGATACGACCTACTCTTATGGACCAAACAGGAGCTTTGTAGCGAAAGGATCCACAGATTTTAGACATCTTGGATAGGCTCAGCAAAGGGGAGACTTCTAGTCACCTCAGTAGATACTCTGTAACACCCCGTATTTCAGTTAATACTAATATTCACAAATTAAAGAATAACTTATCTCAAACATGAGAATAAAGGGAAACGGGTTGCGCCATTGTGTTCGTCTCGGAATTCTGGTCGAGATAGAGTCCGAGTTTGCGTAAAACGGACATCGTATGAAGAAGATATGGCCATCGGAAGTTTCTGAAAATTCAAAACAGCTCGCAGGAAATTTAAAATTCAAACCGAAAGTGCAGAAGCGGGCTGGGCGGGAAAATTCCCGCCCAGCACAGGTCGACCAGGGGGTCGACACTAGTGTTGACCTCCCCTCCCCTGGTCGACTATAGTGTCGACCTGGTCTACTCGGCCAGGTTTTGGCTGAGCCTAATTCTGAGCTGCTGACGTGTCTCTAGGGTTGAGTTTGCTGATTTGACGGTTCAGGTTTATTCTGAGTTGATCGGACGGTCTAAAAAAATCCTAACTTCTATATATACCTAGGTAGTCTCTCACTCTAAAACCACATAAAAATTAGAATAGCCACCGTCATGCCATCGCCATGGAACTCAGAATAGCCGCCGCCAATTAAAGAGGAAGATAGCTAATCTAATTCACCTCTAATCAACTCTAACAACAAATCAGCTAAATCAGTTTCTGAAATCAGAAATCAGAAAGCAAGACTCTTTTATAATTGTGAGTATGATAATTTTAATAAGACAATTAGCAAACTAATTAGATTAAGTTATGATATGGATTATATGAGAATGATGTGAATTATTAATCCTATATGTTGTAAAGTTATGCTATGTTGCGATATTATTATGTTGTAAGTTCTGTGATATGTTATATGTTGTAAAGTTATAAAGTTATCATCTATGTTATAGTTAGTTTATGTTTAATCAAATCATGATGTTGATTATATATATTTGGGCTATGTTGATTCACATGATAAAGAGATCATCTATGTTGTAGTTAGCTTATGTTTAATCAAATCATGATGTTGATTATATATTATTTGGGCTATGTTGATTCACATGATAAATCACATGTATATGCAAGTTTAGATTGATTAGTATGTATAATCTTACATATGCTATGACACCTATTTAGATCCAAAATTAGGCTATGACATGTGTGAGTTTTATGCGTTGAATGTGAAGTCTACACCATCGTTATGGTTCTTAAACCACATATGTCAGTTTATACAAATACATGAATTTGGATTAAATGAATCATATCATGTAAGTTGTGACATTTAACCAAACAAGATGACACCTTTAGATCCATGACATGTGTAGTTTTATGCAAGTTGTAGATTTGGCCTTTGCAAGTTTAGGTGTAGAACATCTATCACACATGCAAGTTTCACCCCTTATGATCAGTTCTAATTTTAGTTGTATAGATGTTGTGATGATTTCTTTTTATGAGTTAGACTATTCGAGTCTAACGTATATTTTACGTTAAACCAACGAACGTACAACGTGGGGTAGGGGTAATATTAAGGATTTAATATTGAGAATTGGGATGCAATTGATATGATTTTGCATACCATAAATGGATGGACATTGTTAAAATTGGAATTAATTAATAATTTGAATAGGGAAATTATTAAAACTGGGGTAAAAGATTATAAGTGATAATCAATGCTTAGGACACGAGGTTGGACTCATTTGTGACGTAAACCCGCCCGGACCCGCCCGGCAAATCCAGTAGTCACAAATGTCAGCCCAATGTGAGAGGTCTTAGGCCCAAATTAAAAGCGTAACAGTTGTAAAGACACGAGGTTAGACTCTTTTATGGTGTAAGACTATCCGGACCCGCCTGGCAAATCCAGCTGCCATAAATGTCAGTCTAATGTGAGAGGTCTTTATAAGGTTACGGCCTTAATGAATTAAGAAATACTTAACCAGATAAACATGTGAGGTGGGACATGGGGGTTAAGTAGGCGCCTTGGGTGGCTTGAGGAATCTAGTGGGTGCCTTGGGTGGCATTTGAAATATGATTAGTAAGACTTAACCAAACACACATGTAAATGAACATGACTAAGAAGAGGGTTAAGTGGGATATACTAGTGGGGACAAGCTTAGGTGGATAGCTTGTGGTAAGTAATGGGGGCCCATTTCAACCAGTAACCCAAACGTATCTTGGTGGGCTCGACCCAAGTCGAGGACGGGACACGCATACTGGGCTTGACAATAAGAGGCCAAAACGGGTTAGCGGTGGCAACACAAGTCCAACGGGTTCATATGCGTGTGTGGACCCGGGCTGGTAGGTAAGACGTTGTTGCATCGTGTAGGTATAAGCCGTGCATCCTTAAGTTGTATCGGCCTGCCACTTTAGGGGAGTGATACACCCCACTGTGGGGCCAGCACGGGTATCTACGAGTAGGGAGTTGATCGAATGGGAGTAGTGGGGTACACCTAGCGGAGATAGGGGCAGGCGGCACCAATGTAGTCAGCTAGGGGTACACGAAGCTATTAATATGATTTCTAAGTGAAGTATGTGGGATCAATCTTTAGAGTGACTGGTGTGGTGCAGTACAGTAATTATCCTTTAGCAATTAGGTGTGCCTTTAACGTTGTCTATCTTCATCTAGTTCCAATAGTTCATAGTCATTTCCTTATTTTCCAGCTTATGCCTTAGCCTAGTTACTTTGATAATTGTATTGTTAGAATTATCGTACTAGCCAGACTTAATGTCTGACCCCCTCTGTTTCCATCCTCCCCCCCCCCCCACCAGGTTCTCAGAGTGGACCCAGCTCTAGTGGAGTTTGATCGGATTGCTTCATCTCTCTTTTGGAAAAGCTTGGATTGTCGAAGTAAAGTCCAGTTATTATTTTCTTTATGGCTATTTTTATGGAGTGGGATTGTGTATTTTGTTTTATCAAGATGGATATTGTACTTGACTCTGATTTATGGCTTTAATGATGTAATCAAACATGTTTACATTCTGCTGCAATGAATAAAGTTTTATTTAAATTTCCAAGTACTACTTTATATCTGTCTTGTTGTAATTTTTCTGTTCTATATTCACTTAAAACCTCCATGAAAGTTAATGCATTCCCTTTGTTAGTGACATTAACGAACGTAGGGTGTTACACGTGGTATCAGAGCTGAAGGTTACCAGAACAAATAAAATTTTTAGAAAAACTATTTTTCTAAACTATTTTTGGAAGAAGTGTTTTCAAAAACATAATCCCCAATAGCCATATCCTTATCTTTCGAATTCTACATTTTGAATCTTTCCTTTTTCGTTTCAGCATGGCTGAAGATCTTAATCTCCCGTAGGGTGTAACGATACCAGGATGGTTTAGGAGGTACTTGGAGGCTAGGGCCACCATCGCACGCCCAGCGGATGTTCCTCCACCAGTTGCACCCGCTCCTCCTCCCCCTCCCCGCGTTGATACTTTTGCAAAGACATGCAAGGAATTTAAGGCTATGGGCGGAAAAACTTTTCAACGGACAGAAACGTTTGTGGAAGCCAGAGACTGGCTTAAGGAGACGGAAGAATTGCTTGGAATCTTTGATGTGGAAGACGGAAGGAGAGTCCAATTAGCAGCTTGGTTAATGAAGGGAGAGGCCTCATTTTGGTGGGAGGTCACTAATGGAGGGAATCCTGTTGATTCTTGGGCGGATTTCAGACAAAGGTTTGAGGCAAAGTTTCTCTCAAGGGCGGAAGGGAATCTATATATGGAAAGGTTCTTAGCATTTAAGCAAGGAAGCTCATCAGTGAAAGAATATGTCAACAAATTTAATCAGTTAGCAAGGTTTGGCTTGGACTTAGTGAACACGCCCGATAAGAAGGCCCTAAGATTCGTCAAAGGGTTGAATGAGCCGTTGCAAGGGTTGGCTATGACCCACATCCCTATGGGGGCCACCTTTGAGAAGCTAGTAGACATGGCACTCATGCACGAGGAAGAGAAAGGCACCAATGCTAATAAGGCACCCGAGAAGAAAGGGGATCAGAAGAAACCGCAACAGCAAAACAAGAAGGGTTGTAAAGACAATAATGGCAAAGGAAAGAAAAGATGCTTTAACTGTGGGACACCAGACCATCTCAGCAAAGATTGTAGAAAGAAAAATAAGACTGGCTGTTTCCACTATAGCGAAGCAGGACATTTGGTGAAGGACTGCCCAAGGAAAGGGCAGAGGGCAGGGTCTACCTCGGGAGGACAGGTGCAGGCTCTTATGGCACCAGGGCAGGCAAGGGGACAAGTTCAGGCTCTCGTGGTCCTACCGCTGCAAGAACGAGGTAGAACAATTTCCGTTGAAAGCTTGGTTTTTCTGTTTGATCATCCTGTCCGTACTTTATTCGATTCCGGCGCATTGCATTCGTTTATCTCTACATCATTAGTTGAATCACTGCACTTAAACACCAGTTTAGTAGAGGATCCCTTGGTTGTTTCAAATCCAATTGGGGGCTCAGCTTATTTGTCCATGATATGTTTGGATTTGAAGATTTCTATACTTAGCGTTCAGTTTAGATGTGATGCTTACGTTTTGGGCTTCACGGGCTATGGGTTAATTTTAGGAATGGACTGGTTATCCAGTAATGGTTCCATTCTTGATTGTGAGAGGAGAGTAGTTAAGCTCATGACTCGCCTTGGTAATATCCTCGAAATCTTTTGTAATCCCATAAATTCCGTTATGCTAAGTTATCTAGAATTGCTTGACGCATCGGCTGAGAATCTGCGATCGGTTGAAGTGGTTCGGGAATACTCGGATGTGTTTGAGGAGGTGAGGGGCTTACCTCCGAAGCGGGAGATAGACTTTCGAATATATCTTGTAGATAATGCAAAACCAGTATCTTTGCCAGTGCGCCACATGGCTCCTCATGTGAGGAGGGAACTCAATAAGCAAGTAAAGGAGTTGCTTGAGAAGTGGTTCATAAGACGTAGTATATCGGAGTGGGGTGCTCCAGTAGTGTTTGCCACGAAGGCGGATGGGTCCCTTAGACTTTGTGTGGACTATAGAGAACTTAATAAGCTTACTAAGAAGAATAGGCACCCACTGCCGAGGATTGACGATCTCTTCGACCAGTTAGTTGGCGCCTTAGTGTTTTCGCAGTTGGACTTAGCCACTGGTTTCCATCTGTTGAGAGTAGCTGAGGATAGCATAGATAAGACTGCCTTTAGGACTCCGGACGGTTTCTATGAATGGCTTGTGATGCCCTTCGGTTTGACAAACGCCCCCGCATACTTTGTTGACTTGATGAGTAGGGTGTTTAGGGAGTACCTTAATAAATTCGTGGTAGTCTTTGTGGATGACATCTTGATCTTTTCTAAGAACGAAGAAGAGCATGCCCTACATCTTAGAGAACTGTTGGAGACCCTTCGAGCGCATAATCTTAAAGCCAAATTCTCTAAATGTCACTTTTGGAGGAAGGAAGTGCGATTCTAGGGCACGTGGTTTCCAAAGAAGGGATAGCGGTGGATCCCGCGAAGGTAGTGTCCATCCAAGATTGGAAGGTCCCTAAAAA
Source organism: Allium sativum (assembly GCA_030737875.1). Lineage (NCBI taxonomy): Eukaryota > Viridiplantae > Streptophyta > Magnoliopsida > Asparagales > Amaryllidaceae > Allium > Allium sativum. The sequence goes on from CM060922.1 coordinate 36,609,415, forward strand.
TGCTACCGAGGTAAGAAGTTTCTTGGGGTTGGCTGGCTACTATAGGAAGTTTATCAAAAACATCGCAAAAATATCAGCTCCATTAACACGTTTGACGAAGAAGAACCTAGTTTTTACGTGGGATGTAGATTGTGATGATGCGTTCCAACGTTTAAAGAGAGCTTTGACCACAGCCCCAGTCTTAGTGCTGCCAGATGGGAGTAAGCCATTTACTGTTTATATCGATGCTTGTGGGACTGGACTAGGCGCAGTCTTAATGCAAGAGGGAAGGGTAATAGCCTATGGTGGAAGGCAGCTGAGGGTGCATGAGAAAAATTACCCTACGCATGACTTAGAGTTAGCCGCAATTGTTTTCGCACTTAAGTCTTGGCGCCATTATCTTCTTGGCGAAAAATTCGAATTGTTCAATGACCACAAATCTTTAAAATACTTATTCTCTCAGAAGGACTTGAATTTAAGGCAGCAAAGGTGGATGGAATTCTTAGCGTCCTACGACTTCGAAATAGCATATACCCCTGGCAAGGGTAACGTGGTGGCAGACACCTTAAGTAGGAAAAGGCTGTCCTTGAGTCCACTGTTTGTTGAATGGTGAAACTTAGAATTCATCTCTATGTTTGACTTTAGACCTTCCGTTGACTTTGTACCCGGTTTGCTAGCATCCTTAGAGGTCAGACCTACGCATTTGGGACGAATTGGTGAGGCACAGCGAGATGACCCACAGTTGGTTGAGTTAGTAGAGAAGCTCATAAGGGGGGAGTCGTCCAGCCATCTCAGTAGGTATACCCTAGATGATAAGGGTTGGTTACGTAGGGACGGTAGGCTTTGTGTACCACAGGATGAGAGATTGAGGAAGACGGTTCTTGATGATGCACATCGTTCGAAGATGACCATTCATCCCGGCAGGGAAAAAATGTACAAAGACATGAAGCGAGTTTTCTTTTGGGCCGGTATGAAGAAGGATGTGGCCGAGCATGTCGCTAGATGCTTGGTGTGCCAACAAGTAAAAACGGAGCAAAAGAAACCTGGTGGGTTACTTCACCCATTGGATGTCCCACAATGGAAGTGGGAAAGTGTCTCGATGGACTTTGTGGATGGGTTACCAAGATCGAGGAAGGGTAATACGGGGATTTTTGTTGTAGTAGACAGACTTGCTAAGAGCGCCCATTTCATTCCCGTGAAGAGTAAGAGGACTGCTCCATGGTTAGCTTCTGTATACATTAGAGAGATAGTTCGTTTGCACGGTATTCCTTCTAGCATAGTGAGCGACCGTGATCCTATCTTCACTAGCGAATTTTGGAAGAGCTTACAAGAGGCGATAGGGACTCAGTTATGTTTGAGCACCGCATATCATCCTCATACGGACGGCCAAACCGAGAGGGTGAATCGTATTCTAGAGGACCTTTTGAGGCTATGTGTTCTAGATTTTGGGGGTACATGGGAGGAGCATCTTCCTTTGGTGGAGTTCGCATATAATAGCTTTCAGTCTAGCATTGGCATGACACCTTTCGAAGCTCTTTATGGATGACCTTGTCGTTCACCTACATGTTGGTGGGAATCTACGGATAAGATCTTACTTGGGCCCGATATGATTAGAGAGACTTCAGAAAAGATCGATTTGATTCGAAGGAGGATGAAAGCAGCGCAAGATAGGCAGAAATCTTATGCACACAAGAGGAGAACAGATCTTCTGTTTGATGTTGGGGACATGGTCTTTATCAAAGTGTCTCCGTTACGAAATGTTGTTCGCTTTGGGTCCGTTGGGAAGTTAGCACCAAGATTCGTAGGGCCGTTTCCGATCAAGGAGAGGATTGGACAGATGGCATATAGAGTGGAGTTGCCTGAGAGACTTAGTGGTGTACACGACGTATTCCATGTATCACATTTGAGGAAGTGCTTACACGAGACCGCGGAGGTGGTGGAGCCGAGCTTGCTTAGAGAGGTGGAAATGGAGCGTGATGCGACGATTCGACGAGCTCCTATGCGCATTCTTGGGTCGGAGATCAAGAAGTTGAGGAATCGAGAGGTCAGACTTGTCAAAGTACAATGGGGAGATGATGAGAGCAACGCTACTTGGGAGACGGAAGAGAAGATGTGTTCATTGTACCCTTTTCTTTTCGAGGGTATGTCTTTTAATTTCTCCTTTATCGTTTAGCTTGTACTTATCTTATCTTTAGTTTGTCCTCTCGCTAGTATCTTTGACCTTTAGTTAGGATAACTCTATGGTTGAAACATGTATTTGAGACATGTTATGTATGATGGATGCATAGTGGATGCAAGTGTTTTTCTAGTGGTTGCTCGTGGATGCATAGACACACACTTTTAGGCACTAGATCGGCTCAGTCACTTCATACTGCATATTGCATAAGTGGATGTGTTTAGTAAAATGGATGTATGATGATGGTATTATCATATGGATGCTGCATTCAGGTGAATGGTTGTACACGCATGTAGAAATAATATGTAGCATTAAGGATCTTTTGCATACATAATGGACGCATAGCACTATCATGATTTGCATTAAGGAGGTCAACTGAATCAGTAGACCGCCTGATTTTGCATTAGATACGGACATGTACACACACTGTGCATTTAAACATAAAAGCATTAGAAGTTTGTAAGGACAATGGATGCCTGTGTTTGATGGTTGAGTAGATGGACAATTGGATGGTAGGATAAACATTCTTCTTGACTTGAAGATTTCGGGGTCGAAATCCTTTAAGGAGGGGAGAATGTAACACCCCGTATTTCAGTTAATACTAATATTCACAAATAAAAGAATAACTAATCTCAGACGTGAGAATTAAGGGAAACGGGTTGGGCCATTGTGTTCATCTCGGAATTCTGGTCGAGACAGAGTCCAGTTTGCGTAAAACGGACATCGTATGAAGAAGATATGGCCATCGGAAGTTTCTGAAAATTCAAAATAGCTCGCAGGAAATTTAAAATTCAAACCGAAAGTGCAGAAGCGGGCTGGGCGGGAAAATTCCCGCCCAGCACAGGTCGACCAGGGGGTCGACACTAGTGTCGACCTCCCCTCCCCAGGTCGACTATAGTGTCGACCTGGGTGTCGACCTGGTCTACTCGGCCAGGTTTTGGCTGAGCCCAATTCTGAGCTGCTGACGTGTCTCTAGGGTTAAGTTTGCTGATTTGACGATTCAGGTTTATTCTGAGTTGATCGGACGGTCTAAACAAATCCTGACTTCTATATATACTGTAACGACCCAGAAAATCTGAACCAATTGTAACGACCCAGAAAATCTGAACCAATTTAAAATTTTTTAAATTGGTTCAGATTTTCTGGGTCGTTACATATACCTAGGTAGTCTCTCACTCTAAAATCACATAAAAATTAGAAGAGCCACCGTCATGCCGTCGCCATGGAACTCAGAATAGCCGCCGCCAATTAAAGAGGAAGATAGCTAATCTAATTCACCTCTAATCAACTCTAACAATGAATCTACTACAAGGGATAGCTAAATCAGTTTCTGAAATCAGAAATCAGAAAGCAAGACTCTTTTATAATTGTGAGTATGATAATTTTAATAAGACAATTAGCAAACTAATTAGATTAAGTTATGATATGGATTATATGAGAACGATGTGAATTATTAATCCTATATGTTGTAAAGTTATGCTATGTTGCGATATTATTATGTTGTAAGTTTTGTGATATGTTATATGTTGTAAAGTTATAAAGTTATCATCTATGTTATAGTTAGTTTATGTTTAATCAAATCATGATGTTGATTATATATATTTGGGCTATTTTGATTCACATGATAAAGAGATCATCTTTGTTGTAGTTAGCTTATGTTTAATCAAATCATGATGTTGATTATATATTATTTGGGCTTTGTTGATTCACATGATAAATCACATGTGTATATGCAAGTTTAGATTGATTAGTATGTATAATCTTACATATGCTATGACACCTATTTAGATCCAAAATTAGGCTATGACATGTGTGAGTTTTATGCGTTGAATGTGAAGTCTACACCATCGTTATGTTGCTTAAACCACATATGCCAGTTTATACAAATAAATGAATTTGGATTAAATGAATCATATCATGTAAGTTGTGACATTTAACCAAACAAGTTGACACCTTTAGATCCATGACATGTGTAGTTTTATGCAAGTTGTAGATTTGGCCTATGCAAGTTTAAGTGTAGAACATCTATCACACATGCAAGTTTCACCCTTTATGATCAGTTCTAATTTTAGTTGTATAGATGTTGTGATGATTTCTTTTTATGAATTAGAATATTCAAGTCTAACGTATATTTTACGTTAAACCAACGAACGTACAACGTGGGGTAGGGGTAATGTTAAGGATTTAATATTGATAATTGGGATGCAATTGATGTGATTTTGCATACCATAAATGGATGGACATAATTGAGTCAATTATGGACATCGCTAAAATTGGAATTAATTAATAATTTGAATAGGGAAATTATTAAAACTGGGGTAAAAGATTATAAGTGATAATCAATGCTTAGGACACGAGGTTGGACTCATTTGTGACGTAAACCTGCCCGGACCCGCCCGGCAAATCCAGTAGTCACAAATGTCAGCTCATTGTGAGAGGTCCTAGGCCTAAATTAAAAGCGTAACAGTTGTAAAGACATGAGGTTAGACTCTTTTATGGTGTAAGACTGCCCGGACCCGCCCGGCAAATCCAGCTGCCATAAATGTCAGTCTAATGTGAGAGGTCTTTATAAGGTTACGGCCTTAATGAATTAAGAAATACTTAACCAAATAAACATGTGAGGTGGGACATGGGTTAAGTAGGTGCCTTGGGTGGCATGAGGAATGTAGTGGGTGCCTTGGGTGGCATTTGAAATACGATTAGTAAGACTTAACCAAACACACATGTAAATGAACATGACTAAGAAGAGGGTTAAGTGGGATATACTAGTGGGGACAGGCTTAGGTGGATAGCTTGTGGTAAGTAATGGGGGCCCATTTCAACCAGTAACCCAAACGTACCTTGGTGGGCTCGACCCAAGTCGAGGACGGGACACGCATACTGGGCTTGACTATAAGAGGCCAAAACGGGTTAGCGGTGGCAACGCAAGTCCAACGGGTTCATAAGCGTGTGTGGACACGGGCTGGTAGGTAAGACGTTGTTGCATCGTGTAGGTATAAGCCATGCATCCTTAAGTTGTATCGGGATGCCACTTTAGGGGAGTGATACACCCCACTGTGGGGCCAACACGGGTATCTACGAGTAGGGAGCCGATCGAATGGGAGTAGTGGGGTACACCTAGCGGAGATAGGGGCAGGCGGCACCTATGTAGTCAGCTAGGGGTACATGAAGCTATTAATATGATTTCTAAGTGAAGTATGTCAGATCAATCTTTAGAGTGACTGGTGTGGTGCAGTACAGTAATTATCCTTTAGCAATTAGGTGTGCCTTTAACGTTATCTATCTTCATCTAGTTCCAATAGTTCATAGTCATTTCCTTATTTTCCAGCTTATGCCTTAGCCTAGTTACTTTGATAATTGTATTGTTAGAATTATCGTACTCGCCAGACTTTATGTCTGACCCCCTCTGTTTCCATCCTTCCCCCCTAGGTTCTCAGAGTGGACCCAGCTCTAGTGGAGTTTGATCGGATTGCTTCATCTCTCTTTTGGAAAAGCTTGGACTGCCGAAGTAAAGTCCAGTTATCATTTTCTTTATGGTTATTTTTATGGAGTGAGATTATGTATTTTGTTTTATCAAGATGGATATTGTAATTGACTCTGATTTATGGCTTTAATGATGTAATCAAACATGTTTACCTTCTGCTGCAATGAATAAAGTTTTATTTAAATTTCCAAGGACTACTTTATATCTGTCTTGTTGTAATTTTTCTGTTCTATATTCACTTAAAACCTCCATGGAAGTTAATGCATTCCCTTTGTGAGTGACATTAACGGACGTGGGGTATTACGTACTCCACAGACGACAAAGGGTGGTTGCGACGAGATGGAAGGCTCTGTGTTCCCAGAATTGGGAGCTTGCTAAAGACATTCCTAAAAGAATCCCATCATTCTAAGATGATTATTCATCCAGGTGGCGATAAGATGTATAGGGATATGAAGAGGGTTTTCTTTTGGACTGGGATGAAGAGAGATGTGGCAGAGTTTGTTTCTCAATGTCTGATTTGCCAGCAAGTTAAAGCTGAGCAAAAGAAGCCCGGTGGTTTGCTTCATCCTTTAGAGGTCCCGCAGTGGAAGTGGGAGAGTGTCTTTATGGATTTCATAGATGGTTTTCCTAGATCAAAGAAAGGCGACACCATTGTTTGGGTGGTAGTGGATAGACTTACAAAGAGCTCTCATTTCATTCCAGTTAAGAGCAAAAGGGCGGCAGCATGGTTGGCAGCACTGTATGTTCGTGAGATAGTTCGTCTTCATGGAATACCTTCCAGCGTCGTAAGTGATCGTGACCCCATCTTCACCAGTGAATTTTGGATAAGCTTGCAAGAAGCCTTAGGTGCACAGTTATGTTTGAGTACCGCTTATCATCTTCAGACCAATGGACAGACGGAGAGGGTGAACATAGTTCAAGAGGATCTTTTGAGAATGTGTATCCTAGACTTCGGAGGTACTTGGGAAGAGCACCTTCCTTAGTGGAGTTCGCCTACAACAACAGTTACCAAGCTAGCATTGGCATGGAACCTTTTGAAGCCTTGTACAGACGACTCTGTAGATCACCGACTTGCTGGTGGGAATCTACAAAAAGACTTTTACTTGGACCAGATATGGTTAGAGAAACGTCCGAGAAGATTGATCTGATTAGGCGACGAATGAAGACCGCTCAAGATATGTAGAAGTCCTATGCAAACAAGAGAAGGACTGACATTGAATTTGAAGTAGGAGACATGGTTTTCATAAAGGTATCACCATTAAGAAATGTGGTTCGGTTTGGATCTGTAGGGAAAGTGGCAACAAGATTTGTAGGGCCATTTCCCATAACAGAAAGGATTGGCCAAAAGGCCTATAGAGTAAAGCTACCAGAGAGATTATCCGGCGTTCACGATGTTTTCCATGTTTCCCATTTGCATAAATGCTTACATGATACCGTAGAAGTTGTTGAGCCAAGTATATTAGAGGAGCCGGAAGTAGAATCGGAGGCAACAGCTAGACGAGTTCCCACCGTATTCTTGGATCAGAAGTTAAGAAGCTATGAAATAAAGAGATCAAGTTGATGAAGGTTTAGTGGGGAGATAACCCAGAGGATGCGACTTGGGAGACCGAAGACAAGATTCGAGCTTTGTACCCTTTTCTTTTCGAGGGTATGTTCTTAACTCCTTATCCAAAGCTTTTATCTATGCTAGTTTCTATCATTTAAGTTTATCCTATCGATCGAATCTTTGACCTTTAGGTAGAAATCCCATGGACATAAATATGTGTTTGAGACATGTTATGTTTTATGGATGCAAGTGTTTGCTAGTGGTTGCCTGTGGATGCATACACACACACACACAAAAGGCACTCGATCGGTTCAATCACTCTCATACTGCATATGGATGTGTATGCATTTTTCTTCTTTTTAAATGGATGAAAATGGATGTATCATCATATGGATGTTGCACTTGGACGGATGATTGTGCATACATATAGAACTTACATGATATAATAGGATTATTTGCATACATGTTGGATTCATGGCACTAACATGCATTGCATTAAGGAGGTCAACTGAATTAGTAGACCGCCTGATTTTTACATTAGTATTGGGACATATACACACACTCTTGCATATGTTCATATAAGCATTAGAAATCTTTAAGGACAATGAATGCTTGTGATTGGTGGTTGAGTAGATAGATGTGGATGGTAGGTTATACATTCTTCTCAACTTAGAGATTCCGAGGACGAAATCCATTGAGTAGGGGAGAATGTAACACCCCATATTTTAACAACACTGAAGAGGATAAATTAAAGAATAATTAATTTAATATTCAGAATTAAGGGACACAGACTGCGCCTTCGTCTCGAAATTCTGGTCAAAATAGACACCTACTTTGCGTAAAACGGACACGTATGAAGAAGGTATGAAGGTTTGAAGTTTTGTATACGCGCAAGAGAATTATATATATATATATATAATTAAATCAGAAAACAGTTCGAAATTCAAAATCTCGTAGGCGGCAAAATTCCCACCCTAGGGGTGTCGACCCCTTAAGAGGGTGTCAACCCCTGGGTCGACCCCTCAAGGGGGTGTCGACCCATGGGTCAACCCCATAAGGGTGGGTCGACCCCCCTAGGGTAGACGTGTCAGTTAGGGTTTAGGGGCTGGCAGCTATAAATATGGCTCCATTTCTCTTGTTTTGTACACTGAAAAATAATGGAGGCCTAGATGCTGTCGGTGCCGGGGCTGAATCAAATATCTTTCTTCTTCTGCAATCAAGTTTAGAGATTCAAGTGTAGATCTGTGATTCAACCTCTACTATTCTCCTTCTATTTTTCTAGATCCGAACACTGTGAGTTTAAGTTACCTTTAGATTTAAATAATTAAAAGTAAAACATGATATGACTGTAATTTAGATCTATCACCGTGACTGAATCATACCAGATCTATTGTAACTTGTGAATCTATGACATTCTGACATAACTATGACTTAAATCTTAACCTTTATTATGTCAGATCTACTTTTGATTATAGATCTAGTTCACTATTTAGATCATCTTATACCTACCATGTTTGTGGTTAATTTGGATCTGTCATTAGTTGGACATCTAAATCCTTGTTTAGATCTAATCATGCCCATTATGACATCCCTACTATTTTAGAACCATTTTGATTATCACATGTTCACCATATCTGTTCTTATATGTCCACCTTATCATTATGCCATTATATGTTTATGTCAATTTTGTTAGAATAATCATTTATGTCATCTTCCCTTTCACCCTTTCCCTTTTATTTTATATATAGCCAGGCTATTTTCGAGCCTAGGCATGCCACTAAAATTATGCGAATGCGTTAGTTTGGGAACGAGGGGGAAAACGTTAAAAATTGGACATAACTTGAAAAGGGGAAATTTGGCATAACTTGAATAATGTTTATGAACATGAATTTGGGCATATAATTCATTATGAACATAATTGGGGGGAAAAAGGGCCATGAACACCTATAAAGACATAGGTATAATTAATTAACAATTGAAATGCCTAGGATTACAGTAATTAGAAACTGTAACGGCACTTATGACACAAGGTTAGATTACACTTGTGGTGGAAGTATGCCCGGAACCGCCCGACATGTCCAGCGACCACAAGTGGTGAATCTAATGTGAGAGGTCTAAGTGCACAAATACGAGACATGCTATGACACGAGGTTAAGCCCGACTTGTGGAAGAAGTCTACCCGGAACCGACCAGCATATCCAGCATCCACAAGTTGAAGGCCTAATGTGGGAAGTATAGCTCATTATAACCATAAATGAATATGGCTATGAAGATGAATACTTAACCTAGTTGAATCCATAAGGATTGTGTGAACATGTCTGTTTGAATAGGGTTAAGTAAACTTGAATGAAACAGTGGGAGGGTTAAGTACATCTTGGGTTGGTGGGTAATATTTGTATATATAGGCCCACAAACTTAACCTGCTGGGGTTATGTAATTAAAGACACCGTTATGTAAAACATAACCAGTGGAAAACCTAGTAGTGGGGATGCAAGACAAAGGGGAGAGCTTGCATCATCTTGTATGGGATCCGTTTCGGTCAGTAACCCTTAAATAGGTATCAAACGAGTACTCCGAACTAGATCGGAGTTGGGGCACGCTTACTGGACCGATTATAAGAGATCCAAACATGGAGGACAGTGTGGGCGGCGGCGCAAACCGACCAGGGACATGTGCGTGCATGGGTCGGGCAGAAGGGGATAAGACGACCGTGACACCGGTAGATATGGTTGTGCACATCACCGAAGGGTTGGCACTTTAGGAAGTCATACCTCCTACTGTGGGGCCGACACAGGGTATCTACCGAGTAGGGAGCCGATCGATTAGGGTAGTAGTTATGATACATCTGGACTCTGGTAAAGTTTAGGAGCCTGTTAGGTTGGCTTGCCTGTGGACTGTATAGGGTTAACACCTCTCACCAGAAGTACGCCTAAGTCTACCGTTTTATACATGTTGGGGATCATATCATATCATTTTTGGTTATACTAGTATTAGTGCAGAGAAATCATTAGGGAAGAATATACATGCTATCATGTTTACCTTGTCATACTTACCTTTTATGATGTTATCTTTCTTATGCACCTTATATACCTTTCATGATACTTTTACTTATTTACTTGCTAAAAGTAACTGGACTCGCCAGACTTTATGTCTGACCCTTTTTGTTTCCTCTTCTCTCTTCCGTTCCTCCCCCCCTAAGGTTCTCAGGGTTGGATATTCAGGCTTAATCAGGACTCGGTTATCATCTTGCTAGGAGCTGCTTTTGAAGTATTGCTCAAGTTCTTATCCTTACTACTATTGCTTTGCCTCTTTTGGGGAATTATGTTTTTTATGTATTTCTGTACTCTGATGGTACAAGACAGAAGTTTTATATTATTGTAATGGGTTTTATGTAGTTCCAGACTTGTGATATTTTGGACCACGATGTTATGAATTTTGTTTTAAATAAAATTTTAAATTCCGCTGCTATCTTTTATATTTGTCTTGTAATGTTTTGTGTCTGTTTACCTATAACGCTTCACGAAACTTAATGCATTCTCTTAATGAGTGATAGTAACGGAAGTGGGGTGTCACAAGCATCATCAGGGTTATTTTTCAGCGATCGAAGCGAGTTCAATACTATATCACTTTTCAAAAAGTCATATTCAAACACTTCCATTTTGAAATCAATTCAAAATATCCTTCATAATGCTTGAAAACATTTCCAAAATCTCCCAGGGTTTTAAAATTTCCATATATTTAATCCAACTCCATTTACTAATACCTTCCCAGGTTTCCAGGGTTTTAATTTCAATTCTGATTTAAATTCAGATTTAATCTATCTGATCTTGTATGTTATCTTACATGAATTTTGATTGGTTATTTACATAACCATCTCAATTTTCATAATCTCATTCGATTATAGTAACAACAAACACATCCAATATACTATGATAATTCAAATATATATCATTCTTTATATCAAAATACACTTCGGGTAAAATTATTTCATTTACCCTCTTTCAAAACATACCGTGTCGGTTCATCGTCCACGAGTGTTAAGAGACCCCTACTGATACAGTAGGCCAAACTGATCGACCAGAACTCATAAACAGCTCTACCAATAAATCTCCACAATATAAAATAATTTTTATAAAATCTACAAATACGTTCTCTCGTACATATACACTCAAACTCAATTTAGGTATTACTAACCCTATCTCTATCGAGTTACGCCACAGAGCCAAGGTAATTACTTAACCTTCAGCTCTGATACCTTTGTAACGAACTGGATTTTTGACCCAGAAAATCGACATAAACTCATGTCAACTATTCCAGAATCGAACATACCAGATCATTAATAGAAAGAAGTTAGAGGGTGAGAATAAGTAAGATAGAAAATTAGAATAGAAGAGGAAGAAGAACATAACAACAAAATCAGAGCAAAACACGAATCTCACAGCGGAACGAATAAAATATATTATATAACATAACTTTCGAAATACAAACTTTTATTGTATACACATACCATTCCAGAGTACAACACATAACATCACAGCGGAAATAAACAATAGCTATAAATCCTGAAGCCTCCTGCTCTAAGCTCTTCCAGGTATATTTGTAAAATCCCGACAACTTGACTGCCCGTACAAATTTGGGCACCCAAGAGTTTAGGGTAAAACAAAACAAAATAAACTCTAGGTCGGTCATGGGACTGGTGTGAGTAAACTCCAACCACTTGGTTTAACTTTAAAAATCCTTCTTAAAGAAAGGATAACCGTAAGATCGATCCATATATAAACACGGATGGTTTTTACCTAACGATAAACTAAAACATTATTTTAAAATCCATACTCTTCTGATATTATAATAATGTCTAAATCAAATAAATAGCAATAGTGGAACGCTTTCATCTCACGTTCCACATATATAATATATAATCAAAAACTACAGGCGCTTATTTGGTAATGGATTCCAACTGGCAAGGTATGAGACCACATTTCGACAGTGTATCTCTAGAGAAGAATACAACCGGGTTCAACAATAACATCTTGCAGCCCAGGCTAAACATAACCGGCCACTGATTTCGCTTGAGTGAACTGAATTTATTATCACCAACGGTTGGGATCAGCTATCGTTTCCCGAAAGGGACGACATCGAAATAGATTAAAGAAGCAAATGGATTTTCTCTAGATCAGGTGACAATACAACCAAATTGGCAGCTACCCACTTAGCCAAGCGACCTACCCAATTTTATACCATTTCCTGGTTGTGATGCTTGAGGTCATAACGTACCGATCACACCTTTATTCACTTTGAATGTCACTTCGTCATATCCGCCAAATCACAAATTGATTTCTCCAAAAACACCACGGGTATAAAGCTAAGAGAACGAATTCCTCCACTACCAAACGTAAATATGCTTGAAGAGATCAACTTACAAAGATCTGTTAGATATACCCCGTCAGACATTCTTCCATACAAGTTGTTCTAGGACTGGACAAACCGAAGGCACTATTATGTAAACCCATCTTAGGCAATTTCTACCTAGGATTTGCCAGAACAGCCCTTGCATAAACTCCGTCTTCAATTTTCTTCATCATGTTTGATTCGCAACGCTAATGCCCATACGGAGTGGTTTTTAGATAATAAATCTGATCCCGGTCTCTCCATATTAACGATGAAAAAATGGTCAAAACTTTGATAGTCAGTATGAGTAAAATAGTTTAAAACAGTTTGAACAAGTAAACGATATCTTATAAGACCACGCCGTATAACGGAACGGTTTTTTCCCTTATGAGAATCCAAACAACTTTGTAAACAATACCCTTCCGATATTATAATAATGTCTAGGTACAATTAGATATCAATCTAGCAGAAACGCTTTCATCTCACGTTTTACATATATAGTATACAATCAAAACCGCAAGCACGTATTGGGTAATGGATTTCCAACTATGACAAGGTATGGAACCTCCTTCCGATCAGTGTACTCTAGGAACGATACACTGGAGTTCAACAAGAACATCTTGCAACTCAGCCACACATGACCGACCACTCATTTCGCTTGAGTGTATCGAATGTACATCACCAACGGTTGGGATCAGCAACCGTTCCCGTATATATATATATATATATATATATATATATATATATATATGTATATGTATATATATATATATATGGGACAACATTGATGGATTAAAGAAGCAAATGAATATTCTCTAGATAGGTGATTATACACCCTACTTCGGTGCGACCGACTTAGCCACGCTGCCTGCCCGATTTATGTCATTTACCGGATGTGAGGCTAGAAGTTACGCTTATCATTTTGCACATCATATTCTTTATTTACTTGGAATACCACATCGTCATACCTGCCAAATCATTATCGATTTCCTTAACAGTATCACGGGTATGAAGCAAAGAGAAACGAATTCCTCCGCCACCAGACGTAATACGTTGAAGAGATCAACATATATGATTCGTTGGGAATACTCTGTCAGACATTCGTCCATACAAGTTGTCCTGGGACTGGACAAACCGAAGACACTATTCAGTACATCCATCTTAGGCACTGTTATCTAAGACTTATACAATAGCCCTTGCACTTTAATCCGTCTTCAATTATCTTTGGCATATATGATTCGCAACGCTTATGACAATACAGAGTGGTTCTTCGGATAATAATCCAACCGGTCTCTCCATATTAACAACATTAAAATGGTAAAAACTTTGATAGTCGGTGATTTAACTATCAAATGAAAACATGTCCGTGTACACACAACGATCTTATTTCCAAATGGAATTATCGATCCAATCATCAACTATATATATATACATATATATATATATTCATATTTCCTTATTTTCTATATTTAGAAAATATACGTTAACACTGGAAAACATTTCCATAACTTATTTACATATCACTATTCTTCCACAAATATCAGTCTTTGATTGTAAACTAGTATGAGAACAATTTCCCAAGTATCAATCCCGAAGGCCGAAACCAACATCAGATAGACACTTAGAAAACCGTTCAACTTAACAAGTCTCCAGTCAGTTTCTGATTTCTTTATTTGATTACATTTCTGATTCTGATTTGGAATACATTTCCAAAACTTCTTAATTGGGATTTAAACCAATGTTTAAAACTATATTGCGATGATGACTCAAACTACTATACTAAATTACTAAATCCACTTAACCACTTCATACTCGAACCGTAACCATTTCTTAATTAAAAACGTAGTCAATCAAGTTGGGGTATAGCTACCTCTCAGACCTTAACTGAACCACCTTTCAAATCTCGAAATAGATAAGATTCACCTTTTTAACTCTTTAACACTTCCTTACGAACCCTCGGATTCTATTTACGAACCCCCTTCTTTTACAAGTCTACGTGATCATAACAATGGTGTTATAATCTCCTGCATCCGAAATATATTATCTTTAATATGACTTTTATTTCCTAACTCGAATAATATAACGACAACTAATTTATTTACTCCTATTCGGTTAACTCTAATCTATAACTCTTATTTGAATAACTCCACCTAATAACTCTTACTGGATTAACTCTTATTCGAATAACTTATTCGAACAACTTATATTCGATTTGCTTACATTCGAATACTTATATTTGCTAATCTCTTTCTTCGAATAAATCTTATTCGATTTAACTCCTGTCGTATAACTAGATTCGATCAAATCACTTCGAATATTTCTGATTCGATTATCTCGTTTCGAATATCTACTATTCGATTATCTCACATCGATTATCTATTATTCGATTATCTCACTTCGAATATCTACTATTCGATTATCTCACTTCGAATATTTACTATTCGATTATCTCACTTCGAATATCTACTATTCGATTCACTTCTTCGAATAACTAAATTATATTAACTCATCTGGATTAACTCGGTTTGATTAACTCATCTCGATTAACTCAACTTGATTAACTGACCTGATTAACTTAACCCGATTAACTCGACTTACTTAACTCGACTGGATTAACTCGACTTACTTAACTCAACTGGTTTACTTGACTTACTTAACCCACTGGTTTACTTGACTTACTTAACCCAACTGGTTTACTTGACTTACTTAACCCAACTGGTTTACTCCTATCGAATAACTAATATTCGATTTAACTCCATTTGCTTGACTCTAGATCGCAGCGATCACAATGGTTACGCCTGATTCCCTCAGGAAACATCCGACCGCCTTAGGCTATTTACAGCTCTGCGAATTACGCTAGCAGTCATACGAGATGGCAACTTACCTTGAATACTATGTTTGACTAACTCTGTCTTAAACAACTATATTTGATTAACTCTAGTTCATTTTAACTCTAATCGATTACTCTAACTGATTAACTCTAACTGGTTAACTCTACCTGATTAACTCTAACTGGTTAACTCTAACTGGTTAACTCTAACTATTTAACTCTAACTGATTAACTCTAACTGGTCAACTCTAACTGGTTAACTCTAACTGTTTAACTCGAACTGGTTAACTCTAACTGGTTAACTCTAACGGGTTAACTCCAACTGTTTAACACTAACTGGTTAACTCTAACTGGTTAACTCTAACTCGAATAACTAATATCCGCTTTATAAAGATTTCCTTTTAACAACGTTTATTCATTTTTAAAGATTTACTTTTAGTAACGGTTCTTCACTTTAAAAATGATTTTCCTTTTCAATTTGTCTATATTTATTTCATATAAATATTTCCTTTATAACTTTATTTATTTCCTAAATAAATATTTCCTTTTAACTCTTTAATTATTTTCACAAGTATTTCCTTTATATTTGGTTTCCACAAATATTTCCCTTATATTTGTTTTTCACAAATATTCCCTTTATATTTGGTTTTCACATTTATTCTTTAAAATATTCTAACTCCTTAAATTTCTGGAAAAATTCGCCATAACCTCCTTTGTACCGGGAGCATCGGGAAAATCCCCAAACCGCCACACAGGCCTTTCCATTCAAAAAGAAAATGGTTTGCAATTATTTCCTTTTCTAAATATCTCCTATTTATAAATATTTCAATTTATAAATATTCCTTATTTATAAATATTCAAATTTATAAATATCTCTTATTTATAAATATTCCATTTATAAATATTTTATTTTCAATATCACTTTGAAAATTCCCTTATCAACATTCTGGTATGTTATGGTATTCAACATATCAAATCACGATGATCAATATCGTCCATACACATAAATCGACAACAGATTATATATCACATCATATAACACAATACATAAATCAAAACAGTATTATAAATATTGAGGAACCCAGTTGGGTCCCTCCAACCTGTTTCCCTGCATCCACAGATGTTACACAGTATAATCAACATCCATTACAGTTCAGTACGAATTATTCTGATAAACAGAATAAATATATATATATTTATTTAATGGTTTATATATATATATATATAATTTCAACTAACTGACTAGCAGTTCAATCAACCAAATCAACACACAACAATCAACAGATGATTAACAGTTCTAAAACTATGCTATAAAATATAACTGTTCAGAGTTGGTGAGTTTTACTCACTTTGGCAGTTCATCGTTAAAGAACGATAAACTGTTCGGTTTGATTTGAATCAAATAATTTATTTCGTCATAAATTCAGACAAGCCCCAATCCACATCCAGTCAGCTTCATTGTGAAGCTCTCGTCCGTACGGTCCCAACGCAACTTACGGTTCGTCAATCTGATACCGTATGGTAAAGTTATACATTATACAAGTATATATACTTTATATTAAACTAAACTAAAATTATTTAACTTAGATGGGCCTCACCACTTTAGTTTCTTACTTGGCCCAATTCAAATCTACCCAAGCCCAGACGAGTACCCTTCTTCCCAAATTAATTCACTGCTCCTTCCGTAGCAACTTTCACCACAACCACATTCTTACTCCCTTAATCCTCCTTCCATGATATTCTAGAAATCAAACTAAAACCATAGTCCCACTCCTCTTCATCTCCACTTTCATCCTATACTCAAAACACCCATCGTTTGTCCCCTTACCACACTGCGTTAGAACAGCCCAAACCCACATTGAAAGATGCCGACCTCGACATCCTTAACCACGCAAATACTTTAGTTTTTCCCCAAACGATATCGAACTCCTCTTTCTAAATATTTGAAACAAAATACCATCAGCGTTTAGCTACGTCACCCCCTCGAATAAACCTGTCCCCTTGGTTCCATCTCCTACGCTCTCCAGGAAACTGCGACAGTGGGAAAATCGCACCCCAAAATATCCCATCGTACAATGTGAAAAATCCAACTTCAGGTACTCCTTCCATCTAGCAAACCATTTCTACAAACCACAAGGCCGATTGTTGAGCATATGGAGCAGAGATCGGAACCCTACCCGACGCTGTCTATTTTTCCGACGAAGGAAAACGGCATCGATCTCTGCAAAACTCGTATCAGAAGGAAGAGCATGGCATCCCGATTCTAAATGTATAAATATCATGATTTCTAGAAATTCTTTTGATTTTATTTTGGATTTTTATGAACCTCACGAATTGTTTTGCTAAAGAACAATGTGACGGCGTGTTTTTAGGTCTTAAGGAGGAATGAAGGTATACTTATAGGCAAATAAAATATCTAGATATTTTATAAAGGGAATATTCCCGTCATATTCTCATTTATATATTCGTTTTGCTTTCTAAAAATTCTCGTGATTACATACGATAGCCAAAAATCATGAAACTGGACATGCACCTTCAGTTCGACATTACGGTCCCAACGAAACTGGTTTCGTTGAATTCCGACTTCGATTGCTCACATAGCGTATTTTTAACTGTCGAAATACTAACTTTTTTTCACTCTAAAAATGTGTATGACCACACAGTGACTCTAATAATCACAAAACTTGAAATCTAGCAATAATTTGATGTTGCGGATCCAACAAAATTAGTTTCGTCGAATTCCGACTTCGTTTGCAAAAGTGGCTATTTTTAAAGCTCTGAATGACCCATTTAAATATATAAATATATTTAAATAAAATTAAAAAAAATATTAATAAATTAATATTATCGTATATATTCACAGTGGAATACGATACAGCTCCAGAAAAATTATATATTCGATATTCTCAGTCCAGGTTGAATCGATATTCAATTTACATTGAAAATCCTTTTATAACGTATATAAAGCGTTACGAATTATAAAGGAATCTCACAGCAACTTTTCTGAAATTTGATTTGGACATAACTCAAAATCTACATGACGAAATCCTGATTTTTCTCTTCCACTAGAAAGATATAATCCACCAGCTCCACACGTTTCTTGTTTCACAGAAATCCGATTCAAAACGAATCCTGTACATTCAGTTGAAGTTCAAATCGCCAAATCGTGAACTGCCGCGCCATTTCGAGCTTGATTATAATTATAATATAAATTATACGCTCGACCATCGTTAATTAAATATATTCGTTGATATAATTCAACTCTAAACTGAATTATATAATTTGAATTGCCCAATTCACACCATATCGCCATTTCAGCCAAATTCTAATTATTTCAGAATTTTATATATTATTTAATTATTATATTAATTAAATATTCCTAATAATTTAATTAAACGACCATTTAATTCTCTAAATCACTAATTATTATCTCGCTAAAATACGGGTCATTACATTCTCCCCCCCTAATAAAATTTCGTCCTCGAAATTGCTAAGGTAGAAAACAAACCTTATTACTGGTTAGAACTTATTTGTTCACTTCTTAACTTCAGTTTTAACTGAACCAATTTAATTTCAATGGAATTATTCTATAATTCTTAACAACGAAAATTTCCAAAAATCCTGAAAATTTTCTAACACCTTAACTTTTTGAAAAATTTCGCCAGCACCTCCTTTGTACTGGTCAATACGACAAACCACAACTCGCCTCTCTAGGCCCTCTCCAACCCAAAAGAAAATCAAACAGTCAAGCGGCTTGCCAATTCGGCTCATCAAAATCTCATGTCCAATATATAATATAAACTGGTACTTTTTGTTGGGCATATCATTATATCCTTTTTCACTTGTTACCAATTCTGTGTATACCATGCCATTTCAAACAACTCCAATCAGTGTGTTCTCAACCAAATCATTCGCTTAAACTTAAGTCGAATTCCATTTCAAACTCGAGTTCTATTCTCGAATCCAAACTCTTAGCTTATCAACTCAATTCCATTTAAGATTCTTCTATAATCAAATCAAGATTTATTTAACTTAGTTTAAGTTAAATTCCAATTCATTTATTTACTTTTACCATTTTAATTCATTTAACTTCATAAGTTAAATTTTAATTTCAGAATTTAAATTCCTGGTTTTATTTCAAATCAATTTGAAATCATTATACCAATTCAAAACCTTTGAATTTCTAAACAACTTGTTTTCCTCAAAACAATTCAAAAAAAACAAAACCTTTGGTAGTAATCCGTCACTTAGAAACTCGAAAATGAACATTGATGATGTCGCGATTCATCATCAGAATCTATTTTCCAGCTATCAATGTGAGTTCAATACTATATCACTTTCATATTGAAAAACATTTTCAAAATCTCCCAGGAACTTAAAATTTCCTTATTTTAATTCCAAATCTAATTTAAATTCAGATTTACTTAATCTTATTTCATATACTTTACTTATATGAATTCTGATTAGTTGTTTATAACCATTTCATCTTTTTATAATCTCATTTGATTATAATAACAACCAACACAACCAATATACTATATTAATTTCAATATAGATACCAAAATATAATTTGGGTAAAATTATTCCATTTACCCTCTTTTCAAAACATACGGTGTTGGTCCATCGTATTCGAGTGTTTAGTAACCCCTATCGATACAGTGGATCAAACTGATCAACCAGAATTCACAAACTACTCAACCGATAAAACTCCATAATATAAAATCAGTTTAATATTGAATAACAAATACGCGCTGATATATATATATACACTCAAACTCAATCTAGGGTATTACTAACCCCATCTCTACTGAGTCACGCCACAGAGCCAAGGTAATTCACTTAACCTTAAGCTCTGATACCAACTGTAGTGACCCGACGAAAATCCGGTAGGCTTTGCAACCATCCCTTCATCCCCCCAAAGCAGCAAGGTAATACCCCACTGTGGCCCACATTGGTATCCCAGTCCATATTTTACGGCCAGCCTTTCGACTTCACAACCAACCCTCCCAAAGGGACATGTAGGGGTAAGAGTCTCCCGTTCGCCACCTAACAAAAAGCGAGAACCCCCTATCATGGGACACATGCACTAAGCACGCAACATGGACTGGTATGAGTAAAACAGTTTAAAACAGTTTGAACAAGTAAACGATATCTCATAAGACCACGCCGTATAACGGAACGGGTTTTTCCCTTATGAGAATCCAAACAACTTTGTAAACAATACCCTTCTGATATTATAATAATGTCTAGGTAAAATTAGATATCAATCTAGCAGAAATGCTTTCATCTCACGTTCTACATATATAGTATACAATCAAAACCGCAAGCACGTATTGGGTAATGGATTTCCAACTATGACAAGGTATGGAACCACCTTCCGATTAGTGTACTCTAGGAACGATACACTGGAGTTCAACAAGAACATCTTGCAACTCAGCCACACATGACCGACCACTCATTTCGCTTGAGTGTATCGAATGTACATCACCAACGGTTGGGATCAGAAACCGTTCCCATATATATATATATATATATATATATATATATATGGGACAACATTGATAGATTAAAGAAGCAAATGAATATTCTCTAGATAGGTGATCATACACCCTACTTCGGTGCGACCGACTTAGCCATGCTGCCTGCCCGATTTATGTCATTTACCGGATGTGAGGCTAGAAGTTACGCTTATCTTTTTACACATCATATTCTTCATTTACTTGGAATACCACATCGTCATACCCGCCAAATCATTATCGATTTCCTTAACGGTATCACGGGTATGAAGCTAAGAGAAACGAATTCCTCCGCCACCAAACGTAATACGTTGAAGAGATCAACATATATGATTCGTTGGGAATACTCTGTCAGACATTCGTCCATACAAGTTGTCCTGGGACTGGACAAACCGAAGGCACTATTCAGTACATCCATCTTAGGAACTGTTATCTAAGACTTATACAATAGCCCTTGCACTTTAATCCGTCTTCAATTATCTTTGGCATATATGATTCGCAACACTTATGACAATACAGAGTGGTTCTTCGGATAATAATCCAACCGGTCTCTCCATATTAACAACATTAAAATGGTAAAAACTTTGATAGTCGGTGATTTAACTATCAAATGAAAATATGTCCGTGTACACACAACGATCTTATTTCCAAATGGAATTATCGATCCAATCATCAACTATATATATATATATATATATACATATATATATATTCATATTTCCTTATTTTCTATATTTAGAAAATATACGTTAACACTGGAAAACATTTCCATAACTTATTTACGTATCACTATTCTTCCACAACTATCAGTCATTGATTGTAAACTAGTATGAGAACAATTTCCCAAGTATCAATCCCGAAGGCCGAAACCAACATCAGATAGACAATTAGAAAATCGTTCAACTTAACAAGTCTCCAGTCAGTTTCTGATTTCTTTATTTGATTACATTTCTGATTCTGATTTGGAAAACATTTCCAAAACTTCTTAATTGGGATTTAAAAAGATGTTTAAAACTATATTGCGATGACGATTCAAACCACTCTACTAAATTACTAAATCCACTTAACCACTTAATACTCGAACCGTAACCATTTCTTAATTAAAAACGCAGTCAATCAAGTTGGGGTATAGCTACCTCTCAGACCTTAACTGAACCACCATTCAAATCTCGAAATAGATAAGATTCACCTTTTTAACTCTTTAACACTTCCTTACGAACCCTCGGATTCTATTTACGAACCCCCTTCTTTTACAAGTCTACGTGATCATAACAATGGTGTTATAATCTCTTGCATCCGAAATATATTATCTTTAATATGACTTTTATTTCCTAACTCGAATAATATAACGACAACTAATTTATTTACTCCTATTCGGTTAACTCTAATCTATAACTCTTATTTGAATAACTCCACCTAATAACTCTTACTGGATTAACTCTTATTCGAATAACTTATTCGAATAACTTATATTCGATTTGCTTACTTTCGAATACTTATGTTCGATAATCTCTTTCTTCGAATAAATCTTATTTGATTTAACTGTTGTCGAATAACTAGATTCGATCAACTCACTTCGAATATTTCTGATTCGATTATCTCATTTTAAATATCTTCTATTCGATTATCTCACTTCGAATATCTACTATTCGATTATCTCACTTCGAATATCTGCTATTCGATTATCTCACTTCGAATATCTACTATTCAATTATCTCACTTCGAATATTTACTATTCGATTATCTCACTTCGAATATCTACTATTCGATTCACTTCTTCGAATAACTAAATTCGATTAACTCATCTGGATTAACTCGGTTTGATTAACTCATCTCGATTAACCCAACTTGATTAACTCGACCTGATTAACTTAACTCGATTAACTCGACTTGATTAACTCGACTTACTTAACTCGACTGGATTAACTCGACTTACTTAACTCAACTGGTTTACTTGACTTACTTAACCCACTGGTTTACTTGACTTACTTAACCCAACTGGTTTACTTGACTTACTTAACCCAACTGGTTTACTCCTATCGAATAACTAATATTCGATTTAACTCCATTTGCTTGACTCTAGATCGCAGCGATCACAATGGTTACGCCTGATTCCCTCAGGAAACATCCGACCGCCTTAGGCTATTTACAGCTCTGCGAATTACGCTAGCAGTCATACGAGATGGCAACTTACCTTGAATACTATGTTTGACTAACTCTGTCTTAAACAACTATATTTGATTAACTCTAGTTCATTTTAACTCTAATCGATTACTCTAACTGATTAACTCTAACTGGTTAACTCTACCTGATTAACTCTAACTGGTTAACTCTAACTGGTTAACTCTAACTATTTAACTCTAACTGATTAACTCTAACTGGTCAACTCTAACTGGTTAACTCTAACTGTTTAACTCGAACTGGTTAACTCTAACTGGTTAACTCTAACGGGTTAACTCCAACTGTTTAACACTAACTGGTTAACTCTAACGGGTTAACTCCAACTGTTTAACACTAACTAGAGTTAACTCTAACTGGTTAACTCTAACGGGTTTACTCCTATCGAATAACTAATATTCGATTTAACTCCATTCGCTTGACTCTAGATCGCAGCGATCACAATGGTTACGCCTGATTCCCTCAGGAAACATCCGACCGCCATAGGCTATTTACAGCTCTGCGAATTACGCTAGCAGTCGTATGAGATGGCAACTTACCTTGAATACTATGTTTGACTAACTCTGTCTCAAACAACTATATTTGATTAACTCTAGTTCGTTCTAACTCTAATCGATTACTCTAACTGATTAACTCTAACTGGTTAACTCTACCTGATTAACTCTAACTGGTTAACTCTAACTGGTTAACTCTAACTGTTTAACTCTAATTGGTTAACTCTAATTGGTTAACTCTAACTGGTTAACTCTAACTGGTTAACTCTAACTGTTTAACTCTAACTGGTTAACTCTAATTGGTTAACTCTAACGGGTTAACTCCATCTGTTTAACACTAACTGGTTAACTCTAACTCGAATAACTAATATTCGCTTTATAAAGATTTCCTTTTAACAACGTTTATTCATTTTTAAAGATTTACTTTTAGTAACCGTTCTTCACTTTAAAAATGATTTTCCTTTTCAATTTGTCTATATTTATTTCATATAAATATTTCCTTTATAACTATATTTATTTCCTAAATAAATATTTCCTTTTAACTCTTTAATTATTTTCACAAGTATTTCCTTTATATTTGGTTTCCACAAATATTTCCCTTATATTTGGTTTTCACAAATATTCCCTTTATATTTGGTTTTCACATTTATTCTTTAAAATATTCTAACTCCTTAAATTTTTGGAAAAATTCGCCTTAACCTCCTTTGTACCGGGAGCATCGGGAAAATCCCCAAACCGCCACACAGGCCTTTCCATTCAAAAAGAAAATGGTTCGCAATTATTTACTTTTCTAAATATCTCCTATTTATAAATATTTCAATTTATAAATATTCCTTATTTATAAATATTCAAATTTATAAATATCTCTTATTTATAAATATTCCATTTATAAATATTTTATTTTCAATATCACTTTGAAAATTCCCTTATCAACATTCCGGTATGTTATGGTATTCAACATATCAAATCACGATGATCAATATCGTCCATACACATAAATCGACAACAGATTATATATCACATCATATAACACAATATATAAATCAAAACAGTATTATAAATATTGAGGAACCCAGTTGGGTCCCTCCAGCCTGTTTCCCTGCATCCACAGATGTTACACAGTATAATCAACATCCATTACAGTTCAGTACGAATTATTCTGATAAACAGAATATATATATATTTAACGGTTTATATATATATAATTTCAACTAACTGACTAGCAGTTCAATCAACCAAATCAACACACAACAATCAACAAATGATTAACAGTTCTAAAAATACATTATAAAAATATAACTGTTCAGAGTTGGTGAGTTTTACTCACTTTGGCAGTTCATCGTTAAAAAATGATAAACTGTTCGGTTTGATTTGAATCAAACAATTTATTTCGCCATAAATTCAAACGAGCCCCAATCCACTTCTAGTCAGCTTCATTGTGAAGCTCTCGTCCGTACGGTCCCAACGCAACTTACGGTTCGTCAATCTAATACCGTATGGTAAAGTTATACATTATACAAGTATATATACTTTATATTAAACTAAACTAAAATTATTTAACTTAGATGGGCCTCACCACTTTGGTTTCTTACTTGGCCCAATTCAAATCTACCCAAGCCCAGACGAGTAACCTTCTTCCCAAATTAATTCACTGCTCCTCCCGTAGCAACTTTCACCACAACCACATTCTTACTCCCTTAATCCTCCTTCCATGATATTCTAGAAATCAAACTAAAACCATAGTCCCACTCATCTTCATCTCCACTTTCATCCTATACTTAAAACACCCATCGTTTGTCCCCTTACCACACTGCGTTAGAACAACCCAAACCCACAGTGAAAGATGCCGACCTTGACATCCTTAACCACACAAATACTTCAGTTTTTCCCCAAACGATATCGAACTCCTCTTTCTAAATATTTGAAACAAAATACCATCAGCGTTTAGCTACGTCACCCCCTCGAATAAACCTGTCCCCTTAGTTCCATCTCCTTTGCTCTCCAGGAAACCGCGACAGTGGGAAAATCGCACCCCAAAATATCCAATCGTACAATGTGAAAAATCCAACTTCAGGTACTCCTTCCATCTAGCAAACCATTTCTACAAACCACAAGGCCGATTGTTGAGCGTATGGAGCAGAGATCGGAACCCTACCCGACGTTGTCTATTTTACCGGTGAAGAAAAACGGCATCGATCTCTGCAAAACTCGTATCAGAAGGAAGAGCATGGCATCTCGATTCTAAATGTATAAATATCATGATTTCTAGAAATTCTTTTGATTTTGTTTTGGATTTTAATGAACCTCACGAATTGTTTTGTTGAAGAACAAAGTGACGGCGCGTTTTTAGGTCTTAAGGAGGAATGAAGGTATACTTATAGGCAAATAAAATATCTAGATATTTTATAAAGGGAATATTCCCGGCATATTCTCATTTATATATTCGTTTTGCTTTCTAAAAATTCTCGTGATTACATACGATACCCAAAAATCACGAAACTGGACATGCACCTTCAGTTCGACATTACGGTCCCAACGAAACTGGTTTCGTCGAATTCCGACTCCGTTTGCTCACACAGCGTATTTTTTAACTATCGAAATACTAACTGTTTTTCACTCTAAAAATGTGTACGGCCACACAGTGACTCTAAAAATCACAAAACTTGAAATCTAGCAATAATTTGATGTTGCGGATCCAACAAAATTAGTTTCGTCGAATTCCGACTTCGTTTGCAAAAGTGGCTATTTTTAAAGCTCTGAATGACCCATTTAAATATAAAAATATATTTAAATAAAATTAAATAAAATATTAATAAATTAATATTATCATATATATTCACAGTGGAATACGATACAGCTCCAGAAAAATTATATATTCGATATTCTCAGTCCAGGTTGAATCGATATTCAATTTACATTGAAAATCCTTTTATAACATATATAAAGCGTTACGAATTATAAAGGAATTTCACAGCGACTTTTCTGAAATTTGATTTGGACATAACTCAAAATCTACACGACGAAATCCTGATTTTTCTCTTCCACTAGAAAGATATACTCCACCAGCTCCACATGTTTCTTGTTTCACAGAAATCCAACTTAAAACAAATCCTGTACATTCAGTTGAAGTTCAAATCGCCAAATCGCGAACTGCCGCGCCATTTCAAGCTCGATTATAATTATAATATAAATTATACGCTCGACCATCGTTAATTAAATATATTCGTTGATATAATTCAACTCTAAACTGAATTATATAATTTGAATTCCCCAATTCACACCATATCGCCATTTCAGCCAAATTCTGATTATTTCAGAATTTTATATATTATTTAATTATTATATTAATTAAATATTCCTAATAATTTAATTAAACGACCATTTAATTCTCTAAATCACTAATTATTATCTCGCTAAAATACGGGTCATTACATACTTCCTTATATAAATTCAGACTTATATATCTCATTTATCAAATGATAAATATTTTATTTAATTTATAAAACATTATTTATAAATTAATCTTCTCAATCTATCTGTTAAAACAGATTCTATTTAAAATCTACTTTAAATCCATATCTAATAGTTCTTTTATATCTCGCCGTTTCCTTTTTTATTATTATATTAATTTTTCTAATTTTTCCTTTTTATAAAATCTACTGATTTTATATAATTTTAAATTCAATATCCATTTCAAAAATTCCTTTTTTATATTCTAATATTTTTTATGGTATTTAAAATACCACACCAGTATCATCCAAACACATATAATCAATAACTGATTATATATCAAATCATATATCATAATATATGAAAAACAGTAATATAAATGTTGAGGAATCCAGTTGGATCCCTCCAACCTGTTTCCCTGCATCAACAGATGTTAATCAACATAAATAACATCAATTTCATTTCGATATGAAATATTCTGATAAACAGAATCAATATTTAATTAACGATTAATATATATAACTATATCTATATTTTCAACCAAACAACCATCATACAGAAATCAATCATCATTTATCAATACTAAATTACGTTTACAAAATAATAAATCGGACAGAGTTAGTGAGATTTACTCACATTGGTTGTTTATCGTTAAATAACGATAAACTGTCGTTGATTCAAATCAGGCAATTTATTTCGCTATAAATTGTAGCGAGCTCCAATTCACTCCAAATAAGTTCCATTGTGTAGCCCACGTCTATATGATCCCAACGGATCTTGTTTCGTCCAACTCTGATATCATATGAGATAATTATAAATTTTACTAGCTGAATTCACTTTAAAATTAATTGACCAATTTAATTAATACTTTAACCTTAAGCCTCTTCTTAACCATGTTTTAAAATCTGCTAACACATGTTCCCCCTCTCATCAGTTCGAACCCTTTTTCTTTTCTTCAATAGCATAACCAAACTCTTCCTTTTTTCTTTATTTTTTCTGAATAATATTAACGGTCATCACATTCTAACTAATTATTTACTTTAATAACCTCAATAACTGTGTACCACATTTTAACCAAAAGCTCAACATCTTTTCTAGTGCCTAGAAAATAAAACTCGCAACGATCCAGTAGCATCCCCTGGTCATTTCGAATTCTACCTTCATCCTCCTTCATTTTTACATGAAAAACCAAATAAAAATCATCACCTTAAACCATGATTAATCTGTACTAATCCGCTTCCTCATACCGTTCTTCCCCGATACTTATGGCTCAACTCCTCCCTATCGCCAGGACACCGGAGGTTGACCCCTCACCAACATCGCAACTTCGACAACGCACCCCACTTAAAACCCCTTACTAGCCTTCAAACACCGCAACGGGAAAAAATGCATCACCCAAAACTCAGCCCTAGGCCTTACTGTAGAATTTCGATCATCAGAAAATTTGATCGAGCCTCTTATGGCTTACTCCGTCGCGAAACTCATCTTGCTACGAGCTCATCCGCACCATCGATTTTCCCTTCGGCCTCCTCTAGTTCAACCCACGCCAAACCCTAAGTCGGCTACAGTACAGGCATCGCGTTTCAGAGAGAACCGAGACCAACGAAATGGTTAGAGGAAGAAACGAACTCGATTGATTTAATTTGATTTTCAATTGATTTTTCCTTTGATTTCGTTTCTCGCAGTTTTAACATAAGTGGCGGTGTATTGCACCATTGACCTGAGAAGGAAAATTTTAGGTTAGGTTAAGGGATAGTGAGGGTAATTATAGAGGAGTTTTAATATTTTTATATCCGTTATTTTATTAATTTATATCGTATCATTATTTTTATTTATCGTTTAAAAATTCCTATGATTACATAACATATCCAAATTCTTCAAAAATGGACATACAACTACAGTTCGACATTACGGACCCAACGAAACCTGTTTCGTCGAATTTCGAATCTGTTTGCTCACACAGCGTATTTTTAAAGTCAAATTATTGATTGTTTTTCACATTAAAATCCCGTATGGCCACATACTGATTTCAAAAATCACGAAACTTGAAATTTAACAATAATTTAATATTCCGGATCAAACTAAAATTAATTTCATCGAAAACGGAGGTCGTTTGCAAAAATGACTATTTTCTAAGGCTCTAAATAAACCAATTAAATATTAATATATTTAAAAACAATTTAATTTAATATTAATAAATTAATATTATCGTATATATTCACATAGATATTATCTAGCTCTAAAATAAACAAATCGGGATTATATAACTCGATATTTCAAATTTCCAAGTTATAACGATATTTAATTTATATTAAAACCCTTTTATTATATAAATAAATCGTTATAAATTATAACGAATTCCATAGCGACTTTTTGAAAATTTGATTTGAACATAACTCACAATCTACACAATGAATCTCGATTTTTCTCTTACATTAGAAAAATATAGTTTACTAGATTCAAACGTTTCTTGTTTCACAGAAATCCAACTTAAAACGGATTCTGTACATTCATTTAAAGTTCGAATCGCCAAATTACGAACTACCGCGACATTACGAGCTCGTTTTAAATTATAATATAATTAATACGTTCAAGCCTCGTTTTAATAATAAATTATTTATTATAATTCAATTCTGAACTGAATTATATCTTATAAATAATCCAATTCACACAATATTGCGAATTCTACTATTTTCAACTATTTCGGAATTAAATATATTATTCTATTATTCATTTTAATTAAATAATCTAAATATTTAAATTCTACTCATTTAAATCGCCAAAACATATTTAAATAATTAAATAAATTAATTATTAAACCATTAAAAATACGGGACGTTACAAGGCTACTCAAGATAATATGTATGCAAAAGACGTCTCATATACATATAATCCAAAATTACTACAACTCCAATGTAGATACAAAAAGCCGAATGGCGGTCCCTGCTAAAAGTCCAATATAAGCATCAGTAATACTCGGTCTGACCCGAGTATTATTTACATAAAGATAAACAATAAATGGATCAGTCTAGCTGTACTTATCTCAAAAAATAGGATATAATAAGAGATAAAAATAAAAGTAGACATGCATACGATAATAATAATGTCACGCATAAGTGTGAAGCCCAAAAATGTTATCTCAAAAATCTATATCGGAGCTATAAAAGAATATCTCATTCAAAGTTATACAGCTACTCCCGGAAATGATAAATCATATCAAATCAATTACAAAAATTGACAACTCAAATGTCAATGAAACTCAGATTGATAAATTAATAACAATAATCTCAAATTCCATAAATCAATAATAAGAAATCCAGAATATCAAAAAGGGGGGTAAGGCCTATCTCAAAGCGGAGCCCGAAGACTCACCAACACGTGTACCACAAATGAGACGTGATCTCTAGGAAGCTAGCCTATAATATTGAGCCGAAGCACCTTAAATGGTCCGAAGACCGCGGGTCGCGGCCTCGCAAAATGGTCTGAAGGCCGTCAAAAGCATATATCCATAAAATGAACCAAAGTTCCTCGAAATGATCCGAAGATCATTAAAATACATAAAATGAACCGAAGTTCCTTAAAATGATCTGAAGTTCCTCAAAATGATCCAAAGATCATCAATGATCAAAATTGATCAAGTATAGTGTAAACCACGCCAAGCTAGTAAATATAAGAGTTGAGCTACATGTCCCATAACCACTTGCTCTACTCGAATATTTACCAACAAGTTGTATATTCCACTAGAAATACAAAACGATCATTGCCACGGTTTTCAATCGAACGAGTCCAAGAATTAACCGTCGAAGCAAACTCAAGGGTTCATAGTCCTTGTTTATACTAAGGCGTTTAATTAGATTTGTCATACAAACGAGAAAAAGGTTTATAAAATATATACTAGTAGATTTGAAAATGATTTATAAAATGATTTCGTAAATAACTTCGTATAATGAAGCAAGATTGGAAACCATTTTGGTAAAAGAATTTGGTACCTACTAATAATATAAAACCTTTTATATATAGTTTCGAAGTGGCAAATCTCGTACAATAGCGATCGATCTAAGAATTCACGTTTTTACAATGTGAATTAAATCTCATAAATATCAATCATAAATTCATTCACAATGAATAAATCAAAACTCCACAAAATCAAGATGTAGAAATATGTGAATCAGAGAAACTGAAAAGTAATAAAAAGGGCCAAACGGGCTGAAACTTGGCCGGGAAAGAGCCTGAAACAACCTATACAGTAGACCATGGTCTCCACTGGTCTACCCCGAAAAATTAGTAGGACCAGTCGACTGGTTAACTTACCAGAAGACTACAAAATTTATTTATTTTTTCTTTTTTTTTCCAAGTAGCAGGTACTAGTCGACTGGTCCATTTTGACCAGTCGACTGGTGGTTGTCAAACGGTCCAACTTAGTAATTTTTTTAGACAAATCTTATATGAATCATTTCCGGCGATCATTAGTGGCTACGGACTTTATCAAAGTATCAAAGAGGCCTCAATGGCTCGTCGAAACAACAAGGAAACCCAAACTTACACGCACAACGAGAATCATAATGGAAATCATTGAAAATGAAATCAAACTTCATAAATTGGAAATGTTAAAACATAAACCAATCAACATGACCAAATACACAATTCATAAGCAACATATACGTGCCAAGGGCACACTAGACAAGCATAAATGCTTGAGGCATAGATGTGAGTTCACAAGAACTCGCCTTTGATGGTTAGAAGCAATGAATCAATCCAATGGTGAGCTAGAAAAATCTCTCTTTGATAAAAACACTAGAATCAACAACCTATGATCATAAAAACATGTCTCCTAAGAATTAGGTCATAGGAATTATGATGAATTGAAGTGGAAATGAGATGGAAAAGATGGAGATGGACTTACCAAAGCTTCTCCCTTGATTTCGCACTTGATGGCTACAAGATTGGAGCTCCTACAATCAAATTAGGTCTAGGGAATTCTAATTTCCCTTTCCTCTCCCCATTTCTAATTCTTTTGGAGTCATGAAGGTGAATGAGGGGATGAGGGCTGATGGGGGACTTACAGGAGTGGGCTAGGTTTAGCCATCCATGCCCCAACCAAAGTCCCAATTTTCACAAACTCGAAACATATCGATGCTTATAGTTTTTGATCATGTAAACGACGTTTTGAACTCAATGGAAATGGTTTCGAGTTCAAATTCATCTGTATGCAAAATGTGACTTTTTGTACATATACACGATTAATGATTTACGACGCTATATTTGAATAAATTTTTTAAACGTATTATCGTGAAATATGCGGATTGTTACAGGTGCCTTCGATTCATTGTGTTCCTGGATGACTTGTATGGACGAATGTCTGACAGAGTATTTCCTAAGGGTAACGTACATTGATTTTTACAAATATACCAAGTTTGGTGGCGGAGAAGGAAACTTCTCTTAGCTTAACACCCAGATTATATTTATGGACGTTAACTAGTTATTTGACGGATCTAATGTTGTGGCATTCAAAGATATTGAGATGTTCTCTGAAAAGGTAATCGTGACCTCAAGCCTCATCAACCGGGAAAATGACAGAAATCGGGAAGGCAACATGACTAAGTGGGTCATTCCCATTTGGGTGTATTGTCACCATATAGAGAAAAATCATATTTGTTCTTCTTTCGTTTCTGTATCTCCCATGAATTACGGTGGTCACGACAAAAAGTCGTAGGGTGATAATATATTCGATACACTCAAGTTAAATGAGTGGTCGATAATGTGTGGCCGGGTTGCATGATGTTCTTGTTGAACCCTAATGTATTTCTCTCTAGAGGTACACTTTCGGAACGTGGTCCCATACCTTATCATGTTGGAAATCCGATCTCCAATAAACACCATGTGGTTTTTGATTATATACTATATATATAGATCGTGAGATGCAAGCGTTCTGTTAGGTGGGTATTTTATTTGTGGTTTTATAGAAATTGTTATAATATCACTGGATTTGATATATCAAAAATGTTTTGGGTTATCGTAAGGTAAAAACCGTCTATGTTTATGTGTGGGCTGGTCTTACGATTATGCTTTTCTTTCAAAAGGGATTTCTAAAGTTGAACAAGTTGGATTTTACTTAAACTTAGTGGGGTTTTCTCATGCTAGTTTACCAAACAGATCCGTGGCGTTTGAAATGCTCGGGTGAGACCGAGTTTTACAGGTTCAGGTTAGGATGTGACGAATCTCAAAATACATGCTGGAGGGGCCAAGACGTATTAGTATTTATTTCCATTGTGTATTGTATATGAGGACAGGTTATTATAAATGTCCAGATTGTTTGTTGTACTCTGATGAATGTAAGCATTTATAGAAGTTATATATAAAGATTTGTTTCCCTATTATATTTGTTTCGCTGCGATGTGAAACTCTGATTCTGTGTTGTTATTCTTCTTCTTCTTCTTCTATTCTAATATTTCTTTCTTTTCTCACCCTCTAACTTCTTTATGTCAACTATCTGGTGGGTTCGATACTTGGGTTTTAGCAAGTAATACGGGATTATGTATTATTGTCAAATTTCGAGCGTTGAATTTCTTTGTTCGGTCGTTACACAATCAAACTAATAACCATGGACATAACTGAACACTTGATGAAAACCATGCACAAAATATATTATTTGTTGATTTAAATTTTAAGTTTATTATATTTTATGTTTTATTCTTTGTATTTTATATTTTATAATTGGTATCTATTATTTTGTATTTTATGGTTTATAATTTAAAAATGTACCATGCCTTTAGCCAAATGCATTATCATTCCTATACCAAACCAAATCCATAAACAAAGCAATAATCGACCCTTTAAAGTTTAACCTACCTAACACCTTAATATATAATCGAACCTGCAACCAAAGGTATAACCGAGTCTCCAATTAAACAGATAATCGAACATGTAACCGAGGCCATAACAAAGTCATAAATGGGCCAACAGACATAAATAAAACCAAATACTCAGTCGTGAACATTAACAAGCCCATACCCAAGCTCATACCTGAACCAATAATTGAGTTCTTAATTGAAGGGATAACTGAACATATGACCAAGCGTATATCTAACGACATAACCGATAATACAAACAAGCCCATAACTGAGCCAATAAAAGTACCTATAATCAAGTCCATAGCCAAACCCATAACCGAACATATGACCGGTTATATATCCAAGGCGACAATCAAAGATATGATGTGGACATAACCGAACACTCAATGAAGACAATGACAAAATTCACTATCTGTTGACTTAAATTTTAAGTTAATTATATTACATATTTTATATTTTATGTTCTATGTTTTATATTTTATGTTTACGTTTTATAATTATTATTTTATATTTTGTATTTTATGCTTTATAATTTAATAATGTAACTTGCCCTCAGCCAAATGTATAACTGTTCCCATAACCAAACCAAATACACAAACAGTAATAATCGACCTTTTAATCAACCTAACACTTAATATATAACCGAACCCAAATATAAGGATATAACCGAGCCTATTAGCGAACATATAACTGAACATGTAACCAGGTCATAATCAAACTAATAAACATGCCAATGGACAGGAATATTAACAAATATTCAATCCTGAAAAATTAACAAGCCATAAGCGATCCCATAACCGAACTCATAACCAAGCCCTTAATAGAACCTATAATCGAACATATGAAAGAGCATATATCCGTTGTCATAACCAATAATATAAACAAGCCCATAATCGAGCTTACAAATGTGTCTATAACCGGGTATATAGCCAAACCTATAACCGAACAAATAACCAAACATATGATGAATATATATTCAAGGCCATAACCAAACCAATAACCACGGACATAACTGAACACTCAATAGAGACCATGACAAAGATATAACTATAGGTTTGAAAATAAAATACTTTTAAGTTGAAAAATATAATCGAGGCCATAACTAAACCAATAACCAGACCCATAGATAAGAATATAACCAAATATTCAATCGAGACCATAACCAATCTCATAAACGAGCCCATAACTGAACTTATAACCAAACTCACAATGGAGCTCATAACCGAAATCATAATCGGACATGTAGCTAAATATATATATCTAAGACCATAATCAAACCTATATCCAAGCATATAAGGACACAAACGATCATCCATCAGAGACTATAACCAACATATATTATATGTTGAATTAATTTTTAAGTTATTTTTTTAAATGAACTTAATTACATTTCATATTTAATTTTTTGTATACTATATTTTATATTTTATAATTTGCATTTTATAGTTTGTAATTTGTATTTTACATTTTATAATATAAATTTTACCAAAGTCATGTATAAGCCTATAACCAAGTCAAACTTAATGTATAACCGACCTATAACGGAACTCATGATTGAATACATCTAAACCTATAATCAAGCACATAATCAAGGTGATAACTGAGCCCATAATCGAGCTTTTAACCAGCCAATCCCATAATGTATAATTGAAATCCTTAATCAAACCCATAATTGAACCCAATGTCGAACACTTAAGCACGCCCATAATCGAATTTACAAGCTAGCCCATAACAAAACCCACAATTATACTCTTAATCAATCCCACGACCGAATTAGTAACCAAAGTCATAACCAAGGCATTAACTAACCTAATAACCTAACTAATAATCAACCCATAACCAAACATATAACTGAAAATATAACCAGGATCATAAGTAAATGTATACCCGGATCCATAGGCAAAAATATAATTGAACATTCAATCAGTATAATAATTAAGTTCATAATGGGCCCATAATGAACTCATAATCAAACATATAATTGAGCATATATCCAAGGCCATAACCAAACCCATAATCGATCCCATAAACAAGGACATAACCGAACATTCGATAATGACCATAACCAAGAAATTTTTAAGTTAGTTATATTTTACATTTTATGTTCCATTTTCATATATTGTATTTTATATTTTACAATTTGTACTTTATATTTTACATTTTATAATTCAAATTATATGAAAGTCGTAACCAAGCCAATAACCAAGGGTAAAACCAAACTTAATTTATAACCGACCTATAATTAAACTCATAATTGAATATAGCCAAACCTGTAACAAAAAACACATAACCAAGCTCATAATTGAATCCATAACCGAGCCTATGACCTTGGCTATACCATATAACAGAAACCCTTAACCAAACCCATAACTGAAAAAATAGCTGAACATTTAAGCAAGCCCATAATCGAGCTTATACGCTACCCATAACAGAACCCATAGTCGACCTCTTAACCAAGTCCATAACTGAATCCGTAACCAAAGTTGTAACTGAGGTCTTAACAACTTGATAACCTAACTAATGACCGAACCCAAAACTATGACTATAACAGAGCCCAAAACAAAACATATAACTGAAAATATAATTGAGGCTATAGCCAAACCGGTAACTAGACCCATAGACAAGAATATAACCAAACATTCAATCAAGACAATAACTAAGCTCATAAACGAGCCCATAACTAAACCCCTAATCGAACTCAAAACGGAATATATATCCTAAGCCAAAACCAAACCCATAACCAAACTCATAAACAAGGACATAGCTGAACATTCAATTGAGACCATAACCAAGATATATTATTTGTTGATTTAACTTTTAAGTTAATTTTATTATTTGTTGATTTAACTTTTAAGTTAATTTTATTTTCTATTTTACATTTTATGTTCTATGTTTCATATTTTATAACTTGTAGTTAAATTTTATAATTTCAATTTTATATTTCTCAATTAAATTTTACCAAAGTCATAACTAAGGCTATAACCAAGTGTATAATGAAACTTGATTTATTGCCAACCTATGATGGAGTTCATAATTAAATGCAAACATACCTATAACAAAACACATAACCAAGTCCGTAATCGAGCCTATAATTTAGCACTTAACCAAACGTATAAGCCGAACTTGGAACTGTGGCCATAACATACAACGGAAACCCTTAACCAAACTCATTACTGAATAAATATTTGAACACTTAAGCAAACCCATAATAAACCTATAAGCTAGTAAATAATAGAACCTATAATTGGAGTCCTAACCAAGCCTATAACCTAACCAGAACCAAAATCATAACCCACCTCTTAACGGACTCTTTAACTTTACAAATTACCAATCCCATAACCAAATGTATAACAAAACCCATAATCGAAGATATAACCGAGGTTGTAACTAAGCCATAACCGACCCCATAAACAAGGAGATAATAGAACAAACGGTGGAGATCATAACAAAGATATATTATTTGTTGATATAACTTTTAAATATTTTATATTTCATACTTTATGTTATACGTTTTATATTTTACAATTTGTAGTTTATATTCTATAATTTGTATTTTATATTTTATATTTTAAATTACACCAAAGTCATAACCAAGTGTATGATCAAACTTAATTTACAACCGACCTATAACGGAACTAACAATTGAATACAACCAAATCTATTATAAAATACTTAACTAAGCTCATAACTGAGTCCATAATCAAGCCCTTAACCAAACATTGAACTGAGCCTTTAACCGTGGCCGTGACATATAACTGAAACCCTTGACCAAACCCATAATTAAACAAATAGTTGAACACTTAAGAAAACCCATAATGGAACTTACAACCAATAACTGAACTCTTAATCGAGCCTATAAACAAGCTCATAACCAAAGTCATAACTGAGCCCTTAACTAACCCGATGACCTAACTAATTACTGATCCCATAACCAAGGGTATAACTGAGCCCATAACAAAATATATGACTGAAAATAAAGTCGAGGCCATAACTAACCCCATAACTGGACCCATAGACAAGAATATAATTGGTTCCATAAGCAAGGATACAAACCAACATTAAATATAGACCATAACTCAGATATATTATTTATTGATTTAAAATTTAAATTTAAGTATTATATTTTATAACTTAGATTTTTTGTTCTATATTTTACAACGTATTTCATATTCTACTGTTTTTTATTTTATATTTAGTAATTTAAGTTTTACTTCCCAACATCACATATTTCATTGCTTTGAAGTAACTCATATTTGGAGTATTATGTTATTTGTAGTAGAATTTCCTAACAACAACACATATATTTCACTAAAGTTTTAACAAAACTAACACAAACAAGGTTCATATTTCCACTACGTAGTCCACCAAATTATTCAAAATTAATGCATAGCAAAAATTTGAGAATGAAATCAACATACTTTCCATGAGATACTAGTATTCCTTGAATTTATTGCATAATCTTAAAAACTTGCATGCAGTATTTACGTTATATAACAAATAAATCACCAGGAGTATGTAAACTGCAGTCTTATTCAAAGAATATATTATGTTTACCCTCAAACAATTCTTTGAATATATCTAATAATTCTTCTTCTAATAGACTGCAGGTGCAGAACTCCATTAGAAACAAACAACATTCACAGTACATTACTATTTAAATTTGCAATGAGAAATAGAATTCACCTCAGTATAGTGACCATATCACTAATCGTCCAAAATCCAAATACCTTGATACATGGCACCTTGGTGGAGCTCATCTAAAGTAGTAACTCTTTCGAATCCATTGAACTCTTTTAAATCCATCCAATTGTTTTGGTATAGGTGGTCACGGTAATCTTCACCTTTGTA
Organism: Allium sativum; assembly: GCA_030737875.1. Classification (NCBI taxonomy): domain Eukaryota; kingdom Viridiplantae; phylum Streptophyta; class Magnoliopsida; order Asparagales; family Amaryllidaceae; genus Allium; species Allium sativum. Next base: position 36,648,155 of record CM060922.1, read on the forward strand.
AAATGTCTTCTCGTATGTGTTCACTGCATTATCCACATATGCGCAGACTTTTATTATTACTCTACAATTTGAAAACAATTAAAACACATGATTTCTACGGAATTTATTTGAGGTGCATGCTAAGACTACTTTATATGGGATATCGTTTAATGTGAAAAACAGGGAAATGGGTGGTTTTGATTGACTGTTAAGTGCAAGATGAAGTGGAAAATTTAGAGGCAATAATTTTCGTGAAAGCTCAAGGAGCATTAGTTTGAAAATTCAGGAATCATAGCATTTCGTTTTAGATTAAAATCAGGTTCCAAGCCATTAAAATGAGGGCAACAATGATGTATTTATTGGAAAGCGAAAGAAGCACCCATGAAAGGCACCTGAAAGAGGCATTCAAAATAGAGCACGAACATAAAAGGTTTAAACTAAAGAAAGTGGATATACTATAGGGTCCAGCACCTATCACTCCAAATCCAAAAGCACCAGCATAAGTGTGTGTAGCAGGTGATGTAGCTCCTCTTATGCATCTGTGTGTGAGAGACAAATACAAAGTTAAAAAGGTTAGTGAAAGGACCCGAAATCCCCGGCTGGCCTAGACCGAACGAGAACCCGGATTGCTTTGAGAACACGACGCATCAGAACACAAACACGAGAACATTTCATTGCTATTAGAATAATTACATCAGAGTACAAGAATATATCAGAGTATGCATAAATATTATACAGCGGAAAAAATATCAGAGATCTACAAATTATAAAAGCAGCGGAAAATAATCATAGATATAATGTATAAATACAATGTACAATGGAAAATACATCTACTAACACAACTGAATGAAATACATGGATACAAAGCTTTCTGAATATAGCTCCAGCTGTAATCCAGGATCCTGGGAAAAGAAATATCTGCGAAAACCAAAACTACAAGTTGTCCATGTGGAAAATATTGGCACCCAGAGTTAGGGGTGGGCGCGGGTCGGTTCGGTCAGGTTTGAAGCTCAAACCGTTACCGGACCGCAACGGTTAACCAAAAATGAAAACCGTAATATTATATTTTATTACGGTCCAGTTTTAGTTCGGTTTCAAATGTATTCGGTCTTGTTATGGTTCGGTTCGGTTTGATTTTGATCAAAATTATTGAGCATCTGTTCAGCACCGTCAATCATAAACTTTATGTTCATTTATTATAAGCACACAGAAAATTGGTTCTGGTGGTGTATGGAAGCTTATTGTGAGAGCAGATGCACAAGTTGGTGCACATGAGAGGCAATACATGGAAGTAACTTGCTGTACGTGAGCTGCATCACCTCAGTAGTGGTTAAAACATGCAATTAAGCTCGCTAAACAACTTTGTGAAGGAGATAGCCTATGTCCACGTTGCTGCACACGTACTGAAGTTGCCAACTTCAGCATGCTCATGGCAATGTGACATACTGATAGTCTGTAAACGATACGGCAGTAATGAGAACCAATGGCATGTCTTACGTTCTCAAAGCATCTTCGGCCTGCCAGTTTTATCTCCTTCAATTCAAAATACTACAAGTTCATTCTCGGCAAAAGGATAGCACAAGAAGGCCACTGGACAAGATGAATGCTATAAGCCTTCGTTTAATTTTGCTTATGTAATGCATTAATCTTTAGTTTTTACTAGTTCAGTTGTCTTTATTTGCATGCAGTTTCTTCAACTGATGTATGTTATACGGTTAAGAAAAAATATGGGCAATGCACTACTTGCAAGGTATGCTTCCTTATACACAAGATGAAAGTTCAGACTGATGTTCCAATTACTAGTTAATATCTTTGTTGTTCCATTGTTTGATGATATGCAACCGATATCTTTATGCCCATGAGCCTATCTATATTAGTATATTACTCAGGCCAATACATATCTTTACTCGTTGTGATGTTTCTTACTGCGGAAAATAAATACTCAGAAGAAACTTTATGTTCATTTATTATAAGCACACAGAATAAACTTTATATATTTCTCAGTTTGGTCAATCCATGATGTAGTGGTCACGAATCAAAATAATATACATGTTGAGCTACTGAGGAAAATTATAGGGTGCACTGAATTCAGGACATGAAGGATTTTCAAACTAAACAGAGGAGGACGTCATTGATATTGGTAATCACTGCTTAAACATAGCGGTAAACAACTTTTATACAAAGTAATCCGGTCCGGTTTAATACGGTCGGTTTCACCCTTCAAACCACAACCGGACCGTAGTGAAATGGTTCGGGTCGGTTGTGTACATCCGGTTTGAAGAGATAATACGGAGCGGTTTTCCGCACCGTTTAATCGGTTCGGGTCGGGCGGTTTCCGTTTAACGGTGTAGTTTATGCCCACCCCTACCCAGAGTTTAGGTTAAAACAATAAACTCCGAGTCAGTCATGGGACTGGTGTGAGAACTAAAATAGTTATTAATTTTATTTTAAAGTTCGGTAAATCAAGGGACCACACCGTATAACACGGAACAGGTTTACCCCTAGAATACCATAAAACCAACAACGCAATGTTTTTTGAAAAATGAAGCTATTATAAGACTCAAGTCCCATCACACAATGCAACGTAAGCCGGAGGATAGAGTTTTACCTTATAATAACCAAACATGCTTGATACGCTTTAAAACAAATCATTTTGATATTACTATAAGTGCATAGTGTATCAAACAACTTCAAATATAAATGTATCAATCATAGACGACATGATCGTCCCATGCCACCATATATAGGATTACCACTAAAACCGAAAAGTCACGTATTGGAAATTGGATTTCCATCATGAAACAAGGCAAGGGATTTCTCCTTCCGATTTGAGACAATCTAGCCTCCCATGTCTCAGGATTCAGCCGCAACTACACCTGGGACCTTCAGGGTCGGTCCACACTTAGTTTAGTGGATTAGTTATTCCTGAAAAATACGTTTCCCTGCCCTATGGGGCATAAAATCTGGTCAGTATGTCGACCATATTAAGAGCCACTAGGGCCTCAAATCCGAGGTACCTCGCTTTCCAACATCCATATAAGTACAATTTCTGGGCTCCATACCATGACATCACTCATAGCTAGAAAGAAACGTATGCACTCCCTGTAGTCCCTCATCCCATTTCTGGTTCATACCGGGGTGTGAAGCTCGCGAAATAACGCTATACACAAAGCAATGCAAATTAAAGCTGTGCTTTGATCATCATCCACAAAGCTTTGCTTTTCAATAAAAGCCTTGATCATTTGCATCTTAGCATGCCACATTGTCAATTCATGTCATACAACTGATGTCTATCAATATATAACCTCTAAGCTCGTACATCTCAGAGAAGGGTGTTAAGCAAGAGAATAAATTCTCCGCCACCAAACAGATATATCTTTTATAGAAGTAAATCAATACAGAATGAAATCCAATGTCAGACACACATCCATTTACAAGTCCGTTCTGGGTCTGAAAGAAACCGGAGGCACCACATTCCTCGTCCCATACGTCCAATACAAGAGAGAGGTCCTGGCATATCCGGTCGATCTCCAAGTACGTCTGGACGATCACCACTTATTACCTTATCTTGGGTGTACAACCCAATAGAGACATCAATAATCATCCAAACAATCTGAAGATCTCCGGTCTTCAACCACCGTCTTCATCGCCGACTTTTAGTCGCCGTATCAGTTATTCAAAATGGGATAAACCCGGTCTTTCCGAATAACTCGCGTATTTTATAATCAATAATTATAAAAACACATCATACGCCTCATTCATTCCAATTCAGAATACTCTTTTATTCAAATATTCACATTTTTAGAGAAAGATTCCCATTAATTTTATCACAGATAAGTTCTTTCAAACTAATTCTTTAATCTTCCTTTGAAAACCATTTCAAAAGATTTTGTATTATCTTTTATCAATTCTAAACCAAATTAAGGTTTATTAAACTAGTCGGGATTATCGAGCCTTACCGAAGTAGTCATTTATTTTACTATCCCAATCCTAACCTATTCATCCCATGGAGCAAAACTGGTAGTACTCCATATCTAACACCCATGGTGTTATCAGTAAATTTAATTACCATTTCCCATTCAAATATAATTAAAGATTTAACTATCGCCTGGAGTAAAACTGGCGGTACTCCATTCTCGATCGTTTCATGAATTCAATAAATTTAATTATCACATTCTCATTTTAATCTAATTAAAGATTCATTAAAACTCCAACTTGGTTTTAATACCAAAAATCATTACTTTATGATTATCCAAATTTTAGGGAATAAATCCTGTCTTTAAATGGGTTAAAGAACCAATGTCATTAAAACACAGTTCATAATAATCCCAATCATCTTCCATTAACTTTGGAATCTGCACGGAAAACGGATCAATATATAATTGATATAAATTTCCGTATCAGACTAATATATAAATATAATAACGGCAAAGCCTTTTAAATACCATATATAGTAACGGTCTTCTTTTACAGAAGCTCATCTCGATTATTACCAAATCGAATTCCATTCAATTCCAATTTAATATATTAAATTGGAAAATTTACTTTGGAAAATTTCCATTAAATCTAAGAATAAAGATTTATAAATTCCAAATCTTAACTTCACTGTTAATCAGGTTTAAGAACTAATGTTATTTAAAACATTGTTCACAATGAACCCATAATCAACTACCATTTAATTCCAATTATATCAATTAATTGGAAAACTTCATTAATCTTAATTAAAAGATTCATTCCTTTTTCAACTGGGTTTAAGAACAGTGTTATTTAAGACACCATTCACAACAAACCCAAAATCCAATCTGATATTAAACATGAGGCTCTAAATAGAAATTATATCGGCTTATATTCAATATCAAATTCTGGAACCAACAAATATTGTATTGGGAATAACGATATATATATATATATATATATATATCTTTCAAATTCCTCAACAATATCCGTATAATCACAGAATCCACTATCGAAATATGCCAAAGATTATTTCCATTTAAATCCTTTCCAATTCATATGTTGGAAAATTCTGGTTATATCAAAAACCATTTCCAAATCCAATTTAATATTTAAAAACATTGGATTATTATTCTAGTTAATAACTAGTTCATTTCTATAAAAATATATTTTTATCTTTTCAAACTTGGAATTTTTCATCCAAAATCTTTCTAAATCATTTATTATGATTTTATACAATTTTTCCATATTTTTAATAATTTTATTAAGGCCCTTATAGTCGGTTTCCATAGCGACCTTTTCTGAAATTGATTTTGACATGATTTAAAATCCAACTGTTCAAATTTAAATCTCTTATATTCATTGGAAAGATCTTTTCGATACGAACCCAACAGTTCCAGTTTAGGAGAATCCGATGGTCAGATCTCCCGTTACATCAATTTGAAGTTAATGGTTGAAATTCGTGAACGATCGCTGCACGGCGCGTTCTATTCAAGCCATTAAATATATATACCGTCTATTTCCATTTAAAACGTATTTTATAAACCGTTTACAAATTCGTTTTAAAAATAATTTCAAGTTCCATTTCAAATTAAAATTAAAATTGAATATCCCATTTTATTATTATCTCCAAGTGATAATATTTTCAAAATGTCATATTTGAAATTCAATTTTTCGATATTCATTCTAAAAATGAATAAAATCAATATTAATATTCGTTCGAGTTAAAATAGCGTTTCTATGCTTAACCTGGCTTCATATATTTTTATATATTTTCGTGCCCATCTAAAATCGGACATCAAAATTATATTTTGATTCTATACTGATGATTATTTTAAAATATTCGTTATTTCTGAATTGGAATCAGACTCAATCAATTAACATATAATTTTATTTATATGGATTCCATACATCGCATGTATTCAAAAATAGTGATAACTATTATTAAACAGTCAATTCACATCCAGAGTGCAATTTACAACTGTATAAGCATTAAATAATTAAATAACGCTTATAACAGTCTGTCGATCAATCGATTGATATACAATTAAATCCAAGGGGGATCTGGATTAATTATCATCCGCAGGCTCGTGTGGGGTTTTCATACATTAACAAATAATTGGGCGATGTGTAAAATTATCGTCCCAATACCCGTGTGGGGTTTACGTCACAATCCATATGAATTTATTTATTATTTATAAATATTTATAATCATAGTTTAATAATGATAACATTAAACTGTAAACAATCATCAACCACCAAACAGATATTGCAGTCCAAGCAAACAATATACATGCTGTTACAAATATAAATAACTGTACAAAATTTTAGTGAGATAATTCTCACATTTGGTTCCACTCCATCATTCTTTTATTAATGAATTTATTTTTAAACTAAATTAAACAGTCGTTTAATATAGCTAAAAATCCAACTGGCTCCGTTTTCGTTCTGGTCAATTCCATGTTGTAGAGTTCGTCGCCACGAACGCAACGCAACTAAAATCATTGGATTTGGACTTCGTATGAAAAAGATACACAAGTTTATACATTAATTACATTCATAAAATAATTAATTCACTGATTTCTTTAATTAAATTAACCTAATTCTACATCAACCGTTAATACTTGATCTATAGGCCACGGCCTTTCTCCTTTCCTTCATCGCGCCTGGAGCAATACAAGCCGCTGAACCTATACTTCCTCGTCACCTATGGTTCCCAATCGCCCATCATCCACGCCGCCGGAAGATGATCCAATAGTGCCACGTCCTTCGCCTTCGTCAGAGCCTCCATCGCCAGGGGTTTGGAGCAACTCGCGGCACCCTAAGTTCACGAAAACTGCTTCGAACTATTGCCGTTTGAGGCTTAATTCCGACCAACTTAGGCCTTTAAACCCGATTGTGACCGTTCATCCATTAGAGCTCGAAGAGTTCTTCGATGTTGTAGTAGAAAAATTTATACAATACTGCGTGGATTTGGATCAGAAGGGGAGATAAGAATCGAATAAAAATGGCCTTGGATTTTAATAAGTCGGCGGCGCAGCTAAGTTATGAAGGGATTAGGGTTTTCCAAGAATTCTAGGGCATATATATATATTTTATTTTAATATTATTTTTATTATAAAATAACTTGTTTACAGCTCCGAACACCAAACAAATCCCAACGACTGTCACCTCTAGCTAAATACCCTCATTTCGAACACATTGGGATATGTTTCGTAAGCCAATTCGATCGTTTTGTTCTGTTTTTATCAAAATTAAAATATAAATTAATATAACGGTTCACATTGAATTTCAACGTACATTTTAATTTACCGGGGCCATATACTGACACCTAAAATTACAAAAAAAATTAAATCTAGCTATGTTTTGAAGATACGGTCCTAACAAAACTAATTTCTTTGAATTTGAAAGCTGTTTGAAAAATGGCCCTTTTCCAGTCGATTAAATTCAAACTGAAATTACAAAACACATTTAAATTCACTACGCTCACATATTAATCCTAAAAATTATGAAATTTTAAACCTGACTATAATTTGACATTCCGGATCCAACAAAAGTTGTTTCATCGAAAACGGAGGTCGTTTGCAAAATGGCTATTTTTAAGGGCTATATATTATATTAAAATATTAATAAATTCCATAACGACTATTTTGAATTTTAAATTGGACATAACTTACAATTTATAAAGTGAAATCTCAAACTTTCACATTCAATAGAAAGATATAGTTAAATAGATTCTAACGTTTCTTGTTTCGTCCAATTCTTATTTATAATGAATTATGTACATTCATTTAAATTTTAAAACCAAATTTAAAATTTTCGAACTACCGCGCCATTTCGAGTTCGTTTTAATTAAATTTTAAATTTATACATTCTAACTTCATTTAGAATAAATTTTTAGTCGTTATTATTTAAAATAAATCATTTTAAATATTCAAAACCCATTAAAATAGCTAAAATTAAAATTTTAAATTGGTTCAGAAATTCCGGGTTGTTACATTAGCTTACTTGTACGAGATGTTGTACCAGAAGGAGTACCTAAGGCAGTTGGTGTTGGTGGCATTGCTGGCTTTGTAGTTGGTGTTTCTGGAGTAGTCGGTGGTGTTGTTGGTATTTTTCGGTGGTGCTACTGGTACTGTTGTTGGAAAACGGGCTAATAAGTAGGCTAGCCCAGTTAGGGCATTCAACACGTCGGATGCATCCCGGCGAACGATAACGTCCCATAACTTGTCCGGGAATGATATCCAAAGCATCAGTTGTAGGTTTTTGTAGGTTAAAACAGTCATAAAATCGAACATTAAAGGACTTCTCTATATGAAACAAATGTACATGTGTGTGTGTATATATATTAACAAGGAAGCCTTAGTACTCACAAGGTGCTGCAAACATAGTTCTTCATATAACTTAAGTTTTCGCTTGAGCTCGGAGACACACAAACAATAAGCACATCAATTTGTCACCATGAATTTATTTATTATAAAGGCCAAATACTATTTAATCTAATGCAAAACCAATGACCTTTGAAACACTTGTGCAATGAGTAGACAAATAGCTGCAATATGAGTTCAATATAAAGTAGAAACTAGGAAATAAACTCTATGCACCAAAGCATTAACATCTTTTGCAAAATTTCCAAACAAAACACTGCAATACAAGTTCACTAATTTCTCTTCAAGAATTTATCTCAACTATACCTTTTAATGATTTCTCTTAACATAAATATGATATGCATAGGAATAATATACATAAATCGATAAACAATATAATACTTTATGTAAAAACGCTTCGTTAAAGGAGAGCGACGGTTAATGGCGACAAAGAGTTCCCCTTTCTCTCTTTCTCTCCACCACGCAGCCTAAATCTTCCCATTTACACTTCTTCCAACTCTTCAGAATCCTCACTTTTCAAATCTTCTCCCCTCTTTATTTTCGTCACGCGTTGAAGCTCTCCGCTAACCCTAAAATCACTTCAGATCTAAGCATTTACCATGAATTACTTCTTAGATTTGTACCCCCTGCTTTCCTCAATCTCACCTCTGTCTCACTCAGTCCCCTGATACCGGTATTAACCCCGACTTCGCCCTACGTGTCGTGGTTAGTCTAGGCAACTACTTGCCTCAGATCTTCTTTGTGGAGTGATTGAAGCTTGCTATTCAACTAATAATTATGGATTTGGTGAGGAGTTCAACACTAACGCGGAGCTTACCTAAGCGCAGCAACTCCCTTCAGTTTTCACGTCTTTGCATCTCTACTCTGGTCTGTGATGGTACGTGTTACTATGTGTTTATTCAATGTTAACTGGTATTCGTCTTGTTGGTAGTCATGGGGTCGGTCTTGGGTATTTGGGTCTACTGTTGTGGTACAAAGTGTTTAGTTTCCTTTTTTGGTGTTCTGGTTCTCAGTTCATGGTATTATAGACTTGCTCTTGTTCATATAGTCGTTGTTCACTAGTTTAATGATGGTCTGGGGTTTTACGCGTTGGTCATCACCTACGATGAATAGAAAAATACGAGATGCCTATGGCGCTGAACCTTGCTGTTTGTTTGTGGCGATGGTCATGTCTGCCTATAGTTATTCTAGGTCTAGTGATGCTAGTTGTATAGTTCTATTTTGTTGAGCATTTTCATACTTTGGTTGTTTCTGGTTTGTCGTGTGCAAGGTGATCTGGAATCCAACTAGTTCATCGTTTTCACAGTGAAATTGGAATGCGTTGCGCTCATCTTTGCTGTATTTTCAGTGAGCTTACCATACTATCCCTCCTTCCCATAACCCTGTCAGAAAGGCCACGATGTTAGTTCGACATTTCATTCTCCATTTTCCCTGTGCTGTTGAGAGTTCCTTTTATGGATGTATTTCTTGTGTTGGATGAACATGGAAAATCTGTTTTTGGGATGTCGTGCAATACGTGGGTACACACTATTGTACTTGTGTTGTGTGGCTCGAGGATCCCTTCAAGTCAAAACTAATATGCTACGAAGTGACTTTGTGCTGCAACAATCAGCTGTAACTCTCTTTTGTGCTGTGATGATGTTGTTTTCAATAGTGAATGATACTCTTGAGTACAATCTGTCTGTATATTTTGTCACTTATATGTAATTTCACTTCTTTTGAAGTATGTAATAAGCTATGTATTTGTCTCCCTGCGTGGAGCATGAAATCTTGTAGTCTAGTAATTAGTAGTCTTGTAAATTAGTAAGCTCTTGTACTGTAATCTAGGATAGGTTCTGTGGACGACCCATAATAAATGTCTTAGGTGGTGGACGGTCCACTTTAAAAACCAGAATAGTAGTTTGGCAATCTGCCACACTCCTGTAACTATTGTAATCATTATTTGTTATAATAATAATAAGTGTTACAGAGCACTATAAAAACTGGTCGGCTATGCCAAATATATATGTATGTATGTATGTATGTGTGTGTGTGTGTGTGTGTGTGTATATATATATATATATATATACACAGACACACACACATAAATCTGAGTGATTGTTAAACAAATTTTAACTATAGCTTTGTTGAGAAATCTGAATGCACAAGGAAAAAAATACATAAATCTTAGTTGGTATAATACCACAAGTATGAATGCAGTCCGCATTCCTGAGTCCTTTGTCCTAACAACCAAAATTCTTTTGAAAAAAATCTGATATATTGCATGATAATATTTGTTTTCAGAATGTTCATAATATGTAAGCATTCTTGATTAATTTTTAATAACCTTAATTGATATGCTGAGTCATGCGAAACTTTCCGCCTATGCTATTCTCGTCTAAGTTCTCTTTTGGGTCATTAGGCAAACTTATACCTCTTTTTCGGATTGCTACCACGATAACCTAAACTCTTGATTTTGAAAACGATTTAAGTGACAAAATTGGATGTAAAAGATCAAACAAAGTTGCAAAGTTTCTATAAAATTACCAATAAGAGCATCTCTAGCAGGGGCTAGAGATGCTTAAATGGGGGCAATGCCCCATTTCAAACCGTATCCTCATGCTTCAGCAGCGTGGGGAGGCGTTTCGAATGGGGCAACGACCCATTTATTTTTTTGAGCAGCAAGAGGTAAACGGGGTTGTGAACCCAGTATATAGTAAAAACTTCAGAAACTTCAGCAAATATTCCATCAGACTTTCTCTGCCCTCTCTAAAACCCTTTGTAATTGTCCGTCTACAATATTTCACTAAACTGAAGTACAGTAGCTAGTTCCTCATTTTATCTTAGGATTACAAATTTCCCTCAAATACTAAGGTACCGTTTGATTTTCCAACTGGACATTTAAAGTTTGTGTCTGCGTCGGACGCGTCGACAGTGGGACCTACACATTTGCCCCTTTGAGATGAACGGTTGGAAAGATAGCTTTCACGTCCGACGCGACGAAAATTCTGGAACTGCCGATTCTTCCCTTCAACTATATATTCCACTTCATTTCCAACCTTTCTCATCACCAAATCCCTCAACAAATCCAAAAATTCAAGCTTCAATCTCCATCAAATCATCGATTTTTTCAGGTTTCTGCTTTTATATTTGTGTTTTTTAGCTTCTGGAACCACCGATTATCTTCTCCTTCCCCTATATATTCTCCCATATTCATTCTCATTCCTCACCAAAAATCACACACTCAATCCTGTACTATTGCTCCTCCTTTCATGGATCAAGAAGAGCTGATTGCGTTGTGCGTGGCAGTACGTCAAGATGAAGATGATTATCTGCAGTGGGAGCTCGCGGTTATTCTACCAGCATTAGACAATAGAAGGGGTCCTAACCCTTTGTATTTTTCTGCTTGGCAATCCCGCACAGCTTAGGTGTTGTATTCTTTATTATGTTCATAAGCTGAGGACTGGACAGTTGCAGGTTTTTTTATGTATTTGTTGTTGTTTTTTATGAAATGGTATTATGCGTTGTAATGATGTTTGAATTATTAAATTTAAATTATGCGTTTGAACAAAATTTGTATTCTGCATTCTGCTATTCTGTTCGACAATAAACACACACAAACACAAACAATAAAAATAATAACTACAAAAACAATTAAAATAATAAATACAAAAAATTAAAAATAATAACTCCGCCCCTTCCAATTTGCCCCTTTCGTAAAAATAACATATTCCCCGTTCGCAATAATTACCCTTCAAATACCCCTTCTAAATTCTCCTTTCAAATAACCATTTCCGTTCAAAATCAAATGCACTCTAAATGGATGCTGCAATAGTTATTGACGTTGGATCTAAGCTCCTTAAAGCCAGCTTTTGCCACACGTGACCGGGACCCAGATCTGAAGATACCAACAAAAATAAAGCGCATAATTTGAGGAAGTAGAAGGAGATAGGGTGAGGAATGAGATTGAGGAGGAGAAAGTGATATTATTATAAAAATCAACCTATAAACTGCTAATTCAGAACCGTTATAGTTTATACGGCTTTCATTATCCCGTATAAACCTATAAATGGTTTTCATTAAACCGTTTATAGAGAACAGACATTTAAAAAAAAAAAAAACTAAACCACCACTAGCTGCTGAAGGAGTGGTGGTTTGTGACGTTTTTAATTTGCTTCCTCCTTACGAATTAAGGACGACTGCTAGAGATGCTCTAATGCATAGAGTTATCCTTATTTCAAAAAAAAATTACATATCCATCCGCGGGCAGTAAACACGAACAATAATTAGTAGCTTTTATCACCATTCAATTTCCACCGTTCTGCCCATGGTTTGGTAAAGTCTGATTAGAGTTTAAATAATTAATCGTGGTTTCATATCCATCCGTTCCTTATTTCCACCTTTCAATTTCCACCGTTCCTTATTTCAAAAAAAATTTATCACCATTCAATTTCCACCGTTCCTTATTTCAAAAAAAAAATTACATATCCATCCGCTGACGTTTTTAATTTCCTTATCTAATGAGGAAATGTGCATCTGAATCGAGATTTGAAATAATCACAATTGATTTTAGTAGCAGATATTCATTTCATTGAATTTGAGTGGATTTGGAAGATATAGAGTAGACTAGCTCACGATAAGGGTGAGCATTCGGTCGGTTCGGTCGGCTTTGAAGTAAAAAATTTCAAATCGAATTAAAATCGAAAATTTTCAAAACTCAACCGAACAAAATCGAAATAATTTCGGTAAGTTCAGTCGGTAACCGATTTAACCGAACTCGAAAGATATGTTGTTTTTCAAATGATTAATTCATTGAAAGTAAAACATAAATGTATGTTTGAGGAAATTTTGTTTATTAAATTATATATTTACAACAAAATTTGATTTATCTTTAACAAATGTTTTTGTATTTTATCACTAAATCAATTATTTAAAGTACAACAACACCATAATATTAGATAATACGATAAAAGTTCAGTTAATTCGATTAAACCGATAAAAAAAATCATTTTTAAAACGAATTCGAACTGATTTAATTTCAAAAGCGAATCTAACCGACCGAAATAAACATGTTCCGTCGGTTAATTTGGATATTGCTCACCCTTAGCTCACGGGTTAGGGATTTTCTGAGATGATGATAGCATTCCTGTTGCCTATTGTGAAATAAAGTATAGTGATGTACCCTTTAGAAAAAGTCTTCAGTCGCATGTTTCCACTTTCCATCATGAAGCTGACGCATGGGGCGCAAACTGTGTCTGTAGATAACTTTCTAAGCTAGACTACTAGTGTTTTTTTCAGCGATGTGTGCTCAGTTCTCTCACGTGTCACGTCTAACAGCCTCTATCTTGTATCAGCCACTCAACACTAAACACGACCAAAAATATCATCAAAGATAGTGTTAATTTCTGCCAAAATGTCCATTTCAATATACATCTATCAGCCCATAGTACGCATGCAACACATTTTCTCTACTTTTTCTTCCTGAGACACTAAGGGTGTGTTCTTTGCAAGCGGAAGCGGAGATTTTGAGCGGAGAATGTTAGCGGGGAATTGTAGTTAGCGGAGAATGTGTTCTTTGCGTTAAGCGGAGAATTTGAGCGGAGTATTTAAGCGGACCATTTTGTTTTTATTTTATAATTTAATTAATTAATTGTTAATTAATTAATCATTTGTTTTTAATAAATAATATATATCAATAATTTACACAAATAAATAAATAAAATAAAAAATTGAAAAACTATAAGTTGCTCCGATTTAGTTCAAACCAACTCCATTACGTAGAGCATTTCGATACGATCGCAACGTAAAAAATCACATCTCAAACGAATTTCGTATGCAAAAGTTATCAATTTTTAAAGTTTATAAAAACTTAAAATAATTAATTAAACTAAATAATTAATACTTAAAATGATTAATTAATTTGACGCGTCGGACGCGTCCGACGCGTCGGGCCCCAACTTGCTCAGGTTCGGAGATCTCCTTTTCTGCTTCCATGTAGTTGAATGATTGTCTAGATCCACCGCAGTGTACAAAACCGGTGCGATTCTATTTAGGGGTTTCCCGATTCGGGCCGCGGCCGACTTCAACCGAGTCGTTGATGAGTTTGGGTTCGATGAATTGCCTTATGTGGGAGGTGCTGCTCCGAGAACCAACGTTGTGGGTCGGGTTTTTACTGCTAACGAGTCCCCACCCGATCAAATGATACCGTTTCATCATGAAATGTCTCAGGTTGCAGTACTGTTCTTGCTATATAACTTGATCCCTGCTAAATTTGATTTTGCATTTTTGATTATCTGTGATACTGATAATACATTGAAATACATGTTAAAAGGGTATGAATTCATGCAGTATCCCTCTACTGCTATCATTTCTTCAAATATTTGTTGCTGATAACAATAGCTTCTCTCAAAGTTATTTGAAGTCAAATCTTGTTACATGATGAGATTCAGTTTTATTATAGATTAAAGCAGTTTATCTCACCCTACATACCATCAGCTTCGGTTATGCCATGTACATTATTGATAAGCTATCTTAGAAAAGTTCTTGTTAACTCCAAAGTCATCAACAGACTCCAAAACACCCTTTTTTTCCTTAAATTTTATTTTAGTTACCAGCACCCGCCACCTATTTTCATAGTTGTATTAGGTATTTAACAGCTTGCCAATAATTTTGATGTGTGTGTTATATGTATTAATATGGCCGGCCCTAGAATAAAACAATTATCAGCCGTCTAGGGCAACCTTCATTCTTAAGTGTTAATAAGTTGAATTTTTTATTGTACGTAATGAAGCGAGTAATGGTTTAGTGTTCATAATTTGCACTTTAGAGAAGTTCACAATTAGGTATAAGGCTGTTAACGAATGCTTTCGGATGCGGATGGTGCCGTATCTGCATCCGCATCCGCCGATACGAACGGATATCACATAATTATTCAATTTACCAACGATGAATAAATCAAGGAACACAAGTGGAAAATTTTACTTTACATAAAGATTTTTCCTATCCAATTGATTAATAAAATGCTAAAAATAAACGAATATGATGATAAAAAATATTTTTATGTAACTATTATGTGTTTAGTGATATAGAGTTTTGACTTGATAAAATAATAAATTAGTATATTTTATTATGTTAAAATACACAAAATTTTAACTATAATCATGAAAAAATGGACGGATAATTTCTGAATGTGGATCAGTGTATATCCGCGTCCACATTCGTTTTTTCGGATATTACATGTTTATCCGCTTTTTGGAATTCGAATGCAGATGCAAACGGATTTTGACTTTTTTGGATATCCATTGACAACCCTACCTAAATGGTTTCTTTATGTTAGAAGAAACTTAGAAACAAGTCGTCTTAGGTTAATGTAAACAACAAGACTGGCTATGCTTGATAATTTGTCTAGCATGGTCATGGATTAGCTCAACATGAATTTTTTTTTTTTTTAACGTGTGTTAACATAACCAACATTTTCAATTTTTCTTAGAATGGGATATAGTTTAATGACGGCAATTAGCTACCTGAATCTTATAGGCTATTTCATAATCACTTGCATTGCCTGTTTTTGTGTATTTGATGTATTAGAATATGGAGAAAATGAAGTGCAAGATAGAGTTATCGTTGACCTTTTTTTATTTAGTTGTAGTAATTCCGATGCATATGTAATGTGTATCTAATGTATTTAGCATGGCCGTGGATTAATTTAATACGAAAAGTTGTTCCTTTGTCCAGAAACGTGTGTTCATAAAATTTGCATTTATCATTTTTTTTTTCAAATATGGGATATGGTTTAGTGACTGCAATCATGTAGCTGGACTCTACAGGCTATATAAAGGACACACATATCACAGGCCTCTTTTACAAGTATTTAATGTATTACAATATGGAGAAAAGGTAGTCGCATTAATTTAATATTTTGAAGAAATTGATAAACAGGTACCCACATTTCCTTCAAAAATATTATTCTTTTGCGAGGAGGAGCCAAGAAGTGGTGGGGAAACTCCAATAGTTCTAAGCCATCATATCTACAATATAATGAAAGACAAGCACCCAGAATTTGTCGCAAAATTAGAACAATTTGGTCTGATTTATGTGAGAATACTGGGCGAAGAGGACGATCCTTCTTCTCCTATAGGTCGAGGATGGCATTCTACATTCCTTACCAAAGACAAAAGCATTGCAGAAGAAAGGTACATCATTAAGTGCTACTAGTGGTAATGTATGGTTTCAACCATGTCAGCTTCTTATAACGTTGAAAAGTGTTTATGCTAAATCTGCTTGCACCCTAAAAGTAAGTCGTCCATCAGTTGTCATGATACTATTATTATCCTTGAAATCATCATCATCAATATCGTTTATCTAGTGTTAGAACCTCATACTTTGATTTTTTTTTTTTTTTTTTAAATATAGTGACAATTAAAATAGAAAATATTATTTATATGAACCACTACTATAGGAAAAATATATCAGTCAACAAAGAGATCTATGTGAGGAGAAGAAGACTATGATGGCACAATATGATATATCAGTCGTAGAGTCTGAGTTTAGAGGTATAGAAATTGTTAAAATTTCTTTTCGCGGTATATACATGTTCAAGTTTGATCTTGAATTCAATAATAAAAATATATTATTTATTTACCCTTAAAATCATCATCATCAATATTGTTTATCTATTGTTAGAACCTAATACTTTGATTTTTTGATAGTGACAATTAAAATAGAAAATATTATTTTATTATTTATACTAACCACTACTGTAGGAAAATTATATCAATCAACAAAGAGATCTATGTGAGGAGAAGAAGACTATGATGGCACAGTATGATATTTCAGTCACAGAGTCTGAGTTTAGAGGTATATAAATTGTTAAAATTTCTTTTGGCAGTATATACAAGTACAAGTTTGGACCATGGTTTGAAATTTCGTCCGAAACAACGAGATCTCGTCCATCTCGTCCCGGTCCCGACACTCACCGGGACGGAATGCTGGCAAAATCTCGTTCTGGTTCTACAAGGTTTAAAAAAAAAAAAAAAACCCTAAATCGAGCAGCAGTAAAAAAAGAAATCGCAAATTCAGAAGAAGAAACGGAAGAAAAAACACAAAACATAGATTAATTGAAAAAGGAAAACCCTATTCGAGCGAAATCCCCCAATTCGACATAGTGTTCGATCTCAGCAACGTCAAGAACAGTACATTTCAGCACAGGAAAAACCCTAATTCGAGCATAGCAGGCTGTTCGATCTTCCTAATCGGTCTCGCAGCGGAAGTTTTTTTTTCTTTTCTGCCCTTTCCCGCTTCGTATTTGGCTTTTTTATTTATTTTTCCTGTGTTGTGGCTGCGTGATGTGGCTGCTGTTTGCTAATTAGGGTTATTATTTGTATGGGCTTCACTGGGGGATGGGCTTTGGGTTACTTTTTAAGCTGCTAAGAATTGGTATGGGCCTGAATATTAATACATATGCTAAAAGTTTGATTTCTGAACCGAAACCGAAACAAAAACCGAAACCGGCGATACTGACCGAAACTCGTAAATTTTCAAATGACCGAAACCGAGTTTTCAAACCTTGGTTTGGACTGAAACAACCCGATCAGTCAACTAAAACAACATGCTCAGTCGACCTATCAAAAGAAAATTTTAAAATAACATTCTTTGGAACAAGTTAAACGACTAAAAATTCATATGCGGTCGACTAACCATGATTTCAGTCGACTAAATGAGAAGTTTCAATCAACCGAAAATGCTGTTTTGTTTCAGAACTTTTCTTTTGCTTTGAAACGTCGCTTTTTAATCTATATCAGTCGACTGGTTGATTTCATTCAGTCGACTGGTTGATTTCATTCAGTCGACTGAACGATGTAAAAGCTATTTTCTTCAAATTTTATGTAGAAACGCTCTTCTCCGTGAAAGTTATTTCTCTTTATTAATGGTTGCAACCTTTCACTTGGACATCTCTCTTTGCTAAATGTTGCAACCATTCATCTTCTATACAAAGCAATCACTCTTCTGAATTCGAAAATAATTTACACTCTCCGGTTTTCAATATCTTGTTTTTGAATTCTCAAGTGCGTTCAACATGCTTACATTGCTTTCAAAATTTATCACTTGCACATACAAATATTTTTTCTTATGGTCAAACTACATCCAAATTCTTCATGAATACACTTCATGCCAGTAAGAAGAATATTATAGCAGGTTGTAATGTTGTATCATATCTACTATCCATGTTATTTAGAACACTCAAAAGTCAACTATTATTGTGACACAATTGTTTGATCTATGCGATATTGTGACTATCGTAATGTTTTATGTGATGTGATGATTGCATTATTTCTACAAATTCTACCCTTACTACTTACTCCTATTTGGTATCTTTTTTTTTTTTTTTTTTTTTTTTTTTTTTTTTTTTTTTTTATTGATGATAAAGGTGGAGAAAAACTCGAATGACCATAAAAGTATAGTTTTAGGGGGGGAATTTGGTATTAATTTTTATAGTTGACGTTATAAAAAATGAGAGAATGTTAGAACTAAACAAGGAGGAGAAGACTATGATAACGCAATATGAAATATTAGTTGTAGAGTCTGAGTTTAGAGGATAAATTATTAAAATCTCTTCTATTGATATATGTACATAGGTTTGATCTCGAATTCATAATTTTTTTAATCAAAAAAACATCAGGCCGGTCGACTGAAACACCTGTCGACTTGTCAAAAGCATTTTTTATAACAACATTTTTTGAAGTAAGTCAGACAAATGAAAATTCCTACCCAGTGGACTAACCATGAATTCAGTCAACTGAGTGAGAAGTTGTATTTTTCGTTTCGAAACATCACTTTTTAATCTGCTTCAGTTGGGCTGGTTGGTTTCATACAGTCGACTGAACGACGCAAGAGGCATTCTTTTAAAATTTTCTGTGGAGACGTCCTTCTCCATGTTAAAATTATTTCTCTTCATTAGTCACTGCAACCTTTTTATTTTCGTTAGTTTATTTACTTCAAACCATGCAAACTAATTTTACAGGGCAGCTAACCTAGGAATGAAGCTAGAATGGCTGAAAAACGGCGTAAGAACAACAATGGGACCAATCCCCGCCATTAAATATGATGAAACTCGTGGTTGTAAGATATGGTTCAACAGCATGGCTGGCGCTTATATAGGGTGGAAAGACTC
Organism: Allium sativum; assembly: GCA_030737875.1. NCBI lineage: Eukaryota > Viridiplantae > Streptophyta > Magnoliopsida > Asparagales > Amaryllidaceae > Allium > Allium sativum. The sequence continues at coordinate 36,667,625 of CM060922.1, forward strand.
TAGAAATGACCCTAAAAAAGCAGTTACTTTTGGGGATGGAACCCCTTTGCCTTGTGAAATTGTAGAAGACTGCTTAAAAGTACTCGATGAAGAATCGGTTGCTATACCTTGGAAGCAAGGCGATGTTCTTTTGATCGATAATTTGGCTGTGATGCATTCAAGAAATTTTTTTGAGCCTCCTCGTCGAATTCTTGCTTCGTTTTGTGTATAATTTTATTTCTAAGGCGTGTATTGATGAAGGAATTGTAGTTTAAGGTTGTAAAATACTCTCTGGAATATATCTTCTTGTGTTAATATTTTGTCTTCGGTAAAATTGCTGTAGTTTATAAGTAGAAAGTGCTGATAGGAAGTATGTTTATTACATGTATGTTATATATGTAGTTTAATATAATGACCATTTAGATGCATTTTTTATTTTGTTCACATGCTTATTGTAATGTTTGCAGTTTCAATTTAATTTTTAATCTGACATGAAGTTATGTAATGCTAATTTCAATAGCATTCTATACTTCGTGTAATCTTATTTCATGTTTTTTCATATTTTTCCGATTTATGTGATTTGTCTTTATTATTTATAATTGAATGTATTATTTTGATTGTTAAATGTTATCAGCATGTAGCATTTCAATTTTTGTTTAAAATTTCTTCCTTTTTTGTATAGCACTTATCTTGAATATATTGCTTAGATGCATTTCATTTTTTATTTAACTTTACCCAACTGCCTGGCACTTAGTACTGTGACAGTGCAGTTAGATAATGGAAGCTTTTAGATTTTTCAAGGGCCATTCTTGAAGTATACCTGTTGTATTATCCAACTTGGTCATGTTTTACCATCTGCTTAAACAGATGCACTGGATAATGTAAACCAACGTAGCAGCTCAAAGGTAAAACTAGCATCAGTAATGATTTTTATACTGCATAATTAAGATATTACAGGTAGCTTAAACGTCAGTAGAAACTAAAGAAAAAAATATCATATAGCATTAGGGTCTAAAATATCTCGGTAAAAAATAAAAATCCTCGATGCACAAAAAATCTGGATAATCTGCTTCATCCTCTGTCAGTTTCTCCAAATCCAACCGGTACCTTCTTCGGCTGCATTTACATCAAAATAAATCAATTCAAACATGTTCATACACGCCATTTACATCAAAATAAGTCAATTCAAACATGCTAATACATGCAAATCCAACCAGTACCAGTTGTAACAACCCGGAAATTCTGAGCCAATTTAAATTTTTTATTTTGGCTATTTTAATGGATTTTGAATATTTAAAATGATTTATTTTAAATAATAACGACTAAAAATTTATTTTCGACGAAGTTAGAACGTATAAATTTATTTTAATTATATAACGAGCCTGAAATGGCGCGGTAGTTTGAAAATTCGATTTCTAATTTCAAATGAATATACAGAATTCGTCAGAATTGAACGAAACAAGAAATATTTGAATCTGTTTAACTATATCTTTCTAACGAAGTTGAGAAAATGAGATTTTACTTTATAAATGATAAGATATGTCCAGTTTAAAATTCAGAATAGTCGCTGTGAAATTTATATTTTTTTTAATAATATAAAGGTCTTAAAAATAGCCATTTTGCAAACGACCTCTGTTTTCGACGAAACTAGTTTTGTTAAGACCGTATCATCAATACGAAGCTAGAAATAATTTTTCTGAAATTTTTAGAGTTCGTATGTGGCCCCGGTAAACTGAAATGTGCGTTAAAATCAATATCGATCGTTCTATTTATTTATATTTTAGTTTTGATGAAAACTGATCGAAACGGCCGAATTGGCTCACGATACATATCCCATTGTGTTCGGAATGGGGGTAATTAGCTATGGACGACAGGCGGTGGGTCTCGTTTGGAGATCGAAATTTGAAGTTACTTTTTGGGAGAATAAAATTAAATTAAATAAAATATATTTTTCCCCCTTTTTTCTCTTTAGACCCGGTCAACCCTTGAAGCCCCCTCCCCGTTGTTCGTTCAAATCAGATCGAACCAATGAAAATAAATAAAAAAACAAAAAAACGAAGGCGCGCTGGACTTCGTCGACGTCAACGTCACAGCCACCAGAGGCGCCGCACCTCCGGCGCCGCCACCCACAAGGACCGCCGCTCCTCCCACCCTTCTTCCCTGATCGTTCCCGAACCCCAATCCTCCCCTAATTCGAACCCTAGACCCGAAAGCCACCCCATCGCTCCATCGAGCGCCACCCCTGTGCCGCTTCCACCTCAGGCCGGCCACCCTTCCTCGTCTCCTATCCCCTATCTCTCCTCTTCGCTCCCAAAACCGCCAAGACCCCGAAACAGCCCAAAACAGTAGCACCCCATCGCGAAGCACAGCCGCCAACACCTCAGCCGCCACCACATTTCGATCAGCGGTTTCCCCCCTCTCTGGTACACGAAAAATAGTGAGTTTTATATATATATTAATTTCGTTTTCAGTTTTAAATATAAATATCATTATAAAAATCTGATCTTTAAGGTATATATAGCATAATGATTTTAGCTAAGGAAAAACGTGATTTATAAAATATAAAGTACAGATTTTAAAATGGAATGGTTAGATTTTTATATGATTTTGTTCATATGAAAAATATGATTTTTATTTACAAAAGATATGATTTTTAGTTTAGAAAAGATCTTTTAAAATAGGAAAGTTTACATTTTTTATATAGGAAAGATCAGATTTTGAGTTGGATAAATATTCGATTTTTCTATATATTTGTAAAGCGGGATATAAAGGTGATTTCTATGTAAATGGCTTTGGAATAAAAATACGATTTTTAGTATATAAAAATAGAATTTTTATCTATATAGTAGCGGTGGAAAAATGTGATTTTTATCTTCATAGTGTAGAAATAAAAATATAATTTCTATATAGAAAGTGGTGTTGTAAAAATATAATCTTTATATAAAAGAAATCGTTTTAAAATATGAAGTTAGCGATAAAAATTAGATTTTTACATATGGAGTAGAATATAAAAATGTGATTTTTATATATGTAGTGTATACGGACGACGAAAGTGACAAAAGGCGAACACGATGAAGATTTCCTACATATGAAGAGTCGAGGCGTTTGGTTTAGCTATTCGGTGAGAACTTCTCACTTAAATTTATTTTCTAGTTAGAAATATATACTAGGATGCAGACGGTGCTTAGAAGCACCCAACACCATTGTTTGAAACCCTGTTTGCTTGGTTGATTTGGTTTGGTTGAATTTGGTTTGGTGTGTGAAATGGAATTGATTAGAATGGTATGTGAATGGCGGAGGCCATTATTAGACTGGGGATAAGGCTAGGCCTTGTCCTGTTTCTAGTATCGTGCCGTTATGCTGCCGAAATTTTCTAAAATAAAAAGTGTTTGTTAAAAGTAGTGAAGTGTTAAAATAAATATTTTTAACGTTAAAAATATAATTTTTAACGTGTGAAGGAACGGAATTGATGGTTGATTGTTTATCACTGCTATTATATACATGTGTTGTATGGAATCCATATAAATAACGTTATATGGTAATAGATTGGGCCTCATTCCAATTTAGAAAATAAATATAAATTCATGTGTTGAATAGAATTAAATTCATGTGTTGAAGAATAATATTCATGTGTTGAATAGAGTAAAGATTCATGTGTTGAATAAAATAAATATTCATGTGTTGAATAGAAGAAAATTCATGTGTTGAGTAAAATCTCTAAACGATAAAATTCACATCTTTATTATATATAGAATTAGAAACTAACTGGAAATCAGTTAAGATGAATGGTTTCCTGGGTATTGATCTGATGTTGGTTTCGGCCTTCGGGGTTAATACTTAGGGAATCGTTCCCTTACTAATTTACGGTTAGAAGCTGATTAAGAATCAAACGATAAAAATCACAATATTATCAAAAATATAAAATAACAAGGATAGTCATGTGTTGACAATATTCATGTGTTGAAAATATTTAGGTGTTGAATAAAATATATATTCATGTGTTGAATAAAAGCCGTGTTGATTAGATATGCACCATTTTGACGCGAACGATATTTATATTTATTTTATTCGTTTTATAATGAATATAGAAAAGGAAGTGATTTCAGAATCTAATATTTTGAAAATATTATCATTTATATACTAATGATATAGAATATTCAATTTTGATTTGAATTTGAATATGAAGTTGAAATCGTTTTCAAAACGAAGTTAAAACGAATTATAAAATACGTTTTAAATGGAAATCGACGAAATATATATATATATATATATATATATATATATTAAATGGCCTGAATAGAATGCACCGCACAGCGACCGTTCGCGAATTTCGACCATTGACTTTGAATTGCGATTGCGGGAGATCCGACCGTCGGATTCTCCTAAAACCGGAACCATTAGGTTCGTATCGAAAAGAGCTTTCCAACGAATAGGATAAATTTGAAATCTAATGGTTAGATTTGGAGATACGTCCAAATAAAATTTGGAAAAGGTCGCTGTAAGTGCAGTTCGACGACCGTTTATGGAAATCGACTGTACGGGCCTTGATAAAATTATTAAAAATACTAATAAATTGTGTAAAATCATAATATATGAATTGGAAAGAATTGAAATGAAACATTCCATGTTTGTAAAGATAAAAATGTATTTTTGTCGAAATGAACTAGTTTATAACTAGAATAACTAATAGAATGGAATGTGGATTTGGCTTTATCGTGAACCGTGTTTTAAATGACATTGGTTCTTTAACCCAGTTAAAGACAGGATATGATTTCCCTAGTTATATAATCATTAATATTGATATTTGGAAAGATTAAAACTAAGTAGAGTTTTAATGAATCTTTAATTAGATTAAAAATGATCGAGAATGGAGTATCACCAGTTTTGCTCCAAGCGATAGTTAAATCTTTAATTAGATTTGAACGTGAAATGGTAATTAAATTTACCGATAACACCGTGGTGTTAGATAGGGAGTATCACCAGTTTTGCTCCATGGGATGAATAGGTTGGGATTGGGAAATAAAATAAATAATTACTTCTGTGTGGTTCGCTAATCCCGACTAGTTTGGAAAACCTTAATATGGTTTGATTTAATATCCAAAGGAAGATTAAAGAATAATTTTTAAAGAATTTATCTTTGATAAAATTAATGGGAACCTTTCCCTAAGAATATTCTGAATTGGAATGAGGCGTATGTTGTGTTTGTGTAGCACTTGTTTATAATATACGCGAGTTATTCGGAAAGGCCGGGTTTATACCTATTCTGAATAACTGATTTGACGATATGTCGAAGGTGAAGACGGTGGTTGAAGACCGGGGGTCTTCACATCGTTTGGATGATTCCTGACAATTTTGATTGGGCTGTACACCCAAGAGGAGGGAATAAGTTAGTGATCGTCCAGACGTACTTGGAGATCGACGGATATGCGGGGACCTCACTCCTATATTGGACATATGGGAGGCGGAATAAGGTGCCTCCGGTTTCGTTCAGACCTAGAACGGACTTGTAAATGGATGGTTTGTCTGACGTTGTATTCCTTTATACTGTATTCGTTGATCTCTGCTAAATATATATCTGTTTGTTGGCGGGGAATTTATTCTCTTGCTTTACACCCTTCTCTGAGACGTACGAGCTTAGAGGTTATATATTGACAGAAATCGGTGGTACAGTATGGATTGACAATGTGGCATGCTGAGTTGCATGGATCAAGGCTTCTGTTGAAAAGCAAAGTCTTGTGGTTGATGATCAAAGCACGGCCTGTATGACATAGCTTTGTGTATGGCGTTAATTCGCGAGCCTCACACCTCGGTATGAGTCAAAAACGGGATAAGGACCCAAGGAGAACATGACGTTTCTTTCTAGCTAGAAGTGGCGTCAGTGGTTTTACATGCCCTGACGAGTTTGACTTATGTGGTTGTTGGAATGCGAGGCGCCTCGAATATATGGTCGATAACTGGCATCTATGTGAGCCGACGTACAGACCATTTTATAGGTCCGTTAGGACCGGGAAACGTGTGTTCAGGTATAACTAATCCGCTATGTGTGGACCGACCTTGGAGGTGCCAAGGGATCGCTGTGTGTGATCCCGAGACATTTGCTAGAGTGTCTCGAATCGGAGAGGAGCTTGCCCCTTGCCTCGACTCATGACGGAAATCCAATTTCCAATACGTGACTTTCGGTTTTTGTTGTATTACTAGTATGGCGACATAGTAGGATGGGGTACTATGCCGTCTATGATTTATATTATGATTGAAGTTGTTTTATACACTAGTAATAATATATAATGATTTCGTTTTATATGTATCAAGCATTCTTTGGCTATTATAAGGTAACACCCTATTCTCCGACTTGCGTTGCATTGTGTGATGGGACCTGGGTCTTATAATAGCTTCATTGTTCTTTATTTAGCATTGCGCTGTTTGTTTTATGCACTGGTATTCTTGGGAGGAAACCCGTTCCGTGTTATACGGCGTGGTCCCTTGATTTACCTAACTTTAAAATCAAATATGTATAACTGTTTTAGTTCTCACACCAGTCACATGACTGACCTGGAGTTTCTTGTTTTAACCTAAACTCCGGGTGCCCTTATTTTCCACACGGGCAGCTAGTAGTTTTGGTTTTGCAGATTTATATTCACAGGATCCTGGTTTATAGCTGAAATGATATTCGGAAAGCTCTGTATCCGTGTATTTCTTTCAGTTATGTTTTGTATTATTTTTCCACTACTATGTAAATTATTTAATCTCTGATATTTTCTGATGTATAATTTTTATTCATACTCTTTATATTCTTGTATTCTGATGGAATTAGGGGTGAGTGTTCGGTTTGTTCGGTCGGTTTTGGACTAAAAAATTTCAAACCGAATAAAAACCGAAAATTTTCAAAACTGAACCGAAATAATTTCGGTTAATTCGGTCGGTAACCGAATTAACCGAACTAGAGAGATACGTTATGGGTCAAAGAGTTAATTCGTTCAAAGTGAAACATAAATTTATGTTTGGAGAAATTTTGTTCATTAAATTTTTGTATTTACAATAAATTCATACAAATGCTTTTATATTTATCAGTAAACCAATTATTTAAAGTAAAACTATACAATAAAATTAGATAATACGATAGAAGTTCGGTTAATTTGGTTAAACCGATAACCGAAAAAAATTATTTTACAAACCGAATTTAAACCGATTTAGTTTCAAAACCGAACCGAACCGACCGAAATAAACTGGTTCGGTAGGTTAATTCGGTTCTAACCGAATTTTGCTCACCCCTAGATGGAATTGTTGTAATAAGCAATGAAATGTTTTTCTGTTTATGTTCTGATTTGTCGTGTTCTCAACTCAATCCGTGCTTTCCTTTACGGCGAAGTTCGGGTCGCTTCACCAGTACCATGATTTTTATATTGCATAAGTAAGACTTCACAATCAGTTACATTTCTAACGTGAGATTTAATTTAAATTCCTAATTTAATACATAACGTTTACACAAATGCTATAAAGCCCGAAGCCAGTTTTGTCAAAATGTGCCGAAAGAAGATCGGATGGCTGCTGTAAAGTTTTTCTCCACCTCCACCCATGAATCGCAGGCTTCCCATGATTTTAGGGGCTTTCGCACATTATGACACCCTCTTTTTCGGGCCTCCTATCATTGCTCTAACATTTAATTATGCTAATTAATACGTATATTTGTGCTCTTAATGTAAAGATGCTAGCATACCTAGTTTATGCTCTTGCTCACACTAAATGTCAGTTCTTCAATTTATAGTAATTTTCTCAAATTAATGCAAGCGTTTCTTTTATTTTTAAAAGAACCAATCAATATTTTATTTCCGTTATCAGTAAAAATTTCATTAATTATTGGAACATGTTAGGAAATGTAAATCTCTCACCAACCCCCCCCCCCCCCCATTCAGTTCTATTCAACTCCTCCTCCTTTTGGTGAAATATTTTATGTTGATTAAAAGTGCAAACTACAGACAAATTCATTCCTTACTAAACTCCTTAACAATAGAATTTAAGTGGAAGAAAAGTTATATAAAACTTAAATATAAGTGAATTGCAAATTTAATCATTCCGACCCAATTAATGTTGTTACAAAATTAAAATTGAAATCTACAAATTAGAATTGACATTTGACACATAGTAATTTTACGGGATTTCTTACATTTGACATTTGACACTTAGTACTGTGACACATGGGACACAAACTGTGTGTTTAGATAACTTTCTAAGCTAGACCACTAGTTTTTTCAATGATGTCTGCTCTGTTCTCTCACTCTCAAACAGCTTCTATCTTGTATCAGCCACTCAACACTAAACACGACATAAAATATCATCAAAGATATCTATCTTTAGTGTTAATTTCTGTTAAAACGTCCATTTCAATGTACATCTATCATCCCATACACATGCAACACATTTTCTCTACTTGTTCTTCCTGAGACACTAAGATCAATCATCAATGGGTAAAGAAACCTTGTTCTTGGAAGTTCACGTTGCCGGACAAAGGAAATTCGGTGACATCCTACTACCCACGATCATCACCCAAAACCCATCAGCAGAGCTCGACCTCAACAGACTGATCGAAGCAATAACAACCCAAAAAACATGGTTGGATGAGCTACTTGAAGCAAGTGGTGCAGTTCTTTTAAAAGGATTCCCGGTTCGAACAGCGGTCGAGTTAACAGCATCGTGGACGCTTTCGGGTACGATGAGTATGCCAACATCGGCGGCAATGCGCTAAGAAGATAGGTGGCGAGTCGGGTGTTTATGGCTAATGAAGCTCCATCGGAGGAGAAGATCCATTTCCATCATGAACTTGCTCAGGTTCAGAAATCTCTTTTTCTGCTTCCATGTAGTTGAAATGATTGTCAAGATTCATTGCAGTGCAAGTGTACAGTTATTTAAAATAGCTTAGCTTTTGTTTGTCATTTTATGAAAAGACGTTTGTAAATTCGGGAGTGAAGAGCAAACAATGGGGTGGAAATAGCCGGACCCTTCATAGACGCCATAAAAAACATCAAGAACCGAGTCGTGCTTCAAGCAATAATCGCACCAAACCCATCAGTTATCATCAGCTTTCACCAATTCGTGCAATCAATAAAACCAACCCGATTTGCGGATCTGTTGCACAAAACCAGTGCGAGGCGTTGATGAGTTTGGGTTTGATGAATTGCCTTATGTGGAGGCGCTTCTCCGAGAACCAACGTTGTGGGTTGGGATTTTACTGCTAAGAGCAGTTCCAACCACAAATGGTTGGGAACCATCACTTCAACCACTTCCAGTGGGTCAGTATTGTGACATACCCCAACGCTAGTTGGAATTTAACATGCTTAACCGACCAAGATTTAGCCGGTTAAAATCTTGCAAATTTTGGTCCTACAGATCCTTATCCGTGTGTCTGGTGCAAGGATCTAAACCATTATTCTTAACTGGCTTATTAAAAGCCGGCTAAGCTTCGGTTGTTGGAGCAACCAATCGGTTGCTCCAACACCCTCCAGGGCTGCTGAAGCAACCCTGGTTCATCTGCTGACATCGCCGTTGGGGGTCGGCTGAAAAGCAACTGACCTCCTGTTGGGATGCTCTAACGAGTCCCCACTAGATCAACTTGATCCCTGCTAAATTTGATTTTGCATATTTGATTATCTGTAATTCTGATAAACGTTGAAAAACATATTAAAACTTTAAAAGGGTATGAATTCATGCGGTATCCCTCAACTGCTGTCATTTCTTCAAATATTTGTTGCTAGTCAGTTTGAGTATGTCGGTTAAGTTGGTTATGTTGAAAAGAAAAACTCTCGTTAGCATGTAGAACTAGTATAAAAATCAACTGCTTTTCATTTTTCGTCATCTTAACCATTATTCTATGAACTCAATGTTGTATATAACGGTGTTGTATACACAATTATATGTTTTTTTGTTTGATGATAACAACCAAATATATTTTTATTATAAATGTGTTTGTTACTGTACTGTTATTTCTCATCACAGACAGAATATAATATTCATATTTAAATGGAATACTACTGCATGAGAATTGAAATATTATAACAGTATTTTATTTAAATATAATATTTTATTCAACATTTCAAACAGTACAGAATTTGTAACTCCAATATTTGTACATCATTGAAATACAATACTTTTCAGCTCCTCACTATAATACTCATTTCTACATACATACACTGACACATTCACTGACACTACACACTGTTTTTCATATTCAGTCTTCACTGCTCATTGTCAGTCCAGTCATCACAGTCAGTCCAGTCATCCCTGCTTACCTGTCACACATGAAACAGAAACACACAGTATACTGTAATAGAAATAATACTGAATATATGCAAATATAAATTTTATTTTTTTAAAAATTTTATTTGCCTCAGATTTCTGGTGTGTTTCTCATCATTTTTCATGACTTGATCTGTTTTATAAAAACCATCAATCTGTGTCTAGACAGCTTGTGATATTCACAGTGATACACTGTAAATACCACAAGGCAGACAACATATATATATCAATGCAGGGACAGGAAATCTCTTCTGATGGCTGCATATACACACGTGTATAAATATACACGTGTGCACTGCCTCGCCAATCAGCGAGCAACTGAGGAGTAGCCACATGGACCTGCTCGACTCAGTGCGCAATCAACAATGGGACAGCTCAAAACAAAATGTACAAGTCAAAATCCAACTAGCAAGGAACTTGGTCGAAGCATGTTTCAGCTCAAAATTACAAGTCAAACCAAGTCAAGCATAAACATGTTCAGATTTTTTTAGCAACAGCAAAAAACCATTTTGACTCAAGAAGGTGGTGTACACAGTCAGCAAGTGGTCGAGCAAGCAAAAAGGAATGATCAACATACAATCAAGTGATGTGCATATGAGCAAAATCAAGTTTTGTCGAGTCTGGTGTACAAGTGATCAAGCACATGTACATTGTTTACAAGTGATATGTACAAGGCAGACCACGCTGGGGCAAGTCACTCCAATTCACAAATACCAACGTATATAACAGATATGCAACACTATAGCATTTGGCTCAGCACGACAAACAAGTGACAAAGTGGACAAATCGATGTGAACATGCAATCATATCAATATGGAGGTGCACAAGGCAACTGCACATATATGTGTGCACAGTTTCATTTGTGCTAAGCCAGATTTTCTCAAGTGCAGCATGGTGATAAAATCCAGCGGCAAAGGCTATAACACAAGTGCAACAAGCAAAAGTGGAACAGATGAGAAACATGGTCGAGCCATTCATGTTCATATCAAAGAATTGATCAAATCAGACAGCATATTCAAGTCTACAGCAAAGGGGTTCAACCATATCATGTTTGTTAAGTATACACATATGGGATGTGTTTGAGATGCCAAATAATAATTTATGAAACAGCAAAGCAAACAGCATGGTTTGTTAGACAAGACAAAAGTTTAAATGGAGCATAAAATCATTTCAGATTTCAGCATATACAGAAATTTGTTTGTCAAAGTTTTAATGCCTTGCAGAAATCACCTTCATATTTATGGAAGGAGTTTACTCGGTTTCAAAATGCAGAAATTCATATTTAGCAGGCAATAAATATCTTCTGAAAATGGTATAACCACTCAACAGGTTCTGGCATGAATTTATATCATCCCAGTATCAGTTCGAAGAAAGTAAAAGGAGAAAATCTGTTTTTGGCAAGAGATTATTTGGAAAGTGTTTAAAACACTTGCAGAAATTACACAATCGATTTCAAGACAACATTATTCTCTGCAATGACAAATGGATGAATCAAATATTTTGTTTCCTGTTTTAAATTCAAGACAACAACAATTCCAGGAACCAAAAATGGCAAGTGTTTAATAGTTTCCAGAAATCAGAGGAGAATATATTTGGCAACATTTCTCATTAATGTATATCACGCAAGGGATTTGAAGTTACCCTCAGAAAACATTACAGGGTTCACGGCTTGTAATTCAAAATTCAGAAGAACTTTTTTTTAGGGCAATCAAAGATTCCAGATTCATTGAACATTTAATTCAAGTCCAGGTTCTTTTCAATCGCAGAAACAAACGAGGAAAGCCATAAATCACGCAATTCTTTATCCAACCGAAAAACAAAAGGGGCAAAATCAATTCAAGCCGAGAATCATAAGGGGAAAGTACAAAAATCATCAGCAAGTCATTAAGCGAAATCAGAGAGAGGAATTAAGGATTTTCTAATCCTATTTCAACACCACTCATCACAGGCGTTTAGGTATCGAAACCAAAAAACAATAAAAAGAAGTGAGCAGACAGAATTCAAGAGAACTCACATTTTTTCTTCGAGAGTTTCGATCGCTAATTCCCCAAATCAGAGAAAGCCAAATCGGCCTTGAAGTAAGCAGTAAGAACTCGAAGCACTGGCGAATCAAATCATCAACTGATCGAACAAGATTCAGAGGATTTCAGAAAACCCTAGTTTACAATTCGGCCGCCATATTTTTTTTCATTGCAAGAGGAAAGTGATCGGACTAGATGAAATAAAAGAGGGTGCCACCCTTATCATAAATGGCCGGTCAACTTATGGCTTAAAGGGGAGATTTAAATCTCTTTTTAATCCTAGGGTTTTTTTTTTGTATTGTTTTAATTCTGTCATCTTTGTAAACAAACGAACAGTTTCTAGGTCTGTAAAATCTAGGAGAGGAATCAGTCAGGGTATTGACTAACAGTTTCAGAGTCTGTAAAATCTGAGTTACGGATTACAGGGTTGTGATTCGGGGAAATCTGATCGAGGGGATATCGATCAGTCTACGGTTTTGAGCGTAGGGTTAGAATAGGAGCAGGGTTTGCGAGTGTACATGGTCTTGTATGCAGGAGCTGTTCTATCACCTAGTAGAAACCTTAGAAATGCAGCAGTAGGCAGGGTTTTGCCGAAGCTGGGTATATCTGTGTGTGATTTATTTTCTGTATTTCTGTTTCTGCTATATTCTGTGATCTGTTTATTATTTTAATATCCTGTCAGTTTTTCCATTCTGTTTAAAAACTGTGAAAAACCCTATTCACCCCCCCTCTAGGGTTATTCTAGATCCAACACTCAAGTCATTGTAAATGTAATATGTACAATATTTCTTTTTCAAATATGGATGGGACATGTATTTAATGTATTACAATATAGAGAAAAGGTAGTCGCATACCTAATTTAATATTTTCAAGAAATTGATAAACAGCTACCCACATTTCCTTCAAAAATATTCTTTTGTGAGGAGGAGCCAAGAAGTGGTGGGGAAACTCCAATAGTTCTAAGCCATCATATCTACAATATAATGAAAGACAAGTACCCAGAATTTGTTGCAAAATTAGAACAATTTGGTCTGATTTATGTGATAATACTCGGCGAAGAGGAAGATCCTTCTTCTCCTATAGGTCGAGGATGGCATTCTACATTCCTTACCAATGACAAAAGCATTGCAGAAGAAAGGTACATTGTTAAGTTCTACTAGTGGTAAAGTGATGTTTCAACCATTTCTTCTTATATCGTTGAAAAGTGTTTATGCTAAATCTGCTTGCACCCTAGAAGTAAGCCTGAAAGTTATTTCTCTTCGTTATTCACTGCAACCCTTTTATTTTGGTTAGTTTATATACTTCAAACCATGCAAACTAATTTTACAGGGCGGCTAAGCTAGGAATGAAGCTAGAATGGATGGAAAACGGTGTAAGAATATTAATTGGACCTATCCCCGCCATTAAATATGACGAAACTCGTGACCGTAAGATATGGTTCAACACCATGGTTGCCGCTTATACAGGGTGGAAAGACTCTAGAAATGACCCTAAAAAGCAGTTACTTTTCGGGATGGAACCCCTTTGCCTTGTGAAATTGTAGAAGACTGCTTAAAAGTACTCGATGAAGAATCGGTTGCTATACCTTGGAAGCAAGGTGATGTTCTTTTGATCGATAATTTGGCTATGATGCATTCAAGAAAATCTTTTGAGCCTCCTCGTCGAATTCTTGCTTCGCTTTGTGTATAATTTTATTTCTGAGGTGTGTATTGATGAAGGAATTGTAGTTTAAGGTTATAAAATACTCTCTGGAATATATCTTCTTGTGTTAATATTTTGTCTTCAGTAAAATGGCTGTAGTTTATAAGTAGAAAGTGCTGATAGGAAGTATGTTTATTACATGTATGTTATGTGTATATATATATATATATAGTTTCATATAATGACCATTTAGATGCATTTTTTATTTTGTTCACATGCTCATTGTTATGTTTGCAGTTTCAATTTAATTTTTAATCTGACATGGCATGCTAGTCTTTTATTTGTTATGGTAAGTTATGTAATGCCAATTTCAATAGCATTTTATTCTCCGTGTAATTTTATTTCATGTTTTTGCATATTTTTCCGATTTATGTGAGTTGTCTTTATTGTTTAATTGAATGTATTATTTGATTGCTAAATGTTACCTACATGTAGCATTTCATTTTTTATTTAACATTTCTTCCTTTTTTGTATGGAATTTATCTTGAATATATTTCTTAAATGCATTTCATTTTTTATTTAACTTTTAAAAAAAATCCAACTGCTTGACACTCAGTACTGTGACAAACAGTGCAGTTAGATAATGGATGCTTTTGGATTTTTCAAGGGCCATTCTTGAAGTATGCCTGTTTTATTATCTAACTTGGTCGTGTTATACCACATGCTTAAACAGATGCTCTGGATAATAAACCAAAGTAGTAGCTCAAAGGCAAAACTAGCATCAGTAATGATTTTTATACTGCATAATTAAAATGTTATAGGTAGGTTAGACGTCTATAGAAACTAAAAAATAAGGCATTTTTATTCGCACTCCTTTTTTAATTAAAAGATACACATTTTAAGGGTACTTAATGCTTGTTAATTTTTTTTAAGGAGTAACACAAATAATTATTTCAGGTTATCATTTTATCCTTGCCTCGAAAAGACGCGCACATTAAACCAAGAAAAATTTCCATTCGAACAACCCCTTCGTATTCCCTCCCAAATCATACGAAAGCCATTTTCATCACCTAGAATGTAAAGTCGCAACTATATTCTTCCATAATCGGCTGAAAGATGGTACGATTCAACCATACGTCGAGGAAGACAATGGAAAGCACACCGGCAGTAGAGCGCGCCTACAATAGGTGAGTTTAAGGATGTTTAATTTGTTAATTTTGTTCATGAAATTGGTTGGTTAGGCTAGTTACTGTCTTATTAGCGAGATTGTTGGAGAAGAAGGTGATTTCGTGTGGTTTTAAATTACGGTTTTTGAGTAGTTGGAGAAGAAGGGGATTTCGTGTGGTTTTAAATTACGGTTTTAGAGTAGTTGGAGAAGAAGGGAAATTTAGTTGGTAGGATTAAAATTGGTAACTAATAAACGAAATTCCCTAGCTGTCTTCAGTTGATTTTAAAGATATGTACTTGCTTTTTTAGTAAATTGTGGTAAAAACATATCCATTTGAAGTCGTACAGTAGTCATCGTGTTATTTAATTGCTTTCGGCAATCTGTAGCCGTTTTACATATACGATATTATTATGAACGGCAAAATGGTGTCACATATAGTTGAATTATATGGTAAGTATTTGTCAACTTTGGTTTTATAATACGGCTTCCATATGGCGAAAAGCTTGATATATATATATATATATATATATATATATATATATTATATGTGTGTGTGTGTGACATTTCAAAATGGCAACACTAGACCGTTTTTGGTTTGTAAGTTTGAACTTCTGCTGCCTTTTTTTGCTGGTGTCATATATCACTGACTATAGTGTAAATCAAAATAATACGTGTAGATTTAAGCTATTGCCATGTACATATATATATATATATATATATATATATATATATATATATACATTTTGTTCATAATTTAAGTATCTAAACCGGGTTATATAAGTTTGTATGTTTGCAGAAAACAGGGTGAAGCTTGGTCCTCTCGTCTACGGCCTATGGAGTCAAATAGAAGGAAACTTGCAACCGAACGACAAAAGGAATTACAAGAGCAAAAACAAAAGAAACAGTAGCATTCGAAGGCTTAGAATATGGATTGGGGGAAGTTCAAGTGAAAGTGGTGGTTCTGATGCGGAGGAAAGTACTTGTTATGGTAATGAAGGCCAACAATAAGACGTACATGTAGAGGAGGAAGAGGGTGATGAAGGCAAAAGTGGGGAGGAGAGAGTAGATGGAGATGATCGTGATGATGACGATGAGTGAGATGACCGTGAAGATGTTGAGTACGATGAAGGCTCCGATGACGACGAGTATGAGGACATTTGTGAAGAAGAAGAAATACCGGAGGAAGAAACATTGACAAGTGTGGAAAAGAGCAAAAAACAAAGAATGAAGTAAGTAAGTCATACCGATTATGATTCTTCCCTTGAACATAGTAGTGAAGAATATGTAGTAGAAGAAGAGGTGCAGAACTTGAAAAGACAAGGAGTATTAAAAAAGACAAGCAACCACATAACGAATCTTCCCCTTAACCAGCAAAAATCGATGATCAACCTGAGTTACTATTTGCATACAAATACCATATCGCTCGTAAAATGTGGAACAGTAATGGAAGTTATTTTTTGGGTACATTGTTCGTAGACTTCTTACTTTAGATATAATGATAACCGTATTTGTACATATGTGTATAATGTAGAAACTACGAGGAGTAGCAAGGCTTGTAAAAGCCATAGTCATGTCAGCACACAACGATTGTGGGATACAGAAAGGAATGTTCTTTTGTTAAAAATGTTGTAGTTCAGTCAGGACTACATCGTTTTGTGCTACATGATCATGTGAAATTAGACATAGTTTTGATCAACACATTTGTTGAAAGATTTTATCCATAGACAAACACATTTCATCCACCTTTTGGTGAGTTGGGAATACCTATCGATGAAGTTGTGCACATCACTGGCCTTCCAGCCGAAGGAAGAGCAGTCATAGATTCGCTTGGTGGCTCTAGGGGAATAAGTTATAATGATGTGTACCAACTATTGGAGGAATGTTTTGGGTTTGGCAAACCAACTTCTATTCTGGTGTTGGGAGGAGATAAAAAAATTAAGTTCGAATGGTTAAGAACTCAGTTTGAGGGATCAAAGGAGAATGATAGTGGGAAACGGAAGATGCAGTGCGCCAGAGCATACCTTCTATATATGATTGGATCTTTAGTATGTCTTGAAAAGTCTGGTAATAAGGTGTCGGTTCATTTTCTACAATGTTTGAAGCATGTAAAAGAAGTTGGTACATATTCTTGGGCCACAGATTGTTTGAGTTGGTTATTGCGTAATGTAGGCCTAACTACTCGGTGTGATGTTCATTAGATGATTGGATGCATGACATTACTGCAGGTACATATTGCAAACCTTTTTTAGTTTAATATGATATAAATTTCTATGGCTCAAATGCTCAGTTGTACATATTTTACTTGTTTGCAAGTTTAGATATTTGAACATTTTCCTAGTCTTAGATGACATAGCCGTTGTATTGGTGTAGCTGACAGTGATATCCGAGTTGCGTTCTATTTTACGAACAATAGGGTATGAATTTAGCCACTGACTTGGTGATGCGTAGAGAAAGAATTGATGATTTGAAAAGCAATGACATTACTTGGGACTGTTTTAAAGGAAAAAGAGATTTATTCCTGTTTCCGCAGTGTTCTTTGTATAATGGACCGGTGATCTGTTTTGAAACTTAAGGATTATATATTTTCCGAAGATTTCTACGCCAATTTGGATATGTTCAGCCCATCCCCACCAGTCCATTCACGCTTAATAAGAAGAAGTTTAAATATTCGACTCATGAATTTAAAGCCACGTACTACAATGTTAGGCAATTTGGCTAGAGCGAATGGAGAAATCATCTCTTAAATGAAACGTTAACATCAAAAGTAGTTGTTCATTCTTGGGACTGTGAAGATAAATACATGCAGTGGTACCATAAAGCTTCCCATCCGGACTGTGAAGATAACTACATGCAGTGGTACCGGAAAGCTTCTCATCCTGTCATGTTTAATCCAATGAAAAGAATAACCGAACTGCACCATGACATTGATGAAAAGTCTCTTCTTATTCATATTATAAGTTTGGTGTACATGTACTTTTAATATCGTTTGACTGAATGCGTGTTATGCTTACTTAATTTTCACTTTCAAAAACTTCGTCTTCGACAAGTTGCTGATATTCTCTGGGCTTGCGGACCTAGCGAGTCAGTCGATCAAGCGATACAAATTGTCGAGCGAATATAAGAACCTGAGCCTTCTGAGTTGTATGGGGAGCAATTGGCTGCTGATGAAGGTAATGCCGACGTTGAGCCCGCAAAAGGTAAAGGAAATCAAAGGCGTGGGAAGAAAGATGCAGCAAAAAAGAAGAAACTTATTGCAAAAAATAAGTAGTTTGACTTGTTATTGGTTGTTCTATTTTATTTTGTTCAATGTGCACGTCGGATATGTCCTATTTTGGTTTAAACATTGTGCTTGGTGTTTGTGGTGGATGTAATATTTTGCTTGGTAATGTAGTTTGTGGACGTTATCTTACACTTTGAATGAGTTGTGTTTATGATCTGATAGAATGGTTTGTTTAATCTTTGAATGAATTTCTTGTTTCAGTTTGGACTTTGAATGTAATGTTTGTTTAAAGTTTGAAATGGTTTTCTTTGTTCAGGCAGTATGCCATTTCCAATTTATATCAATTAAAACGGTGAAATGTTATTGTATTATAAGTGTGTTACTACTGTTAGGTTTTTGGTGATACAATATTCCATATTTATGTAGATCTTGGATATATTTGAGTCTATATGGAATTATGACTCAAATTCATTGCCTATTTTATGGGTTCCTACATTTTGAAGATTGATTAATTACATCTTTTAAAGATATTGGTAGATTTTATGGAGTAATTAGTTGCCTCTTTTATTGCATTAGAAGAGGCAACAAATTATCTACATGGGAAGACTTATGGAATTATTCAATGGCCTCTTAAAGAAGATATTTTGTCAATCCTATTATAAATAGGCATTATATTGTTCATTATATGTATGCGGGAGAAAAGGTCTATTCTCTTTAGGTTTTAGGATTTGAGATATCTTCTCAATTTTTGTGTTTCTTGTAATTTTTGGTGGTTTAATAAAATTTTTGTTTTGGTGGAATAATTTTATCATTAATTTTTTCTTTACTTCTTATCTATTCTAAAATCTAATTGTGTAGAGATCCTAAAATCACTACAATTGGTATCGGAGCCAGATTACACAAATTTTTTAAAGAGAGTTTGATTATGGAGAAGATAAGTATAGAAAAACTTAATGGTAGAAATTGTGGGTTATGGAAGGCAAAAATGGAGGATTTTCTATATCTCAATGATCTTCACCAACCATTGGAGAACAGTGGAGAGAAACTACTAATGTATCTAAAGAAAAGTGGGAAACTTTAGATAAGAATGCTGCAACGGCTATTCGTTGTTTTCTAGAGAATACAGTGTTTCATATTGTTGCTAGTGAAACATCTGCTTTTGGAATTTGGAAGAAATTAGAAGGAATCCATGCAAAAAACTCTGCAACAAACAAGGCACTTCTAATGAGAAGGTGGGTCGATTGGAGAGCATCTCAATGACTTCCAAGCAATTGTAAATCAATTGGCAGTTGTCAATTACAGTGCAGATGATGAGACACAAGCTTTGATATTGATGAGTTCTTTACCAGAAAGTTGGGAAACACTTGTTATTGCATTAAACAACTCAAATTCAGATGGAGTTGTTTCAATGGGATTGGTGGTTAGTAGTCTTCTTAATGAGGAGATGCGAAGGATGAATCTAATGGAAGACAAAGAGAAAGAGGAAACTGGAAATCTAATTGGAGAGGTGCATTTTGCAAGGAGGAGCAACCTACCAAACAAAGAAAGGAGCCAAAATAGACCAAATACGGAGAGGGATTTCATTTGCTATTATTGTGAAAAACATGGCCATCAACTCTGATTTTGCAACAACCTTAAGAGGGACAAAGAAAGAATGAAAGCACTGGAAGAGGACAAAGACAAACTTGATGAAGGAAATGATGATGAGGTAAACTTTGGAATTAGAAATGATATTCTATGTGTTTATGAAAGAAATGAAAATGGATGGGTACTTGATACGGGTGCATGTTTCCATATATGCCGCCAAAAGGGAGCATTCACTGATTATAAGGAGCAAAATAGCAAAGTGGAAACTGCTAATGGTGGAGACTTACATGTTAAGCGGATAGGTTCAGTTAGGTTGAAGATGCACGATGGAAGGGTGGTGAAGCTTACAGGAGTTAGGCATGTCTCGGAAATTACGAAGAATCTTATTTCTGTGGGACAGTTGGAGGCTAATGGTTGTAACTTTGCAACTCGGGGTGGAGTTACAAGAGTTTGGAAGGGTAATAAGGAGGTGCTACTTGCAAAAAGAGGAAGTAATAATGTATGCAAATTGCTTGGGAAAACGATAGAGAATGAAGGAACTTCCCAAAATGGTGGTGAAAATTCAAATTTGTCAAAATCAAGTTGGAGCCAGCAACAGAAAGCTGCGAAGACCATATGGAGGCCATTGTGGTATTACAAGCAGTTCTGATTTGTTGACATGCATATCTAGTTTGGAGCATGCATTGTTTTTTGTTGGTGATTTGATTCGGTTCTAGGTGGAGCTTGGATGACATATATGAAATATAGTATCAAGGTGGAGATTGTTAGGTTTTTGGTGATACAATATTCCATATTTATATAGATCTTGGATATATTTGAGTCTATATGGAATTATAACTCAAATTCATTGCCTATTTTATGGGTTCCTACATTTTGAAGATTGATTAATTGCATCTTTTAAAGATATTGGTAGATTTTATGGAGTAATTAGTTGCCTCTTTTATTGCATTAGAAAAGGCAACAAATTATCTACATGGGAAGACTTATGGAATTATTTAATGGGTCCGTTTGTCACAGGTCCCTATTAAGTTTCAAAATTAGGCTCACATCCGGTCCAACTTTTCATGTAAATTAGGTCCCTATTTTTCAAAAACATATAAAAAAATAAAAAAAATCACGTAAATTCATTATTAAATAAAACACGTTCACGCCAAAAAATTCAGGTGAAAAAACAATAAAAAACCACGTCAAACCCCAAAATAACACAAAACGGCGAAACAGCAGGTTTTTGCATCAAAAGATGCACATATTCGTACATAGTTGCATACATTCATGCTTATATTTCAGTGTTGCGCCAAACTGCAGTATAAATGCATACATATATGCAGCAAAACACCAATATATGCATCGTTTTATGCATATATTCAAATTTGTCCTGTTTTTCAACCATTCACCATTTTCAGACATTGTTGCACACATTTATGCTCTCATACAGAATACATGCATACATTCATGCGCAAAATCAGAAGCCATCGCCCCTTCTAACTTTGTTGCACATATGTATGCATATATACAGAATAGTTGCATTCATGTATGCAAATATTCGCAACACTTGCGCAACACTTGAATCTCAGTTCAACTTTGTATGCATACATGTATGCAGTTTATTGGTAATAGTTGCATACATATATGCGTATATTGGTCCAGATTTTCAACAAAAATACTATATGAATATATGCATGAATGTATGCTACTATTGGCAATAGTTGCACTTCTTTATGCAATTTTTTTTGTTTTTGGCGAATGCTTCTGAGAATATTTCCTATTTTTTGAATTTTTTTTTTTTAGTGACTGGCGCATTTTTTTGGATCCAAAATGGCAAAATACGTAACATGGCATGGAAGGAGCGAAAGTAAGAAAAAAAAGAGGGCGGCAGCTAAAAACAGGGGGCGGAAACGTAAGTAAACTTTGGGGGGGACGTGCGCTGCATTTAAAACATAAATGGGGACCTTAGCCTAATTTCCACTTATTTAATGGCCTCTTAAAGAAGATATTTTGTCAATCCTATTATAAATAGGCATTATATTGTTCATTATATGTATGCGGGAGAAAAGGTCTATTCTCTTTAGGTTTTAGGATTTGAGATATCTTCTCAATTTTTGTGTTTCTTGTAATTTTTGGTGGTTTAATAAAAATTTTGTTTTGGTGGAATAATTTTATCATTAATTTTTTCTTCACTTCCTATCTCTTCTAAAATCTAATTGTGTAGAGATCCTAAAATCACTACAAATATTTCACCGATTTATATTATAAAAATCGGCCTTATCCTACCGCCTGCTAAAGTTTTAAAAACAATCAGTCCATCCCGATACTTTTCGAAATAAACCCACCATTTACTTTATATAAAAACGACAGAACACCACCGTAAATGAATCCGGGTTCTAACATAATGTACAAAATGGCGATATCTCACCATTTTAAATATTAAAAATCGGTAGTAAACTACAGTCTTCTCAAGTTTAAAAACAATAAGTCCATCCCGAGACTTTTCGAAATAAATTCACCGTTTAATTTATATAAAAACGACATAACACCACCTAAAATGAATCTGGGTACTAACATAATGTATAAAACGGCGATCTCACTGTTTTAAATATTAAATATCGGTAGTAACCTAGAGCCTGCTCAAGTTTAAAAACAATAAGTCTATCCCGAGACTTTCGAAGTTTAATCGTTATTAATATATTTTTAAATGGTAGAATACCACCAAAAAAGAAACTGGGTAGTTGTTATGTAACGACGGTCGGAACAAATCCCTCCTTCCTTCCACGCATATGAACTGGCATACAACTCCCATAAAACAAAAGGAATCCCTGTTGTTACGTGCATACCAACTCATATTTGTACTCAATTCCTTCAATTTATTCTGTGATGTGGGACTATTGTATCCAAACCATCATTCCTCCTTAAGAACATGCGAGGCAATCCTAACAGTCTCCCCCTTGACTCGCATCCTACGAGTATCTTTAAGAGCACTGCCTTGCCTGCATGGCCCATTCCGAACCTTCGGCTCCGATACCACTGTTATGTATCGACGGTCGGAACAAAGCCCCCTTCCTTGCATGCATATGAACTGGCACACAACTCCCATATAACAAAAGGAATCCATGTTGTTACGTGCATACCAACTCATATTTGTACTCAAATCCTTCAGTTTATTTCGTTATGTGGGACTATTGTATCCAAACCATCATTCCTCCTTAAGAACATGTGAGGCAATCCTAACAGTGAACCCATAAAATAGGCAATGAATTTGAGTCATAATTCCATATAGACTCAAATATATCCAAGATCTGCATAAATATGGAATATTGTATCACCAAAAACCTAACAATATTGTCATATTTGAAGTATGGATTTTACCCAGATTTTTTTTCGTTGGTGTTCTACCGTTTATAAATTAATTAAATGGTGGGTTTATTTCGTAAAGTCTCGGGATGGACTTATTATTTTTAAACTTGAGCAGGCGGTGGTGTTTTGCCATTTAGATATAATGTAATCGGTCATTTAATGTCGAAAAGTTTCAGAATGGAAATATATTTGTTGAACATGTACAGTCGGTAATGAAATACCGATTTCAGGCAATAAAAACGGTAGTATTCTTCCATGTTATATGAAAACCTATGCCAATTATTTTAAAAACTATGT
Organism: Allium sativum; assembly: GCA_030737875.1. NCBI lineage: Eukaryota > Viridiplantae > Streptophyta > Magnoliopsida > Asparagales > Amaryllidaceae > Allium > Allium sativum. Next base: position 36,691,176 of record CM060922.1, read on the forward strand.
TATGTCGTTTACTTGTCTGAAATAGAACATTAAAGTTAATTTTTACCTTATATAAATAACATGTTGAACATAACAAAACACGATACACTACATTACAACTGCAGTAAATAATATGATGAACATAACAAAACACGATACCTTCCATTACAACTGAAGTAAATACCATGTTGAACATAACAAAATAGGATACCACACAATAAAAATCCAATAAATAACATGTTGAACATAACAAAACACGATACCTTCCATTTTAACTTCAGTAAGTAACATGTTGAACATAACAAAACATTATACCACACATTGAAACTCAAAGTATATGCTCAAAACTCTTATGCTCCCAAGTCATAGTATATGGTCACAACTCAAAGTATATGCTCGCAAATCAAGAGTGTTGACGTTAGCTTCAATACCCCCATCCTCTTCACATAGCACGAACCTAGAAATTCTTTCCGCGTATGAGTTGACCCAATCTTCATCATTGATATTGTATATTCAATGGAAGTACGAAAATAAAGGGGTAGAAAGTAAACGAGAGTTCGACTGTAGCTTAACACCAACAAAACGTGAGTTGTTTACGTATCCCATAACGACCATCCTGTGCATGTTTAACAAGGTTACACGTATTGTGGTAGGAACAAACATACAACTCATATTTTTACTTAGCAAGACAACAGTAGGGCCAAAAGTTTCAGGAATTATAAATCCGGATTCAGGCATTTGCATCCATCCACTTAACCCATTTGTGTTATCACATTGTATCCTCGTCTCTATTTATTCAAAGCCATATTTATCCCTCATAGCTTTGTGCATATTAGACTGAAACATTAAATTATCAATCATGGCCTCTCGTACGAACTTACAAAGATTTTCCGCTCTTCGATTATGGATATTTACTTGATTGACCACGACCCAGTAGCTACAATTACCGTCATTAGGCATGTCATCTATACGAGTTATATACGGATGCACACATCTGGGCATTTGTAATAAATAAGTATGGTCAACCTCATTGCTTTTCGTAACCTTAGTCTCCATGCCAAGCTTATTTAAGTACCGACCAACTAGAGTAAGATTTGAGCTAGAAGATAACGACGCTTTCACATTCCCAAAGTAAGACAGATCTCGTTTAGTGGATTTATCCTTTTTTGACGGTCTTTCCTTTTTTATAGTCGCAACAGGGGTTCTAAAATGTTGGTTAACTGAGGAAAAGCTATCAATTTCAGATCTTCTTTAAAAACAAGTCTCACAATATTCATAGCATCGTCATACCTACATTTAATGCTTGTGATTCAGGTAAGTTCATAAAATCAAGAGTGAAACGACTCAACTTAGTAGTAGTACATGACAGTTGTTTTTAATAACAATCTACATCACTTAGAGGAATAAAGTCGTGTGAGTGTCTGAAGTCTGTCAACATATGTGCACATGGTAAACCGTTAACTTTCCAAAAAATAAAATGACAATTATCAATACTCATGCCAATATTTGAAATGCTACTTACTTTGGTTAGCAATAAATCAAGTGCTCTGTGAGATACAAATCCCAGTAAATCTTTAAACATGTTCAACACAAAATCTATGTAGTGTCCTAGATGAAATCGTTTCAAACACTGCTTCAATTGCTACTAATTTATTTTCACAACAAGAATGTGCGCTATTCCAACACAGTATGAAACTACCTGCAGCTGAGTCAAAATACAGTTTAAGACGATGGCATGCACTTTCAACTATGCTAGTTGAAACGTTGTCAAAGTGTTTCACTTCATTGGTCCAAGCCAATACAAACATCTCTTTATATTTGATAAGCCAGTTTTTCATTACATAGTTTACTGATTTTTTTGCTTGACAAGCGATGCATCTTGAAAAGCGTTTAGGTTTCGATGATACTCTTCTTCAAACAATGAATTTATGACATTTGTCCCGCCTTAAAAAAAGTTTGTATTCTTTCTTCCCTTCCTTATCGTCTAATACAACCTCTTTATCCCCAATCATGACCCGTTTCTTTTTTATAAAATTAGGTTTGCAATTCGCTTGAACATTTCTGGAGATATGTCATGCACAACGAATGTGCCAAGATGATGGAAACACACTAGCAATTGCATTGGCAAGAGCAATTTCAGTGTCCGTAATGATAACAGATGGAATTTCTTTATTTCGATAGCATTTTTTAACACACTCCAAAGCCATATATATGATTCAGTAGTCTCACGACTAGTAAAAGCTAACGCAACAGTACACAATGCCACCGTTAATGTTTGCGGAACCATATGAAAACAAGGTAACTTATAGCTTTTTCTCTTGAATGTGCAATCCAAAAACAGAATTCGGTAAAAACATTGAGCAAGTACAACACATTTCGGACGACTGAAGAATAAATCAGCAACTTCATTAGTGGCAGCATCAACTCTATAGTGCATAGAATATTAATGACTATAAGCAAACTTCATAAATTGTTGCATAGTCGATCTACTTCTTGTATTAACAAGTTTTTGCTTCACTTTTGCATTGTACACATTTCTTATTTTAGATTTGTTCTCGGGGTTGTCGATTTTAATAGCAGTAAGTATATTCCGTAGCTTAACACCACTATTTGTCATTGTCTCTACGATCTTCACTTCATTGACTTTTAAACGTGCAACATAGGGATGCCCGGTAAATACATTAGCAAGATTGTGATGTCCATTCTTCACTTTCAAAATCCACTTTCCACCTTCTACACAATGTGCCCTTAATTCAAATGGACATTCACATTTCCTACTCGCCATTCTTCGTCTTTTCTTGTCGGTTTTAGGAATATACCCCTTCGCCTTATGATTGAAAAACTTTCCGCTTCTGTCACACACAAGGACCGTCCATGATCATTTTCCATCATTTACCAAATTTCGCACTTTGCTTCTTTTTATAACAATGACAGAGTTCATGCTAATTCCACACTCCCTACACCATTCTCGTATGATTTCTCTTGAATTGAACAACTATATCAACAAACAAATACAACGCTCAGAAAAAACTAATACACAAGTAAAAATACACTTTCATACCTCATTAGTAGTGAAATAAGAAATTAAATTGGGGTACTCGCAAAGCGATAAGTTCAGTTCACTATTTTCATTGTTATTTGCATCATCTTTTTCCGCTTCCATACAATCATCTCTCACTTTATCACCATCTGTGTCAATAAAACGTTCAGAAACTATTGCATATTTTTGCTCATCTACTTCATTGGAAAAGTCATTTGAAGTATCCTGCTATGGAATGGAACATTACATCTCCATGTTATGTAAAAAAATATCAAAAAAATATATTAAAATGGTCTCAATTTGCCATTTATTTGCTTACGAAATGGTACTATGCTTCCGTTTATCACTTTCTTTGTTCCGAACTTGGAGCCAACATAAAAACGGTACGACCCTACTTTTTTTTGTAAAACTGCTCCATAACGAGACTTTCCATGTTCCACGATATTTGCATCAATTCAACTTTGCAATTCTAAAAATAAAATTTGTTCAAATTGATCAACATGTGCAAAAATTTCATTTTGTTGAGTAGAAATCATATTATCTTCATCCTCCAGGATAGAATTAGGGTTAGGATCCACTGACCTATTTGTTTTTTATGCAGATAATAAAAAATGTTAACTGTATTAGGTAGCTAGGGTGATTAATTGTCCATGGGTAAATTGGTCTAGCAATTAATTTTGGTTAACGGGGGTTTTGTGGCAAATGTTCTCCTCTTAAAATTTTAAAAAACGGAAATTTGCGTCACAACTTAGCCAAAAAGGGAGTGCGAATAATTTTTGTGTTAAATATTCAATTCTTGTTGAATAATATAATTGTCTATACATCTTGCTTCCTTAAAATAGATAATAAGGTCTCTTAGGAAAATTAATTTTATAACTCAACATCCAACTCGATATTACAACTGAAAAAATTGCTTTATGAACATTTAGTTTGAAAAAAAGAAAATAAATTACAATTTTCTAAATGTCAAACTAGTTGCCAGCTATTTAGGAGACAAAAATTTTTGAATACAAAATAAATTTTATTTTATTTTTCAATAATAATAATGAATTGTAGAAAAAAACATTTGAAGTAGAATCTTTTTGGAAAATAAATCAGCGCACACATAATCTAAATATATGGAATCAAATCAATAAACTTGAACATAATTAAAATTTATAGCTATGTATGCATGGTCAATTAATTTTTGAAAATGATTGAAAACACGAGCATTAAAAGTTCAATCAGTAGAGCATGTATTGAATGATGCTCATTATGAGCAAATAGCGCCGTCATAAGTGTTTAAACCCAAAAAAAGGTTCCATTTATGTATTAGAAGACTATTATTTTTTAAGATGACTAGAAAAGAACCTTTAATAACTCAAAGATGCATATAATTAATTTTTCATTTCATTATCTAACATAAATGCAAATTTTATGGCATCTCAGTAACGAAATACACTTTTAATTCCATGCACTGATGTATCTTAATTTCGAGGTTGAAATTACATGTCTCTAATCTCTTCGAATATTTAAATCAGCACAAAACAAATCTATGATTTCTGGAAAACATGCTACGGATGATAAAAGTGAATACTAACACAAGCTTCATTGATTGATAATTATAATAGGCTATTATTATAGTTTTGGAAAACAGATAATGCCATATAATATATACTTGAATCCCGATAGCCTAATTAACTACTAATAAAAAATTTGAATTTCAAATTTATACTCTAAAAATGTCACAAGTTACTGTTACTTATTTTGTTGTGTTAAACATACTGCTATCAAGTTGAACCGTAGTTGCAGATAGACTATATTGCATTGGGTTATTAGTTTTCCAGTACAAAAAGGGATCTAAGCACTTTAGTTGAAATGCTAAAAAGTAAATATGATAAAATACTTCCTAGCATATACCACTCTACACACATTAACACATATAATTAGGAATCAGAAAAAGGAACTGTAACAACCTGGAATTTCAAAACCAATTTAAAAATTATTTTTGATAATATTTTACGCGAAAATACGATTAAATTTCAAAAATCGATCATTTTTAAGCAGATTTGATCAGTTTACAAAGGAACATTATTGAGATGACCTCGGAATTCAATGAAACTTTTTTGTTGAATTCGTAGCATCAAATAATGGTAGAATTCTAAATTTCATAACTTTTGGAGCTAGCGTGTAGGCGTGCGAGAATAAAACATACGCTAAAACTGCATATTGTGTAACACCCCACCTCCGCCAGGGTGGCTCTTGCAAGCACTCTGACTTCGGAGGGGTGTTTGAACCGGGTAAACATGCATAGTGATATATCAAGGCAGAACAAGAACATATGTATATATGAAAACAGAGTAAATAAGATAAGTAAAACAGCGGAAGATTTCAAACCATTTCAAAACCAGTCTAGTACAACATAATGTCAACTTTCCAAATAAACAAGTTGTAACGGCTGGAAATTTTCGACTCCTCGAGAGTCGAAAATTCCGAGACGTTAGTGAAAGAAATTAGAAGGTGAGAAAGAAAAGATAGAACTAATAGAATAGAAGAAGAACATCAGAATCATCAGAGTAACACGAATCTCACAACGGAACGAATAACATATAATATATAACATAGCTTTGAAGTAAACATTTTTATATATATATATATATATATATATACACACACAATAGCACTTATCAGAGTACAACACTTACAACACAGCGGAAATAACTATAGTTATAGAATCTTGCAGCCTCCTGCTCCAAGCTCTCCAAGTATATCTGTAAATCCCGACTACTTGATCGCCCGTACAAATTTAGGAACCCAAGAGTTTAGGGAAAACAACAAAGTAAACTCCGGGTCAGTCATGGGACTGGTGTGAGTAAAATAGTTTAAAACAGGTATATGATATCTCATAAGACCACGCCGTGAATACGGAACGGGTTTTTCCTTATGAGTATCTAAACAACTTTGACAAGCAATATCATTGTGATATTATAATAATGTCTAAGTACAAATATGTATCAATCTAGCAGAAACGCTTGCATCTCACGTTCTACATACATAGTAAAAATCATAAATCGCAGGGCGCTTGACGGAGAATGGATTCCAACAGACAAGATATGGGAGCACCTTCTGAATAGTGTACTCTAGAGGTGATACACTCAGGGTTCACCAAGAACGTCTTGCAGCCCGGCCACACATGACCGCTCACTCATTTAGCTTGAGTGTCGCGAATATATTGCCACCACGGTTATAGGCCATCAAACCGTCATCCGAAGATACAGAATCAAAAAGAAGTATAAATATGAATATTCACTAGATCGGTGACAATACACCCTGCTTGGGGAATGACCCAACTAGCCATGCTGCCTAGCCCAACTTTTGTTACTTCCTGGTGTGAGGCTAGAAGCTACGTCTATCTTCAGAACATCTGATCACCATTCACTTTGAATGCCACATCGTCATACCCGCCAAATCATACATTGACTTATCCAAAAATAACACGGGTATACAGCTAAGAGAAACGAATTCCTCCGCCACCAAACGTGAATACATTTGAACAGATCAACTTACGCGATCCATTGGATATACTCTGTCAGACCTTCTTCCATATACGTTGTCCTGGGACTGGACAAACCAAAGGCGCTATTCAGTATATCCATCTTAGTCACTGTTATCTAAGACTTATACAACAGCCCTTGCACTTTACTCCATCTTCAATTTATCTTTGGCATATATTGCTCGAAATGCTTATGCCAATACAGAGTGGTTCTTTGGATAATAATCCAACCGGTCTCTCCATATTAACAACGTTAAAATGGTAAAAACTTTGATAGTCTGTGATTTAACTATCAAATGAAAATATGTCGATGTACAACAACGATCTTATTTCCAAATGGGAATTCGATCGATCAATCATCATATGTTCATATTTCCTTATTTCATATATTTAGAAAATATATGTTATTAATCACTGGAAAACATTTCCATAACTCATTTTCACATCACTATATTTTCGCAACTATCAGTCCCTAACTGTAACTAGTATGAGAACAATTCTCTAAGCATCAATCCGGAAGGTCGAAACCAACATCAGATCGTCACTTAGAAAACCGTTCAACTTACCCTCTCCAGTCAGTTTCTAAATTTGCTTAACTCTATTGATTAACCCTATTCACTTAACTTCTGTCGAATAAACTATATTCGATATCTCCTCCAACACTATTCGAATAAACTATATTCGATTAACTTCTCTAACTCTATTCGAATAAATTATATTCGATTAACTCTTTTAACTTTACTCGAATAAACTATATTCGATTAACACTTTCTTTCGAATAACTATATTCGATTAACTCTTCGACTAACTCCTTTGGATTAACTAACTTCGAATAACTCCTTTGGATTAACTCTTCGACTAACTCCTTCGGATTAACTAACTTCGAATAACTCCTTTGGATTAACTAACTCCGAATAACTCCTTTGGATTAACTCTTCGACTAACTCCTTCGGATTAACTCTTCGATTAACTCCTTTGGATTAACTAACTTCGAATAACTCCTTTGGATTAACTCTTCGACTAACTCCTTCGGATTAACTAACTTCGAATAACTCCTTTGGATTAACTAACTCCGAATAACTCCTTTGGATTAACTCTTCGACTAACTCCTTCGGATTAACTCTTCGACTAACTCCTTTGGATTAACTAACTTCGAATAACTCCTTTGGATTAACTCTTCGACTAACTCCTTCGGATTAACTAACTTCGAATAACTCCATTGGATTAACTAACTCCGAATAACTCCTTTGGATTAACTAACTTCGAATGACTCCTTTGGATTAACTCTTCGACTAACTCCTTTGGATTAACTCTTCGATTAACTCCTTCGGATTAACTAACTTCGAATAACTCCTTTGGATTAACTAACTTCGAATAACTCCTTTGGATTAACTCTTCGACTAACTCCTTCGGATTAACTAACTTCGAATAACTCCTTTGGATTAACTAACTTCGAATAACTCCTTTGGATTAACTAACTTCGAATAACCAATATTCGATAACTACTCTTCGAATAAATAATATTCGATAACTCTTCTCCAATGAATAACATTTGATTTCTCCACTCGAATAAACTATATTCGATAACTCTTCTCAAATGAATAACATTTGATTTCTCCACTCGAATAAACTATATTCGATAACTCTTCTCAAATGAATAGCATTTGATTTCTTCACTCGAATAAACTATATTCGATAACTCTTCTCAAATGAATAACATTTGATTACTTCACTCGAATAAACTATATTCGATAACTCTTCTCAAATGAATAACATTTGATTACTTCACTCGAATAAACTATATTCGATAACTCTTCTCAAATGAATAACATTTGATTTCTCCACTCGAATAAACTATATTCGACAACTCTTCTCAAATGAATAGCATTTGATTTCTTCACTCGAATAAACTATATTCGATAACTCTTCTCAAATGAATAACATTTGATTACTTCACTCGAATAAACTATATTCGATAACTCTTCTCAAATGAATAACATTTGATTACTTCACTCGAATAAACTATATTCGATAACTCTTCTCAAATGAATAACATTTGATTTCTCCACTCGAATAAACTATATTCGATAACTCTTCTCAAATGAATAGCATTTGATTTCTTCACTCGAATAAACTATATTCGATAACTCTTCTCAAATGAATAACATTTGATTACTTCACTCGAATAAACTATATTCGATAACTCTTCTCAAATGAATAACATTTGATTACTTCACTCGAATAAACTATATTCGATAACTCTTATCAAATGAATAACATTTGATTTCTCCACTCGAATAAACTATATTCGATTACTCTTCTCTCGAATACACTATATTCGATAACTCTACTTCGGATAAGTGATATTCGACAACTCTACTCGATTAACTCTACTTGGATAACTCTAACCGGTCAACTCAACTGGTTTAACCTAACTGGTTAACTCTAACTGGTTAACTCAACTGGTTAACTCTACTGGTTTAACCTAACTGGTTAACTCGTCTTGATTAACTGAACAAATCCACTTAGTTTAACTTAGCTAATTCACGTTGATTAACTCTAACCGATTCACTTAGTTTAACTCAACTAATTCACTTCGATTAACCACTTAGTTTAACTTAACTAATTCACATCGATTTATCACTTAGTTTTAACTTAACTAATTCACTTTGATTTACCGCTTAGTTTAACTTAACTAATTCACTTTGATTTACCGCTTAGTTTAACTTAACTAATTCACTTTGATAAATCACTTAGTTTAACTTAACTAATTCACTTCGATAAATCACTTAGTTTTGACTTAACTAATTCACTTTGATTCACCGCTTAGTTTAACTTAACTAATTTACATCGATTTATCACTTAGTTTAACTTAACTAATTCACTTCGATTAACCACTTAGTTTAACTTAACTAATTCACTTTGATAAATCACTTAGTTTAACTTAACTAATTCACTTCGATAAATCACTTAGTTTAACTTAACTAATTCACTTTGATTCACCGCTTAGTTTAACTTAACTAATTTACTTTGGTTAACTTAACCAATTCTTTGATTAACTCGACTAACTCGCTTTGGTTAACTTAACCAATTACTTTGTAAAATCCTTTTATCACACTCTGGTATTTCTTATGGTTTTTAACACATCATCTAACAACGATGAATATCGTCCGACCACACGTAATCACAACAGATTATATATATCACATTTATATATCACAATACATAAATCACAGTACAAATAACTGTTGAGGAATCCAACTGGATTCCTCCGACCTGTTTCCCTGCACCACAGATGTTAGACAACACCAGTATAATATTCTGATAAACAGAATCAACATATAACTATTGACGGTTTATATATATATATATATATATATACATATATATATAATCTCTACTAACTGACTAGCGTTCAATCAAACAGTCAACACACAATCAAACAGACAATATTTAACAGTTCTAAGAATACACTGTAAAAGCAGAACTGTACAGAGTTGGTGAGTTTTACTCACTTTGGCAGTTCATCGTTAAAGAACGATAAACTGGTATTTGATTTGAATCAAACAATTTATCTCGCCATAAATTCATACGAGCCCCAATCCACTTCCAGTCAGTTCCAGCGTGTAGCCACCGTCCATACGATCCTGACGGATCTTGTTTTTTTGAATTCCGTCAACATATCAACAAGTTATGGCAATTATAAGTTACACACATTTTATACATACCATTTTATATTTAATTTAAGATCTTAATGGACCTCACCCCACTTTTCTTCATATTGGCCCATCGTAAAAACCCCAGACCCGACCCGCAAATTTCATCTTCCTCGATACGAAGTAGAACGCGAGTTCCAGCAACCGATTTCAGCCATTTTCGAACTCTATTTCCTCATTACATTCACTACTGAATTACAACAAAATCACTACCCTTTCCTTTACGTTTCAACACAGAACAACCAACCGAAATCACCATACTCTCAACCAGAAACCCTACAGTGCCTTAGATACAAACTGGCATCGTATACTTCTCCTTTAAATCCTCCTTCTCGCTGAAACTTTCCAACAGTACTCCACCCTTTCTATATCACCGTTCAACCAACTAATTTCAGACTCACTCCCTCATCTCGAGCCATACATCTCCATCGTAGTTTTGCAAAACCAGACATCACGATGGCCGTTGCGTTCTCAGCTCGAAGCTGCGCCATCCAGCAAAGACATCGACAAAAATCATCATGGAACCCCTTCAGAACATCACTACCAGCGCGGTTCCATCCTACGAACGAGAATCCATTACCTAAACTTCATCTAATTGCCTTTATTTCAAGAATTTGCCAGCCCTAGGTTCCCGCGTTATAGAACCCAACATCGAGAAGAGGATTCAGACTCAGTAAAAATGGTTTACAGAGGAAGATCTCTCCCTATAGGCTTTAAATATACAAGTATTAGAATTTATAAGAATTAATTTCTATTTCTTTTGATTTGTTCTTGTGTTGCGTTTTGGGTTCTCAGCCAAAAAGAAGTGCGGCCTGAGGATTTGGTTTTATAGGGGATTATGTTTGAGTGTGTGGCTGTAAACAAGGGTGATGTGGCTATGTTTAGTCCTCAAACCTAGTTTAGATATTTTCTTTTAATTATTTTATATTCGTTTCAGTCTTCTAAAAATCCGTGTGATCACACACGATGTTCAAAAATCACGGAAATGGTCATATAGCTACCACTCGACATTATGGTCCCAACGAAACTAGTTTCGTCGAATTCCGACTTCATATGCTCATACAGCGTATTTTTAACTGTCAAAATACTAACTGTTTCTCACTCTAAAAATCCGTACGGCCACACAGTGACTCTAAAAATCACGAAATTGGAAATCTAACAACTATTTGGTATTGCGGATCCAACAAAACTGGTTTCGTCGAATTCCGACTTCGTTTGCAAAAGTGACTATTTTTAACGTCCTAAATAGCCTATTTAAATATATAAATATATTTAAATAAATTAAATTAAATATTAATAAATTAATATTATCGTATATATTCACAATAGAATATCATACGGCTCCAGGATAATTATATATTTCATATTCTAAGTCTAGGTTGAATCGATATTCAATTTACATTGAAAATCCCTTTTATAACGTATATAAAGCGTTACGAATTATAACGGAATTCCACAGCGACTTTTCTGAAATTTGATTTGGACGTATCTCAAAATCTACACGACGAAACCCTGATATTTCTCTTCCACTAGAAAGATATACTCCACCAGCTCCACACGTTTCTTGTTTCACAGAAATCCGGCTTAAAACGAATCCTGTACATTCAGTTGAAGTTCGAATCGCCAAATAGCGAACTGCCGCGCCATTTCGAGCTCGATTATAATTATATTATAAATTATACGTTCAACTATCGTTTATTTAATATATTTGTTATTTAAATAATTAAATAACTTAATTATTATACCTTACAAAACGCGCCATTACAAACTTCCCCCCTTAAAATAATTTCGTCCTCGAAATTGCTAAGCTAGGAAAATGCTACCAACTTTACTAACTAGATTCAAATATCTTTTCGTTTACTTCTCAACTCCAGTTTCAACTGAACCATTAAATTTTCAATTAAATTATTAATTCATTCTGGCTAACTGAATTTCCATAAATCATGAGAATGTTCTAACGCCTGAAATTTTCGAAAAATTCGCCATAACCTCCTTTGTATTGGTCAATATGACAAACCACCCCTCGCCTCTCTAGGCCTTCTCCAACCAAAAGAAAATCAAACAGCCAAGCGGCTTGCCAATTCGGCTCATAAAATCCAAACTCATATATAATATAAACTTGTACCTTTTTGTCGGTCGTATCATTATATCCTTTTGATCTGTTATCACTTCTGCATATGTCATGGTCATTCCACTCAGTTTATATCCTCAAACCAAATCATTTGCTTATACCCAAGCCGAATTTCATTCAAACTCCAATATCAAATTTCAAACTCTCAACTAATCGTTTCAAATCCAAAACCATATTATTCTCAAATCACTTCCAGTTTTTCTTAACCTATCATCTCAAGTTAAATTCTGGTTTATTATTTACTTTTACCATCCCATTCGAATTAACTTCACAAGTTAAATTTTAATTTCTAGAACTTAAATTCCTGGGTAAATTTCAAATCAATTCGAAATCATACTACCAATTCAAAGCCTTTGAATTTTCTAAATAACTTGTTTCCTCAAAACAATTTCAAATTAAAATCTTTGGTAGTAATCCACCACTTAGAACTCGAAAATCACACCGATGATACTGCGCAGTCATCATCGGAAATTATTTTCCAGCGACCCAAGTGATTTCAATACTATATTATTTTCAAAACCATTACTAAATACTTCCATTTTGAAAACATTTCAAAATTTCCCAGGAACTTAAAATTTCCTTATTTTGATTCCAAATCTGATTTAAATTCATATTTAATTCATCTTATTTCATATACTTTACTTATACGAATTCTGATTAGTTATATATAACCATTTCACATGTTATAATCTTACTCGATTATAATAAAAACCAACACTACCAATATATTATATCAAAATATATTCGGGTAAAATTATTTCTTTTACCATTCTTTAAAAACATACCGTGTCGGTCCATCGTATTCGAGTGTTTATTAACCCCTATCGATACAGTGGATCAAACTGATCGACTAGAATTCACAAACTACTCAACCAATGAGTCTCCACAATATAAAATCACTTTATATTAAATAAAAAATACGCACTCGTATATATACACTCAAACTCAATCTAGGATATTAATAACCCTATCTCTACCGAGTCATGCACAGAGCCAAGTAATTCTTAACTTAAGCTCTGATACCAACTGTAACGGCTGGAAATTTTCGACTCCTCGAGAGTCGAAAATTCCGAGACGTTAGTGAAAGAAATTAGAAGGTGAGAAAGAAAAGATAGAACTAATAAAATAGAAGAAGAAGAACATCAGAATCATCAGAGTAACACGAATCTCACAGCGGAACGAATAACATATAATATATAACATAGCTTTGAAGTAAACATTTATATATATATATACAATAGCACTTATCAGAGTACAACACTTACAACACAGCGGAAATAACTATAGCTATAGAATCTTGCAGCCTCCTGCTCCAAGCTCTCCAAGTATATCTGTAAATCCCGACTACTTGACTGCCTGTACAAATTTAGGCACCCAAGAGTTTAGGGAAAACAACAAAGTAAACTCCGGGTCAGTCATGGGACTGGTGTGAGTAAAATAGTTTAAAACAGGTATATGATATCTCATAAGACCACGCCGTGAATACGGAACGGGTTTTTCCTTATGAGTATCTAAACAATTTTGACAAGCAATATCATTGTGATATTATAATAATGTCTAAGTACAAATAGGTATCAATCTAGCAGAAACGCTTGCATCTCACGTTCTACATACATAGTAAAAATCATAAATCGCAGGGCGCTTGACGGAGAATGGATTCCAACAGACAAGGTATGGGAGCACCTTCTGAATAGTGTACTCTAGAGGTGATACACTCAGGGTTCAACAAGAACGTCTTGCAACACGGCCACACATGACCGCTCACTCATTTAGCTTGAGTGTCGCGAATATATTGCCACCACGGTTATAGGCCATCAAACCGTCATCCGAAGATACAGAATCAAAAAGAAGTATAAATATGAATATTCACTAGATCGGTGACAATACACCCTGCTTGGGGAATGACCCAACTAGCCATGCTGCCTAGCCCAACTTTTGTTACTTCCTGGTGTGAGGCTAGAAGCTACGTCTATCTTCAGAACATCTGATCACCATTCACTTTGAATGCCACATCGTCATACCCGCCAAATCATACATTGACTTATCCAAAAATAACACGGGTATACAGCTAAGAGAAACGAATTCCTCCGCCACCAAACGTGAATACGTTTGAACAGATCAACTTACGCGATCCATTGGACATACTCTGTCAGACCTTCTTCCATATACGTTGTCCTGGGACTGGACAAACCAAAGGCGCTATTCAGTATATCCATCTTAGTCACTGTTATCTAAGACTTATACAACAGCCCTTGCACTTTACTCCGTCTTCAATTTATCTTTGGCATATATTGCTCGAAATGCTTATGCCAATACAGAGTGGTTCTTTGGATAATAATCCAACCGGTCTCTCCATATTAACAACGTTAAAATGGTAAAAACTTTGATAGTCTGTGATTTAACTATCAAATGAAAATATGTCGGTGTACAACAACGATCTTATTTCCAAATGGGAATTCGATCGATCAATCATCATATGTTCATATTTCCTTATTTCATATATTTAGAAAATATATGTTATTAATCATTGGAAAACATTTCCATAACTCATTTTCACATCACTATATTTTCGCAACTATCAGTCCCTAACTGTAACTAGTATGAGAACAATTCTCTAAGCATCAATCCGGAAGGTCGAAACCAACATCAGATCGTCACTTAGAAAACCGTTCAACTTACCCTCTCCAGTCAGTTTCTAAATTTGCTTAGCTCTATTGATTAACCCAATTCACTTAACTTCTGTCGAATAAACTATATTCGATATCTCCTCCAACACTATTCGAATAAACTATATTCGATTAACTTCTCTAACTCTATTCGAATAAATTATATTCGATTAACTCTTTTAACTTTACTCGAATAAACTATATTCGATTAACACTTTCTTTTGAATAACTATATTCGATTAACTCTTCGACTAACTCCTTTGGATTAACTAACTTCGAATAACTCCTTTGGATTAACTCTTCGACTAACTCCTTCGGATTAACTAACTTCGAATAACTCCTTTGGATTAACTAACTCCGAATAACTCCTTTGGATTAACTCTTCGACTAACTCCTTCGGATTAACTCTTCGATTAACTCCTTTGGATTAACTAACTTCGAATAACTCCTTTGGATTAACTCTTCGACTAACTCCTTCGGATTAACTAACTTCGAATAACTCCTTTGGATTAACTAACTCCGAATAACTCCTTTGGATTAACTCTTCGACTAACTCCTTCAGATTAACTCTTCGAATAACTCCTTTGGATTAACTAACTTCGAATAACTCCTTTGGATTAACTCTTCGACTAACTCATTCGGATTAACTAACTTCGAATAACTCCTTTGGATTAACTAACTCCGAATAACTCCTTTGGATTAACTAACTTCGAATGACTCCTTTGGATTAACTCTTCGACTAACTCCTTCGGATTAACTCTTCGATTAACTCCTTCGGATTAACTAACTTCGAATAACTCCTTTGGATTAACTAACTTCGAATAACTCCTTTGGATTAACTCTTCGACTAACTCCTTCGGATTAACTAACTTCGAATAACTCCTTTGGATTAACTAACTTCGAATAACTCCTTTGGATTAACTAACTTCGAATAACCAATATTCGATAACTACTCTTCGAATAAATAATATTCGATAACTCTTCTCCAATGAATAACATTTGATTTCTCCACTCGAATAAACTATATTCGATAACTCTTCTCAAATGAATAACATTTGATTTCTCCACTCGAATAAACTATATTCGATAACTCTTCTCAAATGAATAGCATTTGATTTCTTCACTCGAATAAACTATATTCGATAACTCTTCTCAAATGAATAACATTTGATTACTTCACTCGAATAAACTATATTCGATAACTCTTCTCAAATGAATAACATTTGATTACTTCACTCGAATAAACTATATTCGATAACTCTTCTCAAATGAATAACATTTGATTTCTCCACTCGAATAAACTATATTCGATAACTCTTCTCAAATGAATAGCATTTGATTTCTTCACTCGAATAAACTATATTCGATAACTCTTCTCAAATGAATAACATTTGATTACTTCACTCGAATAAACTATATTCGATAACTCTTCTCAAATGAATAACATTTGATTACTTCACTCGAATAAACTATATTCGATAACTCTTCTCAAATGAATAGCATTTGATTTCTCCACTCGAATAAACTGTATTCGATAACTCTTCTCAAATGAATAGCATTTGATTTCTTCACTCGAATAAACTATATTCGATAACTCTTCTCAAATGAATAACATTTGATTACTTCACTCGAATAAACTATATTCGATAACTCTTCTCAAATGAATAACATTTGATTACTTCACTCGAATAAACTATATTCGATAACTCTTCTCAAATGAATAGCATTTGATTTCTCCACTCGAATAAACTATATTCGATTACTCTTCTCTCGAATACACTATATTCGATAACTCTACTTCGGATAAGTGATATTCGACAACTCTACTCGATTAACTCTACTTGGATAACTCTAACCGGTCAACTCAACTGGTTTAACCTAACTGGTTAACTCAACTGGTTAACTCTACTGGTTTAACCTAACTGGTTAACTCGTCTTGATTAACTGAACAAATCCACTTAGTTTAACTTAGCTAATTCACGTTGATTAACTCTAACCGATTCACTTAGTTTAACTCAACTAATTCACTTCGATTAACCACTTAGTTTAACTTAACTAATTCACATCGATTTATCACTTAGTTTTAACTTAACTAATTCACTTTGATTTACCGCTTAGTTTAACTTAACTAATTCACTTTGATTTACCGCTTAGTTTAACTTAACTAATTCACTTTGATAAATCACTTAGTTTAACTTAACTAATTCACTTCGATAAATCACTTAGTTTTGACTTAACTAATTCACTTTGATTCACCGCTTAGTTTAACTTAACTAATTTACATCGATTTATCACTTAGTTTAACTTAACTAATTCACTTCGATTAACCACTTAGTTTAACTTAACTAATTCACTTTGATAAATCACTTAGTTTAACTTAACTAATTCACTTCGATAAATCACTTAGTTTAACTTAACTAATTCACTTTGATTCACCGCTTAGTTTAACTTAACTAATTTACTTTGGTTAACTTAACCAATTACTTTGATTAACTCGACTAACTCGCTTTGGTTAACTTAACCAATTACTTTGTAAAATCCTTTTATCACACTCTGGTATTTCTTATGGTTTTTAACACATCATCTAACAACGATGAATATCGTCCGACCACACGTAATCACAACAGATTATATATATCACATTTATATATCACAATACATAAATCACAGTACAAATAACTGTTGAGGAATCCAATTGGATTCCTCCGACCTGTTTCCCTGCACCACAGATGTTAGACAACACCAGTATAATATTCTGATAAACCGAATCAACATATAACTATTGACGGTTTATATATATATATACATATATATATAATATCTACTAACTGACTAGCAGTTCAATCAAACAGTCAACACACAATCAAACAGACAATATTTAACAGTTCTAAGAATACACTGTAAAAGCAGAACTGTACAGAGTTGGTGAGTTTTACTCACTTTGGCAGTTCATCGTTAAAGAACGATAAACTGGTATTTGATTTGAATCAAACAATTTATCTCGCCATAAATTCATACGAGCCACAATCCACTTCCAGTCAGTTCCAGCGTGTAGCCACCGTCCATACGATCCTGACGGATCTTGTTTTGTTGAATTCCGTCAACATATCAACAAGTTATGGCAATTATAAGTTACACACATTTTATACATACCATTTTATACATACCATTTTATATTTAATTTAAGATCTTAATGGACCTCACCCCACTTTTCTTCATATTGGCCCATCGTAAAACCCCCAGACCTGACCCGCAAATTTCATCTTCCTCGATACGAAGTAGAACGCGAGTTCCAGCAACCGATTTCAGCCATTTTCGAACTCCATTTCCTCATTACATTCACTACTGAATTACAACAAAATCACTACCCTTTCCTTTACGTTTCAACACAGAACAACCAACCGAAATCACCATACTCTCAACCAGAAACCCTACAGTGCCTTAGATACAAACTGGCATCGTATACTTCTCCTTTAAATCCTCCTTCTCGCTGAAACTTTCCAACAGTACTCCACCCTTTCTATATCACCGTTCAACTAACTAATTTCAGCACTCACTCCCTCATCTCGAGCCATACATCTCCATCGTAGTTTTGCAAAACCAGACATCACGATGGCCGTTGCGTTCTCAGCTCGAAGCTGCGCCATCCAGCAAAGACATCGACAAAAATCATCACGGAACCCCTTCAGAACATCACTACCAGCGCGGTTCCATCCTACGAACGAGAATCCATTACCTAAACTTCATCTAATCGCCTTTATTTCAAGAATTTGCCAGCCCTAGGTTCCCGCGTTATAGAACCCAACATCGAGAAGAGGATTCAGACTCAGTAAAAATGGTTTACAGAGGAAGATCTCACCCTATAGGCTTTAAATATACAAGTATTAGAATTTATAAGAATTAATTTCTATTTCTTTTGATTTGTTCTTGTGTTGCGTTTTGGGTTCTCAGCCAAAAAGAAGTGCGGCCTGAGGATTTGGTTTTATAGGGGATTATGTTTGAGTGTGTGGCTGTAAACAAGGGTGATGTGGCTATGTTTAGTCCTCAAACCTAGTTTAGATATTTTCTTTTAATTATTTTATATTCGTTTCGGTCTTCTAAAAATCCGTGTGATCACACACGATGTTCAAAAATCACGGAAATGGTCATATAGCTACCACTCGACATTATGGTCCCAACGAAACTGGTTTCGTCGAATTCCGACTTCATATGCTCATACAGCGTATTTTTAACTGTCAAAATACTGACTTTTTCTCACTCTAAAAATCCGTACGGCCACACAGTGACTCTAAAAATCACGAAACTGGAAATCTAACAACTATTTGGTATTGCGGATCCAACAAAACTGGTTTCGTCGAATTCCGACTTCGTTTGCAAAAGTGACTATTTTTAACGTCCTAAATAGCCTATTTAAATATATAAATATATTTAAATAAATTAAATTAAATATTAATAAATTAATATTATCGTATATATTAACAATAGAATATCATACGGCTCCAGGATAATTATATATTTCATATTCTAAGTCTAGGTTGAATCGATATTCAATTTACATTGAAAATCCCTTTTATAACGTATATAAAGCGTTACGAATTATAACGGAATTCCACAGCGACTTTTCTGAAATTTGATTTGGACGTATCTCAAAATCTACACGACGAAACCCCGATATTTCTCTTCCACTAGAAAGATATACTCCACCAGCTCCACACGTTTCTTGTTTCACAGAAATCCGGCTTAAAACGAATCATGTACATTCAGTTGAAGTTCGAATCGCCAAATAGCGAACTGCCGCGCCATTTCGAGCTCGATTATAATTATATTATAAATTATACGTTCAACTATCGTTTATTTAATATATTTGTTATTTAAATAATTAAATAACTTAATTATTATACCTTACAAAACGCGCCATTACACAAGTCTAGATAAAACATCAACTGAAAAACTGAAATACATAAGTACTATCCCCAAAATAAGTGATAACCATAGCTAGCTTCATGTCAAAACCGTATATGAGCTAAAATCCCACAAGCAAGCGATCAGAAATCCAAGCTAAGCTCCAACGTTCCCACCCTGAGAACCTGGGGGGGGGGGGGAACGGAAGAAAAGAAGCGAAAGAAAACAGGTCAGTCAAAAAGACTGGTAAGCCCTACTACGATCAGTCTATAAATTAATAAAGTTAACTGGCATGATGAAAACTGAGATGAACAAAAGGATAACTACATACTGGCATGATAGACAAAAGGTGTCATCGCATAGTCAGGGTTAAGGTTTTTGCACCACAGGTGTACTAGCAAACTAACATGACTTGAATAAACAAGTATTGGTCATTTGGCCCAACCTTTGGCCCAATAACATGAAGTGACCCTAATACGAGGTCCAACCAAACGGTCTAGTCGATCGGCTCCCTATAAGCCTAACTCATCACGTGTTGGTGTCAATACGGCCCAATAACATGATTGTAGTCAGACTGTGCTGGGTCCACCTTCGGGTGTATCAAGCCCTAGGGTGTCAACCCCTGGACACCATAAACATGAGTGCACAGTCTCGATCTACTGGTACCCGTGCTTGATTTCTCCAAATACGGGCTACGTGCACGACCATAGTCCGTCCGGAACTACACCGGCGTACCACTCGGCCGTCGTTTTGGTCGCTTATATCAGTCCAGTAATCGTGCCCCTCCCTAGCCTAGTCCCTAGGGTCTTGATGATACAAACATGGGATTACTGCTGGAAAGGACCCCCGTTGCTAGGATTTTCTAGTGGGGTTAAGTACGGTTTAACCCTTTTTCTAATCATGGATTAACTTGGTTAAGTGTAACGATAGGTTCACGACTTAACCCCGATTAATCCACCTAGCCCAAATTGATTAAGTATTACGTGGACCATGACTTAAACCCTAATCATGAGGCATTAATTAATTTAATGTGCCTTAACCTCTCACATTAGACTTTGTTGCAGTTACTAGTTAAGCCGGTCGGTTCCGGGTAGCTTTACACCACAACTTGGTCTAACCTCGGGTTCAAGGTACAACATGACCAATTTCTCACATTGGGTCCTATTGTTTGTAGCAACTAGTTAAGCCGGTCGGTTCCGGGTAGTTTTACGCTACAAACTCAACCCAACCTCGAGTTGGCCACACTTATATTTTCTAAGTGTCATGTCCATTATGTTTCCAAAACATAATTACAAGTTAACAAATCATGTCATGTTATAAAAACCATGTTCATGTCATATTATTACCCAACCTCAACGTAATCCCCTCGTTTACAAAATCGCAACAACGCATAAAGGATAAAATAGGGAACTTGGTATAATCATGACATAAAGGTGTTGAAGCCACAAGTTTAACATGGTGGCATATGAAATGTACATATGTTCATATACTTGCATATTGCATTTTTAGGCCTCAAAAGTATGCATAAAACCAAACTTAGCGTATTGGTGATACATGGTGATAAATGACATGTAGAAATGGCCATAAGTTCGCATTTAACCTCACATGCAAGTTATCATAAGGGATATGATAACTTACATGTTGCCAAAATGCAACCTTTAGCATAAAGCTTGAAGCTTTAAGCTCATAAACCCAAGATAAGCTTGCATAACATGATAACATGAATAAATGTTCAACTCAAACTTGCATAACATTACATCGCAACTTGCATATCATAACATAGCAAACTTGCATAACATAACATAGTAAACTTGCATATCATAACATGGCAAACTTGCATATCATAACATAGCAAACTTGCATATCATAACATGGCAAACTTGCATAAC
This sequence comes from Allium sativum, assembly GCA_030737875.1. Classification (NCBI taxonomy): domain Eukaryota; kingdom Viridiplantae; phylum Streptophyta; class Magnoliopsida; order Asparagales; family Amaryllidaceae; genus Allium; species Allium sativum. Next base: position 36,713,031 of record CM060922.1, read on the forward strand.
ATAACATGGCAAACTTGCATAACATAACATAGCAAACTTGCATATCATAATGATCAAACACAACTTGCATCATTCATTAACTTTAGAGTTTAAAAAGAAGGTAAAAGGGCTTACAACGCTTATGAAGACTCAAATGAGTATAAACAAATATAAGATTGAGACGAAGCCCTTATGCAATCAAATAAACCCAATATGAAAGCTCCAATAGAAAAACCCTTGAGCCAAAATGATCAAAACTCTTGCTTTATGATGTAAATATTGCAACTTGACTTGAATGCAAACTAAGAACACTCATTCATACTTGAAATCACTTGAATGAACATGAATCTCTCATAGGAATTTACTTAGGAATTTTTAGGATGAGAGTGGAGGCTATGAGAGGAATAATTTTGCCATAGTTTAGTTGTATGAATGAATAATGATGATTTAGGCTTAGGTTAGGGGTTCTTTTATAGAGATTAGGATTAGTTTTAGCCTTAGGATTAAACCCTAAAACCAAATCCAACCTTCAAAACCGAATCTGGCCCAAAACCTAGCCACAACACTGAAATGGTGCACCAGGCCAGAACAGCCCGTCTGGCATGCGTCGACACCCAAGTCGACAGGGCTGTCGACTTGGGTCTGACCCTGTCGACTGCCAAGTCGACAGGGCTGTCGACTTGGCTGGCTGGCGGGAATTTTCCCGCCTAGCCTCCCAGCCCTAATTTTTGAATTTCGAACTTGAAATTTAAATCTGTTTTTAACATGGAATTTTCTGAAAACTTAAATGGGCCTTAACTGGGACATACGGACTCCGATTTACAAAATTTCGGACTCTATTTCGCGTATTTTTTCGAGACGAACGCAATGGCACAGCCCGTTTCCCTTGATTCAGATTTTAGAATTAAATTCTGCCTCGATTTATGTTATAACAGGTTATTAGAAATACGGGTTGTTACATTCTCCCCTCCTTAAAGGATTTCGTCCCCGAAATCTCTAAGTTAGGAAGAACATATCCTACCATCCAACATCCATCTACTCAAAACATCATCCACGAGAAATCATTGTCCTTACAAGATTCTAAATGTTGTATGAACATATGCAAAGGTGTGTGTATATGTACTTATCTAATGCAAATATCATCAATGCAAATTATGTTAGTGAAATGAATCCATATGTATGCAATTCCTAACATAATGTATAACATCTATATGTGTGCGCATAACATACATCCATATGCAACATCCATGTGATAACACAAAAATTTTCATCCATGAATAAGCATAAACACTCATGCATATGCAATATGAGGAGTGTGTGAGCCGATCTAGTGCCTAATGTGTATAATGCATCCACGAGTAACCACTTGCAAACACTTGCAACCACTTGCAAACATCAAGCATAACATGTTTCAAACACATGTTTAATGCAAAGGGTTTCTACCTAAGGTTCTCATGACAAGATTAACGAAATAACAAGATAAACAAGACAAACATGGATAGCAAAAGAAAGATATGCTACAAAGAGATCGGGAAGATAAGCAAGATATACTCCTTTTGGATTACAAGAAATCCCTTCCTAACCCAACCCATATCCTATAAAAGCCCAAAAGGTTTAGTCAACCTAACGGACCCCTTCAAACCCTGACATGTATTACTAACCGATGAGTCATACCCCCTTATGGAGTTTACAACAGAAATGGGACCAAGAGGATATATGTAAAAGATAACATGCAAGTAGGCTCCACAGGAAAACAAGGATCAAGTATATACTCTTAAAAAGAGATATGATGCGCGTATCTAGCCTTCAATCTTCTAAGTCACGTTTCCTTGAGTTTAACTCCGCTGTGCTTTGACCGTCTTTTACTTCATGATTTCTTGGCTTCTTAACTCTTATTTCCAAATATGAGTTGGAACCCATTTCATTATCGCCTCTCGTCTTCCTCTTTCACTTACTCTTCTTCTATCATACTTGGCTTAAACATAAATGTGACCTCATGGTTTCATGCAAGCTCTCCAAAATTCACTAGTGAATCCTGGATCTCGTTTACTTACTATAAAGTATTCCACGCAGCAGAACTTTTCTTGAAAATACCAATCCACGTTGCCAATTGCTCTTACTAACGTGATTTTCTATAACTCATGCTTGAACGAAATGAACCATCCCCCTGTGAATGATAGGCCGTACTTAGATTCAGTTGCTTGCCCATGACTTCCCGTAGACTATCCCAAAACTGGCAAGTGAAGATTGAGTCACGGTTACTAACTATACTTGGGGGAACCCCGTGCAACCGCCTTATTTCTTGAAAGTAAACCGTCGCTAGCTATGATGCAGTCCTTTCGCTCTTTACCGGAGTGAAATGAGCACTCTTCGTGAGTCTACCTACTATGACCCACATGCTCGTATTCCCTTTCCTTGATCTAGGCAGTCCATCCACGAAATCCTTTGTGACGCTTTCCCACTTCCATTGCAGGACCTCCAATGGATGTAATAGCCCACTGGGCTTCTATGACTCGGCCTTAACCTGTTGGCACAAGATGCACCTTGGGACAAACTCGGCCACCTCCTCGAGTGATGCGCATCTTCAAGAACCTTCTTTATCTCATCGCGTCTTAGCCATCCCTTGTCATCTATAGCGAGGTGACTTAACATCTCGCCTCGAATCAACTTGTCCATGATCTCGACTAACTGCGGGTCTTCTTTCTGTGAAGTCCCTACTTGATCCAGAAGAGTAGGTATAAGCTCAAGGGATGCTAACTAACTAGTCAAACCGAGAAAGCTTCTTACTTCAATTGTCCTCATCGGAGCTTTTCGGTCTTGAACCGCGACCACTTTAGCGGGATCCACCGCTAAGCCTTACTTAGAAATTATGTGCCCAAGAAATCTAACTTCTTTTCTCCAAAATGACATTTGGAGGACTTGGCTTTCAACTGATGGGCTCTAAGCGTATCCATCACCTCCACAAGATGCCTTGCGTGCTCTTCCTCATCCTTAGAGAAGATCAGGATATCATCTACAAAGACTACCACAAACTTGTTCAGGAACTCCCAAAACACCCTACTCATCAAGTCCACGAAGTAGGCGGGTGCATTAGTCAAACCGAATGGCATGATTAGCCATTCTAAGAATCCATCTGGAGTTCTGAACGCAGTCTTGTCAATACTATCTTCAGCCACTCTGGGCTGATGGAATCCGGTAGCTAGATCAAGAGAAAATAGATGTTCCTACAAGCTGATCAAACAAATCATCGATCCTTGGTAATGGTTATCTATTTTTTTTGTTCTACTCACGATAATCAACACACGGACGAAGCGAACTGTCCACATTAGTAGCGAATACTACTAGAGCACCCTCCTCGGAAATGCTTCGTCGTATGAAGTTCTTCTCAAGCAACTCCTTGACTTGTTTTCTTAACTCTCATCTCGCGGGACCATGTGCCTAACCGGCTACGAAACTGGCTTGGCATTATCAACCAAATAAATGCGGAAATCTATCTCGCGTTTAGGGGTAACCCTTTCACTTCACCCAAGATATCAGGATATTCTCGGATCACCCTCACAGATTGCAAACTATCGATAGACGAGTTGAGGGATTCATGATAACACAACATGACGGGACCCATAGGGTTACAAGAAATTTTTAAGGTATTACCGAGGCAAGTCATGAGCCTCACAACCCTGTGCTCAAAAATCAAGGATGGCTCCAAAACTGGACAACCAATCCATGCCCCATGAAACCGAGAATATAAGCATCACACGAGAATTCTACACTCAAGATAGAAATTTTCAGATCTACGCAGATCATAGACAAATGGGCGGAACCCCCAATTGGATTTGAAACACACACGGGATCATTAACTAGACTAGTACTTAGGTGCAAACTTTCAACTAGATCAGATGAAATAAACTATGCGATGCGCCAGAATCAAACAAAGTACGAACAGGAAAATCAGAAATGTAAACAAGACTTTCAACAGAAATACTACCTCGATCGGGAACTGGAGCGGCATTGAGAGCATGAACTTGCCCTCCCGAAGGTCCAGCACGCTGAGTCTGACCCCGGCCTTGCCCTTGCTTCTTCGGGCAATCTTTGCTGAAATGTCCAAACTCACCACAATGAAAGCATTCGCCCCGCTTTTTCTTCTTCCTTCTACATTCCCTGGATATATGTCCAACTATACCACAGAAGCTGCATTTCCTTCCTTCTCTTGACTTGTCCTTGCGGTTTTTGGGGTTCTTGCCTTGCTTCCCGGAATTCACCATTCCTTCCGACATAGGCCCTCTCTTCTTCGGGCAGTCCCTAGTGAAGTGTCCCATTTCTCCACAGTTAAAGCAAGTGCCCTTCCTCTTTCTGCAATCCTTGTTTAGATGAGTCGAGCTTCCACAAGTAAAGCACTTCTTTTCCTTCTTATCTTCAGACTTCTCCTTCTTCTTTTGCATTTCCTTTTTGGGCCCCGTTTTCTTGTTTTGAGACTCATTCACCTTGACCTCCTTCTTGTCACTCCTATTCTCTTCATTGAGTAGGGCCATATTCACCAAACTCTCGAAAGTTGCCCCCAAGGGTATATGAGATATGGCCAAACCATGTAATGGCTCGTTTAATCCTAGAGCAAACTATAGGGCCTTCTTCTGAGCTGTGTTAACCAAGTCTAAACCGACCCGAGCTAGTTGATTAAACTTATCTACGTATTCCCTAATAGTCATGTCCCCTTGCTTCAGTGATAGGAACCTTAGTCCAAACTTTCCCCTAAAGTCATCCCAAGTCTCAATTGGCCTAGTAGCGGTGGTGACCACCCACCAACGTGCAGCTTCTTCCTTTAGCAACCACACTGCCAATAAAACCTTCCTACGGTCATCTATGTCAAAGATGGCGAAAAGATCTTCGGTTTCTTTCAACCAATTCCTTGCCTCTACAAAAGTCTCTGTTCCAATGAAATTCTTGCCACCCATCGTCTTAAAATTCTTACAAGTTTCCGCAAAATTCGCTTGTGAAGGCTGAGGGGAAGGAGGAACATCAGCTATGGGAGGAGGAGGAGAAACATTAACCACCGGAGGAGGAGTAATATTTGCGGGGTCGGCATCGGTCGCCCTAGCCTCCATAAGTCTCCTATACCAACTAGGTACTTGTACTCCCTCCGGAATAGCAAAGTTATCGGCCATACTGAGAACGAAGAAAAAGATAGATTCAAAGTGAAAAAAATGAAGGAATTTTTGCTAATGGCTTTTTGGGGAATAGCCTTTAAAATAAACTAGATTTTCTTTGGAAAATACTTTATACTTGGTTTTGAAAATAGTTTTCAAAAAGTTTTTTTTTTAAAAAAAAAAACTTTTTGTTCCTTCTCGTAAACCATATGCTCTGATACCAAATGTAACACCCCACCTCCGCCAGGGTGGCTCTTGCAAGCACTCTGACTTCAGAGGGGTGTTTGAACCGGGTAAACATGCATAGTGATATATCAAGGCAGAACAAGAACATATGTATATATGTAAACAGAGTAAATAAGATAAGTAAAACAACGGAAGATTTCAAACCATTTCAAAACCAGTCTAGTACAACATAATGTCAACTTTCCAAATAAACAAGTCTAGATAAAACATCAACTGGAAAACTGAAATACATTAGTACTATACCCAAAGTAAGTGATAACCATAGCTAGCTTCATGTCAAAACCGTACATGAGCTAAAATCCCACAAGCAAGCGATCAGAAATCCAAGCTAAGCTCCAACGTTCCCACCCTGAGAACCTAGGGGGGGAACGGAAGAAAAGAAGCGAAAGAAAACAGGTCAGTCAAAAAGACTGGTAAGCCCTACTACGATCAGTCTATAAACTAATAAAGTTAACTGGCATGATGAAAACTGAGATGAACAAAAGGATAACTACATACTGGCATGATAGACAAAAGGTGTCATCGCATAGTCAGGGTTAAGGTTTTTGCACCACAGGTGTACTAGCAAACTAACATGACTTGAATAAACAAGTATTGGTCCCTTGGCCCAAGCTTTGGCCCAATAACATGAAGTGACCCTAATACGAGGTCCAACCAAACGGTCTAGTCGATCGGCTCCCTATAAGCCTAACTCGTCACGTGTTGGTGTCAATATGGCATAATAACATGATTGTAGTTAGACTGTGCTGGGTCCACCTTCGGGTGTATCAAGCCCTAGGGTGTCAACCCCTGGACACCATAAACATGAGTGCACAGTCTCGATCTACTGGTACTCGTGCTTGATTTCTCCAAATACGGACTACGTGCATGACCATAGTTCGTCCGGAACTACACCGGCATACCACTCGGCCGTCGTTTTGGTCGCTTATATCAGTCCAGTAATCGTGCCCCTCCCTAGCCTAGTCCCTAGGGTCTTGATGATACAAACATGGGATTACTGCTGGAAAGGACCCCCGTTGCTAGGATTTTCTAGTGGGGTTAAGTACGGTTTAACCCTTTTTCTAATCATGGATTAACTTGGTTAAGTGTAACGATAGGTTCACGACTTAACCCCGATTAATCCACCTAGCCCAAATTGATTAAGTATTAAGTGGACAATGACTTAAACCCTAATCATGAGGCATTAATTAATTTAATGTGCCTTAACCTCTCACATTAGACTTTGTTGCGGTTACTAGTTAAGCCGGTCGGTTCCGGGTAGCTTTACACCACAACTTGGTCTAACCTCGGGTTCAAGGTACAACATGACCAACTTCTCACATTGGGTCCTATTGTTTGTAGCAACTAGTTAAGCCGGTCGGTTCCGGGTAGTTTTACGCTACAAACTCAACCCAACCTCGAGTTGGCCACACTTATATTTTCTAAGTGTCATGTCCATTATGTTTCCAAAACATAATTACAAGTTAACAAATCATGTCATGTTATAAAAACCATGTTCATGTCATATTATTACCCAACCCCAACGTAATCCCCTCGTTTACATAATCGCAACAACGCATAAAGGATAAAATAGGGAACTTGGTATAATCATGACATAAAGGTGTTGAAGCCACAACTTTAACATGGTGGCATATGAAATGTACATATGTTCATATACTTGCATATTGCATTTTTAGGCCTCAAAAGTATGCATAAAACCAAACTTAGCGTATTGGTGATACATGGTGATAAATGACATGTAGAAATGGCCATAAGTTCGCATTTAACCTCACATGCAAGTTATCATAAGGGATATGATAACTTACATGTTGCCAAAATGCAACCTTTAGCATAAAGCTTGAAGCTTTAAGCTCATAAACCCAAGATAAGCTTGCATAACATGATAACATGAGTAAATGTTCAACTCAAACTTGCATAACATTACATGGCAACTTGCATATCATAACATAGCAAACTTGCATAACATAACATAGTAAACTTGCATATCATAACATGGCAAACCTGCATATCATAACATAGCAAACTTGCATATCATAACATGGCAAACTTGCATAACATAACATAGTAAACTTGCATATCATAACATGGCAAACTTGCATAACATAACATAGCAAACTTGCATATCATAATGATCAAACACAACTTGCATCATTCATTAACTTTAGAGTTTAAAAAGAAGGTAAAAGGGCTTACAATGCTTATGAAGACTCAAATGAGTATAAACAAATATAAGATTGAGACGAAGCCCTTATGCAATCAAATAAACCCAATATGAAAGCTCCAATAGAAAAACCCTTGAGCCAAAATGATCAAAACTCTTGCTTTATGATGTAAATATTGCAACTTGACTTGAATGCAAACTAAGAACACTCATTCATACTTGAAATCGCTTGAATGAACATGAATCTCTCATAGGAATTTACTTAGGAATTTTTAGGATGAGAGTGGAGGCTATGAGAGGAATAATTTTGCCATAGTTTAGTTGTATGAATGAATAATGATGATTTAGGCTTAGGTTAGGGGTTCTTTTATAGAGATTAGGATTAGTTTTAGCCTTAGGATTAAACCCTAAAACCAAATCCAACCTTCAAAATCGAATCTGGCCCAAAACCTAGCCACAACACTGAAATGGTGCACCAGGCCAGAACAGCCCGTCTGGCATGCGTCGACACCCAAGTCGACAGGGATGTCGACTTGGGTCTGACCCTGTCGACTGCCAAGTCGATAGGGCTGTCGACTTGGCTGGCTGGCGGGAATTTTCCCGCCTAGCCTCCCAGCCCTAATTTTTGAATTTCGAACTTGAAATTTAAATCTGTTTTTAACATGGAATTTTCTGAAAACTTAAATGAGCCTTAACTGGGTCATACGGACTCCGATTTACAAAATTTCGGACTCTATTTCGCGTATTTTTCTGAGAGGAACGCAATGGTACAGCCCGTTTCCCTTGATTCAGATTTTAGAATTAAATTCTGCCTCGATTTATGTTATAACAGGTTATTAGAAATACGGGTTGTTACATATTGAGATCGAACTGAAACTTTATCAAAAAATAAAAAGGAGGATCAAACGATATCAGATTCCACGAAACTTGTTCTGTTGGATCCGGAATTACATTCGTTGTCAGATTTCAAAATTTCGTAAAAAACGGAATTAATTTGTGATCGTGCGATCAAAAGAAGTGGAGGCTAACTAGCACACTTTTATAAACGTTGAGTTTTAGAACTTGAGTTAAAATGAAGGCCATCCAATGGGCTAAGGTGGTTTTGCTTGGACTCACCAGATCGTGCCACCTCAGCGATCCACGTAAGGGATGGTTATTTTGCGAAAAAACCCCTCCCTTTCCCTTTCTTTCCTTCCTTCTTCCTTTCCCCTTTTCACTTTACCCCCCATCCCCCCCACCTTTTCTTCTTCCAAAAAATGGCTACCCTCCTCGCCTTGCTTGCCACTGCCGCCACCCCCGCCACCTGGCCGCCTCCCCGTCGACGACCCGCCACCGCCACGCCCCCGTACGCCGCCACTGTGGCCTCCCCCTTTTGCTCCCCCTAGCAAAAAACTCCTCCTTTCTCCACTTTTCACCTCCTACCACCTCTAGCTCCTCCTTGGCAACCTCCTATACCCCCTACGCACCCCAAAACCTTTCCCCCTTCGCTGCAAGTTCCCGAACAACGGACCCCGCGAACCCTATAGCCCCAAACACTCTCATTTCTTCCCCCGTTTAGCTCTAAACTCCCGGATCTACAAGTTAACAAGTGTTAGCATGTCGTTCGAGCTCCGTAGGCCACCGTAAAACTACGTAGGAGACGACAAGAGTCATCATCGAAGTAGTGTGTCTGTATTCCTCTCAACAAAAAGATTTGTGGAGTGGAAACCTCAATGAGAAATCTAAACTCACTTATAAAAGGGCTAGATTTAAAATTATTTATTTGCCGGTTAATTTTGAGTTAAATAATGAGTATTGGTTAATAAATAAAATTTATTATTATGCTAAATGTTGTTTAACAAGTTAAATATATCATTTTTAATTGATATATGTGAAGTAGTTCGGATACTTGATATATAAACATAAAACCGTATCGACGATGAGAAACCGCAATTTAAAAAGGGTTAAAATAAAATTAACTGTTAATCGTGGATTGATAGTAGTTAATAATAAAATTTACTACGAAGTTATACAGTGAATATGGATTGATAATAATAATTAATTATGGCGCTAGTTGATGATTAGAAAGATAAAAATATCATTTTTAATCGATATACACGTAGTTTCTTACGTTTGTGTGAAATTAAAATTCGCGTAGTAAGGGAATGAATTTTAATTGACTGTTAGTTGTTGATTAAAAATATTTAATCAATGTGTATCGTTGATCACACAAGTTTATTTCTATGTTAAACATTGAGCAGTTAGATAAAAATATCATTATTATCTGTTATGTATGATATCCCTTGATTTCAACACTTGAACTACACATCAAGTTATTTAGAATTCACTGGGCCTTAAATGACATTAGTTGCGCAATTTAATTATCATTATTGATTGTGTATGAATTGCATGTGTTGTGATGGTTTCTTATGTGTAATTAAACATACCTCATTGGATGGTAAACAATTATGGACCATACTGCATAGCATAGCATAACATATCTGTATAAGCATGTAATTGCTTGATGCTTATACGACGAGGAAAGAAGAAACGTATAACAGGTAATTGTTTGAAGACTATCCGATGTGGACCAGACAATATAATCATATGGCATGAAATTGTTGGATGCTTATATGAAATGGACTTAATAAATATATAACGAAAAATTGCAGGATTTAATAACAAACTCTATCATAGGGTCTTGAGACGACAGAAACATACACGTCTCTCTTGCGTGTATATAAGTCACATGGATCGCGATTAATCCCCATTATAGGGTCAAGGGATGACAATTTTTACACATCTCCCTTAGGGGTAGATAAGTCACAATTGTTTGTTCACATGATGTAAACCCCACCCGGATGTTGGGATGATAAATTTTTGCATATCTCCCATTGATATTGGTTGGATATATATATATATATATCTGTGTGTGTGTGTGTGTGTGTATGTGTGTGCGGGGGGGCCTAAAGGGGCAAGTTGTGATTTTTTCGAGCACTCCGTACAACGGACGTTATGGAAAAATATTCCAAAAATATAAGGCGTTATCCAAATAATTAATAAATTATTATAGAAGCGATGAGATTCGATAATTAAAAATATATACGTCGAATATAAATTAAAATAAAACGTATCGTGCAGTGGTAGTTTGCGATTTCGACGTGTAACTTAAAAAAAGTATACCGGAAGATCCGACCGTCAAATTTCCCGAAATTGGAACCATTAGATTTGTTTCGAAAAGATCTTTCCAACGATAATAAATATGTTAAGATCCAACGATTAGATTTTGAGAAATGTTTAATTCAAGTTTGAATGAAAACAATGCCAGTGCAGTTGAGTGGCCTGAAACGTCGTTCAACCGAAATGGACTATTTATATATATATAAAAATAGGGAAAGATCGTTTTAAAATATTATAAATGATTTGGGACGAGTATAAACCAATTTCACATGGTTTGTAAAAATAAAAAAAATGGTTAAGTTAAATTTGGAAATTTTTGTGTAAATGCTTATATAATTAAAGTGAGAAAGAATTTGGAAATAAGAATTTTTATTCTTGATTTGAATAAAATTCTTGTGTAACCTTTTTAATAAAGATATGAATTGAATTATAAAAGCTAAATAATTTAACCGGATTTGAGAATGAGATTTTACATCTTATGAGAGAGAACCAATTAAAAGGAAGTTTAATTGGAAAGTCAATAATTCAAAACAAAGAATTTGATTTGATTTGTTTATGCGAGAATTATTTGAAAAGACCGGGTTTAACCCATTTCAAATAATTAAACGACAATTAAAAGTCAAAGATAATGAAGACAGTGCAAGACCGACAATCTTCACATCGAAAGGATAACTACTGATGCCCTAGATGTGGGTAGCTCCCTTGAAGGGGTTGTAGTGGTAGTTGTCCGGATGTACTTGTTAATTGTCCGGATATATGAGGACCTCTCTTCTGCATTAAGCATATGGGACGAGGAATAAGGTGCCCCCGGTTTCGTCAGACCCAGAACGAACTTATAAATGGATTGTGTGTCTGACTTGGTGTTCTGAATTGTATTGATTGATTTCTTATATATATATATATATATATAAATATATATATATATATATATATATATATATTTGGTGGTGGAGAATTTATTCTCCTAGCTTAACACCCATCTCTGAGACATACGAGCTTAGAGGTTATGTATTGGTAGCTATCAGTAGTATGGTCTGGAATGGCTGTGTGGCATGCTGAGATGCATGAATCAAAGCTTTTGTTGAAAAGCAGAGATTTGTGGCTGATGATCGAAACATGGCTTTAATATAGCATAGCTTTGTGTATAGCGTTAATTCGCTAGCTTCACACCCCGGTATGAGTCAAAAACGAGATGAGAGACCATGGGAGAACATGCATTTCTTTCTAGCTAGAAGTAGTGCCATAGTATGGAGTCCAGGCATATTTACTTATGTGGATGATGGAAAGCGAGGCGCCTTAGATAGGGCCATAAAAGGCCCATATAGTCGACGTACTCACCAGGTTGTAGGTCCGATAGGACCAGAAAACGTATGATTCATGCATAACTAATCGGCAATGTGCAGGCTGACCGGACCCGCCTATCCAAGGGTCACCCGTAGGTGTGATCCTGGACATCTTGCTAGAGATGGTCCGAATTCAGAATGAGAGATCCCTAGCCTTGACTCATGATGGAAATGCAAATTTCAATACGCGATTATACGGTTTTAGTTGTATACTATCAGCGACATAATATGATGGGGTATTATGCCGTCTAGGATTGATAAATTTATTTTGAAATTGTTTTAATCACATAGACTAATAATAATAGCAAATGATTTTATTTCTCGTATCAAGCATGTTTGGCCATTATAAGGTAAAACTATATCCTCTGTTTTTGTGTTGCATTGTGTGATAGGACCTGAGTCTTATAATGGGTTCATTTTTCAAAAAGCATTGCGCTACTTATTTTCTGATGTAGTTATTTTTATGCACCACATTCGTGGGAGTAAAACTCATTCTGTGACATACGGCATGGTCCCATGATATGCTTACTTTAAAACAAGTTAATAGTAGGATTTCTCATACCAGTCCCATGAATGACTCGTAGTTTTTTTTCCCTTGCAAACTCGGGTGCCCACTATTTTTACACGGGTAGCCAAATGAACAGGGTTAGCTTTCTTTCTTTTTGGAATGTGTACTATGGCATCTATATTTATTTTGGCATGGAGCTGAAGATGGAGCTTATATATATTTCTTTTGGACTTATGAGATGCTCTCTTATGTACGTTATGTTTGATTCAGCTGCAAACTTAATTATCTTAAGTTGAAACTGTATTTGTACTAAGTGGATTCTATTATGCAATGTAACTCTGATGATGAAGTCTATTTCCACTGTGTATGATGATGTAGATTATTCTATGATGTAATGTATTTATGCTATGTTCTGTGATCTGTTGATGTAATTAATGTGTTATTAACCAAAGACTATCCATTCCACCGAGATCGGGCGTTTGGGGTTGTCACATGAACAAACACTTAACAAAGCACATATAAGTGAATTCAAAACAAGTAACATGAAGCGATCTCCAAAATAAACATTAACAATTAGAACATGACCAACTAATTTGAATTTGAATGAATGATACCTGAGATTTTGAAATTGATATAGGCGAACGAATAGCAAAACCTAGATAAAAAAACAAGCATGATTCTTTAAGGATGGGGATAGGTATTTTCAACCTGGATTTGCACGTTTCGATCAATACCAACTTGAATTCTCTAAACATAAATCGAATAAAAAAATACCTAGGTTCACAAATTTCGACCTGAAATCGAACGAATTATGAAATTCAATGCTGAAATCGAACGAACTGGAATCAAATGAAATCGAACAAACTAGAATCAAATGGAAATTTGAATAATATGTTTCATGAAATCGATGGACGATTTCAACTTCATTTGCAAGCGTTTTTTTTCTTAGTTTACCTCGGAAGCGGCTTGACTAGGGTATAAGCATGGAGAATGAATTAGGGTTATAGAAGTTGATAGTTTACTTTTTTACCTATCAAAGTTGGCTTACTATTAGTTTATCCATATCTCACAACGAAAATAAGTGTTAGCACTTAAAAAAGTTTACAAGTGTACTTTTAGTGACATAATTTTAACATGGAAATGGATATTGTTGTTATTATTGTTCTTATTATTATTATTATTATTATTATACAACAAAAATAAGTGTTGGCATTGAAATAAGTGTTGTAAAATGGTTGTTATAGTGTAATGTTACTCATGGTTACAATATTTTGTAACAATTATCACAAAAAACATACCACTTATAATTTTTTTATTAAGTATGTTTTTAGTCAAATTAATTAATATAACACATTATATCAAGTGTATATTTTATTGAAAGAAAAACATTTTTTATTTTGAACTAGATCGGTTACCGAGTTAGATATATGTAACTGCATAATTGCCCATAGTGCATACCCTTACTCTATCATGAATTTCATTTGACAAAATACTATTATGTATATAATGTGTAATTATAACATATATCATATGTTTATATACTTGAAATATTAGTTATCGCAATTTATTTGATTTCACCCTATGTTTATCTAATGAATTAGAAAAAAAATCTGTTGTATACCTATGACATGTTTATATAAATATAAAAGGGCCAAAAAACTTTGTAGAAGTATCATTAGAATATTGAGAAAGGTAGACATGTATGTTTGGATTAAATGAATGAAAAAGTTCATTGTAGAATTGCTTATTGACATTTACTTCAAAAGACATGATATCATACATTAAGGCATTTTTGTAAACATTGCCAAACACAAGCGATCGAAAATTCTAAACTTTAAATTATCATTAGCTCAATAATGGATGTCTGAGATAGCTTAATATTCATTCGTGAACCAACGAGCGATTGTACGGTAGCAACTTTAATAATCTAACCATACTTCACTGCAATAAAAATACCTTATTACAATGCTCTTTTTGCAACAGGCATTGAATGTATGTTGTAGCATAATGTTATTACAATGGTCATTTCATAACAGTTGTTATATATGTTCGGTACAATGTCCTTTTTACAATGGGCAAGAACTTCCCGTTGTAACGGAAAGCTATTGCAACGATCGTTTCATTCCCGTTGTAACATATATAATTTTACATGTTCACAAATTGCCCATTGTAATAGATATTTATTTTACAACGGTCGAAATATGCCCATTGTAAGAAGTAGAAGAAGTGGGCATTCAACCGAATTAACTATTCATACCGAACCGGCTTAATCGATTAAAGCGGTTAACCGCCATCATCGGTTAACCGACCGACCATAACCATCCATTTTCAGTTCATTTAACAGTTAATGAAATCTAGGTCAATTGTTTAACCATTAACGGATATATATTTTAAAGTAGGCTAGCTCAAAGAAAATAGCAGCCTAATTACTCAAGCCTGTTTGAATTTAGCCTAGCTGGCTTCGTTATTGATTCGTTCATTTCACATTTCATACCGTAACCCTCGTTTTTTTAGAAAAGATGTTGCGCAGTCGAAGATTCGAACTTCAAGCCCTAGATCTATTTCGCAATCGAAATTTGGTGCAATCGAAGATTCGAAATTAGGCTTGCTGCTTGCTTGTTGCTTTCTCGTGCTTGTCTCCTTTTGTCCAGTGCTTGGCTTCGACGGTTGAATGTTCCAGAAACTGAAACCATGGCAACAATATCGACGACGAGGAAGAGAAAGCATGGAAGTTTCTCTGTTTATGTATTTAACAATTGTTGACTTGATTTTCTTGTTATTACTTGACAGTCATGATTCTCTTGCCGTCAGTCAATTTATATACCCAAACCAATCACATAAGCTGCTTATGATTCAAAGCATTAAGTGATATAAAACTGTGGATAAGCATGAGATTCGGATGCGAGAAGTAACCTCAAATATGAGAGTTTCAAATGTAGGTTCTCAAAGAAAGCATAAACAAAGCTTGAAACCGATTTCTGCCAATTGTTCCCTTATTTGTATTATAAAATCACTCATGTAAACTTGTATAAACACAATCTATTACTGTAATTGTTTAGTTATATTGCACTCCACATAGATTTGTATTTTTTTATTTATTTAGAATAAACTTAGAGGAGCAGCATTGGCGCAACGGTAAGGTCACCTGGTTAGTGATCTGGGCGCCTAGGTTCGAGTCCGGAAGCAGCCTCTTTGCAGTGCGAGGAAAAGACTGCTTACAATCGACTATTCACTTAGCAACATGTTTTAACTATTTTATTGAGTTTAGACATTGCAGCTTTGAACTATTCTATTGATATTGCAACTTTGCTACTCATAGTCATTGCTGCTTCTGCTTACTGTAAATCATATTCCTTGATCCTAGAAGAAACTGCTGCTTTGGATATTTGTTGCTTTAAAGTACTAAAATTTCATGTATTTTAGTATCATGTATTTTTGTATCATATATTCTTGTGTCATTGTCAGTAGCCTCATATTTCTACTGCAGTTTGCTTTTCATCATGTGTGCTAGGTTATCTTTACGAAAGTTATAATTGGCACGTATAGTTTAAAAGTATTTTGTATAAGGTTGGAGCCTCATATTTGTATGCAGTTTGCTTCCGGACTCGAAACTTGAATTAAGATATTTAAATCATCTTTTGAAGATTTTAGTTTGCCAAGTAATTAATTTATAAAGTTTGCAGATCTATGAAAAAAGTGCATAAGTTAATAATTGTTTACAGCTTTACATGGTAACTTTATCTATAGGTTTACATTATAAGTTTTAGGCGCAAAGCCTCTACTAGAAAACCGTCCATGTATGGTATAACATCCTGTTGAGTCCATCGAAATCAGTGATTAGCTACCCGTTTTCATCTAAAAGGTTTTGCATATGAAATATGAATATTGTTTTCCCTTAATATCGTTTTGAAGTAAAAAAAGATTGGTAAGTTGGTTCTTTTTGCAATAGGTATTTGCATTACTAGATGAGTGGCTATGCAAGTGAGCATCATGACTGTTTCAGCTATTTGCATTTATGAAATGAATGCATTTGCATTTCTGAAATGAATGCATTTGCATTTCTAGTTGTAACACACTCGCAGGGTGCATTCAAAAAAATTTAGCTGTAATTTTGTAACAAACTACATAACAGTTTCATGACTGAGCCAAACAATATGCTAAATTCTTCATATTAGTACATATTTTTAACCTTTATAGCATTAGCATGGTAGTCACTTAAGTGCAACATAGTCAGGCCCGACCCGCCCTAGGCAAATATGAAATCTTTTGAAGTAGAGAGGCATAAAACAGATAAAATCATAGTACTTGAGATTCGAACCTGGCACAATTTCATCAAAATAGTGCCCTACAACCCCTATGACAATTAGCTTTTGATACATTTTTATAATAAAATGCTATACCTATTCGTACATACAAGTTGTTTGTTTCCCCACTGTTGCCCCTCCTCCTCGCGTTGCCCTAGGCGGTTGGCTTGCTCAACTTGCCCTAGGATTGGACCTGAACATAGTAGTTCTGCTATTATGATCAATAATAGTCTTGCTATTATGTTAAATTCTGAATATGCGATTTATGTAGCATAGTAGTCTTGCTTTAGATCAACAATCTAATACAATAGCTTACGAACATGCTAACATATTCAAAATTTTCCTAATGCTATTTCCAACACTTATCTATTTTCAGCAGAAACTGAAACAAAATACTCATTTGTCTATTTGCGTAGTTATTTTACTAGCTTGTTATAAACTATCATGACTGTGAATGGATTTATATTCAGTATTTCAGATTTAATGGTTTCAGCTGATATAAGGACCGAGAAGCAGTGGTTAAAGCGGAGACTGACTGACTGCCAATGTATTAATGTATCTGTACTGTGTCAATGTAATATGTAATATGCGTTATGTGTCATTGAATCTTAGTAGTGAAATTGTCAGCTGTGACTTTGTCAATGTATTAATGTAATATCAAATTTGTGTTAAACTTTGTAGTGAGTAGTGGGTACTGAGTAGTGAGTAGTGATTATGTCAATGTACTAATGTTAGATATGTTAGTGTAAGTCAGTTTATATAGAGAATGAACAAGTTTGAACAGTTAACCGTTCGATTTAAACAGTTAACAGTTTAAATTGAACGGTTAACTGTAACGTCCCGGATTTTTAGCGATATAATAATTAACTTATTTGGTTAATTGTATAATTGTTTGATAGTATAAAGTGGTTTGAATTTGAATAATTAATTAATATAAATAATCGGGATAATATAATTATCTCTGAAATAATCGAAAATGGTCGAATTTGAAATATTGTGTAATTTGAATAATATATGATATTTAATTTAGTTTATATACGAGTTATAACAACAAATATATTATATAAACGACATTTGAATGTTATAATTATAATATAATTTAAAACGAGCTCGAAACGTCGCGGTAGTTCATAATATTGAATTTTGAACTTCAAATGAATATACCGAGTTCGTTATAAGTCGGAATTCTGCGAAAAAAGAAATGTTGGAATCTGTTAACACTAGAAAAAAATGGCAATTTTCCAACCGAAATTTCCCTACGCCATCTCTACTCCGCGTAGGCGCGGCGTAGGGAAGACGTAAAAATAAGGGAAGAGGTAGGTATGGCGTAGGGAATACTTACTCGTTACCTACGCTGTTTGCACACGTTGGAATTTATTTTAAACAGTCCAACATACAACCTAAGCCCGTTTAACTAAAACAGTTCCTCCCCTATTTCCATCGCTTATCGTTTCCTCTCCCTACCGTTTAACATACAGAAATCAAAAACCCTAAATTAGCTTCAACTCGCGCCGCCCTCTTCTCAACTCGCGCCGCCCTCTTCTCAACTCGCGCCGCCCCTCTGTCTTCTCAACTCGCGCCGCCGCCTCCTGCGTTCTCAACTCGCGCCGCCAGCCCTCTGCCTCCCTCTCTTCGCTCTGTATCTCCTCCCTCTCCAAACGAACAGGTTTTTTTGTCATAGTAGCAGATGTTAAAATTAATCATTTCATTTGAATAAATATGATAAGGGTTCTTTCAGTTAAAGCACTGTCATAGTTTAATTAGTTGGAAACCAAACGAACAGGTTTTTTTGTTAAATGCTATTGGAAGTTGGTCTAAATATATTTGTGGTCCAAACTGTTAGCACCAACGTTAATGGATACATAGATCCATGTCTAATCCAAATTTGAAGTAATCAGAGTTCATTTTTATATTGTTGCACTTGACATTTATTTTCAAAGGAACCTTTTTGTCTCATTTATAACAGTTAACTCTATTATAATATTACATTATTATATACGGTTTTTCAGATAAACATCCGTAGCAAGTCGAAGAATCTTATTATGCATTCTTATCCCTTAAAATCTTCATGTGATGCTACACCGTTACATATTTAATGAATCCAATAAAAAAAAATATGTTTGTTATTTTTTTATTTTTCTGACCGACTTAAAAGAGAAGAAGATAAAAAAAAACATGGTTTAAACATAGATCCGGTTTAGAATCAAACCTCTCAGCCCACTTGCAGTGCCCTCTTAGCCAGAGGTACAACATCAAAACTTTGAGTTGCGTCAATTGATCTTTCATATTAGATTTGTATCTTTTATTTTTGCTACATCGCCGTATTTTCCATAATTAAAGAAAACTATAAAAGATTGTGTTTGTAACTGACATTTCTAAATTAACAAAAAAAAGCATAACATAAATTTATAGGAAAAATTTAAGTATTTAGAATATTTCTCTTACTGACAGACAATGTCATTCCGAAAAAATAGAAGAAATAAAAATGATATCAAAAGAAAATTGATCGGAAATACTAATTGGATCGAACATTTGTTGCTCCAATACTCTTAATGTAAAAATTTGATCGCAGCCATCCAATTGTTGTTAGATTTTTAGCGGGTCGAGCACAATTAATATTAGTTTTGTTTCTAACACTTCTTTTGGTTGTTTATTAAAATATTTGTAATGCACTAAATAGATGGCAGGTTGCATCTAAACTTCAAAATGTGTATTACACTTGCCTAAAAAACAACATTTTATACTCTTCGTTTTACATCCAATTCGTAACGATTAATCATCTCTTTAAAATCTCATAACATGTATTGAACATGCATGATGCATTGGAGTACCGGTTAACTTTATATCGATTCTTTACTTATGTTTTAATGCCAATTACCTATTAGATATAAACTCAAATACGTAATGAGAACATCGAAGTACAGAGGAAAAGAAGTGATGAACTTCCCATCTAACTTCATTTTTTTCAAGGATGACATGTTTTTACATAATTCGATTATCATACGTACAAAAAACAATTCCATTTGAAGTGTTTTTTGTTTTGTTTTAAACTTAGATTGAATGTTTTTTTGACTACTCATGTGAACCCCCTATATAAATTTAGCCCCATCCGACAAGTGTTGTATATGATCGTTATATGGATATAAGTACTCATCTTATAATATAACATGTCTTAATTATGCAGTAGAAGATGGAACAATTGAAAGTTCGTCGCGCTTGGATGTACAAAAATGTTGGATATAGACAAACAATTCCATTTCAATTTTTAAGAGGTTTAAATGAGTTCATGATAGTGGCATCTTCCAATGGAACAAACATGACGGAAATTCGTTGTCCTTGTAAGAAATGCAAAGCAACAAAACATCATCCTCATGGAATTGTTCAAAGTCATTTGACTAAAAACGGTTTTATGGACGATTACTATGTGTGGATACATCACGGTGAAGATGCGGTGAACGTTATTAATACGTCGGTAGATGGTAACGTTAATTTTGATGTTAATTTTTATGAATCTACTACTACAGAAAATAGAATGACTGAAATGGTTATTGATGCCGCTGGTCCGAGCATGTTGTCTAATTCATTGGATGTAGAGGAAGAGCCAAATCCAAAAGCTAAATCTTTTTTTGATTTGTTAGAAGCATCAAAAAAACCGCTTTTTGATGGATGTCCTATGACAGAGTTGGCAGCGACTGCTAGGCTAGTTGCAATAAAATCCACAAACAATGGTACACAAAAATTAATGAATGACGTTCTTAGTTTAATTCGAGATGTGGTCCCATCCGGTTTGCAAACTAGATTGGCTGAAAATTGGTATCAATTAAAAAAACAAGTGTCCGCATTCGGATTGCCGTATGAAAAGATAGATACATGTCGAAGTGGTTGTATGTTATATTGGAAAGAAGACATAGACCGTACACAATGTAAATTTTGTGGCTTAGGAAGATACGAAAAGAAAAAAAGTAACGGTAAAGGTGTGCCTTTTACTCGTTTACATTATCTTCCGATTATACCTAGATTGCAAAGATTGTATTCGTCTTATGCCACTGCGGAACACATGAGATGGCATAGTGAACGGGTTCAAGAGGAAGGAGTTTTATGTCATCCTGCAGATGGAGAAGCATGGAAACATTTCGATGACAAATATCCTAATTTTGCCAATGAATCACGAAATATTAGGCTCGGTTTATGCACTGATGGTTTTCAACCTTTTAGTCAGTATGGTAAAAAGTACTCCACTTGGCCAGTTATTTTGACACCTTACAATTTACCTCCTTGGATGTGTATGCAAAATCCATACATGTTTTTAACCCTAATTGTCCCTGGACCCAAAAATCCGAAAAACGGAATAGACGTTTATTTGCAACCTTTAATCGAGGACCTGAAGAAATTGTGGGTAGAGGGTATTGACACGTACGACGTATCAAAAAGGAAAAATTTCAAACTCTTTGCTTGTTTATTATGGACGATAAGTGATTTTCCCGCGTACGGGATGCTTTCGGGCTGGAGTACGGGAGGTAAATTATCTTGTCCTGTGTGCATGGATTCAACAAAAGCATTTACACTGAAGCATGGTGGTAAGCAGTGTTGGTGGGATTGCCACCGTCGATTTTTACATACAAATGACACATTTAGACGTGGTAAGAAAAACTTTGAAAAAAATAAAACTGTCAACTTGCAACCACCAACTTTTTTGAATGGAGAAGAGATATTTGATATTGTACAAGATTATGCAAAATTACATGAGACAGGAAACAAAGAGCCCAAAATTCCTGGTAAAGGTGATTATCACAATTGGTGCAAACATAGTATATTTTGGGAATTGCCATATTGGAAGGATCTAAAAATTCGACACAATCTAGATGTGATGCATATTGAAAAAAATGTATTTGAGAATTTCTTTCATACAATCATGAATGCGAAAGGAAAAACCAAAGATGATTTGAAATCAAGAAGAGATGTCGAATACTATTGCAATCGTCCAGAGCTTAAGATTGATCCTATTCGTCCAAACTTCAAAGTTCTTGCTTGTTATGAGCTGGATAGAACTCGTTGTACAAAATTACTAGAGTGGGTCGATTCTTTGAGATTTCCCGATGGGATTGCTTCTAATATGAAACGATGCGTTGATATGAAGGATCTTATTCTGTCAGGTATGAAGAGCCACGATTGCCATGTATTTTTAGAGACTCTATTTCCGATAGTATTTAAAGAGATTTTACCGCAAAAGGTTTGGGTGCCTATAACAGAGCTCAGTTTGTTCTTTAAAGATATATGCTCGACAACTCTATCTAAAAGCCATTTGCAGAAGCTTGAAAGAGATGTACCCAAATTGATATGTAAATTGGAGAAAATATTTCCTCCTGGAGTATTTAATTGCATGGAACATTTGCCAGTACATTTACCAACTGAAGCATTACTACGGGGACCAGTGCAGTATGGATGGATGTATCCTTTTAAGAGGTATATAATAATTATATTTATTTACGCAATGTTTAAATATACAACATGTCATAGTATTATTCACACATTTTCCTATTAAGGTATCTGGGCCACCTAAAGAAAAAGGTGAAGCAGAAAGCACGTGTTGAAGGTTCTATTTGTCAAGCGTACATTATTGAAGAAGTATCCATATTTTTTAGTCATTATTTCGATGATCATGTGAATTTAAATTTTAATTGTGGTCATCGCAATGAAGCTGATATTGTGGATGATTCAGTCGATAACGTTCTCTCAGTATTCAAAAAACAAGGACGTCCATCTGGTAAATGGAAGAACGTTAAAGGCTTCGCTACAACAAAAGATTACAATCTAGCCAATGCAACTGTGCTTCTTAATTGCAATGAATTAGCTGATCTTATAAGGTACTATAATAATTTGATTATTCATTAACTAAATTAATGTCAATCTCTTCAAGCTACACACAATACTACTTAGATATTAACATGTGTATTTGGTTTAAACAGCAAGTTCGAAAGTGAATATCCCAATGCTGAACTCTGTAAAGAATTCGAGGGATGGTTTAAACAATATGTAAGTATGATTAGTCATGTTTTTTAACCTTGCACTGTATCCATTATATATTAACTTGTGTATTTAATTCAAATTGATAGGTTGATACGAACAACATCACCGACATTTGCTATAGGAAACTTGCTTTTGGACCGCGTACTAGTTACAGAATATGTCCAATAATGTTTATAAATGGATTTGGACCATCAAAACATCATGGATTTACCAGATTTGGACCATGCAGGTTGCTGTGCAACCATGGTTGCACAGCAACCTGAGGCTCAGGTTGCTGTGCAACCAGTGGTTGCACAGCAACCTCGCTGTGCAACCTGAGGTTGCATAGCAACCTCATGTTGCTGTGCAACTTTAAGTTGCACAGCAACCTGAAGTTTAGGTTGCTGTGCAACTGCAAGTTGCACAACAACTTTGAAGTTGCCGCACAGCAACTTGAAGTTGCCGTGCAAGTTGCACAGCAACTTCAAGTTGCTGTGCGGCAACCTGAAGTTGCCGCGCAACAACTTGAAGTTGATGTGCAACTTGCACAATAACTTCAAGTTGCTGTCGGCTGAGCCTTAAGGCTCGATGATTTAAGGCCCAGTTTCAGTTGAACCAAAACTGACCGTTTTACTTAATTGTAATATGAACTGTATTCATTGTACTAATTGGATTTAATTTTTTATGTGTAGATATACAAAGACAACACATACACCGTTAGGATTGGAGTTACAGATGATACAGAGAAGCTTGTGAAGGAAGTAGACGAGCTAAGAGATAAAAATCAAGAATTGAGTGTCACTGTTAGCAAACTACAAGAGCAAATGAGTTCTGTACAAGAGATTTTACAAGGGTTGCGGCGAGACCAAGAACCGCAGATATGACGTACTTTCTGAATCAATCTTATTTTGGTAGTGAGTTTGATGTTCTATTTGTGTATCGTACATTACACGATGTTTGAATTAGATGATTGGATCATGTTTGATATGTAGCAACTTTATTTTATTGTTTGTAGGACAAGATTTGTTTTAAATATATTTGTAGCAAGTTTATGGTAATTCGACCATGGTATTTATTTTAGATCAATGTTTTTATTGATATATATTGCTATGATTTTGCATATGTTCAGTTTTATTATGATTTGTGGTAGACAAAGATAAATATAAAACTACCATATTGATTTTTGGTGTACAGATGCGTAGGGAATGCGTAGGGAAGGGGTAAGGATGCATATGAAACTTGGCGTAGGGAATGCGTAGGAACTTGATGTAGGGACTGTGTAGGGAAGTTAGCATAGGTATGACGTAGAGAACTTGGCGTAGGTATGGCGTAGGGAACTTGGCGTAGGTATGGCGTAAGCATTTAGACGTAGGGATGGCGTAGGGAAATATTTGCGACGAGCTGTTTCCGACTTCCTTTTTGGCGTAGGTATGGCGTAGGGAAATTCGATTACCTACACCAAATTGGCGTATGGAATTCAGATTTCTTTTGTAGTGTAAACTGTATTTTTCTAATGGAAGTGAAAAGTAGAGATTTCGTCGTATAGATTATAGTTATGTCCAAAACAAATTTCCAAATAGTCGCTATGGAATCATTTATAAATCATAACGATATATTTAATTATAATTAAATATTGATTTCGAATTTGGACAAGATACTTGAGATGTAGTTATAGTTAAATTTTAAGAATTTTTAATGTAATTTTTAATTTGGAAAATAAGTCACTTTTTATTTGGAGTGTTTGCACCCTATATCAGCATTTCGGGATATCAGAGAATAAGTTAACTTGCCTGTTTTATTATATTAACTTTTTATTTGGAGTGTTTGCATCATTTCCATAGATTTAAAGACTAGAAATAAAATAAAAACTCCATGGAAATATTAACAACATTAATTTTTTTTATAAATATCGATACATTCACTGCTTGTTTGCATTCGGCTGTTGATGCGCGGATTTATGCATGCAGTTCGTGTTCTTTTCCCTATGATGTATGGGGTTGTTCATGCGAGGATGTGGGGAAGCATGGAGTCTGACGATGCATGGAGTCCGGTGCCTGCAAACTGGAGAATTCTAGGGCGGCAGGAGGAGAGCTGTCTCCACCAGTACGCGGCAACGAAGGGTAGAGAGCGCCGTTCCAAACTGATGGACCGTGTGCGAGTTTGGAATTGATATCATGGGTCGATAGAGGGTTTAACGTGGAGAAGGATGGCCTTGGTTTGAAGTGGATCGGTGGAGTATAGTGGGAGATATGGGGAGTTAAAGATTTGGCAATGGCAAGTAAATACTGGGAGGAAGTTGCGAATTGCTTTTATGGGGAAGGTGAAGGGTTGACGGTAGTTTATCGAAGGAGAGAGGGATATCTTTGTTGGATTTAATTTTAAGGACAGGAGGAGCAGTTTTGTTTAAATGTTGGAGAAGAAGTCTTGGAAGCTTTCGAATGGCTGTGAAAATGAAATAGACGAGCAGCACAGTTCGAACTCTACTGTGAATGCGTGGACACATCTGAAGACGTAAGTGAGAAGGGGTGGAGGTGATAGCATGGTGATTGGGAAGTGATTGTGTTGTGTGATGTATGAGATTTGAAGTGGAGAATTACTGTAATGCCGGTTTAAATTTTTGTATGCTAATGAAAGAGAATAGGAAGGAATAAATGGCGGCTACGGTGAGGAAATAAAATCTGGAGCGTGCCTTTTTGTTTGTAGAAGAAGAGGCAAAAAGGCAGGTTTGGGTTTCAAGAATGGGTAATGGGCCGTTGAGAGCAATCAAGGGTTTTTAGTGAAAGAAAAAGAGTAAGCCCATCCAAAATGAAAAGCAGGAAAAAAGATAAAAACTAAAAGCCCATAAATGCGAAGTGGATTTGCAGTAAAGTGGGGGCGGGTATTCTAAATTGTTGGGAAAGAAGGATTACAAAAAGGAGGAGAATGAGCGGTCAAAATTTTTTGGAAATGGAGGAGCAGTTCGGAGTTTTTATACGGGAAGAAGTACTAGTTCATACGGTAATGGGTTTAAAAGAACACGATGGGCCGGTTAATAAGAATGATAAAGCCCAAACAAATATTTATTCAAGTTTAATTAATTTAAATATTGTATTAAATTAAATTAAACATGACTTGCTCATACGTTGTCCAATTCAACAAAACAGATTCCGTTGGGATCGTACGGACGTAGGCTACGTTATGACGTTAGTTTGAGACCATTTGGAGCTCATTAGGAATTATGACAGATAAGATGCCTGATTCGGATCATCGATCGTCAATCGTTATTCAACGAATAACGACCAAGGTGAGTAATCTCACTAACTCTGTTCAATTTTATAATTGTATAAACGTTATTTAATATTGATAAAAATAATTGAATGTTGTGTGTGATGGTTGTTTGGATGATTTGCTTATTAATTGTTTGAAATTACAAACACAGTTATATATATAAATCGTTAGTTAAATATCGATTCTATTTATTTTATTATTTCATATTAATATGAAACAAATGTTGATTAACATTTGTGGATGCAGGAAAACATGTTGGAGGGATCCAACTGTATTCTTCAACAATTTTATTGTTGATTTTCATATATTGCATTACATGATGTGATAAACAATCTGATGTTGATTATTGTGTATTAAGGGTGGTTGAACAACATTGCCCTGAAATAACTAGTATATAAATACCGTAAAATATATTCAAATATATTAGAAAAGAAACCGGGGTTTTAAAAAAAGAAATTTCTATTTTTAAATAGAAATGGAATTTCGATTAGTTAGACTATAATGACTTGTTTTTTATTATATAAAAACAAGTAATTTGATTTATAAACGATATCTATAAACGAAGCAAAATGATTATTATTAAATAGTTTTAAAAATATAAATTCAAGAAAAGAATTTATTTAAAAAGGAAAATGGAAATCGTATAGAAAGAAAACAATGAAATTATTTCGATATTCGAAATGGGAATAGAATTGAAACAAACCAATAAGGATTTGTAATTTAAATTCGACAATATCGAATGTTATTCAAATGATTTATTCTTATAAATTATATATTATATAATTCTGAAATTGGCAAGATAGTTAATGTTTGCTTTAACAAATAATAAGTAATTACATAGGTAATCGAGATTAAGTTATAAACTTGATATTATCTAACAGGAAGTTGATTTAAAATGAAGTATATGGAGTGAAATACGAATATGAATTTATAAAAGAACTAAATAAATGGAATTTTAAACTGTAATGCAAATATTTATTTAAATCAAGATTTGATTTAATAAAATGAGTTTCGTTTTCTGTAAAGAAATAATATTCACATTTTAAAGTAAATAATGATTTAAAAGCAAACATTTTGCAGATTTAAAATGGAGTTAAGGAAATTAGAAACTGACTAGAGACTAGTTAAGTTGAACGCCTTTCTGGGTAGTGATCTGATGTTGGTTTCAGCCTTCGGGGTTAATACTTAGGGAGTTGTTCTCTTACTGGTTTACGGTTAGGGACTGATGGATAGTGATGCGTAAATAAGGTATGAAAATGTTTTCCATTGTTAATAGCGTTGTAACAACCCAGAAAAATCAGAACCAATTTAAAATTTTTATTTTGGCAATTTTAATGGATTCTGAATATTTAAAATGATTTATTTTAAATAATAACAACTAAAAGTTTATTTTAATCGAAGTTAGAATGAATAAATTTATTTTAATTACATAACGAGCCTGAAATGGCTCGGTAGTTCGAAAATTCGATTTCTAATTTCAATTCGATATACATAATTCAATATAAGTCAGAATTACTGATTAACTATATCTTTCTAACGAAGGTAAGAAATTGAGATTTCACTTTAGAAATAAAAAGTTATGTTCAGTTTAAAATTTAAAATAGTCGCTATGAAATTTATATATATTTTAATATATACATGGCCCTTAAAATAGCCATTTTGCAAACGACCTCCGTTTTCGACGAAACCACTATTGTTGGATCCGGAATGTCAAATTATTGCTAGATTCCAAATTTCATAATTTTTGGAACTAATGTGTGAGCGTGGCGCACTTAAACGTGTTTTGTCAATTTCAGTCAAATTTAATCGACTGGAAATGACCGTTTTTCAAACGATCTCCAAATTCGACGAAATTAGTTTTGTTAGGACCGTATCGTCCAAACATAGCCAGATTTATTTTTCTGGAATTTTTGGAGTCCGTATGTGGCCCCGGTAATTTAAAATGTACGTTGGAATCAATTTTGAACGTTTTTTTTGCAAGGCTGACCGGTTTTTATAGTGTTCCGTAACACTTTTTATTTAAAAAATAGTTAATGCATGAGAGTACAGGTGATATACAGGATACATATCAGCTAGTTGCTACCACATACGGTAGACAGGACCGCTTACATATTACAGATTTCATGGACACATTACATTTTAGATTTCCTCTTCTTTACTCTCCTAAATCTTCACTGCCTTAGGGCCTACTGCTAGCCATTCTCCTGCTGATTTCGTAGCATTTCCTTCTTCATGCTCCGTGTGACAGGGGTCTTAGTCCCTGCTTTTTCGTTGGATCTAGAAGTCGTTTGGTCGGCAATGATGTCAGGCGGTCTCTCTTCGTAAGCCACTAGGGGGGGCAATATGCGCATAAGGGTTGGCCGACTTGTCTTTGACTGTTGGTGACTTTCTTATCTGAGACAGAATCAAGTTGTGCATATGATTTTCTGGAGCATAGCTGAGACAGAATCAAGTTGTGCAGTATGCATTTGGTCAAAAATAATTCCAGAACAGAAGGCATTAAAGTCTTCCTGCTTCTTCTCAGTTTCAAGAAATTCGTTTGTGTTAGCTTCCATTTTAGCTAGTTTCGCTTTGAGGGCATTGGTGATAGCTAATATGTCAGCGTTGATGGTTCGGATGTGAACCAGTCTGGCAATTTCGATTGCACTCAGTACCGACCTGTCTTGCTGTGACTGCTTCTCCCTTATTTTGGCATACTCTTGATCACACGTTTCCTGCAAGGCAGTGACATTTCTGTTTGGGTCCGCAGTTAGTGTAGAGAGAAACCCGCCTGCAGAATTTGCTTCTTTTGGCAACTCATCATGTATCGCTCCAGGCTTAAGAATAAGGTCACTTATCTCATTTGCTCCTTCCTTATCATTTGTCTTCGGACTACCAAACGCTGACATCAAGATTTCATCCACATGCGCTATCTGCTCAGCTCGCTTTTCCTTCACTAACGTAATGTTCTCATTATTCCTTGCTTGTACTTTATCAGCTTGACCATGCAAATTAATTCCAGTCACATTTGCATTATACTCCTTTCCTTCATTGTTTCGGTTTTCACCATTATCAATCATTCCTTCATTTTCAATCTCACCGTCTTCAATTTCATAATTTATCTTATAACTTTTACTGACCTCTTCGCAGTCTGACAGCAAAGAGAAACAATTTGAAGTTCCAATCTTATCCGCAACAGGAGGAGTTTCATCAACCAAGACTTTATTTCCTTTATCTATACTGCTAACAACTACTCTAACATGTTTCTTCTTCCTAGCTACTTTGTTCCAGTGGTTGTCTTTGTTAATTGTTGCATAACGTGGGCGCAGGGGCACTCGGCTTGTCCTATCATACTGAACAGCATTAGAATAACACATTAGCTTTAATTTGTTCCTTTTTTTGCTTCATAGTTTTGTCTCGTCTGGCGACAACTTTTTCTGTTAGCACACTAACCTTTTCCTTCTGACTTTGACATTTTTCCGAAGTGTGTCCGAATACTTTGCAGTGTAGGCATAATTCTGGTTTCCAAAGGTAATAGACTTTCACTTGTTGAATGGATCCATATAGATTACGTACGGGAAAGGCATCAGGTAAGGGCGAGTTAGATGACACCTCAACCATGCACTTAGCATATTCTAGTCTGTTTAAACTTTCTGTGTTAGAGTCCATGCACAAAAACTTCCCTACTCTGGTAGCCATCCAGCTAATCCCCCGCTTCGATAAAGCAACAAGCGGGATGTTAAACATTTTAATCCACACTGGAACAGCCTTAATGCTGTTAGCAACATTACTCAAACTAGGTTCCCATGGCTTTACAATGAAAAGCTTATTGCGTATTATGACAGGATCCGCCTCTAGTACCCTAATCCGATCAGCCATAGAAGAAAACTGGAAGAAAAAGACATTTCCGTTCGATTTAAAGTCAACCGTACCTTGAGGCCCCCAGTGCTTTAGCAAAAGGTTGACAACAGTATAGTAGGGAAGCGGCGAGTCGAGGAAGAATCCGACAAGAAACCCATTCCATTGCTCAATGCTAGCCTGGACTATGTCGTCAGTAGGGAGCAGGTTTTCTCCTTCGAATTTAAGCTCTATATCGTTGACTTCGAAGATGCCGGCGTTCTTTGGCTTTGCAGCGAAAAGAGAGGACCATTTGATTTGCGTGAGTGGATCAGAGCTGGCGGAGTCTAAAGGGGGAGGTGGGTCTGGCAGGTGAGGTGGGTTAGCGGAGGGCGGAGGGTCTGGCGAGGGAGGGATAGGTTTAGGCGGCGGATTAGGGATCTGGTGAGGTGCTAAAGGCGGATTAAGGTTATGAGGCGGATTTGGTTTCTGAAAGGGAGGAAGGGAGGCGACGAAATTTGAGGGAGGAAATTGGGTAAGAGAGTTAATTGGAGAGATGGCTGACGCCATTTTTGAGGGAGTTAAATCCTTATTTTCTGAAGTGAGTGTTAATTTTGAACGTTATATTGATTTATATGTTAAATTTGACGAAAACTGATCGAAACAATATAATTGGCTTGTGCAGCATATCCTATTGTGTCCGGAATGGGGGTAGTTAGCTAGAGATGACAGTCGTTGGGTTCGGATTAGAGATTGAAGGAAAAATTAATTTTTTTGAGAAAAATTAAAAATAAAATATATATTTTTATATAAGCCCTTTTCCCTCCTCTCTCTCCTCACTCAGTCAAACATGAAAAAAATGACGGGATCCCGTCGTTTATCCTCCATCGCGCCACCGTAGGAGGCGCCGCCGCCCCACACCAGTCGCCGATCGCCGCCTCTTCTCTGGCAACCCCTCCCCGTCCTTCTTCTCCGCCCCCTCCTTCTTCCCCGAACCCAAAACAGCCCCGAACCTCGTTAAACCCAAACCCTAGCCACTGACCACGACGCCTCCAGCCACCATACGACCGGCGCACCCCCTTCCGCCCTCCGACAAACCCTAGCTGTAACACCCCGAATTTTCTATTAACACTAAAGTTGCTAAAATAATAATAAGTGTGTAGAAGAGGGGATGTATCTAATATGAATATAAAAATATTAATAAGTATGTAAGAGAGGGGATGTATCTAATATGAATATAAAAATATTAATAAGTATGTAAGAGAGGGGATGTATCTAATATGAATATAAAAATATTAATAAGTATGTAAGAGAGGGGATGTATCTATTATGAATATAAAAATATTAATAAGTGTGTAAGAGAGGGGATGTATCTAATATGAATATAAAAAATATTAATAAGTATGTAAGAGAGGGGATGTATCTAATATGTATATAAAAACAATAATAAGTGTGTAAAGGGGGGGGATGTATCTAATGTGTACATTGTAAAATATATATATATATATATATATATATATATATATATATATATATATATGGGCAGTTAATGCAAACATGAATAGAAGTTTATTAATTTGCTGAGTGTTTGCTGAGTCACTTCTGACTCATTGCTGAGTCAACAAGATAAACCCCATCTTGTCTGAACGGCTGCGGTTATTTCTAGGTTAAATCTAATGGCCTAAATGCATTCTAAAATCTATAAATAAGTGGGTAGACCCAAAACCTAAATCACTTGTAAAATTAGAGAAGCTACCGTCATGCTGCTGCCATGGAGTTCAGCGTAGCCGTCACAAACAAAGAAGAGGAAGCCTAATCTACAACAACTAAATTCTTCTCAACAAAACAAATCAAACCAAAGAACTGTCTCTCTAATTCTCTTCTTTTGTTGGTGAGTATGATGAATCTCACAATGGTATTATAAAATAATTTGATTAAGTTGTAAACGGATCACAAGAAAGTGATATGATTGTAATTATAAATTCTATGTATTGTGAATCTCTTGTTATGATTTTATGTCGTCATATGATGTAAATTATGTTGCAAATTATGCTATGTTATGCTATCACACTATGCTATGTTGTAAATTATGCTATGTCATATGTTGTAAATTATGCCATGTCATATGTTGTAAATTCTCCTATGCTATGTCATGTTATGTTGTAAATCATGTTATGCTACTATGCTATGTTATGTTGTAAATCATGATATCATGCTATACTATGTTGAAAGTCTCATATATGTCATAGATCTCATATTATCACCCATGTTGGAATCCATATGTTATATGATTATGATATCATGTTAAGTTGGGTTGAATCATGCAAGTTGTAAAATCATGATGTGGTTATTTATGTGAATTGGATCATGTCTAAGTTTATGTTTTTTTTAAAATTAAATGGATCATGTTTATGGGAATTTGCCTATTGAGTTAGGTGTACCCATAAATATGAATCTATGTTTTTATAGATCTTGGTTATGGGAATTTGCCTATTGAGTTAGGTGTACCCATAAACATAGATCTATCACTAAATAAAACTTGATTATGGGAATTTGCCTATTAAGTTAGGTGTACCCATATTAAACCATATTGTCAAGTTGGATAATGTTGATTCACACATGTTTCTATGCAAGTTTATGAAATTGAATGAAAGTCATATTATGTGAATCATGAATAAGTTGACACCTTTAGGTCCAAGATGTGTGTAACCTTATGCAAGTTATAATTTGAGACATATGCAAGTTTCTTCCCCTACTATGATTTATTTAGTCACATATACATGTTGTTGTGATGATAATTCCTTTTATGTTATAGTCTAACATATACTCTGCGAATAAACGTTCAAACGTGGGGTAGGGGAAATATTAGGAATTAATAAATTGGATGCAATTTTGTATGATTTTGCATACCATGAATGGATGCCATAATTGAGTCAATTATGGACATCATTAAATTGTGAATAAATTATAAATTTGAATAGGGAAGTTAATTCAAATTTAGGAGGGATTAATTAATTACAATTAATCACTTAATTAATCAACATTCTTTCTATCTACATACACCAGAAGGTTCTAGGGTGACAGAGAGGATAGTGTCTAGGCTTGGGTTTGGAAAACCAGTTTCCTGCCCTCCCTGGCTATCCCTAACTGACCCAATGAATGGGGTGGTCTTGTATTTAGAAAGAAAAACATGTGGTGGGACATGGGAATCTAGTGGGTGCCTTGGGTGGCATGAGGAATCTAGTGGGTGCCTTTAGTGGCATTTGAAATACGATCAGAAAATGGAGTAATTTGAATATAAACAATTATGACATGTAATTCAAATTATTGGATAAAATAGGTATTGACACCTATAAAGGGAAAGGTTTTAATTAATTGATTAATTAATTAAAATGGGCATGGTAAACGAAATGGACTACTTAACCAAATCTGATCCTTAAGGATTGTATGAACTTAAGTTTAAGTTGGGGGTTAAGTAAACTGGGTTATATGGAATGAGTGGGTTAAGTAAATCTTGGGTAGGTGGGTAATATTAGTATATATAGGCCCACAAACTTAACCGTAAATTAAATATATCTGAACCAGTGAGAGGGTTAAGTAAATCTTGGATAGGTGGGTAATATTTGTGTATATAGGCCCACAGACTTAACCAATGCAACCCGTTAATTAAACCAAAGGGTGAGACTAGGTTATATTAGAAAACACTTAACCAAATTTATACATGTAAGTGGACATGGGGTTAAGTAGGATGTATTATAGGGGACCAAGCCTAGGTGGGAAGCTTGGTGGGGGCCCTTTTCAGTCCAGTAGCCCATTAAGTATCTTTGGGAGCTCGACCCAAGTCGAGGACGGGACACGCATACTGGGTCTGATTGTTAGAGGTCAAAACGGGGTAGCGGTGGCAACGCAAGTCCAACGGGGTCATGTGCGTGCGTGGGCCCGGGCTGGTAAGTAAGACGTTGTTGCATCGTGTAGGTATAAGCCGTGCATCTCCGTTGTATCGGGCTGCCACTTTAGGGGAGTGATACACCCCACTGTGGGGCCAGCATGGGTATCTACGAGTAGGGAGCCGATCGAATAAATGGGAAGTGGGGCACACCTAGTGGAGATAGGGGCAGGCGGCAACTATGTAGTCAGCTAGGAGTACGTAAAGCCATTAAGAAGTTTCTAAGTGAAGCTAAGTGGGATCAACCTTTAGGGTGACTGGTGTAGTGCAGTAAAGTGTTTATCCTTTAGTAATTAGGAGCGCCTATAACGTGGCCTTTAGCAATTGTCTATGTCTTTCGTCTGTTCCTTCATAGACATTTCCTTGTTTTCCAGCTTATGTCTTAGTCCAGTTATTTTGATAATAGTATTGTTAGAATTGTCATACTCGCCAGACTTTATGTTTGACCCCCTCTTTTCCATTCTTTTTCCCTTCAGGTCCTCAGGTTGGGCCAAGTTCTAGTGGAGTCTAGTTGGATCGCTTATCTCTTGGGAAGCTTGGACTGTTGAAGTAAAGTCCAGCTTGTTATCTTTCTTTTAATGGCTATTTTATTTGTAATGGGATTATGTACTTTGGTTTTATAAAGATGGATATTGTACTTGGTTATGATCTATGGTTTTGTGATGTAACAGACACGTTAATTTCCGCTGCAATAAAATGAAGTTTTAATTTCCAAGTATTATTTTATATCTGTCTTGTTGTAATTTTTCTGTTCTATATTCACCTAAAACCTCCATGGAAGTTAATGCATTCCCTTTGTGAGTGACATTAATGGACGTGGGGTGTTACACTAGCAACCCTCCATCCTCTTTGAACGATGAGTTTTTCTAATTTTTCTTTATTTTGTTTTATAAAAATATGATTTTTAACTTATATAAAGTTAGGATTATTACATACATAAAGTTAGGATTATTACATACATAAAGTTAGGATTTTTACATACATAAAGCTATGATTTTTATATACATAAAGATTAGATTTTTAATCACATAGAGATTCGATTTTTAGTCATGTAAAGATAGGATTTTTAGGAGTATAAAGGTATGATTTTTAATCATATGAAGACATGATTTTTAGTTACATAAAAATACGATCTTTAGTTATGTAAAATTGGATTTTTTATTGTTTGAATGGCATTGTAAAGATGCGATTTTTATTCGCAAAAAGATTTTATTTTATTATAAAAATATTTGATTTTTTATGTATATAAAGTTAAGATTTTTAACAATATAAAGATATAATTTTTAACAATGTAAAGATATAATTTTAGCGATGTAAAAATATAATTTTAGTAGTATAAAAATATGATTTCTATCCATATAACTTTGAAATAAAAATATGATTTTTATTATATGTTTAGCAAAATAAAAATATGATTTATATATATATAGATTTGAAATAACAATATGATTTTTATTATGAGAATAGCGGGATAAAAACGTGATTTTTATACGGACGATATAAGAATAAAAACGTGATTTTTAATTATATACATAGCGATGTTAAAAACATGATTTTTAACATATACCACGTGAAACAGATCTCGTTGGAAACACGGTGAAGATTTTCTACATATGAAGAGTCGCGGCGTTTGGTTTAGCTTCTAGGTGAGAACTTCGCACTCAAATTTATTTTTTAGTTAAATATATATACTAGGATGCAGACGGGGCTTAGTAGCTCCTGACACCGTTGTCCATAGACCATGGACGACTTGTTTGATTGTATTGTGTTGTAGTAATTGATTGTGGTTGTGATGTGGAATGAAAATAAAATATTCATGTGTTGAAATAAATATTTTATAGTTAAAAATATAATTTTTAACGTGTATATGAATAAAATAAATATTCATTTACGAATCGGACGATTTGTTTATGTACACCTATTTAACTGATATGGATTGGGACGATAAATTTTACTCATCGCCCAACTGCACAAATAAAATCTGTGTTTGTGGATTGAAACCCCACACAGGTATTGGAATGATATTTGACGTACACTAATCCCAATTGTTTAGTTGTATGTCGATCGATAGGTTGACAGACTGTTGTAAGCGTTAATTTTTTATATTTAATGCTTATGCAGTTGTGTAGTGCACTTTGAATGATAGTTGACTATTTATCACTGCTGTTATATACATGTGTTGTATGAAATCTATATAAATAACATTATATGGTAATTTACTGTGTTTGATTCCAATTCAGAAATAAAGACTATTTTAAAATAACGAATATTTTAAAATAATATTCAGTAAAGGATTAAAATCCGATTTTAATGTCCGATTTTGGATGGACACGATATTATTGAAATATATAAAGCCGTGTTGATTAGATATGCGACTTTTTGACGCGAACGATAGTTATATCGATTTTATTCATTTTTATAATGAATATCGGAAAGGAAATGATTTCAAAATCTAATGTTTTGAAAATATTATCACTTATATATTAATGATATGGAATATTCAATTTTGATTTAAAATTGAAAATGAATTTGAAATCGTTTTTAAAACAAATTTAAAACGATTTATAAAATACGTTTTAAATGGAAATCAACAAAATATATAATATATATATTATATATATATATATATTTAATGGCCTGAATAGAACGCGTCGCACAGCGACCGTTCGCGAATTTCGACCATTAACTTCGAATTGACATTACGGGGGATCCGACCATCGGATTCTCTTAAAACCGGAACCGTTGGGTTCGTATCGAAAAGAGCTTTCCAACGTATATAAACGATTTGAAATCTAACGGTTGGATTTGGAATTATGTCCAAATCAAATTTGGAAAAGGTCGTTGTAAGTGCAGTTCGATGACCGTTTATGGAAATCGACTGAAAGGGTCTTGATAAAATTATTAAAAATATTAATAATTTGTGTAAAATCATAATAAATGATTTGGAAAGAATTTGGATGAAAAACTCCACATTTGGAAGGATAAAAGTATATTTTTTATCGAAATGAACTAGTTTATAACTAGAATAATAATCCATTTATTTTAGAAATAAATAAAATGGATTTGAAATGGTTTTAAAATAACCAGAATTTTTCCAATAAATAAATTGGAGTGATTTGGAATGGAAATAATCTTCGGAATATTTCGGTATTGGATTCCGTGATTATACGGATATTGTTGTGGGAATTTGGAAGATACAGATATCGTTATTCCCGATACGATATCCGTTAGTTTCAGAATTTGATATTGAATATAAGCCGATATAATTTCTATTCAGAACCTTGTATTTAATATCGAATTGGATTTTGGGTTTGCCGGGAATGGTGTCTTTATTAACACTGTTCTTAAACCCAGTAGAGAAAAGACTAAATCTTTTTATTAATATTCAATGGAGTTTACCAATTAATTAATATTTATTTGGAATTGAATTGAAATTGGTTTTTGGGTTTATTGCGAACGGTGTTTTAAATAACATTTGTTCTTTAACCCAATTAACAATGAAATGAGATTTTGGGTTTGTCATGAATGGTGTCTTAAATAACACTGTTCTTAAACCCCATGTGAAAAGAATAAATCTTTTAATTAAGATTTAGAAAAGTTACCAATTAATTAACATTTAATTGGAAATGGAAGTTGAATTTGGGTTTATCGTGAACTGTGTTTTAAACGACGTTCGTTATTTAACTCAAATTAACAGTGAAAGGTGATTTGGGATACATAAATCTTTTTATTAAGATTTATTGGAAGTTTTCCAAAGTAAAGTTTTCCAATTTAATAAAATAAATTGGAAAGGAATGGAATTCGATTTGATAATAATCGAAGTGAGCTTCTGTGGAGGAAGACTGTTAATACATACAGAATTTAAAAGGCTTTTCCATTATTCCATTTATATTATTAGTCGGATATGGAAATTGATGTCGATTATATATTGATCTGTTTTCCGTGAAGATTCCATAATTAATGGAATGTGATTTTGGGTTTATCGTGAACTGTGTTTTAAATGATATTCGTTCTTTAACCCAGTTAAAGACAGGATTTATTTCCAAAAACTTGAATAATCATTAATATTGATTTTCGGGAAGATTAAAACTAAGTAGAGTTTTAATGAACCTTTAATTAGATTGAAATGGAAATGTGATAATTTAAATTGCCAAATTTGAGAAATGATCAAGAAAGGAGTATCACCAGTTTTGCATCAAACGATAGTTAAATCTTTAATTAGATTTAAACGTGAAATGGTAATTAATATTTACCAATAACACCCTAGTGTTAGATATGGATTATTACCAGTTTTGCTCCATGGGATGAATAGGTTGGAATTGGAAGATAAAATAAATTATTACTTCGATATGGTTTGTTAATCTCGACTAGTTTGGATAAACCTTAATACGGTTTGAATTGAGATTCAAAGGAAGATTAAAGAATAAATTTTAAATAATTTAGCTTTGATTAAATTAATGGGAAACTTTCCCTAAAAATGTGAATATTTGAATAATATAATATTCTGGATTGGAATGAGGCGTATGTTGTGTTTGTGTAGCACTTGTTTATAATATACGCTGGTTATTCAGAAAGGCCGGGTTTATACCCATTCTGAATAGTTGATTCGACGATAAGTCGACGATGAAGACGGTGGTTGAAGACCGGAGGTCTTCACATCGTTTGGATGATTACTGATGTCTTGATTGGGCTGTACACCCAAGACGAGGTAAAAAGTGGTGATTGTCCAGGCGTACTTGGAGATCGACCGGATATGCGAGGACCTCTCTCCTGTATTGGACATATGGGACGAGGAATAAGGTGCCTCCGGTTTCGTTCAGATCCAGAACGGACTTGTAAATGGATAGTATGTCTGACATTGTATTCCTTTATACTGTATTCGTTGATCTGTGCTAAATATATATCTATTTGGTGGCGGAGAATTTATTCTCTTTCTTAACACCCTTCTCTGAGACGTATGAACTTAGAGGTTCTATATTGGTGGAAATCAGTTGGTACAATGTGGATTGACAATGTGACATGCTGAGATGCATGGATCAAGGCTTTTGTTGAAATGCAAAGTCTTATGGTTGATGATCAAAGCATAGCTTTAATATAGCGCCGCTTTGTGTATAGCGTTAATTCGCGAGCCTCACACCTCGGATGAGTCAAAAAGGGGATAAGGGACACAGGGAGAACATGACGTTTCTTTCTAGCTATGGATGGTGTCAGCGTTTAGCAAGCCCTAACAATTATATTATTTTTACCTATGTGGTTGTTGGAATGCGAGGCGCCTCGGATATATTGGTTACTACGGAGCCGATGGATAGGTCTGATAGGACCGGGAAACGTATGTTTAGGAATAACTAATCCTCAAAAGTAAGGGAGGACCGGTCCTGCAGGATCCAGGGTTGCTAAGGGTGCGATCCTGAGGCATTTGCTAGAGTGTCTCGAATCGGTTGGGAGCTATCCCTGGCCTTGACTCATAGACGGAATCCAATTTCCAATACGTGACATTGCAGTTTTATTTGTTGAACTAGTATGGTGACATGATAGATGGTACCCATGCCGCCTATGATTGATACATTTATATTTAAAGTTGTTTATACACTATACACTTATAGTAATATCAAAATAATCTATTTTAAACGTATCAAACATTCTTTGGCTATTATAAGGTAAAACTCTATCCTCCGGCTTGCGTTGCATTGTGTGATGGGACCTGAGTCTTATAATAGCTTAATTTTCTTTATTTAGCGTTGCGTTGTTTGTTTTATGCACTGGTATTCTTGGGAGGAAACCCGTTCCGTGTTATACGGCGTGGTCCCTTGACTTACTTTATTTCTAAAGTAAAGTTTAAATAACTGTTTTAGTTCTCACACCAGTCACATGACTGACCTGGAGTTTATTGTTTTAACCTAAACTCTGGGTGCCCTTATTTTCCACACAGGCAGCTAGTAGTTTTGGTTTTGCAGATTTATTCTTACATGATCCTAGTTTATAGCTGGAACTATACTCGGAAAGCTCTGTATCCGTGTATTCCTTTCAGTTGTGTTATGTATTATTTTTCCGCTGCTTTATAAATTAAATCTCTGATATTTGTCAAATGTATATTATTCAATTATACTCTGTTATATTCTTGTACTCTGATAAAATTATTGTAACAAGCAATGAAATGTTCTTCTGTTTGTGTTACGATTTGTCCTGTTCTCGATTCAATCCGGGCTTTCCTTTATGCGGAAGTTTGGGTCGTTATAAGCGTGTATTTTCGAAACAGGGAAATATAAAGAGTTATGTATATATGGAAACGTTTTTCCAAGAAAATCGTGAGAAGTAAAACTGGTTTTAAGAAATAAATGAGAAACTGGGAAATAAAATGATGATTGATAGGTAAGATTTCCATTTGGGAATACGACCTTTGTTTGTACACATGTTTCCCTTTGATAGTTAAATAACCGACTATCAAGACTTTTGATCATTTCCGTTGTCAAGATGGAGAGACCGGGATCAGATTTATTATTTGAAAACCACTCTGTATAAGCATTATCGTTTCGAATCAAATATATCGAAGGCAATTGAAGACGGAGTTTATACAAGGGTTATTCTGGCGGTCCTAGGTAGAAATTGCCTAATATGGATTTACAGAATAATTCCTTCGATTTGTCCAGTCCCAGGACAACGTATATGGATGAATGTTTGACAGAATATATACAATAGATCGCGTAAGTTGACCGCTTCAAATGTATAAACGTTGGTAGCGGAGGAATTCATTTCTCCTAGCTAATACCCATGGTATTTTTGGGGAAATCGATTTGTGACTTGGCGGGTATGACGATGTGGCATTTAGAGTAAATGAAGGAGTGATCTGTCAAGATACATTATGACCTCAAGCCTCATCAACTGGGAAATGATAAAAAAATCGGGCAGGCAACATGGCTAAGTGGGTCGCACCCAATTAGGGTATATTGTCACCATCTAGAGAATATTCATATTTGTTACTTCTTTCGCTTCTGTATCTCCCGGGAATGGTTATGTTGGTATACCAACCGTAAGGTGATAATATATTCGGAACATTCAAGCGAAATTAATGGTCGGTCATGTGTGGCCGAGTTACAAGATGTTCTTGTTGAACTCTAGTGTATCGCTTCTAGAGTACAGTGATCAGAAGGTGGTTCCATACCTTGTCATAGTTCTAAATCCATTACCCAATAAGAGCCCACGGTTTTTTATTGTATATTATATATGTAGAGTGTGAGATGAAAGCGTTCTGCTAGATTGTTATTTACTTGATTTAGACATTCTTATAATATCAGATAAGTATTGATTTTAAGAAATGTTTTGGGCCATCGTAAGGTAAAAACCATCCGTGTATGTGTGGATCGGTCTTGCGATTTTCCTTTCTTTTGAAAAGGATTTTGAAAAAGTTAAACCAAAATGATTAGAGTTTACTCACATCAGTCACATGACTGACCTAGAGTTTATTTTGTTTTTTTTTTCCCAAAACTCTTGGGTGCCCAATTTTGTACGGGCAGTCAAGTAGTCAGAATTTTTCAGATATACTTGGAGGAGCTCGGAGCAGGAGGCTTCAGTGTCAGATATATATAGAGTTTATTTCCATTGTGATGTTATGTGATAATGGTATATATATACAGTTACCAGTTTGTATTTCCAAAGTTGTTATATATATATTTTTTGTTCCGCTATGAGATTCATGTTTACTTGATTTTGTTTAGTTGTGTTCTTCTTCTTCTTCTTCTATTCTAATCTTCTTTCTT
Organism: Allium sativum; assembly: GCA_030737875.1. Classification (NCBI taxonomy): domain Eukaryota; kingdom Viridiplantae; phylum Streptophyta; class Magnoliopsida; order Asparagales; family Amaryllidaceae; genus Allium; species Allium sativum. The sequence continues at coordinate 36,754,661 of CM060922.1, forward strand.
TCTATTTCTCACCCTCTAACTTCTTTCTATTAATGATTTGGTATTTCCGATGCTTGAATAGTCGACATGGTATTTTGTGTCGATTTTCAGGGTCGAAAATCCTCATGGTCGTTGCAGTGGTATCAGAGCTAAAGGATAAGTGATTACCATGGCTCTGTGGCATAACTCGAGATGGGGTTAGTAATAACCTAGATTGAGTTTGAGTGTATATATGTGAGGGCATATTTGTAAATTGATATAAAAACCATTTTATATTATGTTGATTGGTTTGTCGAGTAGTTTATGAATTCTGGTCGATATAGTAATGCAAACTGTGTCGATATGTGTATCTAAACTCTTGGGCAGAATAATTCGACGCAGTATGTTTCGAAAAGAGGGTAAATGAAATAATTTTACCCGAAATATATTTTGATACAAAAAGAAGTATATATATTAGAATTATTATAATAAATTGGATGTGTTGGTTGTAATTATAATCAAATAGGATTATAATCGAAATGGTTATAAGTAACCAATCATAATTCATATTAAGATCCTGGGTGATTTGAAAATGTTTTCCAAATGTTGAAAAGGATATTTTGAAGTAATTTCAAAATGAAAATGTTTGAGAATGAGTTTTGAAAACGATATAGTATTGAACTCACTTCGATTACGAGAAAATAATTCTGATGATGAAGTCGACCATCATCGGTGTTCATTTTCGAGTTTAAGTGACGGATTACTACAAGAGATTTTGTTTTTTAAAATTGTTTAAGGAAATAAGTTGTTCAGAAATTCAAATGTTTTGAATTGCTATTATTATATGTAATTATATATGATTTCAAACAGATTTGAAATAAACCCAGGAATTTAAATTTTGAAATTTAACTTCTGAAGTTAAATAGTTTGAACTGGTCAGAGTGAATAAATAAATTGGAAATTTAACTTAAATTAAGTTAACTGAATTGGGTTAGAGATAATATGAAATGGAATCAGATTGTTGAGCAAGAAATTGGAATCGAAATTGGAATTTGAAATGAATTTGGCTTAGATATAGGCGAATGACTGGATTTAAGGATAAATTGATTGGAGACCAACTGTAATGGATGGATATATATTGAGCAGATATTGAATGGAAGAAAATGCGGGGGAACGAAAGGGTATGCCCGACAAAAAGGTGCAAGTTTATATTTTAATTAGGTATGGGATTTTTATGAGCCTGTTGGCAAGCTGCTTGGCTATTTGATTTTCTTTTGGATTTGACAAAGGCCAAAAGAGGCGAGTTGTAGTTGTACCGATTGAGCCATGCAAAGGAGACGCTGGCGAAATTTTCTGGAAATTCAAAGTGTTAGAAAATTTTCGTTTATAGGAATGAATTAATATTTTTATTGAAATAAAATTGGTTCGATTGAAACTGATGATAAGGAGTAGAATAAAAGTTTTTTTAATCTAGTTAATAGGGTAATAGCATTTTATCGACTTAGCAATTTCGGGGAGAAATTCTTTTAAGGGAAAAGGAATGCAACATCCCAGATTTTTAGCGATATAATAATTAATTTATATAGTTAATTATATAATTGTTTGATAATATAAAGTGGTTTGAATTCAAATATTTAATTAATATAAATAATACGGATAATATAATTATCTCTGAAATAATCGAAAATGGTCGAATTTGCAATATTATGTAATTTGGATAATATATGATATTTAATTTAGTTTATATTCGATTTATAACAACGAATATATTATTTAAACAACGTTTGAACGTTATAATTATAATACAATTTAAAATGAGCTCGAAACGTCGCGGTAGTTCGTAATATTGAGTTTTGAAACTTCAAATGAATATACCGGGTTCGTTATAAGTCGGATTTCTGTGAAACAAGAAACGTTGGAATCTATTAAACTGTATTTTTCTAATGGATGTGAAAAATAGAGATTTTGTCGTGTAGATTGTAAGTTATGTCCAATTTTTTTCTAAATAGTCAATATGGTATCATTTATAAACCATAACGATATATTTAATTATAATTAAATATTGATTTCGAATTTGGACAAGATATTTGAGACGTAGTTATAGTTAAATTTTTATAATTTTTACTGTAATTTTTTATTTGGAAAATAGGTCACTTTTTATTTGGAGTTTTTGCACCCTATATCAGCATTTCGGGATATCACAGAATAAGTTAACTTGTCTATTTTATTATATTTTTGGGATCATGGCACATTGGTGAATATAACGGAATTTTTATTTTTGTCCATAAGGGTCGGTAAAAAATGGAGTTACATGTAACCGGTACGCTAAACAAATATAATATATATATATATCTATATATTCGTTTCTTAAACGCTAAGCCCAATACCCCATCAAATCCTACCGTATGTAATTTAGTTAGACCTCAGACTACCCTCCTATAAACTTCATGGCAAAGTAAAATCCCATCAAGCATACCTATTAATCTTCACGTCAAAAGTAAAATATGCAAACCAACAATGAATGCCATAAATCTTCAAATCAAATCTTAATGCCAAGCAATATCCAGATGATCGATGTTGCAAGGCAAGACATGCAGTGGGAACACAAGCCCTGTCGCACCTCTCAACCGCAACAAACGTGGACGTCGGGGCTTGGAAGGGTCGGTATTTCACTTCCCTTATCACAATATTAAACAATCGTGACCATAAACAGAATTAGAGAAACACTCAATTTGATTGTAATTGTTTTGTATTTAAATAAACATACTTCGAACCTAAGCAAACTTAGAAACAAAGTCTACCACTCTACAATATCTATGCACACATAAGATCAGCAACCTGATGTTCCATCACGCAGATATGTGTTTTCATATCAACACCGTCCTACCCTAAAACGTTATAGCCTACTGTACAATGCTTAATGGTTAAGCACCTGCGTGTTATAAATACATCACAGCTTTTGTTTCCTTTCTTTTTGGCTTTGGTAGTTTCAACGCATCGTTTCCATGGCTTCAAAGACTAGAAATAAAATAAATACTCCACGGTAATATTAACACTTTAAATTTTTTTATAAATGTCGATACATTCACTGCTTGTTTGCATTCGGCTGTTGATGTGCGGATTTATGCATGGGGTTCGTGTTCTTTTCCCTATGACGTATGGGGTTGTTCATGCGAGGATGTGGGGAAGCATGGAGTCTGACGGTGTATGGAGTCCGGTGCCTACAAACTGGAGAATTCTAGGGTGGCAGGAGGAGAGCTGTCTTCCCCATTATGCGGCAACGAAGGGTGGAGAGCATCGTTCTAAACTTATGGGCCGTGTGCGAGTTTGGAACTGATAGCATGGGTCGATAGAGGGTTTAACATGGAGGAGGATAGCCTTGGTTTGAAGTGGATCGGTGGAGTATAGTCGGAGATATGGGGAGTTAAAGATTTGGCAATGGCAAGCAAATACCGAGAGAAAGTTGTGAATTGCTTTTATGGGGAAGGTGAAGGTGAAGGGTGGACGGTAGTTTATGGAAGGAGAGAGGGATATCTTTGTTGGATTTAATTTTAAGGACAGGAGGAGCAGCTTTGTTTAAATGCTAGAGAAGAAGGCTTGGAAGCATTCGAATGTCCATGAAAACAAAATAGACGGGCAGCACAGTTCGAACTCCACTGTGAACGCGTGGACACATCTGAAACCGTAAGTGAGAAGGGGTGAGGCGATAGCATGGTGACTGGGAAGTGATTGTGTTGCGTGATGTAGGGGATTTGAAGTGGAGAATTACGGTAATGTCAGTTTTAATTATTGTAAACTAATGAAAGAGAATGGGAAGGAACAAATGGCGGCTACGGTGAGGAAGTAAAATCTAGAGCGTGCCTTTTTGTTTGAAGAAGAAGAGGTAAAAAGGCGGGTTTGGGTTTCAAGAATGGGTAATGGGCCGTTGAGAGTAAACAATGGTTTTTAGTAAAACAAAAAGAGTGAGCTCATCCAAAAAGAAAAGAAGGAAAACAAAAATAAAAATAAAAAATAAAAAATAAAATGCCCATAAATGCGAAGTGGATTTGCAGTAAAGTGGGGGCGGGTGTTCTAAATTGTTGAGAAAGAAGAATTACAAAAGGGAGGAGAACGAGATGTCAAAAGATTTTGGAAATGGAGAAGCAGTTCGGAGTTTTTATACAGGAAGAAGTATTAGTTCATACGGTTGTGGGTTTTGAAGCAGACGATGGGCCGGTTAATAAGAATGGTAATGCCCAAACAAATATTTATTCAAGTTTAATTAATTTAAATAGTGTATTAAATTAAATTAAACATATATTGCTCATACTTTTTCCTAATTTAACAAAACAGAATTCGTTGGGATCGTATGGACGTAGGCTACGTTATGACGCTGGTTTGGGACCATTTGGAGCTCGTTAGGAATTATGGCAGATAAGATGCCTGATTCGGATCATCGATCATCAATCGTTATTCAACTAATAACGACCAAGGTGAGTTAACTCTGTTCAGTTTTATAATTGTATAAACTTTATTTAATATTGATAAAAATAATTGAATGTTGTGTGTGTTGGTGGTTTGGATGATTTGCTTATTAATTGTTTGCAATTACAAACACAGTTATGTATATAAATTGTTAGTTAAATATCGATTCTATTTATTTTATTATTTCATATTGGTATGAAATAAATGTTGATTAACATCTGTGGATTCAGGGAAATAGGTTGGAGGGATCCAGCTGGATTTCTCAACAAATTTATTGTTGATTTCATATATTGCTTTATATGATGTGATAAACAATCTGATGTTGATTATTGTGTGTTTGGGGTGGTTGAACAACATTGACCTGAAATAACTGGTATATAAATACCGTAAAATATATTTGAATATATCGGAAAAGAAATTGGAAAAGGAATTTCTATTTTTAAATAGAAATAGAATTTCGATTAGTTAGAATATAATAACTTGTTTTTGATTATATAAAAACTTGTAATTTGATTTATAAACAATATTTACAAATGAAGCAAAATGATTATTATTAAATAATTTTAAAAATATTAATTCAAGAAAAGAATTTATTTAAAAAGGAAAATGGAAATCGTTTAGAAAGAAAATGATGAAATTATTTCGATATTCGAAATGGGAATAGAATTAAAACAAATCAATAAGGATTTGTAATTTAAATTCGACAATGTCGAATGGTATTCAAATTATTTATTCTTATAAATTATATATTATATAATTTAGAAATTGGCAAGATAGTTAATGTTTGCTTTAAAGCAAATAATTAGTAACTACATAGGTAATCGAGATTAAGTTATAAACTTGATATTATTTAACCGGAAGTTGATTTTAAAATGGAGTATATGGAGTGAAATACGAATATGAATTTATAAAAGAACTAAATAGATGGGATTTTAAAATGTAGTGGAAATATTTTTTTAAATCAAGATTTGATTTAATAAAATGAGTTTTGTATTCTGTAAAGAAATAATATTCACATTTTAAAGTGAATAATGATTTAAAAGCAAACGTTTTGCAGATTTAAAATGGAGTTAAGGAAATTAGAAACTGACTGGAGACTAGTTAAGTTGAACGGCTCTCTGGTTCTTGATCTGATGTTGGATTCGGCCTTCGAGGTTAATACTTAGGGAGTTGTTCTCTTACTGGTTTAAGGTTAGGGACCAATGGATAGTGATGCATGAATAAGGTATGAAAATGTTTTCCATTGTTAATATCGTGTATTTTTGAAACAGGGGAATATAAAGAGTTGTGAATATATGGAAACGTTTTTCCAAGAAAATCGTGAGAAGTAAAACAGGTTTTAAGAAATAAATGAGAAATTGGGAAATGAAATGATGATTGATAGGTAAGATTTCCATTTGGGAATACGACCTTTATTTGTACACATGTTTTCCTTTGATAGTTAAATAACTGACTATCAAGATGTTTGACCATTTCCGTTGTAAATACGGAGAGACCGGGATTAGATTTATTATTTGAAAACCATTCCGTATGGGCATTATCGTTTCGAATCAAATATATCGAAGGCAATTGAAGACGGAGTTTATGCAAGGGTTATTCTGGCGATCCTAGGTAGAAATTGCCTAATATGGATTTACAGAATAATTCCTTTGGTTTGTCCAGTCCCTGGACAATGTATATGGACGAATGTCTGACAGAGTATATATAATAGATCGCGAAAGTTGATCACTTCAAACGTATAAACGTCGGTGGCGGAGGAATTCGTTTCTCTTAGCTAACCGCGGTATTTTTGGGGAAATCGATTTGTGACTTGGTGGTTATGACGATGTGGCATTCAGAGTAAATGAAGGAGTGATCTGTCAAGATACGTTATGACCTCAAGCCTCATCAACTGGGAAATGACAATAAAATCGGGCATGCAACATGGCTAAGTGGGTCGTACCAAATTAGGGTATATTGTCACCATCTAGAGAATATTCATATTTGTTACTTCTTTTGCTTATGTATCTCCCGGGAACGGTTATGTTGGTATAATAACCGTAAGATGATAATATATTCAGAACATTCAAGCAAAATTAATGGCTGGTCATGTGTGGCCGACTTACAAGATGTTCTTGTTGAACTCCAGGGTATCGCTTCTAGGGTACACTGATTTGAAGTTGGTTCCATACCTTGTCATAGTTCAAAATCCATTACCCAATAAGAGCCCGCGGTTTTTGATTGTGTATTATATATGTAGAGCGTGAGATGAAAGTGTTCTGCAAAATTGTTATTTACTTGATTTAGACAATATTATAATATCAGACAAGTATTGATTTTAAGAAATGTTTTGGGCCATTGTAAGGTAAAAACCATCTGTGTTTGTGTGTGGATCGGTCTTGCGATTTTCCATTCTTTTGAAAAGGATTTTGAAAAGTTAAACCAAAATGATTAGAGTTTACTCACACCAGTCACATGACTGACCTAGAGTTTATTTTGTTTTGTTTTTCCCTAAACTCTTGGGTGCCCAATTTTGTACAGGTAGCCAAGTAGTCGGAATTTTTCAGATATACTTGGAGGAGCTCAAAGCAAGAGGCTTCAGTGTTAGATATATATAAAGTTTATTTCCGATGTGATGTTATGTGATAATGGTATGTATATACAGTTACCAGTTTGTATTTCCAAAGTTGTTATATATATATATATATATTATTCGTTTCGCTATGAGATTCGTGTTTACTCTGATTCTGTTTAGTTGTGTTCTTCTTCTTCTTCTATTCTAATCTTCTTTCTTTCTATTTCTCACCCTCTAACTTCTTTCTATTAATGATATGGTATTTCCGATGCTTGAATAGTCGACATGGTATTTTGTGTCGATTTTCAGGGTCGAAAATCTATGTGGTCGTTACATTAGCTGTGGATAATTAGTTTCAGGTCGGTCGACACCAACCACCCTCAATTAACCGAAACTCGGTTAACCGAACTAAACAAACTAAGCGGTTGACCGAAAATGTTAATTGATCTGTCTGGTTAATCGACCGCGCCCACCCCTACTAAGAAGTGCCAATTTTACAACGTGTGATTCCCGTTGTAATAGGTATCAATTTTACAATGGTCATAAAATGCCAAATTTAGCTGATACAACGATCATAAATGTTTGTTGTAATAAATGTGTGTTACCAATTTTCGATATTAATAATTGCAATACTTTCATTAAATTAATATTTATTATTTAATAATTAATCAGTAATAATATTATATAAATCTTATGTTACTAATTGCTAATTATAATATTATATTACTAATTACTAATCATTAATAATACCATATTGTTTATTAATATTTAATGTTGTTAAAAATAAATACTAACTATAACATTATATTACTATACTAATCATTAATTTTTACGATTATTTTCATTAGTCGTAAAATTTCTTTAATTAATAGTTTCATTATGGCATTAATTAATTAATACGTAATAAGTAATAATTAATTAGGACTACTGCTAATTTTATCCAAACAAAAATGAGATAAGAATAACGTAAAGCCCACAAACACTAACAAATGTCAGTGCTCAAAATTCATATATGGCACTCAAAATTCATACTTAATAAAAATGGCGGCTTTAATTTCTCGATCGATTTCCTCCTCTATGACGCTTGCGGATAGCAGGTTATTCGTCGAGCTTGTTTATAGTTGAAAGTTTTATAAGTAATTTCCCATTTTTGATTATTAGTTGCTCGACTTTGATGATTCAATCCACACCTTTGTCGATGATGTAACTAGTTTTATGTAGGGTTCTAGAACTCATTTATTTCTCTCATTCATTCGTTAATTTTGTCCTGGATAAGATTACTCTTACCGGTTGTGAAACTATTCGTGAATTGTGGTTAGGTTGGACTTGAATTTCTCCGACTTAGCTTCGGCTTGACAATGTTGAACATTTCAACTTGATTTCGAGCTATGTATTTCTTAATCTTGGTTTTTTAATTTCTTTCTCTGGCTATGTGACGACCCGAACTTCCGGTACCTTTTGAGCTGACCAAACAACACAAGTCCAACCCAACATGCACTAGAAACCCAGATGCCAATAGAAAGAAATAAGAGGGTGAGTTAAGAAAGAAAGAAATATTAGAATAGAAGAAAAAGAAGAACACAACACAGAGTCTCACATCGCAGCGTAATAAAATATAATATAGAATTAAATTTTGTAGAGAGCTTGAAAATAAAACTTACAGTCATCAGAGTACATCACACATCTGGACAGTTATAATGACCTATCCTCATATACAACACACAACGGAATAAATATATATCATACGTCTGGACTTCTCCAGCTCGTCTCTTTGCTGCATCCGCTCGTCTCTTTGCTGCATCCGATAACCTGAACCTGTACACCTCGGTCTAACCCGAGCATTACAAACGCCAGGTCCGTCTAGTGAACCAGAGTGAGAAAAACACACTAAGTTTATAGGTAACATCCAACTTGATTTTAAAGTGTCTTTCCGAAAGAAAAAGACAATCGTAAGACCAAATCCACACATAAATACGCACGGTTTTTACCTTACGATAACCCAAACATTTTGAAATCATATATTGTCTGATATTATAATAATGTCTAATATCAAGTAAATAGCAATCTTGCAGAACGCTTGCATCTCACGCTCTACATACATAGTATACAATCAACACCACGGGCGCTTATTGGAGAATGGATTTCCAACTATGGCAAGGTATGGGACTACCTTCCGAGAATGTACCTCTGGAGATGAATACATTGGGGATTCAACAAGAACATCTTGCAACCTCGACTAAACATGAACGACCCCTCACTTCGCTTGAGAGTTTCGAATATATCATTACCACAGTTTTATGCCATTTCCCGGTTGATGAGGCTTGAGGTCATAAATAATTAATTAATTGATTAATTAATTTACTAATTTACCTTGATTTTAATTTTATGTTTTAGAACATCTGATCACCATTCACTTTGAATGCCATATTGTCAGATCCGCTGGATATCACTAATTGACATCCACAAAAATACTTTGGGTGTGAGCTAAGAGAACGACCATTCTTCGCCACCAACTTGATACGTTTGAAGAAATCAACGTACGTGACTCTTTTGGAAATACTCTGTCAGACATTCGTCCATATAAGTTGTCCTGGGACTGGACAAACTGAAGGCACTCTTCTATTGCATCCTTGAATTACCCTATGGATCAGTAGCGAGTAGTCCTTGCAATCCGTAAAACCTCACTTACGACTGAATCACGTCAGAATAGCTTTGGTTGCAACACAGAGAATATTTGACAAGAAATCCTTCCGCTTATGAAGATCCACGGTCTTCAATTGCTCCATCTTCTATCTTCCACGTTGCATATTTGTTGGTCGGAATGGTTTTCGAATATAAAATTTGATCCCGGTCTTTCCATACCAACAATCATACTGGCCAGATTTGATAGTCGGTTATTTAACTATCAAATATACAATATAAAATAAAATGAGTTACTGGTTCAGTACTTGGCATTACTTGGCCTTTACTCAAAAATAATTAATGAATGTTAATTTAAAACCCTTTAAAATATTTCGATATTACGAATATCGCTTTTCATTTCTTATTCTTAAATTAATTTCAAAACTATTTTAAATTTAATACTTAGGAAAAATCCTATAATCATATTAAATTTCCTATTCTACTATCAATTTCAAAACATTCCCTATATCATTAATTATTATCTATAATTAGGAAAATCAATTCATCTTACCGTTCGTAAAATAACGTTACGAATCTCTTTTGTTTCATTATTTGGAAACAACAACCAGTCCTTATTCTTTTAGAAGACATCCATTTCAACACTTCACTTTTCATTTCTACTTAACTTGAAAATACCGTCATAATTTCGCAATCTCTTTTTATTTCTTTTACTTCAGGAATATCATTATATATATCCTCATATCTTTCCATTTCCATTACTTTGGAAATTTCATTTTATATTATCAAATCTTGTCATTTCCGTTACTTTGGAAATCGCATTATATATTCTCAAATTCTGTTTATTTCCGCTACTTTGGAAATCTCATTATATTCTCAAATCTCGCAATTTACGTTGCGTTATTACTTCTCATCTGGAAATGTTCTTTGACCTCTTTTCCATTACAAACTAATATCATTCTCAGATAATCCTGAAGTTATTCAGGTTGGGGTATTTGAATTACCTCTTAGACCTCGATCAACAACGTTCTTATCTTAAGATAGATACAAGTTGTAATTCAAAAATCGATATTTATTCAAATATCAACAAATCTCATTAAACTACTTTATTTAAAATATGATTTATAAAACCTTCTTACTTTTTTAAAAATACCTCTTTTTAAATACAACTTATTATTACTTAATAAATTGATTAAATCACTTCTTAACCTTAACTTCTTTCAAAGCATTCATTCTATAACTAGAATTTATTATTACTAAATCCCATTTTAAAATCCTTTACCAAATTCACTTACAAATCTTTTCCATTTCATTCCTTTTTGGAAATCTCATTTCGATTCTAACCCTTTTACTTAATTCCATTATTAAGTATCGCCAATTCAAATCACGCTTTGAATTCTCATTTCCTTTCATAAACTTTGTTATAAAATCTCAGGTTAAACCCTTTTTTATCTCGTTTTCTTTTACTTAATTCAAATACTAAGTAAACATTTATTTTGAGCCATCGTTTTCGCTTAAAAATCTCCTTTATAACTTTATTATAAAACTTGAGTTTAATATAGAACTCGTTTATAACCTCTTTTCAAAACTCATCCATATTCCATTTCAAAAATCGGTTATTTACAAAATCTTATTAATAAATTAATTTAAATAATATTTCATTTCATTTCTAATGAAATGAAATAATATTTCATTTAAGAAGTAATTACCTAAATGATTAAAATAATATTTTACTTCATTATTCTAGAATTAGCATTAATTTTTTTTAAAAATCTTATTCAAGTTAAACAACTATATTCTAAATTATTTCATTTCTAATTGGCACAAACTAATTTAATTAAATAATCAGTTTCAATTAAAACAGTTGAGTTGGTCAACTCTAAAACATGATTAACTCATTGATCAACTTTAACTCGTCTCTTCATTTAAATTAATTTAAATAACCTCATTTAAATTAATAAATTAATTTAAATAAATATCATTTACTTCGATTAATATTAAATAAATAATAATATAATTCCATTTTAATTGTTTCTTAAAAACAATTAATCACAGTTGTAAATCATTACATTAATTATGATGAGGCACGTGCTCCGCACACGGCTGATTTCCCTTTTTCTAAACTTCATTTTTAAATAATATATTTAAAAATCTGTATTCAGTTATAAAATAAATTTCATAACTTCATTTTTATATCGATTTACCTGATGGTAAATTAATATTTCAAACGATTGATTTATCTTGCCAACTACTGCCAATTATTCAACTAATATTGCCTATTGGTTAAAATAAAACAATTGTTGAATTTCAGGTCAATGGTCAACAATCGAATCAATCATCCAAACATATGGGTTTAAAAAGTTCATATAATGATAATAAAAAAATAAATAACATCTAATATATTTGAGGAATCCGGTTGGATTCCTCCAACCTGTTCTTCTCTGCATCCAAATGGGTTACTTCATATAATATCATTCAATTCAATTTTACTAATTAGTTTTATAACAGTAGAATAACAACAATTTAATATCAACCAATTTATTTAACGCTAACAAACAATTCTAATAATTCATTAAATTAAACACGGTTATTTTATAGCCGTGACCAACAAGGTAAGTTACCTCGTTTGGAGAAATAATCGTTAAAAATAACGATTGTTTTTCATTTAAATTAACTAACATGCAATTCAATCAACATATATGTAAACAGTCAACACACAACAAACAATCAGCAATTATAACACACAAGATAAAAACCTAACTTATATAAAATATAAGTGGGGATAACTGAGTGAGTAATTAAGCTCTCCTTGATTTATTCGTTGTTGAAACGGTTCAGTTAAAGTTAAATTAAACCATTGTTTAATTTAACTGTAAATTCCCAGTGTATGCAGCTCTGTCCGGGTTAGTTCCATAATGTTCTGCTTGTTGCCACGGTTCCATTGTAATTTGCTATATCAGATTATGTTAACACATATAAAAGCTATACCAGTTTACATATTAATGATGTAATTAAATTAATCCGCCTTAATTATAAAATTGTTAGATTAATTACTTTAATTTAACCAAATTTGGGCCGATTAACTCTTCTGTATGGTTCCGTTCCTATTGCCCATCTTCGTGCCTATGCTTACCTGGTTAAACAATAAACCACGGTTTAAGTGTAATATAATTAATGGCTTTAATTAGGAATTTATTGAACTTAATAATATGTTAATCACAAATTTTACTCCGTTAACCCAGGGAATTGGCTGATTTCATTTTCTTTGAATTCGAATAAAACAGCCGACTTTGTCAACCCCCCAATCTTCTAAACATCCCACTCTCGCAACCATTCCCAGCAAATACATGTTGCGTCACTGTTCCATTATTCAAAACAAGGACTTCTGATCCAAAAACTCCACTAACATGCTCTGCCTTGATCATCGGAGGACGACCCGATACCAGAGCCGAGAACCGCCCAAACCTCCCTTCGAAAAACGGCTGCCTTCTGCTTCATGAAAACGCGACTGTTCCTTTTGGTTTCCTGCTACAGACCGTCACCCTTCAACATACGCTGCCATCGAGAAACCCTCCACCCCGCCTCAGTCGATCACCTGACCACCCATCGGGAGTCACCGCACAAAGCCCCATCACGTCGCCATCCACCGCCTTGAGTTGCACCACCTCTGGTCCCCCCAGTCTCCAGAAATTCCCGTTCGAACGGACAGACTTTATCGCTAAATTCCGACCGTCGTAGCCCACCAACCCCAATCATCATTGTCAGTCAACAAGCTCTCGAGGAGCTGAATACTTTCTCTGTTGGATGCTTTTGATGTAGATGATCGGAGGGTGAGATATTGGTGGAAGAATCGGAGAACGGTTATCGCTCGTTTTATTTTTGTGGAGGCGGTCAAAAATAATGCATTGACCACGGAAATGAAATTGTAGGGTTACACATAGGTTTATATAGGAATTGGTTAGAATTTTATTTTATTTTATTTTACCCAAACTTAATCGTGAAGCATCTTGTCAAAACCATCCCATACGATCTCTTTTTTGACAAACCTTAACATAAAAAAATATTCCGGACCCAATGGGACAGGTTTCGTCGAATTCCGAGGTTGTTTGTGAAAAGTCCTTTATAAATATCGATGAAAAATCAAGCGTTTAAAATTCCTATAATTACAAAAAATCCAATAAATTTGAGGCCTTGACATTTTACTAGACCTCTTCCTAACGGATCCAATGAAATTTGTTTCGTTAAATTTGGAGTTTTTTTAGCCAGTCGTCTATTCGTTAAAAGTTACCCCTGTCTAAATAATATAAACGATTAAATAGAAACAGAGACGTTTTTAGCCATCGAAGTCACATACGACATCAGATTTCCATGAAATTAGATTTTCTTACAATAATTTAAGGATACGGTTCCGATGAAACTAATTTCATTGAAAACTGAGACCGTTTGCAAAAACGACTATTTTTAACGCTTATATAATATTAATAAAATATTATATAAATTCCCAAATAAATCAATTAAACAATAATAAATTATTTTTATCATATATATCTAAAGAGAATATATATACAATTTTAAATATAAATTATACCACTCAATATCATCATTTTCGAGTTAAACGATTTAAATCTCCCTTTTAAATATATTAAATAAACGTTATATTTTAATAACGATTTAGCGACTATTTTAAAATTTGAATTGGACATAACTAACAAATTATAACACGAAATCTGGATTTTTCTCTTTCATATGAAAATTATAACCAATTAGATTCTAACTTTTCTTGTTTCAAAGAATTCTGACTTATATCGGTTCCTGTATATCCAGTTAAAGTTCAAATCATAAATTTCGAACTACTGCGCCATTTCAAGCTCGTTTATAATTTAAATATAAATTATCGTTCAAACTTCGTTTTAATAAACGAATTATATATTACAATCGATTAATATTCCAATACAATATTTAAAATAATAAAATATATTAAATATTTGACTACCAAAAATACAGGACATTACAATCTGTTAGCATTGACAGGTTCAGCACAATTTCGAAATTAATATTTGTAGTTTGTTTTGCTTAGTCCTCTGTACGTCTTCTTTGAACAAAAAAAAATGTATCTTTACTTTATTTTAAAACTATTCTGTCTTGGTTAATTATTAAACATGGTACTGTATTTGCACTTTAAGAAGATAAGAACATATACTATACTTAATTTTCATTTGCATTGTTTTTTCCATTTTGTATCTCTACACCCTGCTGCGCTATATGCTTATGTTGAAATGTCAGTGCTTATTTTTTGGTCTTGAACTTATCGCACATGTTGCTGGCCTAAATTTGAAACTCTGTATTGCTGCACTTGTTCACCATGCTTGTGCACTTGTTCCATTTACATTCTTCATGCTTAGTATTTCACTTGCACCTGCATTGTTTGGTATGCTGGCTATTTGCCCTTGAGCCTGATATACTTGGTGTTTGATGATGTTTTGGTACTTGGTGCATTTGTGAACCTAAACTTGATTAATTGCTTGTGCTTCTCTTTATTGGCCTTGCAGCCTTATTACTTCCACCTGAGCTGTTGCATTTGTGACGTGAATGATTTGGTTGCACTAGCCACTACAACAGAAAAGGTCTTTTATAGCGGCCTAAAACCGCTATTAATGAAAACTATAGCGGTTTGATAACTGCTGTATATTGACATGTTATAAAAAACACTGAAATATTTATAACACCAAAATTGCCGTTATAAAAAAGCATAATTTATAACGCATATTTGCCGCTATGTTACTTAAATACAATAGTTCATCATTACCGCTATAAAACATATAAATTTCAATGGAAATAACAAAATCTTTATAACACAATATAGCCGCTATGACATGTTTATTCAATAACGGCTATATCACGCTATATATGAACATGTTATAGTATATTTATAACGCTTCTCAGCAGCTATATCGATATATTGTATTTTAATAACAACAATCAAAATGAATCTTCATAACAATTTGAAAAACAATGTACGAACGAAAAAATATAATAGTTAGCAAATGTAACGCATATTCATAATAACAAAAAAGTATTAATTAACAAAAATTTAATTTAATTCATGAGTTATTCAATACATATGTTTTCTTAAATAACATAAGAAAATAATAATTACAAATTGGTCTTCTTTTTAGCGGTTGTTTTGTTTTGCACACCACATATCTCAACACTCAATTTCTCTCCCAACGTTTCGTCTAATCAGCACTTTCTTCCAATAAATCAACCAACCTTTCACAACCCGCAAGCATTGTCACCTTCTAATCCTCAACCAGTCATCATCCAAAGTGCACCTGGGAGTAGACACTAAAACTAACATATTAACACCCAGCATGACATAAATTCATCAGAAATTTTGCTCATATGTCATTCATCAGAAATTTTTCGGCATCTCGAAGCAGCAACCTATGTTCATAAAATTGATCAAATCATTTCATTTTTTTGATTGATCTATTTATTTGTCGAAGAATAGTTGGGCCTTTTTTTTACTTACTCGTAGGGCTTTCCCATTAAATCCACAGCTACAGGATGGATTGATGGCTTTCCAATTAAGGAAGTGCCTGGGCCTCGCAGCATTCTTCTTACTGTCATCATTGCCTGCACAACACATACATGGTGTAAAATGGAAATGATATTCTGAGAGAACTAAGCATGTGCTATTATTGTATATATATTAACATAAGGTATGTAGGAAGGACTGACTGTGAAAGGAGCGCCACCACATCGCCATTCAGAAACTTGGTTTTTAAGGTTGGTTACCGTGGCCATGTAGCCACTAACGCCCGCTGCAATAAGATGAAAAGCAACATGCCCAATAGCCTACCACAATAAATTCAAATGGTTCATGTTTAGACGAAAAAATGTGAATTACTTCGAGTAATTAAAACAGTGGAGTTTCTCACGTTTGCATAGTCACAATCAAATTTAGAAGGCAAAGAACCTCGTGCTTGATAGCCAAAGAAATGACAGATTGCGTTGAACTTTTTCCCTTTGTATATGCCATTTTTCTATCAGCAGTTGATGTCATACAATGAACTAGTATATAGATGGTAGAACAGTGTATACTCAAAGCATTTATTTTGGATAATGGATTACTAACAGTTCACGTTTCCATCTCTGTTTCCACTAGTTATGCTAAAAGTTTTTCAGTTTCAATCTGTCATCATATTAAAACTCAGTAAATCAAATGATATGGGTTAAAAACAAAGACAAAGCATTTATCAGTAATACATGTGATAACTGGGCAAATTCATCCAAGTTTGGGAAAAGAAGTAGCTGTATAGAACATGCTAACCAAGAAACAGTGCAGAAACGAAGGTTCATCGAGACCATTATGTTTACTGATTAACCAAAGTAAACGAGCTTCACATGATAAACTAGTGACATACCTATTTCTTAATGAATGGAGGCATAGATTAGAAAAGCACAGATGCCCAAGGAGATAAGTTTGTTGAGATGTTCTCAGCCGTTGTTCCATTCATTAAAAGGACATGTATTTTCTGAAATACAGACATGGTTACTCATCGTATCAGACAAAAAGAAAATTTATTCATGTGATGATACCTTATAGCATGTATGCACAACAATGAAACATATAGAGATGCACAAAATATGTCAATAAACACGTGAAAATGACATTTTTAGAACTGTGCAGTTAAGACAGTCATTCAAGAATTCCATAGCGGTGAAAATGGAAAAAAACTACGATGGGGATGTGGTGAAAAATAATGGAGCTAAAAAATGTTATATTAGATATAAAATTCAATTGTAAAAATGGATTCATCATTAGTTCCACACGTTTGATGTAGAAAAAAGAAATATCGTTCACTCCTAGTAGTCAAGGCGCTAAGACGCAAAAAGGCGCAAGCCTTGAGCCTGGGGCTTTTTTGAGCCTTGGGCCTTTTTGTGTTCCTTTTATATGAGTTTGATATGCTATTTTGCTAACTACAACATAATTTTTTAAACCATATTTTATAATTCATCATTTTTTTACTACTAAAGAATGCCAAATACTCTATATCACAACAAGTTTGTTAATTTTGTTTATTGTTTAATGTCCCAAGAGTATGTAAATGGATAATAGAGAGAAAAATTGCACCAGATTAAAGAGAAAAATATTAAACCATAATTTGGTGATAGAATAAATCTCGACAATTAAATCTTTTCATGATTTCAATCTATATTTTGGACAGCATATTAAAAGCCAAAACTTATTGTATTGTTTACTACATTAATTTGTCTCAGTAGCAATTCCCTTTAATTCAGTTCGCATAAATAAAGTTATCGATCGTTGGCTAAAAAGTTAGCGGAAATTTATGTATCTCTATTTTTAGCTTTGAAAATAGAAAACTACATAGAAATCAATGATAACTTCTCAACATTTTCATTACTAACGACATTTCTCTCAATCCTTTTCAACATTATCAGAGTATATCCCTATAAGTACAATCTAAAATGTATGAATAACTACCGTATGGTTTTTCAACGAATTATACGCTATTTATTGTGATGGATAAATTAAAAAAATCATGACATACATTTAAATAACCATGTACTTTTCTTATACTCCCAAGTTATGTGAATTGATATATTATGCTAATGAAGAGATAAATTTAAAATTTCATGCAAGTTTATTTATGATGGTTTTTTTAGAAAAGCTTAATGAAAAAACTTAATCCTCATTTTAATTTCAGAAAAAATTAATGTGTGCACGAATTAAATAAAAATTCCATATTCTAAAAATAACCATGTGGTTTTGTCCTAAATAACTAAAAAACAATGTGTCATGAGTGAGATCAAAAATGACATTTCTTCGTCTAAATTTGGAATAAAAATTATCTTAAGGAATACGTATTTGTTCCCATCTATTCATCCATATTTTTTTAGTTATTAAATGCTTGTAGGAAAAGCAAAGATTTAGACAGGAAGTTACTTTATAGGGCTAATATTCATAGTGTGTTCGTTCTCTTCTTTTCGCTGTGCTAGGTTCTCGGTCGTGTTTGCACTATTGATGCAGATGATATAGGCTGTCTTAAGTGTATACGGTATATGTTTGTTTATTTTTATTCTTTTCATTTGGTTGCTTAAAAAGTAAAATCAATTAGCATGCCATTAGTTATTTTAATGTCTTTCCGATGTTTATCATAATTATAGGATCTGTCAAAGTTTTAGATCATGTTTGGGTTAAATTTTGTTTGCTTTATAACACATAACTGATTCACCATGATAAAGAAGAGCTATTTTTTCCATGTTTAAAACATAAACATTATGGTAGCGTTCTTTTTCCAATCTGGGTGGTTCACGTTGGCATCCGCGTCCGACGCATCAGGCATGTACCTTATCGAATTAGCCATTCATAATCGAATGGTGACGGTTTATCCATTCGCGATGCGAGAAATGCATTGGACATCGCGTCTAACGCGAACACATAAAATTTCAACCAACTTATCTTCTTCTTCCCCTTTCGCGTTGCCCTTTTCGTAAAAAGATCAAAATCCCGTTTCACAAGCTTTTCCTTTTCCTAGCCCCTTCAATTTGGCCACTCAGTTTGTCCCTTTCGGTTCAAAAAAGAACGCACCCTATGTATGTTTTTACTGTAACTTATGTGCAATTATGGAGTTTCACATGTTCCGTTTTCATGTAAGATAATATATTTTTCTTCATTCTCTGTTTGATCAACTCACTTTAGTGTTAAGGAAATATAGTCGTTAAATACTTAGGAAGTCTCAACTTGGCACAAAACTTACGGTGAAGTACCACTTTAATACGATTTGATTTGGCATATGACATCATTGGTATGAAAATAATCTAGGTCATTAGTGTTTTCTTCACTTATTGATTGACATGTTTTAAAAGTAACTATACTTACCACTGTATTCATAATTTCACACAGATCTTGATTACACTGGTTATTCGTTTTGCCTTTGCTTGGTCGAAGGAATTGAACACCACTGCTATAATTGTTTTGTATATGTTGTTTTTTGAATTTATGTGTGTAATAACAATCTTTTAGATCTGATTTATCACATTAGATTTTCCAAATGACAGACCAAAGGAGTGAAGCGGTAAGGATCCATGATACTGAGTTTTATCTGCAGCATAAGATTGTATAGTAATAGTTTTGTACATGTAAAAAAAAAGTACCTAAAATCAGATCTGATGTTGAAATTGTTCTTCTTTAATTGCCCACCCCCTTGTGTCAGTTGCATGTCTTCAAGATTCTTATGCCTCTTGCCTTCTTCTCCTCCTTGTTTGCGGCTTCATCCATTTCTCCAACGCACGATTCAACTTTGCATTTCCACCTTTTTTTTTCTGTACGCGATGGAATTTGTATGCCTAGGTACGATGATGCCCTGTGCTTATGCCCCGCTTGCACTTGTCCAGGGTCGGTTATGCCAGCCACTTAATCTGCTGATGATAGACATAACTCCCACCTGGATTTTGTAAACTACCAGTGAGTAATGAGCTACGTGCCACTCCACATGTAATGGGAGGCCACTAATGTTACAGAATTTTGGATCTTATGTACATTAAAGTTACATGTTTAACACGTACGTGAATCTACCGATGTAGAATGTATATCTTAGAAATGGTATGTTAATTCTTCTACAAAGGTTAATATTTTATAACCTTACATTGTCACTTTTGTTATTTAAGATTATTTTGTTAAATCTATAGCTTACTAAAAAAAGATGAATAGTTCTCTTTTTTTCTGTAGGATTTGCAAATTTTTGTAGAATGAAAAGCTTTCACTTTGAGCGCGTATCTAACTTCAACCGCATGCATGCTGTAATTATGTTAAAATTTCTTTTAATCATCCCATCTTTGCCAAAGTTACAATGCTCCTGTAGTGTACTACTTTGCATGTAAACCATGACAGTTCTTAAAGTTCATGAATGTATTTTAGTTTTCTTTTAGATTTCACGTGAATATAAAACTTTCTAAATACAAAGAGACACGGCTTCACCACCACTACTACAACGTCTGTCCTATATGGATTTTATATTTTTGTGAGAAACTTCATTATACCTTTATTCTTTTCATATTTTGCCTTATGTAAATAGATAGATTTGCCTCTGAGGACATATGATTTCATTGTATATTTTCCTTCCCTAATACATTAGCTCGCTAACCATGACATAATCAAACTTTTATACAACCTTCTGTGGAAGAAAAATGTTATATGAAAATTCAGGAAATCAACTTTATGTAAGAAATTTACACTAATGAATACAAGTGTGCTAACTCCTTGCATGTTATTTATTTTTCTATTTAACTGCCGCATGTAGATTTTTTATTTATTTGTATTATGTCATGACACATGCAATTGCATATCAATATTTATATTCTATCTATTCCCTGTATATTGCTAGCTGCAAGCTAAAAAATATTTGTTCTCCTCTATTTGCTACATTTCATACACTAACATGTTATTTTTAAAATAGTTCTCTTCTTTTGGTCAATCACAGGTTTCCCTGTAGCAATGTGTTGCATGCAAGTATGTCATTTGTCTACTGTTATGCCCACAAAATATTACTGGCAACTTAATTTTCCGCAATAAAGAATTTAAATAAAATTGTTGTTTTCTTTAAATAAAGTTGTTGTCGAATAATAAAAATCTAATTAGAATAATGAAAACAAGTTTAGAAACAATCCGTGTGCGTACGGGTTCGCACTTGTATTAATTCAAATAGATAACTAAATAAGAATATGTGGTGAAATTTGCATTTGCAAATATAAGGCATAACAACTTGCAAAGAAAAACTATGCACCTTTGTGGAGCATTTCTTTTCTGCAAATGTCTCAGCAGGCTGAGCTGCATCAGTGTTGGATGTCACACCTACATAAGAAAAATAAACATATTTAAGATACAAAAACAGATCTGTTACAACTTACAAAGTGATACTACTCTTCTAAGTATACCTCCAATAATCACCGGCCCACATCTAAATTAAGCTTTTGGCATGAAGCCAATGCCGCATTCACTTGCTCAGTTGTTCTTATCTGATCTTTTGTCCTCCCAAGTAAGCCATAACCCCGTGATTGTTAACACGAAGGACTAAGCTCCAACAACAACAAAATGATGCAAATACATGTAAAAACAAATATCAAAATAAATTTAAGGGAGATGCCTAAAATATTACAAGGTAAAGGTTGTTTCAGTCATTCCCAAAATAAATAAATAAATATGTGCTAAACCAAATTGAAGAAACTCAAGTCATTCCAGGCCTTGGTGCAGAAGAAGAAAATTAATTTTATTTCAGATTCAAAAATTATATAAGCTCTAACAAGGCAGCATTTACATTAATTGCAATGTCAGTGAGTAACATGACATCATAATTTATGAAACAAGGCATGCAGTATAATTATTTACAGAAAATACTCTGGGATTGTTAAAAAGGAGAATAGCAGATGCATCATTACTACATCAGTAAAGAACAACTAAGGTTAAACACCTTGGTTGCGATAATTAAAGATAAGATCTTCTGTGATCACAATAGACTTCTGTGCAAATAAACCTTCAGTTCCTCCTGTCAGAAAACAGGGATCAAGAGCAATTGTTAAACCAAAAGCTGATGATTTATAATGGAAAAAAAGTAGCTAGTATATGTAGAAGAAGATAACATTTTATACAACCAAGAAGCATATCAGGTTCAGTTCCCACCGCAGAATTCGATCAAGTTGCTTTTAGGATTATGTGATTTAATGGCATCAAATAATCCACAAATAACATTGTGTCCTCCAGGAGATTGACGACCGCAGAATACTACTCCAACCCTGATCATCACCGTAAAACAAGGCTATGATATTTACTTAACAAATACTTTAACAAATTAGGCTGATATAAATTCAAAGAAATATAATTCTCATCACTCAATGAAAAAAGATGGCAAAAGAATTCAACCTTTGCTTTTAAGCAGTGTCGATTTTTGCCTATCTGTAATCTACTTTACAATAAAATGCATGTAAGTTTTTAAATATATGCTACCTTGTTTACTTAAATAAATGTCAGCAAATGTAATGCATAAATCACTCCAAAATATGTTATGTTCTAAAATTATATTTTCAATCCAAAGGTTCTAACATTTTTCTCAAATTCCAATTTTTTTAAACCTTAAAGGAGCTTTTTCTTTAGGCCCTTTTCCACATAATTTACTAATTGGATTCACAAAATGCACCTATGGCTTTCCATAAGTTAAAGGAAACAATCTCTGAATCGACTGTGCATCTAAAGGATCTGTCACAGTAGTTGCTTCTCCAAATTCAATTTCCAAATTTGACCCCTAAAAGATAGAAATTCCAAATTATAAATAAATTCTCGTTATAACAATCAGAATGACAGAGATGAACGAAACAGAACCTGCTTACATTCTAAGTTCTGGTATATATGAAATTGATTTTCATATGATAATCTTGCTTACATTTCACAAGTAAACAAATAACTTATATGGAATTTCATTTGGAAAACTAGGTTTTTTTTTTGATGAAACCATTAACTTATTTACCACTTACTCAGCAGCAAATCCGAAACGCGAGAACTGCCCTAGCTTCAACATATCGAATGAGGAGATTGGAGATAGAAGAGTTTACTTTCTTCGATTGGGTGAGGAGATCGGAGAGAAACGACCTAGTTTTTGTGAGGCGAAATAGTTTTGGAGGGAGGTGAAATGATTTTGGAGGGGAGAGACAATAATTTGGAAAGTTGGAGGGAGACCGTGAAAATTTTGATGAGGGGTAGCGTTACACGTGAAGTTAAGGGAGACGTGAATAATTTTTAGGAGGAAGCCGTAAAATGATAACAGTTCAGAGTAACCTGTTATTAAATAGCGTTATAAATAACATATTTTGTTGTAGTGAGCAGAGGATCCAAAAAATCTAAAGGGGGGGGGGGGAAGGGGGTCATAATATTAATATAGCATCAAAAAGTATATAATTTTAAAAATCGGTAGCACATTGAAGTATAGTTTAAATGAAGTTCGAAAACTACATAGAAACATTGAAATAAACTTACAATTGACCTCTACGATTTTTTTTTTTTAAAAATAATTCATGACGTCATCATTAGATAAATTCTTAAATACATCATTTTCAATGTATACAACCAAACTATCATTCAACCATTGATCACACATTGGGTTGCGAAGTCGATTCTTCACGATCTTCATTCCAGAAAAAGCTCGCTCTATAGTAGCAGTTGCAACTAGTAGTATCAAAGTTAAAGCAAAAAGTTTATAAACAAATTTGTGAATCCATTAGTTTATAACGGTAGTGACATATCCATTAGTTTTGGTTGATGATGTTGGTGATAATGTTGGTAGTTTTGGTTGTGTAGAAGTTAGAAACTCTGATATTGGTGGATGTCGTGTGGAAGGTTTAGCATTAGCTGTAATTGCCCTTACCCAGTAAAATCTCAATACTGCAGTGTGCATGCTTTATATGTAATGCCACCCACACTAATGAAGAATATTGTACAATAATATTACCTAGCAATACGAAGGATAAGAATTTTTGTAGGCTACACCTGACTATACCATTGCGCTAACACTGACACATATTCTTATCATATATATTTACTCGATATCGGCTCAAAGCAGCAAACACGTTGGTTTTCCAAAACATAACACTATAACATTATAAAATACAGAGCCTAAGAACACAACAAATAATAATATGATAACATGTATATCTCAAAATAATACAAAACGTATGTTCCCATCATGGTATACAACATCATCCATATAAATACATCACGTGATAATAATACAAAACGTATGTTCCCATCATGGTATACAACATCATCCATATAAATACATCATGTGATATACATATCATCATCGAACATTAAAATCACTAGATTATGAGATAACTGGTATCAGTATCGTATTGTGCTCCTTCGTTGTCCCAAGAGAATATTTAGTCGTGATTACACATCCTATCAAAAACAGTCTCCATTAAACTTCAGGGGGGTCACTTGACCCTCCTTGCCCCAAACTAAATCCGCCTATGGGTTGCACATAGACTTGTGCTTTGCTATGTCTATGAGCTTGATTTTGGTCTTTGTTCATGTGCATTTGATATTTGGCCTGACCTGGTCTAGATGCATGTTGCCCTGGTCTTGAACTCTGACCGGTGTAGCACATGCACTTGTCAATTTCGAGCATATATATACTTGTATATACATATACATGTTTGTGTATACATGTATTTGTGCTGGTGCATTATTGATTTGAATTTGGTATTGAATTTGTTGAGGCCGAAAAAATCGTAGTCTGTTATAACTACACTGAGCTGAATCAATAAGTTTTGACCTTTGCATTGTATCACTTTATATATTATATGTTGTCCGAATATGCATATACATATACCCGACCTTGTCTATAAAATGATGAGAAACAACCCAAATAACCGAGGCAAATAAAAAATTAAATTAATTTTATATTTACAAGTTAAATTATTTCTTTTTCAGTTTACTGCTTTATTCAATTTGATTGGTACGAGGGAAGACAAATTCTGGAACAATCACTGAAGATGAAGACATTGAGTGTGTGAATGACAAGTTGTACTTGCATGTATGTAGTGAGGATGTATGTACAATATGTGTATCATGTAGTGATTGTGTAATAGAGAGAACAGTGAAATGCTTACCATTCAACTGCGAAATAAAATATGTGTTAGGATAAAATATCTGTTCAAAATTAGAGATTTTGAATATTTGTATTATAGTTTATTACAAATGGCATAGTTTGTTTTATTAGAGACCATCCCGTTGCAAATTTCAAAGTTTTACAACGGGCATTAATTATTGTCACAGAGTCTATTGCAATGGTCGCTGACCGTTATATAAAATGACTTTGGCAGCATATCTTGCACGTTGTGAATAGGGCTGTCAACGGATGCTTTCGGATACAGATAGTGCCATATCCGTATCCGTATTTGAAATTATTTTCAAATATCGGATATCCGAATCCGTTTAATTTTCAGATATCAGATATCCGTATCCGCTTAATTTTTGGATACGGACGAATATCGGATATTTATCTGCTCCGCTTGGAATTAATAATTTTAAGAGTATAAATAAAAAAGTTTGGATCAACATAAAATAATTTTTATATTAATGTTGATAAAAAATAAGGAAATAAAGAAGTATAATGAGGAAACATTGTTTTATACTAATATCCATAGGCATATCCAAAAATATTCCAAAATTAAACACTAAAACTACCATTTTTCACTAAAAATGGACAAAGAGTTATATCATAGTAACATCCAACAGTTACAAAATAATTATTAACTCTATTTTTTAGTTTTTAGTTATATATATTACATCAATCAGTTGGACAGATATTTTTCGGATGCGGATATCACTATAACCATATCCATATCTGATAAGCTTTTCAGATATCGGATATCCGTATCAGCTTTTCGGATAACGCCGGATAACGGATATTTCGGACATGGATTCGGACGGATATCGAATTTTTCGGGTATCCATTGACAGTCCTAGTTGTAAAATACGGCTATTACAATGTGGCCTAATACAACAAGTCTGTGTCCGTTGCGAAACTCATATTACAACAGGTACTGCCCACCGTAAAAAGATTATTTTGTTGTGCTTATTTATCGTAACAAACATCACTTTTTTAAGATAACTTAAATCAAATTATTTCTGACTTGTTCCATGAATATAAACTCCAAAATAGATTAACCAAAAATGTTCTCAAGTTCAGTTATGATTTGTCACACAAGGATTATCACCCCATATAGTAAAAATATAGGGCTATAAGAATGTAAGGAGTATATTTATATAAATAAAATTTCCACATGCAAAAAAAATTATATAAAAAAGAATATTTCGAACAATTCAAAAACTTCAAATGATGGTTTTGCCTATACACAAACAACATTAAAAGTAGAATTTACAAAAGAGAAAAAATGATAATGTGAGTAAGGCTCACAAAATTCCGTAAGAACCATTATGTATGTATTGTAGCTAATTTTGATTAGAGAAGATGAGGGGAAAAAAATCAATATATGTTCTTTTTTTTTTAAAAACTTTTACAATTGTTTTACAAATATAAACCACTTTTACTTATGTCAACATCACACTGACAAAATTGACATCACATCAAATATTAACAGCATTTGAAATGTCTGGAGCTGACGAGAACAAAATGAACTGTAATTATAGATAATTTTAGGATTAAAATTTTGAAGTTAGGCTAAATTTTGAAAGTTATGGAGAACACATCGGACACAAACTGTGTGTTTAGATAACTTTCTAAGCTAGACCACTAGTGTTTTCAACGATGTCTGCTCTGTTCTCTCACTGTCAAACAACCTCTATCTTGCATCAGCCACTGAACACTAAACACGACATAAAATACCATCAAAGATATCTTAGTGTTAGACTGTTAGTTTCTGTCAAAGTCCATTTCAATGTTCATCTATCAGCACATACACTTGCAACACATTTTTTTCTACTTGCTTTTCCTGAGACACTATGATCAATGGGTAAAAAAACTTTGTTATTTGAAGTTCAGTGTTCACATTGCCGGACAAAGGAAATTCGGTAACATCCTACAACCCACGATCATCACCCTAAACTAGGGCTGTCAATGGGTCGGGTTGGGTCGGTTTCGGGTCGGGTCAAGTCGGGTTCGGGTTGAATTCGGGTCGGGTCAGCTCAACCCGTTTATTAAACGGGTCGGGTTTGGGTTGACCCATCTATAATCGTGCGGGTTTCGGGTTTGATTCGGGTCACCCGTTAAGAAAAATATTTTTATTTTTTATTTATTTCATTTTTATTTTATTTTTTATTATTTGATTATATTTTTTATTTTTGTATATTTTATTTTTTATTTTTTTATTATATTTTTTATTTTTTACTTTTTTTATAATTTTTAATATTTTTTTATTATTATTTTTTATTTTTTTATTTATTTTCTTATTATTTTGTTTATTTTTTATATTTTGTTTTTTATTTTACTTTTTATTTTTTTTTATTTTTATTTTTTATTTTTTTGTAGATTGTAGAATAATAAAAATATGCTTTATAATTAAATGGGTCATGACGGGTCAGAAACGAGTTCACAGGTCGGGTCGGGTCAACCCGTTTATTAAACGGGTTAGAGCGGGTTGACCCGAAATTGACCCGTTTATAAATGGGTCGGGTCGGGTCGGGTTTTTTCCGTGCGGGTTTCGGGTCGGGTCAAGGGTCGTGTAGGAAATTGACAGCCCTACCCTAAACCCATCAGTAGAGCTCGCCCTCAACAGACTGACCGAAGCAATAACAACCCAAAAAACATGGTTGGATGAGCTACTTGAAGCAAGTGGTGCAGTTCTTTTAAGAGGATTCCCGATTCGAACAGCGGTCGAGTTTAACAGCATCGTGAACGCTTCGAGTACGATGAGTTTGCCTATGTCAGCGACAACGCGCCAAGAAGACACCTGGCGAGTCTGGTGTTTACGGCCAATGAAGCTCCGTCGGAGGAGAAGATTCATTTCCATCATGAACTTGCTCAGGTTCGGAAATCTCCTCTTCTACTTCCATGTAGTTGAATGATTGTTTAGATTCATTGCAGTGTACAATTATTCAAAACAGCTTAGCTTATGTCATTTTGTTAAACGACTAGCTAGCTTTTGTCATTTTTTGAAAAGGCGTTTGTAAATTATATTTATATTAATGGCGGACGAAGACCCATTTATAGACACCATCAACAACCAAAACATCAAAAACGCAGCTATCCCTAGAGGGATCGATATCGATCCGGCCAAGCAGGTCAAATGGGGTCCATACTCTTGGTGTGGGGTCGGCTTGCTCCTACTGTCTTCTCGAGCAAATTTCGGACTAGATCTTTTTACATCTCTGCCTATAAATATGTGTTTTATGTGCATACGCTACGATTAGCCATTTTGTGGTATCCGCGGATTGGACTAGGTGCACTAGGGTAAGTTTTACGGCTTCAGTCAGTTTCCCCCCTGAACAAATTCAAAAAAACAAAATGTGTTTCATTCTTCGGTCAAGGCATCTTCTTCTAGCACTTCTAAAATTTGTATTCTGTTACACGGTCAGATCCATTATGATCAAGGATTTGTAAACACAAATCGACAATAAAACAACAAAATTGTTCAACTGGATGTAGGCTACTAAGGCTGCGTTTGTTTTTTTTCAGAACTGCTGAATGTACATCTGATTATGTTAATATCCAGCGTTCAGAACTGTTCAACCCTTTTGATAAGAAATAATCGATCAGAATAACTTGGTCAATTCAGCGTTTTTTATTCAGCTAAAAATTATCTGTTATTTATCCTGCTGAATAGGTCAAGCGCTGATCTGTAGTTTCCAATCTGAGGAAAAAGCTGTATATAAATAGCTACAATGTACTATTTATTCACTCATCTCTCTCGGTCTGCTAAATAATTATCGGTAGTCGCTCTCTTCACAGCTGGAATCAGCCAATTCAAGGTATAAATTTGTTGTGCTATTTCTTTAATGGCGAGCGATCAATATCACCCCCAAAATTGCAGCACCCCAAATGCCCCTTGAATTCAACCACTAGTTTATATTAAAAAATGTTTGTGGGTGGAGAGATAGTGAGTGGAGGGAGAGAGAAACATATTTTAATATAAATGAGTGGCTGAATTAAGGGGGCATTTGGGGTGCTACAATTTAGGGGTGTTGTTGAACGCTACTCTTCTTTAATATATGCTGCAAGCTCTGATATGTAGCTTCTATAATTTGTTGTAGCTATATGTTATGTATAACAAATAATTGTTGGAATACGTACTACTATTAACTAATATGCTTTTGGCGTGTCTTGTGAGATGTTTGTACATGCTATAGCCGATTTTTTTTAATATGTTTACCGCTGCACTGTGTTCATACCGTACCTTAATTTAAGAAAAATAAAATATGCAGCTATGCTTATGTATAAGAATTGCAAAACTGTATAGTGTTAAATACCCTGATCTGATGAAGGCGTTTTACGTGTTTGTTTAAGTTGGATTTAACATTATACAGTTTTTGTACATTATACATAAGTTTTTCAATGTAAGAAAAATAAAATATGCAGCTATGCTTATGTACAAGTCACTGTTTCTTTAAGTTGGATAAGTAGATTATACTTTCTTATAAATTGTCTTTTCAATGTACGATTTCAATGTACTTTCCTATAAGTTGATTATTTCTTTCAGCTGGCATACTACTATTAACTAATATGTTGTAGCATGTCTTGTGAGATATTTTTACATGTTGTAGCCGATTTTTTTATATGTTTACGGTTGTACAATGTCATATGATACCTTACTTTAAGAAAAATAAAATATAAGTAACCTATTATTTAAATCAAGTGTACTTCTTTGTACCTTATACCTGAGTGTAGCTAGTTTAAAAAGTTGAAACAGAGTGCAGTCTTAAACATTAGCACCTGTTGAAATAGAGTGCAATTTGACACATATGTCTGCTGCGTGTGTATTTGTAGGGGTGACTGACTGAAAGTAAATAACTTCAGTTTTTTATACATATTTGTGAATATATGTGCTCATGGATCCAGCATGAATGACTGAAAACGATAGTAATTATTAACAGTTAACTTTATATAACAAAATATGAGTTTTAGTTAGCTACTACGGCACCAAGAAGAAAAGCTATGAACAATGAAGACAGTGAAAATTGCGAAGACAGGGCTGCTTTCACAAAGGACCCTGAAATGGAAAAAGACTTTTTAGAGATGTGTTTTAGGGAAGTTACAAAATTAGAGGCAGAATTCAACGAAAAATAGAATGTAAATTTTTGCCCACAAAATATACAAAAATCGGTATGATTATTTGCGAAAAGATTATGAGGCATGGGTAAATATCACTGGACTTTCTGGCCATGGCTATTGTGCTCCCACCAACTCTTTACACTTACCGCCTGAAAAATGGGAGGATATTATTCAGGCAAGTTAATTATATGTTAATAAGTTACAGTAGTGCAAAACCATATATTACGATGGCATGTTAATTTGTAAATGTTTTAACATTTGCAGCAAAATCCAAGAGCGGCGAAGTTCCGAAATAATTCTCTCAAATACACTGATTTGATGAAAGGCGTTTTTGAAAAAAAGCTTGCAAAAGGCTCATATGCTTGGTCGTCTTCGTCATCAGTTCCACGTCCTATTAGTGAAAATGAAGACGAGGATGACCATGTAGCAACTGAAGATAATGTTGACTTGAACAATAGTATGAATGATGACTACTTTGATGGTATAAGGGTTACTAAAGAAACATGTAACACCCCATGTGAGGAGGAGAGCAACTGCAATCGACCTACGAAGGCAACGCCTCGTCGATCAACTAAAAAACAACAAAAAAGCTCAGGTGGCAAAACATTAGATGATCAAATAGAGGGATTGTTGGGTATCTTAAAACAACAAATTGATGAAGAGAAGGCTAGCAAAGGACCTTCGTACGCAGATGTTACTGCTTCCCTAAGAGAGCTGAGAAGTTTGGGCCTTATAACGCATGACGAATATAAACAATCAAAAATATTTTTCTATAAAAGGCCCGAACTAATGATTGCTTTCATTAATGTAGCTACTTTTGATGAAAAAATAGACTTTTTGAATTATGTTCTGTATGAGTAGTGGTCTAGTGTCTGTTTTCAATAATGCAATGTATGCTGAGTGAATAATTTATTGTACTGCTCATCGTAATAATTAGAAAGTTTCTGTTTGCATTTATAATAACATTTATTACATTATGCTGGTGTAATATTGATGTATTGTTATACTTATTACAGATGACATCGAAGCTTTGGATATTTGGTGGATGGCTCTTGCTCTTAATCTTAATGAAAAATAGAAACCAAAGAGTGCGACGACAAAAAGTATTGACTTCATCTCTTTTTGGGAAACCCTCTATTGCCGTATATGATGAATTCCGAATGGATAAACAATCCTTTAAAAACCTTTTCCGTTACTTTCGACAAAAGAATTGGCTGCGCAATAGCAAACACATAGACGTTGAAGAAAAAATGGCAATGTTCTTATCAACTGTAAGTCATAATAACCGGAATCGTATAATAAGATATAGATTTCAACACTCCGGACAAACGGTTAGTAAATACTTTCATGAGGTGTTGAATGCGATGCTGAATTTTGCTCAAGAAATGATTGTTCCTCCAGATTTTTCCAAACCTGTCGAAAACATTCGATCTCATATTGGCTTAAGAGAAGGGGCTTTCATAGGTGCGGTCGGAGCATTAGACGGGACATTAATAGATACAAATATTCCAATAGATGAGCAAGCACCTTTTAGAGGACGAGGTCAAGGAAACTGTTATCAAAATGTAATGGCAGTGTGCGATTTTGACATGAAATTTATATGTGTGACGGCAGGATGGGAAGGAATAGTGCATGGCTCAAGGGTCCTAAGTGAGACATTGCGTGATCCTGCAAATAATTTTCCTTTACCACCTCCAAGTACTTTATAATTTATTACACATTGTGAAGAAAATTATTGTTAACGTCCCAATTTTGTCGACGCAGGTATGTATTACTTTTGTGATGCAGCATATATTAACACCAGAGGATTTTTATCTCCATATCGCAATAGCCGATATTGGTTGAGGGCCTACAGATGCAATAATGCTACAAACAGAAAGGAAAAAATTTAACCATGCTCCTGCAAAGTTAAGAAATGTTATTGAGAGAAGCTTCGGTGTGCTAAAAAAGAGTTTTCCTATTTTAAATAAAATGCCTCCATATAAATTTTCAGTACAGAGAGATAGTTATAGCCTGTATGGCAATACATAACTTTTTACGCTGTGTTTCTCTTCATGATGAGTTGTTTGAGCAAGCCGAACAAGACGAGGAAGATGAGAATGGCAGTACTGAAATATCCAACACTATCGCTGATACAGATCCACCGCATTTTCCACCAAGTCACGGTGATATATTTTCAGCTGAATCTCAAGTGTTCATGAATAACATGCGTGATCAGATTGCCAATTGCCTGTAATTGGTAGCACGAAAATAATTTAATAACTGTCAAATTGTTTTTATTTTCTGTTTTCTGTAACTTTATTTTATTATGTCTTGAATTTGAGTCAAAAGGTTTCTGTTCATCTGATCTTAAGAAAAATATTCAGACAAAACAAAAAACAAACAACATTTTAATATTCATCATTCAGCATTCAGCAGTGATTATTAAGCATTCAACTTTCAGCAGTCAGCATTCAGCATTCAGATAAAAAAACAAACGCAGCTTAACATTGAACCACTATAAAATTTGTTTGTGTCTATTTCTGTTTGATTTCTACTATTTGTGTATTGTTTCTATTATGTTCTCCGTGAATTTCTTCATATATGTCTTTCTGCATATAATTCTAGGGCGTTTGAACAATTTCGGGTGCTTTTCACGAGAGTCTTGATTTGATTCTCAATCCCTTTTGGATCTCATCATTTACTTATGGATCCTTGTATGATTGTATCCATGAGACGGATCTAGAATATCTGCTTTCATGTTCCCACCTCCATTCAGATTCTCAGAAGTCCAAAGGAATCTATGTTCCTCAATGTCTTCTGACACTAGAGCTATATATTCCTATGTTGTAGAAAACCTGAATCAAATAAACAGAATTCACAACATGTTGCCGCTGAAGTGAACTCTCCTAATCCTAATAATCTTATCACAAGACAATATCAGGTCGATGAACCAACAGAATTGCTGCTGTAGAAAGAATAAAGAAGAGCCTACTTCCCCAATCAATTCCTTACCAAACGGTTCGGTTTCGAAGCACCAAATGACACGGAAAATTCAATAAGATACTTTTCTTTCGTCTTCTTTCTTCCGTTTCCTCCCCCCCAGGTCCTCAGGGAGGGAACACAGCAACTCAAGGCAGGAGCCGGGGGCTGATCCCCTCAATCACATGGGGTCGGTACTAATACCCCTTAGAGCGATCGGTATTGATCCCCTACTTTTCTCCTAGACCCTCTGATTAACCAGGGAACCGAACGTCCTGCATAACACGTTGGTTTTCCTCCAAAGAATGGACGCCAAATAGTCGAACAGAAAATCTCCTTAAATGAGGAGAACGAAACATGACTCGGAACAATAAAGAAAACTACCCTAAAGAGAGTCCATCGAAAGCCAGATACAGATCAGGAAGTACTACATGCTCTCGGGAGTCCATGGTCGCGATACAAATGAATATGTCGCGGAACAAGTACTTTGCATTATACATGATATACATTGATGATAGCAATTAGTTTTCCTGTTGCCTATTGTGAAATAAAGGATAGTGATGTAATTTTTCAATTTTGGTGCAGCCATTTAAAAAAAGTCTCCAGCTGTCTCATTTTTCCACCATGGAGCTGACGCATTGGGACGCAAACTGTGTCTATAGCAATGTTATCATGACCGGACCGTCAATCGAACCGTGATGTCCCAAGGTTCAAGGTTTTCAGGGTCCGATCGGTCGGACCGTCAGAACCGTGCATGTTACTTTTAGATAAAAATTGGAAAATAAAGGATCATAGTATATAATAAATTAAATTATATGAAGATTACCAACTGGAACTCGCACAAATAGAGCAACATAACCTTGGATTTTGGAAAGCAACAGGAAGAGATTACCAACTTGGTGCTACTTCTTTGTATAAACTATAATCGAAAGTCCTGCTGAAGCTAAAGTTGGTATTGAGCAAGCAGTTTTCAGTTCAAGTCTTTGTTGGAGAAGTCACAATTATTTAAGAAATTATGCATACTTATTTACAGGTCGTGAGAAGCAAACATTTACACTTTGAGGTTTACATGTCAATTGGATTTTGAGTATACGCAAATAGCAATAACTTACTGATTTATACAACTTTGTTTTAGAAACCAATGAATATTATATTTATTTGAATTTGCAGTTTTTCTTGTATATTAAGTCCCACATCCTTGAAACTAAGCAGCATCAATCCACCTTACAGCTATATATAAGCGTGCATAGCTCTCCTTGTAGTTGTACAAATTGTACAGGCTTTTGCTTATTGAAGCATGGCCTATTTAGTTAAAATATTTTGGCGGTTTGCACTATTAAGCCGGACCTTTAAACCGTGTTGGACCGCGATTTTTAGAGATTTTGACGGTTTACTGCATATTGGTGGTCTATTTGACCTTCGGGTCTGATTATCCAACGGTCCACGGTTTTTAGGGTTGGACCGTGGGTCCGGTCCGATCTTAATAACACTGGACACTAAACACAACATAAAATATCATCAAAGATATCTATCTTTAGTGTTAATTTCTGTTAAAACGTCCATTTTAATGTACATCTATCAGCCCATACACATGCAACACATTTTCTCTGCTTGCTCTTCCTGAGACACTGAGATCAATCATCAATGGGTAAAGAAACTTTGTTATTTGAAGTTCACATTGCCGGACAAAAGAAATTCGGTAACATCCTACTACAAACAATCATCACCCAAAACCCATCAGCAGAGCTCGACCTCAACAGACTGACCGAAGCAATAACAACCCAAAAAACATGGTTGGATGAGCTACTTGAAGCAAGTGGTGCAGTTCTTTTAAGAGGATTCCCGATTCGAACAGCGGTCGAGTTTAACAGCATCGTGGACGCTTTCCGGTACGATGAGTTTACCTACGTCGGCGGCAATGCGCCAAGTAGACACGTGGCGGGTCGGGTGTTTACGGCCAATGAAGCTCCGTCTGAGGAGAAGATCCATTTCCATCATGAACTTGCTCAGGTTCGGCTATCTCCTTTTCTGCTTCCATGTCGTTGAATGATTGTCTAGATTCATTGCAGTGTACAGTTATTTAAAACAGCTTAGCTTATGTCATTTTGTTAAACGACTAGCTAGCTTTTGTCATTTTGTGAAAAGGCGTTTGTAAATTATATTTATATTAATGGCGGACGAAGACCCATTTATAGACACCATCAACGACCATAACATCAAAAACGGAGTCGTACTTCCAGCAATAATCGCACCAAACCCATCAGTTATCATCAGCTTTCAACAGTTCGTGCAATCGATAAAACCTCATAAAGCCCGATTTACGGATCTGCTGCACAAAACCGGTGCGATTCTATTTAGGGGTTTCCCTGTTCGAGCCGCGGCCGACTTCAACCGAGTCGTTGATGAGTTTGGGTTCGATGAATTGCCGTATGTGGGAGGTGCTGCTCCGCGAACCAACGTTGTGGGTCGGGTTTTTACTGCTAACGAGTCCCCACCCGATCAAATGATACCGTTTCATCATGAAATGTCTCAGGTTGCAGTACTGTTCTTGTTATATAATTTGATCCTTGCTAAATTTGTATTTTGCATTTTTGATTATCTGTAATACTGATAACCCATTGAAATACATATTAAAAGGGTATGAATTCATGCAGTATCCCTCAACTGCTATCATTTCTTCAAATATTTGTTGCTAGTCAGTTTGAGTATGTCGGTTAGAGCACAACCAACAATGGCTTGTTCAGTTACTAAACAAGCCACGGGCCCACGGAGCAATATGGCTTGTTCAGTCACCCGTGGCTAGTTTTGAACGAGTTCGTGGCTGGTTAAGTGAACAAGGGTTGGAGGTTATAACGGCGAAGTCTTTGCCGTTATAATTTATAACGGCAAAGTCTTTGGCGTTATAAATTTATAACGGCAAAGACTTTGCCGTTATAAACTTTTAATAATAAAAAAAATGAAAACGGCGTTTGGTGCGGTGAAAAGAGATATATTGGATGAAAGGGGTGTTTGGTGTTTTGTACTGTTTGTATTATATAATATATTTTTAAAGTGGTTTGTGGCTGGTTGTGGCTAGTTTTGTATTGCTGGGTGCATTGTGACTTGTTTGGATGAAAGAGAAGAAATGAACAGATCGCATTGTTGGTTATGGTCTTAAGTTGGTTATGCTGAAAAGAAAAACTCGTTAGCATGTAAAACTAGTAAAAATATCAACTGCTTTTCATTTGTTGGTCATCTTAACCATTATTCTATGAACTCAAGTCATAGTAAATGTAATATGTACAATATATGAATTTTTATACCAAACACACAACACAAAAAGTCATGGAACCAAAGGATGGTTTTAAACCTTAATAGAGTACACATCTGACTTGCAGCATAGACCATACAAAAATGCTGGTATGACAAAAAAGTATTTTGTCAAAAAGTACACCAGAAACAAAAAAATAGGAGGTCCACCCCTTGAATTACACAAATACTTCCCTGAATTCAATGCTTACCACCCCTAAATTCCGGAATTACCACTGTTTCTTACTTTTTGACAAAAAAAAGTTTCGGGTATTCTAGCATATCCCTAGACCATATATCAAAAACCAAACTTGCACAACATTCATTAATCTGACTGTAGCAAATGAAAATGTTATATGTCAAAATTGTTTAAATTTTTTATGCATCGAAAATTGAACCAATAACAACAGCTTCGCTCAAAGTTATTTGAAGTCAAATATTGTTACATGATGAGATTCAGTTTTATTATAGATTAAAACAGTTTATCTCACCCTACATACCATCAGTTTCGGTTATGCCATGTACATTATCATAGGTTACTAATAAGCTATCTCAGAATAGTTCCTGTTAACTCCAAAGTTATCAAGAGACTCCGAAAACACCTTTTTTTTCCCCTTAAATTTTGTTTTAGTTACAAGCACCTGCCACCTATTTTCATAGTTGTATTAGGTATTTAACAGCTTGCCAATAATTTTGATGTGTGTGTTTATATATGTATTAATAAGGCCGGCCTAGAATAAAACAATTATCAACTGTTTAGGGTAACCTTCAGAAAGGGCAACCTTCATTCTTAAAACTTAATAAGTTGGAATTTTTTGTTGTACCTAATGAAGCGAGTAATGGTTTAGTGTTTATAATTTTGCACTTCAGAGAAGTTCACACCTAGATATAAAGTTGTCAATGAATGCTTTCAGATGCGGATGGTGCCATATCTGCATGCGCATCCACCTATATACGATTGAATATCGGATAATTATATGATCCACCAACGATGGGTAAATCAAGGAACATAAGTGGAAAAATTTACTTTAATTGAACATAAGTGGAAAATTTTATCTATTGACAGACTCCTACCTAGATAGTTTCTTTATGTCTATCCTATCATACTGTATACTAGACTCAAATATGGTTATTTCTTTCTACCATTAGAAGAAACTTAGAAACAATTCTGTCTTGGGCAATGTAAAATACAAGACCGGCTATGCTTAATGAATGTTCTAGCATGGTCATGGATTAATTCAACATGAAATCTTTTTTCTTTTTGGAAGGGGTGTTAATATTACCAGCATTTTCAATTTTTCTTAGAATGGGACATGGTTTAATGACTGCAATTAGCTACCTGAATTCTATAGGCTATATCATTATCACTTGCATTGCTTGTTATTGTGTATTTGATGTATTAGAATATGGAGAAAATGAAGTGCAAGATGGAGTTATCGGTGACCTTTTTTTATTTAGTTGTAGTAATTTCGATGCACGTGTAATGTGTATCTAACGTAGTTAACGTGGCCGTGGACTGAGTTAATACGAAAAGTTGTTCTTTTGTCCAGAAAGCTGTGTTCATAAAATTTGCATTTATCAGTTTTTTTTTCTTTTTCAAATATGGGATATGGTTTAATAACTGGCATCACATAGCTGGACTCTACGGGCTAGATGCACAGGCCTGAGGCCTCTTTTACATGTATTTGATGTATTACAATATGGAGAAAAGGTAGTCGCATACCTAATTTAATATTTTGAAGAAATTGATAAACAGGTACCCAAATTTCCTTCAAAAATATTCTTCTTTTGCTAGGAGGAGCCAAGAAATGGTGGGGAAACTCCAATAGTTCTAAGCCATCATATATACAATATAATGAAAGACAAGTACCCAGAATTTGTTGCAAAATTAGAACAATTTGGTCTGATTTATGTGAGAATACTGGGCGAAGAGGACGATCCTTCTTCTCCTATAATTCGAGGATGGCATTCTACATTCCTTACCAAAGACAAAAGCATTGCAGAAGAAAGGTACATCGTTAAGTGCTACTAGTGATAATGTGATGTTTCAACCATTTCTTCTTATAACGTTGAAAAGTGTTTATGCTAAATCTGCTTGCACCCTAAAAGTAAGCCGTCCATCAGTTGTCATGATACTATTATTATCCTTGAAATCATCATCATCAATATCGTTTATCTAGTGTTAGAACCTCAGATTTTTTTTGATAGTGACAATTAAAATAGAAAATTTTATTTATATTAACCACTACTGTAGGAAAAATACATCAATCAACAAAGAGATCTATGTGAGGAGAAGAAGACTATGATGGCACAATATGATATATCAGTCGTAGAGTCTGAGTTTAGAGGTATATAAATTGTTAAAATTTGTTTTGGCAGTATATACATGTACAAGTTTGATCTCGAATTCAATAATAAAAATATATTATTTATTTACCCTTGAAATCATCATCATCAATATCGTTTATCTAGTGTTAGAACCTAATACTTTGATTTTTTGATAGTGACAATTAAAATAGAAAATATTATTTATACTAACCACTACTGTAGGAAAAATATATCAATCAACAAAGAGATCTATGTGAGGAGAAGAAGACTATGATGGCACAATATGATATTTCAGTCATAGAGTCTGAGTTTAGAAGTATATAAATTTTTAAAATTTCTTTTGGCGGTATATGCATGTACAAGTTTGATCTCGAATCCAATAATAAAAAATTTAATCGAAAAAACGTCAGGTCAATGGACTGAAACAACCCGATCAGTCAACTAAAACAACCTTCTCGGTCGACCTATCAAAAGCAAATTTTAAAATAACATTTTTTGGAACAAGTCAAATGACTAAAAATTCATATGCGCTCGACTAACCATGATTTCAGTCGACTAATGAGAAGTTTCAATCAACCGAAATTGTTGTTTTGTTTCAGAACTTTTCTTTTGCTTTGAAACATCGCTTTTTAATCTATATCAGTCGACTGGTTGATTTCATTCAGTCGACTGAACGATGTAAAAGCTATTTTCTTCGAATTTTCTGTAGAAACACTCTTCTCCGTGAAAGTTATTTCTCTTTATTAATGGTTGCAACCTTTCACTTGGACATCTCTCTTTGCTAAAAGTTGCAACCATTCGTCTTCTATACGAAGCAATCACTCTTCTGAATTCGAAAATAATTTACACTCTGGTTTTCAATATCTTGTTTTTGAATTCTCAAGTGCGTTCAACATGCTTACCTTGCTTTCAGAGTTTATCACTTGCACATACAAATATATTTTCTTATGGTCAAATTACATCCAAATTCTTCATGAATACACTTAATGCCAGTAAGAAGAATATTATAGCAGGTTGTAATGTTGTATCATATCTACTATCCATGTTATTTAGAATACTCAAAGTCAACTATTATTGTGACACAATTGTTTGATCTATGTGATATTATGACTATCGTAATGTTTTATGTGATGTGATTATTTGTATTATTACTACAAATTCTAGCCTTGCCACATACTCCTATTTGGTATCTATTTTCTTTTTATTAATGACAAAGGTAGAGAAAAACTCGAATGACCACATCAATAAGGGAAGTAGAGTTTAAGGGAGGAATTTGCTATTAATTTTTATAGTTGTCGTTATAAAAAATGAGAGAATGTTAGAACTAAACAAGGAGAAGAAGACTATAATAACGCAATATGAAATATTAGTTGTAGAGTCTGAGTTTAGAGGATAAATTATTAAAATCTCTTCTATTGATATATGTACATAGGTTTGATCTCGAATTCATAAATTTTTTAATCAAAAACACATCAGGCCAGTCAACTGAAACACCTATCGACTTGTCAAAAGCAATTTTTATAACAACATTTTTTGAAGTAAGTGAGACGAATGAAAATTCCTACCCAGTGGACTAAACATGATTTCAGTCAACTGAGTGAGAAGTTTCAGCCGATCGAAACTGCTGTTTTGTTTCAGAACCTGTATTTTTCGTTTTGAAACGTCACTTTTTAATCTGCTTCAGTTGGGCTGGTTGATTTCATACAGTCGACTGAACGACGCAAGAGGCATTATTTTAAAATTTCCTGTGGGACGTCCTTCTCCATGAAAGTTGTTTCTCTTCCTTAGTTTATTTACTTCAAACCATGCAAACTAATTTTACAGGGCAGCTAAGCTAGGAATGAAGCTAGAATGGCTGAAAAATGGCGTAAGAACAACAATGGGACCAATCCCCGCTATTAAATATGATGAAACTCGTGGTCGTAAGATATGGTTCAACAGCATGGTTGCTGCTTATATAGGGTGGAAAGACTCTAGAAATGACCCTAAAAAAGCAATTACTTTTGGGGATGGAACCCCTTTGCCCTGTGAAATTGTAGAAGACTGCTTAAAAGTACTCGATGAAGAATCGGTTGCTATACCTTGGAAGCAAGGCGATGTTCTTTTGATCGATAATTTGGCTGTGATGCATTCAAGAAAATCTTTTGAGCCTCCTCGTCGAATTCTTGCTTCGCTTTGTGTATAATTTTATTTCTAAGGCGTGCATTGATGAAGGAATTGTAGTTTAAGGTTGTAAAATACTCTCTGGAATATATCTTCTTGTGTTAATATTTTGTCTTTAGTGAAATTGCTGTAGTTTATAAGTAGAAAGTGCTGATAGGAAGTATGTTTATTACATGTATGTCATACATGTAGTTTCATATAAGGACCATTTAGATGCATTTTTATTTTTGTTCACATGCTTATTGTAAAGTTTGCAGCTTCAATTTAATTTTTAATCTGACATGGCATGCTAGTCTTTTATTTGTTATTGAAATTATGTAATGCCAATTTCAATAGCATTTTATATTTAGTGTAATTTTATTTCATGTTTTTGCATATTTTCCGATTTATGTGATTTGACTTTATTATTTAATTGAATGTGTTATTTGACTGCGTTCTTCACCCAACATATTACAGTGGTTTGTTGGTGTGCTTTGACTTTCAAATAATCTGCTTGCAATCTTTGAATGAAAAGTCATATGGTATGCTTAACACAATTTATGCATTCATAAAATATAAACAATAGCAATTGTTGTTATAACCTTACAAAACAAGCATATGAGAAATAAAAAATGATTCAAATGTGTAACAATGTGAGTTCTGCATTTGTTGCGCTAAATTTCATCAAATCTTAACTATGAAAACTATTGCATGTTGTACACCTACTAAAAGAAACTCCGGTATTAATGGAAAGTAACATGAAATTCACAGCAACCTGTATTCTTCAGCTTCAGCATAATCACACCGGGAACTACCTTAAATGGTAAGAGATATTTCTACTCTTTTAACAGCAGTATCAGTTTGTTTTACTACTTTTACCTCAACAATTTTTTTTTGAAGTATCACTGCACCATAATAACCATTTGACGACCATTTTTTTTTCAATTGCCAACACTTACTTGTGTTGGAGCGTAGTCACTATAATAAGTATTGCTACATTAAAAAAATGTTACCAAAAATACATAAGTATTTTTTTCCAACACTTATTTGTGTTTGCAAGGCTGGTTTCAGAGGGTAAAATGGTAAACTAACGTGCGTAAACCTAATTCTCATTTCATATTCCTTTGGCTAACGCTTTTACACAAATCGGCCATTAAATCAATAATCCAAATTCCACGAATTCAGAAGGAGAAAAAAAATTACGCAACATGACAATGATTGAAAACTTCAAATCCGTTCCTCTTTAATCGAATTTTGGGAATTTTTGTTCAATTTGTGCTCGTATTTCAAATCCGCTCCTCTCCAATCGATTTCAGGTATAAATTTTGTACGATTTTTTATTTGTCGATTTCAGGTATAAATTTCATTTATCTGGTCTGATTATCTGGTTTTTAACTCGCATTCAACCTGAATCTGGTCTTTAAATTTTGTTCGATTGTTGCTTTATGGTTTGATTATCTGTAAACACAAAAAATAGTTGATTATTTGACAATAATGCTTTATTGAGTTTGATTGGTATTATGTTTTAAAACACCATTTTGGGTAAGATCGAACATGGGAATTTACC
Source organism: Allium sativum (assembly GCA_030737875.1). Taxonomy (NCBI): domain Eukaryota; kingdom Viridiplantae; phylum Streptophyta; class Magnoliopsida; order Asparagales; family Amaryllidaceae; genus Allium; species Allium sativum. Next base: position 36,797,367 of record CM060922.1, read on the forward strand.
TTTATAAGAAAGCCTGTTATACATTTTTACACAAAAGTAATTGGCTGAATTGGCAGTGTAATGCATTAATAGCTTTGTAAGATAACTTTTGTGACAATTGAAATGAAAGATAGCAGTATATAAAAAGGCATTAATTAGCTTTATAACTAAAAAATCAAGGGATCAAAAACTAGAAGTCCATGATGAAATTATACTAATTTTGTACGTATCTAGAACAAGAATTCAGTTACGTAGGAGATAAGTTACTCTTATAATTTATTCCTTATACAATGTAGTGTAATATAACAATGGATATGCACGATAGATTTTCCTCATTTAAGAAATGGGTTGAGTAAGAGCATGAATTTAGGTTTTAATGGAGGTAACAAAGGAATATTTACGAGCATATCGTAGATTAGCGAAGAAATAAACAAGTTAATATAATAGAATCATAAATGAAAGACTTTTGATTTACGTGACAATTAATTTCGTAATGTTAATGTAAAAGTATAGACGACGAAGGACTATATAGTAAAAATTATGTTAGAAGTTCTAAAAAAATAACCATTTTGGATAAGACCGAATGTGATAGGAGGTAAATATTACTCCATAACCAGATTCTTATATAAATAAAGTGGATATTAAATAAAACTTACCAGTTTAATGTTTAAACAAGCTACTTTAATGCAAAAACCGCTTCCTACATCAAATACGTAACAAAGGTTTTCAAAGAGATCAAAACTATTAGCTCTATAAAATAGGGAACAACTTACCCTTGAAATTATGACAAGGGTGGATATTAGAAATCGGAGAGAGGGTCTATATAGACCACATTTGTCCTGTACCTTATTGATTTGCGAGAGACTTTTGAAGAAAAACAATTGAACAGATCTTAGACCAGTGATTTGAATCTTTCAAAGTAAATCGGTGAGAAAGAGGTTTACATTTAATGCTCATAGATAGTAAAAAAAAAAAAAAAAAAATCACTTGCACTTTACAACTTTCATTTTGAGTGAATATTTGAATCGAAAGTTCTATAGCTTTACAAAAAGCAAATGTAACGACTTGGATTTTTCGGCTATTTGAATTCAAATATTTAAATCTATTTTAAATATTTTAATTGAAATATTAATGGAGTTTAGTATCTAATTCGCTAACTAAATGACGAATAAATGTTTATATTTATATTTAATTTAAAACGAACTTGAAACATCGCTATAGTTCGTAATATTGAATTTTGAACTTCAATTGAATACACGGAATCCGTTTTAAGTCAGAACTCTGTGAAACAATAAACGTTAGGATCTATTTGATTATAATTTTCTAATGAAAGAAAAAATTCGATATTTTATCCTATATATTGTAAGTTATGGCCAAATCAAATTTTAAAATAGTCGCTATGGAAATGGTTTATAAACGATAACGTTTATTTAATGAATTATAAAAGGATTTTTGTATAATTCGAATATCGTTTAACTCAAAAATGGTAATATTGATAGAATTTGAAGTAACGTATTATTTTATTGGGATATACAGGAAGATAATAATTTATTATTACTTAATTTAATTATTATTTAATTTAATTGTTTTAGAATTAAATTAATATTATATCAATATTATTTAAGTGTTAGAAATAGTTGTTTTTCAAACGACGTCCGTTTTCGACGAAATGAATTTTATTGGAAAACGTACCACTACTTGTTATTGTTAGACTGCCAGTTTGGAGCCAATCGACGTTGTTTTGTCGATAGACGAAATTTAAAGGTGAACCGATGAATATATTGAAATTAAAATAATGTTTTTATGCAATCGCATATGGTTTTCAATGAATCTAATTTCATTAGAACCGTAACATCAAGACGTAGCAATGTGTCTGTTTTCATTGCGTTTGGAATTTATGTGTAACGAAGTGTATATATAACGTGTAACATGAATAGCGGTAGAAATTTAAATAACAGTATTATAATAAATCTGAAGCTTCTATCTTAAGCTAACATAAATATTTAAAATAAAAACATGCACCCTATACTGGGCTATATTTGTACACACAGGCCTAGTAATAAACTCACCACCTTATTTCTTCGTGGTTAAACATGCATGTTCTTTCTACCGCCAACTTATCAAGGTGCACTGCCAACCCTACTCAAACAATTTGTACCCTATAATTTTATTTTCCCAGCTATCTACCCTATAGCCTAACACGCCCTAACTTCTTCACTTCTGCCTACCTATATTATTTAATTTTCTCCTGCGACTGTTGTACCTGAAACAGACTAATGAAGTGCCCATATATAAAATGTACACAGCTACCCTGGAACATGTGCAGATCTATTTTTTGCCATATAACGTGCCCCTCAAACAAAATACGTGATGTCCACGTGTATATATATATATATATATATATATATACACACACACACACACACACACACACACACACACACGTCTCCATTTGTTTTTCTTTGCTTTGTTTTCCAGCATGTATAACGGAAGCACCCGTCATATTTATTTCAAACCCAAACATCCCGATATAGTCCATATCGTGTACATCAGGGAGGTCGGGCGTCGATTTTCTGACATGGGGCTTAAGTCGGTGAACTAGGGTTGCATTGTTAGGATTTCAGTATACTTTAACAATATTCAATCGTGAAACCCTAGATCCAAATATGTAGCCATATTGATTTAATTGAGAACAAATCAGAAAATAAATAACTTGATTAGCGGAAGCGTACCTGAATCTATATTTAATCAGTGCAATACCTGAATCCGTAGTCGGTTGTTAAACGAGAAGATGAATTAGGTTTGGTTTTCCAAATTGACACAAACCCTAGATCTGAAATCAGCTCTCCGTAGAAGAGGTTAGAGAGTTGCTAAGGTTTGTGTAATTCGGGGACCATAACCCTTTATTTATAGAGTTGGCATTTTGTAATTCGGCCCTTCAACAAATTATAAAATGCCCCGGTATCTACACATTAGGCCCATGATAACTTAAACTTTAAGCCTATTAATTCTAATCTAAAATTAGATCACTTTAATTAGGCTTTACACCAAAATAGCACAACACATTTTATTTTACATATGTGACCCAATTGTCAAAATATTCCAACAATCTCCCCCTGGGCCACATATAAAATAACCTTAAAATGTGTTTAACTTTATGAGCTCCAAAATTTGCTATTTATAACATACAGTGTATCTGGAACAATCTCGTCCATTAATTGGGTTGACAAAGGATCAAAGCGGCATTCATTACATTTATCGTAACTAAACCCATCAATGGTCACATATATCAATACAATCAAACGACATAGATCAATCATGGATGTGTAGTATGGAAATTACATGAAATGTGATCTATACATGTCTATTTCCAACTGGTCCTTCTTTAGTGAGATCAAATGTTTAATATTTAAACAACCTGAGTGCAAAGAAAAATTCATTACTTTATTTCTGATCAGAAAAAGAACTTGATATGCATATATCTGTAACTGAAGTATAGAGCAATGAGTCATATGACAATACCAAATACAAACTCCCCCTGAACTAAAATATCCTTACATAAAAGTTACACCAACTGAGCTACATGCTCATGAAAGACCTTAGGTGATAACCTTTTGGTAAGCGGATCCGCCATAATGGAGTTTGTCTAAGTGCGCTCTATGAATTACAATACATTTTGCATTCTTCCCTTATTGGAAAATAATATATTCTTTACTGTCACAATATTACTTGGTCTTTCAATTCTTTATCTATAACTGGAGTATTGTGACAAAATTTCATTATTATTTTCCATATTTGGATGTCTTATAATTAACCAAAGACGATATTTTCAAAATGGCGAAAACTATAAGTGCTTAAATGACACTTTTCCCTTATATAGTTTCACCCATAAAATATATTATCATTGCTAGAAGTGGATCTTTTACAGTAATGACATCCAAAATATCTGGATCGTAATTCTTTATGATCTCCAACCGATCCGATCTTGTATCTATGAGCATATGATCTTTTATTTTATTCCTTAAAGATATCTCATAACCATTTTGGCTACTAAATCAGTGATCCACTTTTAATATCAGTAAAGTATCTGCCAAATAATACACGCATATCCATATGTGTATATACATTAGTATGCATTAGAATTCACACTGCAAATGCATGAGAAATCTTTTGCATTTCTTTAATTTCAAGGAAGGTAGCATTTATCTGTTTGGTAAAAGAAAAACCACTGAATCGCAGTTTACATACCAAATCTTTTAAGCATTTATCTTCCTAATTCTTTTGTAATAATCCAAATATCACTCCATGAACAATAATGGTGTATTTGAATCCCAAATACAAAAGACTAATCCATAAATGAGTTTCTTGAGTGGTTTCACCAACGTCTCCATTGAGAAACATAACTTTAATCTTCATCAGATAATGCTCAAAAGTACAAAATGTAGTAAGCTCCAAAGCGATCGATTCTAAAAAATGAAACATTCTTTAAAGAAAATAAAATTTCCTTTTAATAATAGTGATTTCAATAAAAGTGCCTTATATAATTCAATATTACCCACTTGATCCCTTTTGGCTTTGAATAGTTATTCATAACCAATGATCTTATTACTTAAGTTAGAGGGAGATTTCAAACTTTATTATCCATATAGATTTATGTTACATGTTCATTTCTTAAATCCACATTTTAAATTATTACCTTACATGGATTGATGTAAGTCCATAGCATCATCTTTATCAATCCATTATTTATCTTTATGAAGAAATACTACACAATAATCTAAAATAGCATTTCTTCCCATTTAGGTGGATTTCCATAGTGATCTTTGCATTTTGAGGTTATTGAGTTTGTTTTCTTGAAACAGTAACCTTAGCTTATAGAAAAAATTATCTTCAACATCGTCTTATTATGGTTCTTAATTTACTTCTTCTTAGTAAAAGAAAACAAATCTTAAACTTTAAGCGAAGAAGCAATCGCAATTGACTCAAAGACAATGATTCTCTTTAAAGACAATGATATTACTTTATTTCTCCCTCCAAACTCAACATCCTCAAAATAACTTTTGCAATTCCCGCTTTAAAACTTTTCCTTGGTGTGGGTTCATAAAAAATTATAAACTTTAAATCTCTTAGAATATCAATAAAGCATTTTCTATATTTATGATACCTCAATCTATAATTCCTCAGTAAACTGAAACAAAAAAATATATTAGTCACCAAAACAAAATTTGAGATATCATTACATAAGTTATTTAGCATAAGTAGCCATAACTTGTATGAGCTTCAATTACATAAGATTTGGGATTTATTCATAAATTAACATTACTATTTCTTGATGAACAATAATAACCTAATATGTTCACGTTAGAAATATAAAACCGAAATCTGTCTAAATGACAGCATAAAAAATATATCAAATAAATCCAAAAAATTGACTTAAATTTCAATAATAACTATAAAATATCAAGTATATTTTACTTTATATGTCTGTATATCTCGTTAAAGAAACAACTATAAAAAAATAAAAATATCCGTATGTTATTTCTTTTCTTTGAGATCCTTAGCGACTTCTTAATCCTTATTCATACATTTATTTATAATGTATATCAAATGAGTACTTTTCAATCATAAAAACTTCAATCTCTATTTTAGTTACCAAAGCGCTAAATTAGCCCAATAAGATAACATATTATTCTAAAAATAATTTTAATCTTTAAATGAATATACTGAAGATAGCACCAAAAATAACGATAACTTGAGCGTCTTTAACTTTTGAAGCAATATCTTTTTTTCGTATAGTACTCATTTATATTTCTTTGACTTTGACTTTATGTAATCAAGCACCACAAAGAGTGCTTGATTTTCCTTATTGTTTTCACAAAAACCGTTTCAATTCTCAGTAGATAACTTATACAAAATTAGTTATCGTTACCTATAGCACATCCTTGAAAACTTCTGAAGTATTTACTTAATGATCATTTAACCCTTGCCTTTGAATTCTATCACCTTTCAATATTCTTCATAACATTATAAGAATATATAACTGTAGTAGGGTTGGTTGTAACCCTCTTAGTTACAAGAGTTAAATCTATAAAGTCAAGAACAAATAACATGCTCTCATACAAATCCCTATATTTATCCCAAAACAAGATGGAAATATTCTTTAAATTGACAGATAATTCAGTTAAATTAGCTGAAAATGAACAAAAAATAAAATGAAGATTGACCGTATATGCTCATAGCCAAATATCAACCATAGTAAATTCAAATAATTGGTAAGTCTCTTCTCAAGATACCTAGTACACATTAATATCAAGTCTTTGGACAGTAATATTAACTGTAAGTGGTACTCTTGTTGTAATGATCAAATACTGACAATAAATTCAAGTCAAATAACAACCTTCCTTTGGGCCGATTAATTATTCACTCGAAAAACCTTATAATTGTCACATATTTATCATCACACATGTGTAAGTGATTCGGCCAAACATTAGCCTTCCTTTGGGCCGACTAATATTCGCATGAATAACTACACACAAATATTAAACATTTTCATGAACCACCAAAATATAGAGGTCACTTTGGTGACATATTATTTTAAAGTTAATTCACTACTAATGTAAAATATTTACAACTGTAAAGAGACGCCAAAATTATATTTGAATTTATCTTTAATATATGTATTAATAAATTTTGAGTGTTATAAAACACTCTTAATGCTTTAGGTCTATATGACATCTGAAAAACTCAAAATTATAATAATAGCATAACGAATTTTAGTCATAGTTGTCATAATATGTTGCTTTAGGTATGCAGTTACACTCATGACATTTCCTTAATAAATATGATATAAGACATCATAAATAAATCACGATATCATAGATGATTATCATGATCAATTATCACATAAAATTATGTGTAAACGACATAATAAATATTATACTGAATAACCTGAATGACTGAAGTAACCATGATGTATATCCGAAGCATAATATAACATGTGCTTTTTTTTTTATACTGTCAACCGAACCCAAAAAAAAAACTGTTTTTTTTTTTAAACTGTAGAAGTTACTGTAGTTTGACCATAATAAAGTAACCTACTAATCATCATCCTAAAATGTAGGCGAATTGTTCAAAGATTCAAACATGATAGCTAATTAGATTAAGCAACACAAATGCAAAATATTATAAACCAAACCCAAAAGGCATAAAATAAAAGCATCATGACAGGTTATCGAAACATCATACACATGCCATGAAACATTATATGACAAATAAGTTAATATGGCATGTCCTACATCCATACAGTAAGTAATAATTGTTCCAAACAGTGCACATGGTATATAAAAAAAAAAAAACTTTTTTTTTTAAAGTCCGTAAGGATAGCATGAGATTCGCTCATTAGAGCTTCCGAAACTTTATGCATAAAACGGGTTCAAGACTTGGTCAAAACAAATAATATAGTACAATATATGACACCAGAAGTATATAACAATAGACCGGTGGCTGCAGAATGCAACTTATAACTAGACGTAATAAACATATGTTTTTGATATATTTTTAAACAAAAAACCAGAACCCGTTGAATTAACATATTGACAAACTATATTATATTAACATTATTCATGCTGGATCCATAGAACCAATGAAATAACGTGAAGGAGATAATAGATCTGAATCAATATAGATCTAAAACTTAAACAAAAAAAAACTTTTTTTTTTAATATTATTAGCCGCAGTAAATAAAGTCAACCTGTTGTGAAATGAAAACATAACATATAAACCGTATGAATTGAAAACACAATTCAACCTTTGTTCTGGAATGACAAAACAACATGTATAAAAGAAAAAAAACAAAATTTTCCCAATAGAATCAATAATGGTTGGCTCTGATACCACTTGTTAGGATTTCAGTATACTTTAACAATATTCAATCGTGAAACCCTAGATCCAAATATGTAGCCATATTGATTTAATTGAGAACAAATCAGAAAATAAATAACTTGATTAGCGGAAGCGTACCTGAATCTATATTTAATCAGTGCAATACCTGAATCCATAGTCGGTTGTTAAATGAGAAGATGAATTAGGTTTGGTTTTCCAAATTGACACAAACCCTAGATCTGAAATCAGCTCTCCGTAGAAGAGGTTAGAGAGTTGCTAAGGTTTGTGTAATTCGGGGACCATAACCCTTTATTTATAGAGTTGGCATTTTGTAATTCGGCCCTTCAACAAATTATAAAATGCCCCGGTATCTACACATTAGGCCCATGATAACTTAAACTTTAAGCCTATTAATTCTAATCTAAAATTAGATCACTTTAATTAGGCTTTACACCAAAATAGCACAACACATTTTATTTTACATATGTGACCCAATTGTCAAAATATTCCAACATGCATACCAGTGGTAAGCTGGAATGTGGGACGTATGGATTTCAAACTGTAGCGGGGTGGTTTTTTTTGTTTGAACGAAGTATAGCAGAGAGGGAGTTGAGAACTTCTGGTGGGGGATGATCAGAGGACAGATCAGGGTTGGTAAGAGTAGAAAATGGAGGAGAGGGGTTGACATTCGGTGGCAGTCGAGGAGCTAAAGTGCGTCAGTGGGACAACAACATAGTAGCAAGATCATTCCAGTAGCAAAGGAGGTCGAGCAGGTGTACGACTACTAGAGAGAGAGGAGGAGATCGGTGGCGTTAGGTTGGATTTTGTGGAAGTTTGCAGCGTAGCACATATTGCGTGTACAGTGTACACGAGGAGGAGGGTACATGGAGCATCGTTGGGGAAGGATGGTTTGCATGGTGACGTGGTTTGCTTGGGGAGAGGCTGCATAGCAACAAGCATTTCGAAATAAAAAAGAAAAAAGAATTGAGTTCTTTTTCATTTGCATGGAAAGGATAGTGGAGCGTTGGGTTGCAACTAATTGGGGAAGAAGAAATAATACGGGGGAAGAGAGGAAACGTACGCGGGGGAGTTGGCCTTTGGACCGTAGCTTATATATAGAAAACGATGAGAAGGTTTTAAGTAAGCCTGTTATGATGGTTTAATGGAATGAAATGCACCGTTCATTTTGAACGCGAGACAGTTAGCCTGATCATTTTGCCTAACCCCAATGTAAGTAGGATTATATCGGTCTGTTTATTATAAGCAATATAATTAGTTTAGTTAAACTATGCTTACGAAGTTAGTTATTAAATTAAATTGTATAAACATTAAATGTTAATAACTACTTGTTGTGTGGACATAATTGTACGAAACAACTTACAACGGCATCGTAGCGACAAACGCAACATTGTGGAACTGATTGGGACAAAATTGGAAGCAGCCGAAATTATTGATTAAATTAAACACTTGATTAATTTAACCACAACTGAATCGCTTCAGTGATAAATGGAATCAAGGTGAGTTAAACACACTCAGTTCTCCCACTTATATTTTATATAACTCGGGCTTAATATTTGTGTGTTATGTTTGCTAATTATTGATTGATTAATGATTGTTTGTTAAATACTTATATATTGTTTAAATTAAACGGTTGTTTAATTTAAATGAAATGAAATCGTTATTTTTAATGATTATTGCCAATTGAGGTAACTTACCCAATTGCTTACGTTATAATAATATAAACGTATTTAATTAAATAATTGGATGCTTAAATTGTTGTTGTTAGTTAACCGTTGATTATTCAAGATATTATATTGCAATATTAAACAAATGATTTTATTTGAGGTAAGTTATTTGGATGCAGGAAATAACAGGTTGGAGAAATCCAACTGGATTCCTCACTGATATTGATAATGTTTATCAATATGATTTGTTATGTTTGATTTGATGTGAAATTGAGTTATATTTTCCCGGGTTGGGTACTTTAGTAACATTGCCTCTTTAAATACTGTCAACGTATAATAAAAGATTTATGGAATCGATTTTTAAATCGATTCTAAATTGTACTCAAAATTTTATATGAATTAAAATACGATGTTCGATTTTAAAATAAACAAATATTTATGTAATTTTATAAGTGATTATAAAATGATTTTTATAAAGCAAATTCTTATGTTTATAATCAGATGAGTATACATTTACTTAACGATTGATAATTAGGATTTAATGTTTTAAGAGACAATTAAAAGGGATTATTTAAATTAATTATTTCTAATTTAAGAAAAGGACTAATTGAAGTTGATTATTAATTATTTATAATAATCAAAGTAAATGAGATTTATTTAAGTTAATTAATTAATTAATCAACATGAAAGAAAGACTGCTTGGAATTTAAGTGACAAGTTAACCATGTTGAATTGACTAAGTCAATTGCCTAAATGGGAATCGCTTTGTTAAAATGATTTGTTGGAAATGTTTAACAATGAAATAAACCGCTGTGTTTAAATTTTAAAGTTGATTATTATTTATTTATAATAATCAAAGTAAACGAGATTATTTAAATTAATTATATTATTAATTAATTAATTAAAGTAGAAGGACTAACTGGGATTTGATTAACGAATGAACCATGTTTGGTTTGACTAAGTTAATGGGTTTAACTGAATTTGAATATTAAGTTAGTTTCTTATAAGTTAATTAATGGAGATTGTTAATGATAAAGTAAACCAGTTTTAACAAAATGTTGAAATTGATTATTCATTTAATAATAATCAAAGTAATGAATTAAAAATTAAATTTATGGAGGTTGGTAAAACCATAAAGCACTGTTCAGTGGTAAAGGAAACTGAAAGAAAATTGATATTATTGGTAAAATAAGTTAATTTTTAAATGGGAGTTTAAATTGAATTCTGATTGGAATTCTATATAATTAGGGTTATAAAATCCAGGATTGGGCAAATTAAAGAAACCAAGTTTATTGGATATGTTGTAAATGGTTTTTATTTTTGAAACGAATCGATAAAGTTATAAACTTTGGTTTTGTTTATGCATGAATGGAAACTTGGAAATATGAAGATATAAAGGGGAAATCAGAAAGGAAACCAAAGTTTAATTGAAATGGTTAGGCAAGTTAAGTTATAAAAGTGAGAAATGAAGTTTCGTTATAGCAAGACTAAAATATGTTTGAGATAAACTTATAAGAAGGATTATAAGATGTTTTAATTTAAATAGAACTAGGGCTTGTGTAAAATGTGTTTTGAAAGATATTTAAAGTTAATATAAAAGTTAGATAATAAGTTCACTTAACGCTTAAATTAAGTAAACGTGTTTAATATGAATTCATAATGATTTTTGAAAGGAATAAGTAGTAGTTTTTATTAAGATGAAACCAAAATTGATTTGTAATAAGTTTATACTAAGTTTTATAAAGGATTCTACGCATATTAGAATCAAGATTTTATATATAATGTTTTTAAAAAGGATATACTAGGTAGGTTGAGAAATATGATGTAGGTTTTGTGAAATTAGAATCTATTGTACATTGGTTGAGTTGAGTAACTTTCGACGTGTCAATCTGATGTTGGTTGCGGTCTTCAGGGTTGATACTAAGAGATTTATTCACTTACCAATTTACAATGAGGTGCTAATAGAGTAGGAATGAAATGATAATCGAATATTCTTGTATCAAATAAGAAAAGTGGAATGTTTTTCAAATATTGGGTGATATAGAAATTTAATTAACGACGAGTTAATTAAAGAGGCTAAATGATACTATCTATTGAATCAGTGAATTCATTTTATTTTTATGGATGAATGTTTGTTTATCTGATAGTTAAATAACCGACTATCAAATCTTGCCTATACGATTGTTGGTATGGAATGGCCGGGATCGAATTTATATTTGAAAACCATTCCCACCGATAAATTCGAATACGTGGAAGATGCTAATCGAGATGGAGAAATTGAAGATCGTAAATCTTCATGAGTAGGGAACTATTGTTGAATTTTTCGAGCTGATCCCTAGAGATGTTTCAATAGTGATTCTGTCGTGGTTGAAGTCTACGGATTGCAAGGACTACTCGCTACCGATCCATTAGGTGATTCCTATATTGGATGCAGTGGGAGAGTACCTTCAGTTTATTCTGTTCCTGAATGACTTGTATTGACGAATGTCTGACAGAATATTTCCAAAAAACCACGTATGTTGATTTTTACAAATATACCAAGTTGGTGGAAAAGAAGGGCACTTCTTTTACACCTAGAGAATATTCATGGACGTCAATTAGTGATTTGATGGATCTAACGATGAGGCATTCAAAATGAATGGTGGCCAGATGTTCCAAAAGAGTTTATAACCTCAAGCCTCATCAAACGGGAAATGGTATAAAATCGGGTAGGTTGCATGGCTATGTGGTTCGCACCCATTAAGGTATATCATTACCTAATCTAGAGAAATCTAATGCCTTCGGTTGTCCCTTTTATTTTTGTATGCTTTCAGCGGTTGACTGGTCCCCAACCATGGTGATGATATATTCGGTACTCTCAAGTAAAGTGAGGGGTCGGTCATGTTTAGCCAGGTTGCAAGATGTTCTTGTTGAACCCCAATGTATTCATCTCCGGAGTTACACTGTCGGAAGGTGGTCTCATACCTTGCCATAGTTAGAAATTCATTTTCCAATAAGCGCCCGTGGTTTTGATTGTATACTATGTATGTAGAGCGTGAGATGCAAGCGTTCTGCTAGATTGGTATTTATTTGTATTTAGACATTATTATAATATCAGAAAAGGTATGATTTTCAAAAATGTTTTTGGTTATCGTAATGTAAAAATCGTCCGTATTTATGTGTGGATTTGGTCTTACAATTATCCTTTTCTTTCGATAAGATTTTGACTTTAAAATCAAGTTGGATGATACCTTAAACTTAGTGAGTTTTCTCACGTTGGTTCACCGGCCTGATCCTGGCATTTGCAATGCTCGGGTCAGACTGTATTTTACACGTTTAGGTTATCGGATGCTATGAAATCCGAAGATGAGTTAGAGAAGACCAAACGTATAATTCATATTCTGTATTCTGTTGTGTATTGTATATAAGGACAGGTTGTGATAACTGTCCAGATGTATTGATGTACTCTGATTTTGTCAGTATTATTTTAAGCTCTCAATAAATATTATTTATATATTATATTTTGATCCGCTGCGACATGAGATTCTAGTTCTGTGTGTGTTCTCCTTCTTATTCTTCTATTCTAGTATTTCTTTCTTTCTTATCTCACCATCTAACTTCTTTCTTCTAGCTTTCTACGTTTTTGATACTTGAGTTTGGACACGGGATGCATTAGTATCTAAATTCGAGAGTCGAATTTTCTTGGGTCGCTACAGTTGGTATTAGAGTCGGTTGCTTGCTGTGTGCTTGGTACGCATGCTAGGGTTTCTCACTTCGCGTTTTGTGGTGAACTGAGACTCTTACCCCTACATGTCCCGACAATGTTGGTTGGTCAAGTCGAGAGGCAGGCTGTAAAAGCAGTTCTGAGGCAACATTGCAGTACCACGGTGGCAGTTTAGGCCACTGGCTTATGGTTGAAAAGGCTAGACCCACTACAGTTGGTATCAAAGCAATGCTTTAGTAGTAACCTTGGCTCTGTGGTATAACTCGATAGAGATTGGATTAGAAATACCCTAGATTGAGTTAAGTGTATATATACGAGGGAGCGTATTTGTAGATTTTATATATACAAATGTTTTGTACTGTGTTTTTTGATTGGTTCAAGTTGGACTGGCAGGTGATCCAATATTTTTTTGTAAAGCGGGTAATTGAAATAATTTTACCCAAAATATATTTTTACAGAAAAGAAATATTTTTTCTGAAAATTAATTATATTGGCTTGTTGATTGATTTGAATGGTAATTCAGATGAGATTGTAAATCTGAAGGGTTAAGCAAAACCAGAAGGGAATTTTAAAAGTAAAATTTGTAAATAAGAGTTTAAATATGTGATTAAATAAATTAGAATTTAACTTTGACTAAGCAAAAGAAATTTGAAAGGAAAATGGAATAATTTGGGTTATGTTGATTGTTATTGTTTGTTTATTAGATACATAAAATGGTTGAATAACAAAATTCATTAACAGGTAAATGAATTTAAAACTAAGAAAATAAATTTCGACATAATGAATTTGAATAGAATTGATATAGAATAAAACTAAATAATTTAACCTTGTAATAGTTATTTGCATTATGTATTGAGTTAAGTGCAGGACGGAAGAAGAAAGAGTGGTTAGTGCTTTGCTTAGTGATTAGAGTTTGCTTGCCCTATAACTAGGTGAACCTTAATATTATTGGTCGGTTGGTTAATTTTATACCCCATGAGTTGGGTAGCTATTTGGCTTTGTCTTCTCTTGATCAATATGAGGCGCGGAGTGGCAGTTGTAGTTGTTTTGATCAAGCCATATAGAGAAGGTGCTGGCGAATTTTTGATTTTTTTTAAAACATAAAATATTTTTGGTTATATTTTAAAATAATTATTTTGGAAATGGTTGGTTTTGGAGCATTCTTCTAACTTAGTAATTTCGGGGACGAAATTCTATTAAGGGGGGAAGAATCTAACAATCCTGATTTTTCGGTTATTAGAATTCGAATATTTAAATCTATTTTAAATTTTTTAATTGAAATACTAATGGAGTTTAATATTGAATTCATTAATTAAACGATGAATAAATGTTTATATTTATATTTAATTAAAAACGAACTTGAAACATCATGACAGTTCGTAATATTGAATTTTGAACTTCAATTGAATATACAGAATCCGTTTTAAGTCAGAATTCTGTGAAATAAGAAACGTTAGGATCTATTTGATTATAATTTTCTAACGAAAGAAAAATCGAGATTTTATTCTATATATTGCAAACTATGGCCCAATCAAATTTTAAAATAGTCTTTATGGAAATGGTTTATAAATGATCACATTTATTTAATAAATTACAAAAGGATTTTTGTATAATTCGAATATCGTTTAACTCGAAAATGGTAATATTATTTGAATTCGAAGTGATGTCTTATTTTATTGGGATATATGGGAAGATAATAATGTATTATTATTTAATTTAATTGTTTTAGAATTAAATTAATATTATATCGATATTATTTAAGCGTTAGAAATAGTTGTTTCTTCAAACAATGTCCGTTTTTGATGAAATGAATTTTATTGGAAAATGTATCACTGGTTATTGGTAGGTTGCCAGTTTGGAGCCAATTGGAGTTATTTTGTAGACGTATGAAATTTAAAAGTGAACCAATGAATATACTGAAATTAAAACAATGTTTTTGTGCAAACGGAGACGGTTTTCAATGAAATTAATTTCTTTGGAACCGTAAAGTCAAGGCGTAGCAGTGTGTCTGTTTTTGTTGCGTTTGGAGTTTGTGTGGATCGAAGTGTATATATATAACGTGTAATGTGAATAGCGGTAGAAATTTAAAATAACTGTATTATAATAAATCCGAAGCTACTATCTTAGGCTAACATAAATATTTACAATAAAAACATGCACCATATATGAAGTGGCCCACCCTTTAATTCCCAATTGTTTACTCAAGCAATTGTTCTGACTTAATATCAGAGAACCCTTGGACCACTTGCTTAATAAGTTTCCCTTATTAAGCCCCCAAGATAATTTAATTCACCAGTATAAACATATTAGTATAATTGTTTAAACTTAATACTCAATACACTTCATTCATGAAGTCCATAGCTTCTTACATAATACATCTTATTATTTGCAATGCAAATTCTAGTATTTATGTGAAGTCATAGATCCTTTAAACTCTAAAAGATATAAATCCATATTCTTATATTTTCCCTTATATAAAATCATGATGTAATCTTGGATACACCCATCTAATCATGCTTCCTGAGAGGATTTCAAAATAAGCAAAGCTTTGATTGGACAAAGCTTTGAGTGTGTGTGCACGTGCAAAGGGTGTACACCTGCATAGCCCCTTAGGTGTAACTAATTACTACAAATAAATGAGGAATCATTTATCAGAAAGCATTAACATAGAGAAAGGTCATATATATAGTTCCTAAGATCATAATATGAAAAATACCATTTAACATCTCATAGTGGCATTTCCTCAAACACTTAGTAAAATATACGATGAAATGGCTATACAAAAAGGATTACAAAAGCTTTGTAGGGAAACTCATGTTCTTGCAAAGACAGGTTAATATCTTCATAAAAGCTCATTTTAGACAACTCTTATGACTGTTAAAAACATATTCAAATCATAATTGGTATGTGATGGACATACTTAGTTCATGGGCTAAGCCCCAATGCACCAAGTGCATACAGTTACACCTACCCAATATATTATAAACTTTTTTAAGCCAGAAAACTATTCATAAGCCATAACTAATATCATATACTCAAAAAGGACTTGCTCATTACCCATAAACTTATATAATACATAAGGTAGACATGGCATGAGAATGGTTCAGTGATAAGATATGCACATTGAAATTGTGCAAACTGCCACATATAATTCATTTCTGCTAACAAGTAATAATGGGACACAATGCTCACATAATTATGCATCTCACCTTTATACTTTGTTTGTGCCAAAACTGCTTTTGTAGGGGATTATATCACATACTATGGCATAGCAGGTTACCCATTCTTGATATGATAATAAAGCACAAAATACACACTCTTTTACTAGATCCATAGAGGTTCATGCATTACATTTTACTTCATTCATAAAGCAGACAATTCTCTTAGTCTCTGGAAACTTTTTCTTACCTTTGTTTTTAACATAAAACTAATTAAACTCTTTAGATAACTTCAGCAATTCCCCTTGATAAAGCATCCCATATTAGCACTATCAAGACATCACACTCAAGCCCCTTTTCCTGAATCAACTCCTTGAGTTACCCCATTACCAGTGCAGCACCCCAAAGATTGGATAAGCAACAAAATAGGGTCGGATTTGCAATCTGGTGTGAGTATAAATCAATATTTAAATGGCATTCTTGAACAAAATCTTTATATCAACACTTGTGTATATGAACACATCATAGCAAATGCAACCATTACAAAAAATCATACACTGCACATACATAGCCCAAATCCCTCTCACATATATATCATTATATCCATAATTCCATGTATTTACTAATCCTGGACTGACAGCCAAATGGATCACAATCCTAAAATACCATATGTTGAACACAAGTGCACACTATATTTCCCAAATACACAAAGGCCTACTGGGATTATATTAAGCCATATGCATATCTAACCTCCTTACTTGAGGATAGACAAATCAACACAACAGGTGACTAGCACCCCCACCTGATCCACTTTCATATTTCTAGTTAGGTTTTACTGTTTTGACCCAACTATCCCATACGTCCCTTTTCCTGATGCATGTTGCCTCATTCCTAAAGATGAATGAACTACCCCAAATTAAGTATGAGTGTACATGCAGAGATTCAGGTGAACATTCATCCAAAGTATCATCAATGTACAATCATTCAGAAACATATAAAACATAGTAGTCATATACAAGTTTCAGTGATGAAATATTCAAGTTATTAATGAACAAGGATCAGGGATTCTTTTATTTATTGTCTTGAGCATAGGATGGAGATGATTAGGACACCTCCTAACCTAATATTTCTCTTTATCAGATCCATAATTTGAATCAAAGAATATTTTTAGTAAATAGATAAGCTTATGAGCACTTATCAAAGCTCCATTCACCATTATTAAGAGCACACATAAGCATTAAACCTCCTTGTTTAATGTTGCATGCCCTTAATCTAAAAACCCAACCTCATGACAATATTTATGCGATTTCCATAGTTTTAGTCTCATATCCACATGAGGCTTATCTATTTAGTATTCTTTTAACCTTCATTTACACAATTAGAAAATCCAACTAATCATGGAAACATCATAAAATGCACCAAAAACTATGATATTTATATAGCAAAGGCTGCCTGAATAGGACTTATGGCCATTAAAAGAGTGAGATACACTCACCAAAGTTCTCCCTTCTCCTAACTCTAAGTTTTCCAGTTTTCTCCCTTATTCTCTACGGCTCCTTCAATAATTGTTTCTTGAGATAATGTTATGGCAGTACCCTATTCTAGAATGGTTTGTATGTTATTTATAATCAGTATTTTCCCTTGGGTTTTGCCTTATATCAAATACCAGTATTATCCTTGTTTATGTATATTAGTATTACAATGTGATGTACAAAATCTCTCAGGTGTACTATTCCTAATGCATTCAGTTTTCACGCTATAATTGGCAATATAATTATCATTCAAATGGTGTGACTTTGGTTGGTCCTCTCCTCTATTGTTTACTCAAGCAATTGTTCTGACTTAATGTCAGAGAACCCTTGGATCACTTGCTTAATAAGTTTCCCTTATTAAGCCCCCAAGATCATTTAATTCACCAGTATAAATATATTGGTATAATTGTTTAAACTCAATACTTAATACACTTCATTCATGAAGTCCATAGCTTCTTATATAATACATGCAATGCAAATTCTTGTAATTACATAGATCCTTTAAATTCTAGAAGATATAAATCCATATTCTTGTATTTTCCCTTTATAAAATCATGATGTAATATTTGATACACCCATCTAATCATGCTTCCTGTGAGGATTTCAAAATAAGCAAATCTTTGATTGGACAAAGCTTTGAGTGCGTGTGCGCGTGCAAAGGGTGTACACCTGCATAGCCCCTTAGGTGTAACTAATTACTAAAAATAAATGAGGAATCATTTATCAGAAAGCATTAACATAGAGAAAGGTCATATATATAGTTCCTAAGATCATAATATGAAAAATACCATTTAACATCTCATAGTGGCATTTCCTCAAACAAGTAGTAAAATATATGATGAAATGCCTATACAAAAAGGATTACAAAAGCTTTGTAGGGAAACTCATGTTCTTGCAAAGACAGGTTAATATCTTCATAAAACTCATTTTAGACAACTCTTATGACAGTTAAAAACATATTCAAATCATAATTGTTATGTGATGGACATACTTCGTTCACGGGCTAAGCACCAATGCACCAAGTGCATTCAATTACACCTACCCAATATATTATAAACTTTATAAAGCAAGAAAACTACTCATAAACCATAAATAATATCATATACTCAAAAAGGACTTGCTCATTACTGATAAACTTATATAATACATAATGTAGACAAGGCATGAGAATGGTTCAGCGATAAGATATGCACATTGAAACTGTGCAAACTACCACATATAATTCGTTTCTTCTAACAAGTAATAATGAGACACAATGTCACATAAGTATGCATCTCATCCCTGTACTTTGTTTGTGCCAAAACTGCTTTTGTAGGGGATTATATCACATACTATGGCATAGCAGGTTACCCATTCTTGATATGATAATAAAGCCAAAAACACACACTCTTTTACTAGTTCCATAGAGGTTCAAGCATTACATTTTACTTCATTCATAAAGAAGACAATTCTCTTATTCTTTGGCAACTTTTGCTTACATTTATTTTTAACATAAAACTACTTAAACTCTTTAGATAACTTCAGCAATTCCCCTTGATAAAGCATCCCAAATTAGCACTTTCAAGACATCACACTCAAGCCCCTTTTCCTGAATCAACTCCTTGAGCTACCCCATTACCAATGAGGCACCCCATAGTTTGGATAAACAGCCTAATAGGGTCAGATTTGCAATCTGGTGTGAGTATAAATAAGTATGCAAATGGCATTTTTGAACAAAATCTTTATCTCAACACTTGTGTATATGAACACATCATAGCAAATGCAGCCATTACAAAACGTCATACAATGCACATACATAGCCCCAATCCCTCTCACACATATCATTATATCCCATAATTCCATCTTTTTACTAATCCTGGACTGAAAGCCAAATTACACTAGTGGATCACCATCCTAAAATACCATGTGTTAACACAAGTGCACATTGTATTTCCCAAATATACAAAGGCCTACTGGGCTTATATTAAACCATATGCATATCTAACCTCCTTCCTTGAGGATAGACAGATCAATAGAACAGGTGACTAACACCCCCACTGATCCATTTTCATATTTCTAGTTAGGTTTTACTGTTTTGACCCAATTATCCCATACATCCCTTTTCCTGATGCATGTTCCTCATTCCTAATGATGAATGAACAACCCCAAATTAAGTATGAGGGTACGTGCAGAGATTCAAGTGAACATTCATCCAAAGTATCATCAATGTACAATCATTCAGAAACATATAAAACATGGTAGGCATATACAAGTTTCAGTGATGAAATATTCAAGTTATTGATGAACAAGAATCAGGGATTCTTTTATTTATTGTCTTGAGCATAGGATGGAGATGATTATGACACCTCCTAACCTAGTATTTCCCTATATCAGATCCATAATCTGAATCAGAGAATATTTTTGGTAAATAGATAAGCTTATGAGCACTTGTCATAGCTCAATTCACCATTATTAAGAGTACACATACCTCCTTGTTTAATGCTGCATGCCCTTAATCTAAAAATCCTACCTCATGACAATATTTATATTATTTCCAAAGTTTTAGTCTCAAATCTACATGAGTCTTATCCATTTAGTATTCTTTTAACCTTCATTTACACAATCAGAAAATCCAATTAATCATGGAAACATCATAAAATACACCAAAAACTATGATACTTATACAACAAAGGCTGCTTGAATAGGACTTATGGCCATTAAAAGAGTGAGATATACTCACCAAAGTTCTCCCTTCTCCTAAATCTAAGTTTTTCAGTTTTCTCCCTTATTCTCAGCGGCTCCCTCAACAATTGTTTTCAAAGATAATGTCATGACAGTACCCTATTCTAGAATGGTTTGTATGTTATTTATAATCAGTATTTTCCCTAGGGTTTTGCCTTATATCAAATACCAGTATTATCCTTCTTCATGTATATTAGTATAAGTACAATGTGATGTACAAAATCTCTCAGGTGTACTATTCCTAATGCATTCAGTTTTCAGGCTATAATTGGCAATATAATTATCATTCAAATGGTGTGACTTTGGTTGGTCCCCACCTCTTGCTTCTGATTTTTATTTTTAAAACCAGAGGACAAATAATAAAAAGGACAAAAGAAGAATACTTGAAATTCAAATATCATTTCTTTTCCCTTGGATACCATGTTAATTATCCTAAATATAAATGTTGTACTCACACAAATTCCTTGTTAAATCATGATTACTTGCCTAGATATTACCCTTTATCCCTTACAAAATGTGTGTGTGTGTGTATTTGTATTCCACTTTGTAAAAAGTAAACTATCATACATAATTATCAAATTATTAATGTGTAAAAACCTAGGGTTATCACATATACCCCTCCTTTAGGAATTGTGTCCCATAAATTTTCAAACAAAACATACATTCATAGCAAAACATGCATAATAAAATTAAATACTTACCTAAATCTAATTCATATTTTTCCTTCCTATCAAAAAATAATCCTGGGTAACTAGTCCTCATTTTATCTTCAACCTCCCATGTACAGTCATTTGAATCCAAGCTCCACTGAACTTTAACCAGCTTTATGCTTTTGTTCCTTAATTTCTTTTCTTCTTTGGTTACAATGCTTAATGATTCCTTTACATAGCTCAAAACTGTTTTGATCTTAACTTGAGTAGGTGATTCAATAATAGTTTATTTATCATGTACCCATTTCCTCAGCTGTGACACATGAAATACATTATGAATGCCCCTTAATTCTTCTGGTAATTTCAGTTTATAGGCCAATGTACCTACTCTTTCCAAGATTTCATAAGGACCTACATACCTTGGTGCAAGCTTTCCTGCTTTTCCAAATCTTAATATCTTTCTCATTAGAGAAACTTTAAGGAAAACATAATCTCTTACGTTAAACTCCGCTGGCTTCCTGCTTTTATCAGCATATGTTTTCTGTCTCTCTTGTGCCACTTTCATCCTGTGTCTTACTGATTCTATTTTAGCAGCTATTTCTTTAATGTATTCTAGTACAAACTGAATTCCTTCCCCCTCAACCATCCAACATGCTGGTGAAGAACAAGGTTTTCCATATAAAGCTTCAAATGGAGTCATCCCAATACTAAATTGGTGACTATTATTATAAGTAAATTTCAGCTAAATGTAAATATTCCCACCAATTGCTACCATAGTCTAGTAAGCGTGCTCTAAGCAAATCCTCCAACACTTTGTTTATGATTTCTGTTTGCCAATCAGTTTGTGGGTGGTATGTAGTACTTAAGCTTAATTCAGTGCCCATTGCCTCTTGAAAACCACCCCAAAATTTGGATGTAAACAAAGCATCTCGGTCACTTATAATGTTTTTGGGTACCCCATGCAATCTTACAATTTCTTTGAGGAACAATTGTGCTAACTTTGGAGCAGTTATGTTGGATTTTACGGTATGAAATGAGATAATTTGGTAAGCCTATCCACCATAACCCATATAATAACATTTCCTTTTCTGGATTTAGGAAATCCTACAATAAAATCCATGGAGATACTTTCCCATTTCCACATGGGTACTTCTACAGGATGCAACATACCTGATGTTTTTTGATAATTTGCTTTCACCTGTTGGCATATAAGGCATTTAGAAACATATTTCACCACATCACTCTTCATGCCTCTCCGCCAGTAGCTTCTTTTTAAATCATGATACATTTTCATCCCTCCTAGGTGAATTGTATATTTTGTTCTATGATGCTCATCCATTACCTCTTTCTTGATTTCCATTAAGTTTGATACACACATTTTTCTTTAAATTTTAAATACCCTTCTTTACTTAATGTAAAATTTTCCACTTCTTTTCCCTCTATTAACTGAATTTTTTTTTCTTTTAAATACGGATCTTGATCTTGTAGTGATCCTATTTTATCCCTCAAAACTGGCTTTATAGTCACCATGCTCAACTTCCCATAGTTTTGTCCTTCATCTGATTCTTTCCTCTCAATTATTTCAACTGCCACACTCAAAACAATTATGGTTTTAAACTCTTCTACCATTAAACTAGCCAGCTTAACATGTTGCATGGTCAATGCCTTTATTTTCTTTGCCTGGAGTATATAAGGTATCCAAATAATATGCAGCAAGGAATTCAACCCATCTATGGTGTTTCATATTCAAATCTTTTTTGTGAAAACAAATACTTTAAGGACTTATGATCAGTGTACAAATCAAATTTTGTTCCTAGTAAGTAGTGTCTCCACAATTTCAAAGCATAAACTATAGCTGCAAGTTCAAGATCATGGGTTGCATACCTAGTTTCATTTGGTTTTAGCCGCCTAGATGCATATGCAATTACCTGCCCATGTTGCATCAATACAACCCCTAAACTAGAACCACTAGCATCAGTGTACACCACCAACCCTTCATTCCCTTTAGGAACTTGCAATGTGGGTGCTTCTATCAAAGCTTGCTTTAATCTCTCAAAAGCTTGATCACACTTTTCAGTCCAGATAAAAGGATGGTCCTTCCTAGTTAGCATAGTCAAGGGTATGGCCATCCTTGCAAAATCTTGTATAAACCTTCTATAATATCCATCCATACCTAAAAATGATCTAACTTCCGTCACTGTCCTTGGATTTTTCCATGCCTGCACTGCTATTAACTTCTGGGGATCCATTGCAATGCCTTTCTCTAAAATGATATGTCCTAAATCTTTTACTTCAGATTGCCAGAAAGCACACTTTGTAAATTTGGCTTCTAACTCATGTTGCCTTAACTTGGTTAGAAAAAAATGCAAATTCTCTTAATGTTCTTCTTTGGATTTTGAATAAATCAGAATATCATCTATGAACAATAAAACAAATTTATCTAAATAGTCACTAAAGGTTCTATTCATCAGGTCAACAAAGTAAGTTGGAGCATTGGTTAAGCCAAATGGCTTTACTAAGTACTCATATAATCCATACCTAGTATTAAAAGCAGTATATTTGATACTTTCCTCCTCTGCTTTCATCTGATGGATCCCTGATGCTAAATCTAGCCCGCTAAAAACCCTTATTCCATTCAATTGATCAAATAAATCATCAATTCTTGGAAGTGGATATTTGTTTTCAATAGTTACTTTGTTTAATTCCCTGTATTCAATACACATCCTTAAAGATCCATTCTGTTTTTTAACAAAGACAACTGGGGAACCCCAACAAGAACTGTTTGGTCTTATAAACCCCTTTTTCCCTAAATCCTCAAACAATTGTTTAAGCTCAATTAACTCTTTAGGACCCATTCTAGTTGGTTTCTTAATTATAGGGCTTGCTCCTGGAACTAATCTGAATTGGAACTTTATTGGTCTCTCTTGTGGAACTCCACTGACCTCTTCAAATACATCTGAGTACTGGTTAACTATGGGTATGTGTTCTAATTTTATCATATTTTCATCTCCATTTACTTCCCAAATATTTCTTGATCCAGATTTAATTAAATAATTAGATGCTTAAATTGTTGTTGTTAGTTGACCGTTGATTATTTAAGATATTGTATTACAGTATTAAACAGATGATTTTATTTGGGGTAACTTATTTGGATGCAGGAAATAACAGGTTGGAGAAATCCAACTGGATTCCTCACTGATATTGATAATATTTATCAATATGATTTTTTATGTTTGATTTGATGTGAAATTGAGTCATATTTTCATGGTTGGGTACTTAAGTAACATTGCCTCTTTAAGTATTGTCGACGTATAATAAAAGATTTATGGAATCGATTTTTAAATCGATTCTGAATTGTTTTCAAAATTTTATATGAATTAAAATACGATGTTCGATTTTAAAATAAACAAATATTTATGTAATTTTATAAATGATTATAAAATGATTTTTATAAAGCTATGTTTATAAGCAAATGAGTAAAAATTTACTTAACGCTTGATAATTGGGATTTATTGTTTTAAGAAAAATTTAAAGGGATTATTTAAATTAATTATTTCTAATTTAAGAAAAGGACTAATTAAAGTTGATCTTTAATTATTTATAATAATCAGAGCATATGAGATTTGTTTAAGTTTATTAATTAATTAATTTACGTGAAAGAAAGACTGATTGGAATTGACAAGTTAACCATGTTGAGTTGACTAAGTCAATTTCATAATTGGGAATCGCTTTGTTAAATTGATTTGTTGGAAGTGTTTAACAATGAAGTAAACTGTTGTGCTTAAAAATTGAAGTTGATTATTATATATTTATAATAATCAAAGTAAATGGGATTATTTAAATTAATTATATTATTAATTAATTAATTAATTTAAGTAGGAGGACTAATTGGGAATTAATTAACGAATGAACCATGTTTGGTTTGACTAAGTTAACGGGTTTAACTGAATTTGATTATTAAGTTAGTTTGTAATAATTAATTAATGGAAATTGTTAATGATAAAGTAAACCGTTTTTATTTTAAAATGTTGAAATTGATTATTTATTTAATAATAATCAAAGTGATGAATTAAAAGTTAAATTTATGGAAGTTGGTAAAACCATAAGGCTTTGTTTAGTGTTAAAGGAAATTAAAAGCGAATTGAAATTATTAGTAAAATAAGTTAAGTTTTAAATGGGAGTTTTAATAGAATTATAATTGGAATTCTATATAATTAGGATCATAAATCCAAGATTGGGCAAATTAAAGAAACCAAGTTTATTGGATATGTTGAAAATGGTTTTTATTTTTGAAATGAATCAATAAAGTTATAAACTTTGGTTTTGTTTATGAATGAATGGAAGGTTAGAAATATGAAGATATAGAGGGGAAATCAAAAAGGAAACCCAAGTTTAATTGAAATGATTAGGAAAGTTAAGTTATAAGTATTCAATTTAAAATCACATATTTAAGTGAGAAATAAAGTTTCATTGTAACAAGACTAAAATAAGTTTGATATGAACTTATAAAACGGATCATAAGAGGTTTTAATTTAAATAGAATTGAGGCTTGTGTAAAATGTGTTTTCAAAGATAGTTAAAGTTAATATAAAAGTTAAATAATAAGTTTACTTAACGCTTAAATTAAGTAAATGTGTTTAATATGAAGAAATGATTTTCCAAAGGAATAAGAAGGATTTTTTATTAGTAAATTTGTAACAAGTTTATACTAAGTTTTTTAAACGATTCTATGTATATTAGAATCAATATTTTTATATATATAATGTTTTTAAAAAGGATATAGTAAGTAGGTTGAGAAATATGATGTGGGTTTTAAGAAATTAGAATCTATTGTACGTTGGTTGAGTTGAGTAACTTTCGAAGTGTCAATCTGATGTTGGTTTCGGCCTTTGGGGTTGATAATGAGAGATTTATTCACTTACCAATTTACAATGAGGTGTTAATAAAGTAGAAGTGAAATGATAATCGAATATTCTTATATCAAATAACAAAAGTGGAATGTTTTCCAAATTTTGGGCGATATAGAAGATTAATTAACGATGCGTTAATTAAAGAGGCTAAATGATACCTGGTGTTGAATCAGTGAATTCATTTTATTTTTATGGAAGAATGTTTGTTTAATTGATAGTTAAATAACCGACTATCAAATATGGCCTATACGATTATTGGTATGGAAAGGTCGGGATCAAATTTATATTCGAAAACCATTCCCACGAATAAATAAGAATACTTGGAAGATGTTAATCGAGATGGGGCAATTGAAGACCATAAATCTTCATGTGCGGGGGAACTATTGTTGAATTTCTCTGGCTGATCCCGGAGATGTTTCAGTAGTGATTCTGTCGTGGTCGAAGTCTATGGATTGCAAGGACTATTCACTACCGATCCATTGGGTGATTCCTACATTGGATGCAGTAGGAGAGTACCTTCGGTTCATCATGTTCCTAGATGACTTGTATGGATGAATGTCTGACAGAATATTTCCTAAAAACCATGTACGTTGATTTTTACAAATATACCAAGTTGATGGCAAAGTGGGGCACTTCTTTTACACCTAGATCATATTTGTGGATTTTAATTAGTGATTTGACGGATCTAACGATATGGCATTCAAAGTGAATGGTGGCCAGATGTTCCAAAAGAGTTATAACCTTAAGCCTCATCAACCGGGAAATGGGATAATATCGGGTAGGTCGCATGGCTATGTGGGTCGCACCCACTAAGGTATATCATTATTTAATCTACAGAAATCAAATGCCTTTGGTTTTTCCTTTTATTTCTGTATGCTTTCGGCGGTTGGATGACCCCCAACCATGGTGATGATATATTTGGTACTCTCAAGTAAAGTGGGGGGTCGGTCATGTTTAGCCGGGTTGCAAGATGTTCTTGTTGAACCCCAATGTATTCATCTCCGGAGGTACATTGTCGGAAGGTGGTCTCATACCTTACCATAGCCATTCTCCAATAAGCGCCCGGGTTTTTGATTTTTTATTATGTATATAGAGCGTGAGGTGCAAGCATTCTGCTAGATTGTTATTTATTTGTGTTTAGACATTATTATAATATCTAAAGAGATATGATTTTCAAAAATGTTTTGGGTTATCATAAGGTAAAAATCGTTCGTATTTATGTGTGGATTTGGTTTTATGGTTATCCTTTTCTTTCGAAAAGATTTTGACTTTAAAATCAAGTTGGATGATACCTTAAACTTAGTGAGTTTTCTTACGCTGTTTCACCATACTGATCCTAGCATTTGCAATGCTCGTGTCAGACCGAGTTTTACAGGTTTAGGTTATCGGATGCTGTGAAGTCTGAAGATGAGTTAGAGAAGACCAGAAGTATAGTTGATATTATGTATTCCGTTATGTATTGTATATGAGGACAGGTAGTGATAACAGTTCCGATGTATTGATGTACTCCGATGTTTATAAATATTATTTTAAGCTCTCAATAAAGATTATTTATATATTATATTTTGTTCCGCTGCGATGTGAGATTTTGATTATGTGTGCGTTCTCCTACTTATTCTTCTATTCTAATATTTTTTCCTTTCTTATCTCACCCTCTAACTTCTTTCTTTTACCTTTCTGGGTTTTCGATACTTGAGTTTGGACGCGGGATGTATTATTATCTGAATTCGAGAGTCGAATTTTCCTGGGTCGCTACAGCAAATGTGCTATTTAGACATAAAAAATTATTGTTGAAAAAAAATGCAAAACAGAAACCAATGATATCAAATGTGAAGTAAATGTATAAAGCGGTTTTAAAAATGTAAATGAATTAACTAAGTGCAATTTGAAATCATAAGAAATCATTCGTTAGGAGGTATTCATTTAAAAATGATGGACTACTTGATTGAAAATGGAGTTTGGAATTTTACACCCTGTAGATAATATTAATTTACAAAATTATGAATATTAAGATGTTTTCATGTTTAAAAATTTTACTTGTATAATGTAATTACTTTTATCCTTTAGAAAATGATTTTAAAAAATTCAATTTTACCCTAAGTCTTGTCCCGTGCTATTTGTATAGTGTAATTACTCGCTTTAGATTACAAAACAAACATGTCTTTGAATTGTACTGTAAATACTTTTATCATTTTGAAAGCGATTTCAAAAAATTAATTTTTTAGATAAATGAAATCATTGCGCAAAACTGAATAATAAACTCAGTTTGCGCAAAATTGAGTTGCACAACTCAGTTTTGCGCAAAAATGAGTTGCAAACTGAGGCATGCTAAAACTGAGCCGAGACTCAAATCTTGTATTGAATTTATCATTTTTGCAATTACACTTGTTATTTGTTAGTTTTGCAATTACACTTGTTATTTGTCAGTTTTGCAAATACACTTGTTATTTATCAGTTTTCAAATTTGTTATTTTTGTAAAAACGAGTGCATTTATATTTTGTAGGCAATTATGGAGGAAGAGGAAAAAAAACAGAATTTGGAATGTAATGGCAATGAGAAAGCAATGTGATCTTGACAATGATCTTATCTCCAAAGTTTTTGGTATTGATAAAAGGAAAAATTATTGTTGTACAATTAGCTCCACTTCTTCCGTAAAGCAAGCAAAGATGATACAAGCTTCAAAAGCAATTGCCGACAAGAATAAAAAGGATAATTTTCGTCAATGGTCTATGGAATTACAAAATCAAGTTGCAAGTCAAATGGCGAATCAAATGTCAATTCAAATCAACTATGCTTTTAAATCATTTGCTTTGTCCTTTCTTACTATGGTACCACGATTGCAACATAATGGTAATTGTTGTGACGCCTATGACAGAAACTGCCTCTAGTTTGAATAAATCTAAAAAATCTACACCAAAGGTTGGAATTTCTAATTCTCTTATTCCATCAAATGATGTTGGTCATCAATAAGGGAAAAACAACTTGTAATGCTATTATCACAAGATTTGAAGAAGAATGTAGCAAAATCTTATATTGGAACACAAACCATATGCCATTTTAGAGAGATAGTGCAAGGTGTTGAGAAAGTTGTTTGGATAACAAAAGTTTTAGATCCGGAAGCACCGATTTACGATGGACCTCAAAACAGACATTACAAGCTTTGTGAATTTTCGGATGGAGGCTTTGTGATATGGTCCACGTTTCGCCTTCGCAGTATCTAAAATTCTATGTATCTTTAGTAAAACTTTGTATTGCTTTTTATAATTTGAACTTGATATCCGGAAGCACCCACTCCTCTTACAGCCATTTATAAATATTATAAAAAGTTATTAGAAGATGAGAAAGTGAGTGAAAGGGGAGAGAGAGAGAGAGAGAAATGCTTAGTGGATATCGAGGGCAAATGGAGTGTTGCACTATTTGGGGTGCCATTGAATGCTTGCACCCCCAATTGCACTCCTCTTACAGCTATTCATATATATTATAAAAAGTTATTGGAAGATGAGAGAGTGAGTGAAAGGAGAGAGAGAGAAGTACTTGGTGGATATCGAAGGCAAATGGGGTGTTGCACTATTTGTGGTACCAATGAAACCAATAAAGATTTAGTACTTTGATAATATGCAGATGGAAGGATATTTTTGTATAGAATCTTGGATGGAGGTGATATTTCCAAAAAAAAAAAAAAATGATGTGTGACCTGAAAAATTATAATACATGATAATACCATTCATGGTTATCTCAAATGATAATGTAGAGATGTAAAATGGTTCTTTGTATTTTGTTTTAGGACCTTTTATTAGTTCTACGGTTTAGCCCATTGGAGTTACATATTGTTCTGATGTATGTACTTAGTTTTCATTCTGTAACTTTACCGATTTGAGGTCAAAATAAAATCAGAAAGTTTTCTATCGAGATTCATCTCTTCATGGTATCAGAGCAGGCGATTTTGCGGCTCAATTTTTCTTAGATCGATTGTTCTTCAATTCAATCGATCTTCTCTTTCTTCTTCCTCAAGCGTCCAGATCTATACTCATCTGCAATGACGAATTCTAATTCGGATTCAACTGGAACTGAAGTCCTGCTTCAAAATAATCAGGGAGTGAACTTCAACGATCCATATTATCTTTCAAATTCAGATCATCCAGGTGTGCAACTTGGAAATCATATTCTTACCGGATCGAATTACATTAATTGGTCTAGAACAGTCAAGATGGCCATAATTGTTAGAAATAAACTTCAATTTGTTGATGGAACCCTACCTTTGCCTTCTGTTAATTCTCTTGATTATCAAAAGTGGATTAGAAATGATTATATGGTTATGTCTTGGATTTTGAATTCTATGGACAAAGTGTTGTCCGAGAGTTTCATGTTTGTCGATTCTTCTACACAATTGTGGAGAGAGTTAAGGGAAAGATTTGGTTAAACAACTGCACCAAGAATTTTTGAATCGCATCAAAATCTGACTTCAATGCATCAAAACGAACTAAGTATTGCTGAATACTATTCTCGTCTCAAAGGTGTTTGGGATCAACAACAAATGCTTGAAGGCTTTCGTGAGTGTTCTTGTGGAGCTTTGAAGAATTATTCCAGTGGAATTCTTAAGAAAATTATTGAAAATGATCAAAGAAATAAGCTGATGCAACTACTTTCTGGACTGGCAAGGGAATATGACCAAGTTACAACAAATATTTTAAGTTCTGATCCACTGCCAACAGTTCATAAAGCGTATTATACTTTACAACAAGTTGAGCATCAAACAAACTTGGTGATAAAGGAATTAATCAATCTGAGATGAATGCTTTCAATGTTGTGAAGATTTTTCAAAGTCAAGTTTTCAATGTTGTGAAGATAATATACATATTTTTGAATTATAGGTGCATTTAGTACTAACATAACATATTATTTGTCAGAAATTCAAAAACTAAAATAGCAAAATTTCCGCCCCCACTCCTCGAAATCTCTACGTACGTCTCTTTGTCTGTGTGTGTATATATAGAGAGAGAGAGAGAGGAGGGTTCCGCTACACCTCTTATATTGCACGTGAACTCTCCTCCTTAATCTCCACCACCCATTTCCCTACTCATTCTCTCTCTTCCCATTTCAATATTATTTCTTGGTGGAAAGAGAGAGAATGAGTGGGAAAATGGGTGGTGGAGATTAAGGGGAAGAGTTCACGTGCAATACAAGAGGTGTAGCGGAACCGTCTTCTTATATATATATATATATATATATATATATATATATATATATATATATATGTGTGTGTGTGTGTGTGTGTGTGTGTGTGTGTGTGTGATAACATATCACATAGAAGACACAGCATATGACTAATACAGTAAATTAAGATCGTATCAAAGCATATAATTTTATTTGGGCAATATAACTTGCGTTATTATAACAGAAATAATGCTGACTTGATTAGTGCAGTTTTATATCAAGTTTACATTATTATAAATAAAAAAATATTACTGATTACATGCGTTAAAGTAAGCTAAAAATACATAAATCTATCCCAAAAGGAAAAACCTGTTCTTGTGCGTGGATGTAGAAATATGATTGAAACATATGTATTCTTGATAAACAGATTATGGTCATTGCTTTTCACTCAATACGTACAATTTTCATAAATGGCACTGCCTTTACTCAACGTGTCTTCATAAACGTATGTATCCTCTACGGTAGTTTAGAAAGAAAAAAAAAAAAAAGATGGAAACGCCTTCTCAATGTTCATAGATTCCAAAACGGAAGTATCGATGGAAGACAGTCCTTTCCGTTTGGCGAAATTCCGAGGATCTTCGGTGTTGACGGCCTGTAGATGCTTGAGGTTAATTGAAGAGCTAGGGTTGGAGTTTGGCTGGAACTGGTAAGACTTGAGATTTCTGCTGGTTAAAGAGGAAGATGGATCTAAAAAGGTTGTTTGAAATGTCTAATTTTACTATGGTGTTTAATGGCTAATTTTATTGTGGTGAAAGATGGATGTTTTTAGCACATATAAGGGATCCATCAGACTTGTTTGTAAATAATTAAACAAAGGGCAATTTCGTAACTGTCGGAAGGATAAAAAATATACGTTTTCAAAACAATTACTATAAAAATTTAGGATTAAATTTTGAAGTTATAGAAAACACATGGAACACAAATAGTGTGTGTAGATGACTTTCTAAGGTAGACTACTAGTGTTTTTTTCAGCCATGTCTGCTCAGTTCTCTCACATCAAACAGCTTGTATCAGCCACTCAACACTAAAGTTAACACGACATAAAATATCATCAAACATATCTTAGTGTTAATATCTGCCGAAATGTCCATTTCAATGTACATCTATCGGCCCATAGTGCACATGCAACACATTTGCAACACAGTTTCTCTACTTGTTCTTCCTGAGACACTAAGATCAATGGGTAAAGAAACCTTGTTCTTTGAAGTTCACGTTGCCGGACAAAGGAAATTCCGTAACGTCCTACTACCCACGACCATCACCCAAAATCCATCAGCAGAGCTCGACCACATCCGACTGACTGAAGCAATAACAACCCAAAAAACATGGTTGGATGAGCTACTTGAAGCAAGCGGGGCAGTTCTTTTAAGAGGATTCCCGATTCGAACAGCGGTCGAGTTCAACAGCATCGTGGACGCTTTCAGGTACGGTGAGTTTGCTAACGTCGGCGGCAATGCTCCAAGAAGACAGGTGGCGAGTCGGGTGTTTACTGCTAATGAAGCTCCATCAGAGGAGAAGATCCATTTCCATCATGAACTTGCTCAGGTTCGGAAATCTCATTTTCTGCTTCCATGTAATTGAATGATTGTCTAGATTCATTGCAGTGTACAGTTATTTAAAATAGCTTATCTTTTGTTTGTCAGTTTGTGCAAAGACGTTTTTAAATTATATTTATATTAATGGCGGACGAAGACCCATTCATAGAGACCATCAAGGACCAAAACATCAAAAAATAGAATCCTGCCAAAACCGGTGCGATTCTATTTAAATGATACCCATTCATGTGACAGACACACATATCACCACATATCACAGGCCTCTGTTACATGTATTTAATGTTTTACAATATGGAGAAAAGGTAGTCGCATACCTAATATGATATTTTGAAGAAATGGATTAACAGGCACCCACATTTCCTTCAAAAATATTCTTCTTTTGCGAGGAGGAACCAAGAACTGGTGGCGAAACTCCGACGTACAATACAATGAAAGACAAGTACCCAGAATTTGTTGCAAAATTAGAACAATTTGGTCTGATTTATGTGATAATACTCGGCGAAGAGGACGATCCTTCTTCTCCTATAGGTCGAGGATGGCATTCTACATTCCTTGCCAAAGACAAAAGCATTGCAGAAGAAAGGTACATCATTAAGTGCTACTAGTGGTAATGTGATGTTTCAACCATTTCTTCTTATAACGTTGAAAAGTGTTTATGCTAAAAATCTGCTTGCACCCTAAAAGTAAGCCTGAAAGTTATTTCTTCACTGCAACCCTTTTATTTTGGTTAGTTTATTTACTTCAAATCATGCAAACTAATTTTACAGGGCAGCTAAGCTAGGAATGAAGCTAGAATGGCTGGAAAACGGTGTAAGAATCATAATGGGACCTATCCCCGCCATTAAATATGACGGAACTCATGGTCGTAAGATATGGTTCAACAGCATGGTTGCCGCTTATATAGGGTGGAATGACTCTAGAAATGACCCTAAAAAACAAGTTACTTTTGGAGATGGAACCCCTTTGCCTTGTGAAATTGTAGAAGACTGCTTAAAAGTACTCGATGAAGAATCGGTTGCTATACCTTGGAAGCAAGGTGATGTACTTTTGATCGATAATTTGGCTGTGATGCATTCAAGAAAATCTTTTGAGCCGCATCGTCGAATTCTTGCTTCGCTTTGTGTATAATTTTATTTTTAATGTGTGTATCGATGAACGAATTGTTGTTTAAGGTTGTATAATACTCTGTGGAATATATCTTCTTGTGTTAATATTTTGTCTTCAGTAACATTGCTGTAGTTTGTAAGTAGAAAGTGCTGATAGGAAGTATGTTTATTACATGTTTCATCCAATGAACATTTAGATGCATTTTTTATTTTGTTCACATGCTTATTGTAGTGTTTGCAGTTTGAATTTAATTTTAATCTAACATGGATTACTATTCTTTTATTTGTTATTGAAGTTATGTAATGCCAATTTCAATAGCATTTTATTCTTCGTGTGATTTTATTTCATGGTTTTGCATATTTTTCCGATTTATTTGATTTGTCTTTATTATTCAATTCAATGTATTATTTGGTTGCTAAATGTTACCTGCATGTAGCAGTTCAATTTTTATAACATTTCTTCCTTTTTTGTATATCACTTATCTAGAATATGTTGCTTAAATGCATTTCATTTTTTTTTTAATTTTTTTTTTAACATTTCTTCCTTTTTTTATAGCACTTATCTTGAATATATTGCTCAAATGCATTTGCGACAGACAGTGCAGTTAGATAATGGATGCTTTTGGATTTTTCAAGGGCCATTCTTGAAGTAAGCCTGTTGTATTATCTTAGTCGTGTTTTACCATCTGCTTAAACAAATGCTCTGGATAGTGTAAACTGTAAACCAAGGTAGAAGCTCAAAAGCAAAACTAGCATCAATAAAAAAAAATTATACTGCATAATTAAAATATTACAGGTAGCTTAAACGTCAGTAGAAACTAAAAGAATATCATATAGCCTTAGGGTCTAAAAATATATCGGTCAAAAATAAAAATCCTAGATGCACAAAATATCTGGATAATCTGCTTCATCCTGTCAGTTTCTCCCAATCCAACCATTGCCTTCTTCAGCTGCATTCACATCAAAATAAATCAAGTATGCTGCTAAAAGCATCCAGGAAAATGCTTCTTAATACCATGGATAAAAATAGTCAATTCAATAAATTTAATGTACTTCCGAATACCTATTCCATCTTATACAACAATCATCCACCGTAAAAACTGTTTTGCACGGCAAGCAACCATCAACCAACATCGTTTTTCACGATCATTAACCGTCGAACAATTGTTATTTGGTGGTTGATCGTTATAGAGAACAGTGTTGGTGGACAGTTGTTTGCCATATAAAAAAAATGAAAATAATAAATTTGGTAACCTTTAAAATGGTTGGCGTTAGAAAGTGTATAACCTAAAATTTTATAGTATTTTTTAGTAATGATGTTAGGAAACACTTTTTGGATGCCTTTAGCATCACACTAAATCAATTCAAACATGTTCATACATGGCATTATTAAGTGGACTTCACAATCAATTACATTTTTACCGTGAGATTTGATTTAAATTCCTAATTAATACATAAAGTTAACTATGCTAATTAATACATATAATTGTGCTCTTAATTTAAAGATACTAGCATACCTAGTTTATGCTCTTGCTCACATTAAATGTCAATTCTTCAATTTATAATAATTTTCTCAAATTAATGCAAGCCTTTCTTTTATTTTCAAAAGAACCTATCAATATTTAATTTCCATCATCAATAAAAAAATTCATTAATTATTGGAACATGTTTAGAAATGCAAATCTCATAATCCCCTATTCAGTTCTATTCAACTCCTCCTTACTTTGGTGAAATATTTTATGTTTTATATTGATTAAAAGTGCAAACTACAGATAAATTCATTCCTTACTAAACTCCTTAACAATAAAATTTAGGTGAAAGAAGAGTTATATAAAACTTAAATATAAGCAAATTGCAAACTTAATCATTCCGACCCAATTAATGTTGTTACAATACAATTGAAATCTACAAATTAGAACTGACATTTGACACATAGCAATTTTAGGGGATTTATTATGTTCTGTTTGAATAATACCAAACTTACCAAGGAATATTCAAATCCACAGAATATATAATTCAACGACTAAAATTGAAAAACTAAGGCCCCGTTTGGTTTCATTTTTGGCTTTTAGTTTTTCATTTTTGAAGCTTATTTTCACTTTTTCAATTTTAATATTTTAACATCTTGAAAAATGTATTTGGTTCTGCTATTTTAAAAGATAGATTTTAAACTGAAAATAAAAAATGATATATAAAAATAAAAACGGGAGGTTTATATCTCCATGGAATTTGATTGTAAATGAACAAACAACATGAAAATAGGATATGCATTTAATAACAAAAATAGCAGCATATGCTTAGATTTGATCAGCTAAAATCACATGTAAGTCTCGGTTAGATAGCAATACATTCCAGAATATAGCTACAAATAACAGAAGTCAATTACGAATATATAATAGTCTCAATTGAAAGCAATGTTTTATTCTAAATGCATATGAGTTACATCAGAAAATGCAGATTATGTATACTCTGATATTAATGACCACATCACAATATCAACACCCAACGTTATAAATCAAGGTAAATTAAAAGCAGCAGTAAAACATAAACCCAACACCACATCAACCGAGCAAAGCACACAAAAATATGCAAAAAAATTACCTCAGAGCACATAGAAGCAAGCAAGGGAAACTTGACCAATTAAGAAAGAGTAAATGATTGTGTGGCCTCGTTCATTCATAACCTGCAACGTTAAAATTATAATCATTAGTAAAAGCAAATTCCAATTAAGAAAACCTAAAAAAGATAAAATTCATTTGTGTAATATTGACATAAACTAATACCTTTTATTGTTTCAACTAAAAATATAGTA
Organism: Allium sativum; assembly: GCA_030737875.1. Taxonomy (NCBI): domain Eukaryota; kingdom Viridiplantae; phylum Streptophyta; class Magnoliopsida; order Asparagales; family Amaryllidaceae; genus Allium; species Allium sativum. The sequence goes on from CM060922.1 coordinate 36,834,275, forward strand.
AAGTGCACATTAGCATTGATATCTTTTAAATAAACATAGTGAATAACACAGCCAATATTTGACACCATAAGGCATCTTAATTTCCATGGTATATTAGTAATGTAGCAAAAGCAAAAAATGTTGATACTTTATCATCTTTCGGTTACCCAGATTGTTCTTTGTTTTCCATCAGCAATAACAATGAGTGCATACAAAATTATAAGCAGTTATCAATGAGTTTTCAATGAAACAAGATAAATACACTAATCATCACTAAGTGCATATATTGTAACATTCTTAAACATGGCCAAATAAAATGATATTTGGTACTGAAGTTGCATGTTTTGATTCACAATTTCGATCGTTATCTCATTTTTTTATTACTTAGCATTGTTGTTAAAAAAAATACTGCGTATTTCGCATTGCTGTTATAGTGCAATCTGTTCTCTTGCATTTTAACTTAGATCGGTTGCTATTTTTATTTGTTTCGTTGTGTTATTTACATTTTTGCTGTTGTTCTGTTCATTTAATTCTTACTATTGTTTAGTTATGATCCTGTGTTCGATTTGTCATTGTCAATTCTTCTGTTCTTAGAGTTTTTTCCCGTGTTCCATCATCGACACTTCAGTTCCTCTGGCCTCTTCATGTAAACACATCCTCTTCAATCTCAGTTCAAATTACAAACCATCAACCCCCCCCCCCCCCCCCCAAACACACACACACCAAAAAAAAAAAAAAAAAACTCCTTGCACACTACTTCGTCGTCTAACTACAACACCAAACTTCACCCAAACCCGAAATGAATTTAAATTTAAAAGATTTTTTTATAGATCCTTTTTTTTTTTTTTTTTTTTTTTGCTACTTTATAAAATACATCCTTCACAATTTTCACTTATGTGTTATATCTCTCTTTTCATTTTTCACGTTCATGTTTGCTTGTTTACCCGTTTATGCACCTAAAATTTTTTTCCTTCACAATATATGAATGCAGGGTCAATAAACAGCTAAGTATGTGCATGTTTGTCAGTTTTTCTCAATGTTTTAAAACGCAAAAGGCGTACGTGAGGCGTTTTCCGGTTAGTGAGGCGAGGCGTAAGCCTTTCGGGTTAAAAAAAAGCGCAACACAGATACTTAATTTTTAATATGGAATAACATTAAGCGTCAAATGGTAAGTAAAACCATAAAGCATTTGATTCCATCACCCAAATAGTAAGTAAAAACAATAAACCATAAAAAAAAAAAAAAAAAAAAATACAATATTAAAAAAATGGCTGACTGGAATCAAGCTCGATTCCTTAACTGAAATTGAGCTCGATTCCAGTTCGAAATTTCAACAATTGGTTACCATTTTTCTTTTCCGTTTTGAAGTTTGAATATTTGCTAGATAGGCTAGAAAATGAACCAGTGAAGAAGTTTGAAGTATTTTGAAAATAAACAAGTAAGATTTTTTTAATATACGTACACCTCAGCCAATTGAGGCTCTGAGGCGTACGTTTTTTGCGCTTTTCACGCCTCAATTGGTTGAGGCTTAAGCCTCAGAGGTAAAACGCCTCATGAGTTGCGCCTCAAGGCGTTTTTGCTTATGCCTCACCTCAAGGCGCGCCTCGAGACGCGCCTCAGGCGCGTTTTTTAATTCACTGCTTTTTTTATCTTCTATTTTTTTTTTCAAGCACAATGCGACTTCAGTATATTCAATGGTACATTGATCTTGTGTTTTGGAAGGGTATGGTCAAAGCAATTCTGGAGTGTGATATTTGCTCTGTCACAATAATAGCATGATATTTGTTACTGTAATTTTACTGTATGAGCAGGAAATCAGTGGTTCAAATCAATTAAACCTGGATATGGATGCAAACTTGCTGGCTTTGATGAAGCAATAAATTCAATAGCTATATCAAGCTCCCTACCACTGAGGAAACCAATTGAGTTCTGCTCATCATATAGAGGATAAATATATGGAAATAAACATGACGAACAATGTGAATTGGACGGAACACAATAACAATGTGAAGCAGAAAACAGTGAAATTTTAGAGGAGAAAAAAATTCTAAAAATTTGTGCAGTTGTAAAATATGACAAATGAAATGAGAAAGGCGTTGTGAATGTTTAAAGTTGGAGCTGATGAGATCGAAATAAAATGCCAAGAAAAAACAAGCAACTTGAAACAGCAGCAACAACTCTATACATAATGGACAACAAAATGCAGGGAGTGACGAATGATCAACAAAATACCATGCTAAGAAATGAACCAACAGAAACTTCCTATGAAATGTGTTTCTTTTCCTCTGAAATTCAATACATTTATTATTGCATTTTCCCCCTATCAAATACAGCCTTTGTAAAATGGGCAAACCACTTTCAACTCAATGCCAAAGTAGAACAATCCAGTAACTTGTATATTTCTTATTTGTCTATGAGGCCTCCCTTCTAGTAAAACAATAATATTATGTGTTGTTATAGTTTAAAAACAAGAAAGTAATGACGCAATATAAACCTGAAGTTATAGACAATGTTGTCCAAATATTGAAGGGAATTTCTACTGTATATACTTTAGCAGGGGTCATATGATATGAAACAAAATCTTTAATTACAAGCACTGTTATATATATATATATATATATATATATATATATATATATATATATATATATATATATATATATGGGTGAAGAACAAATAAAAGAAACAGTAGCAACCCGATTACCTCAGTTAAACCTAGATTTCAACGAATGCATTGCCTTAGTGCTGAGGCAAATGCCTTTACGTATGTGAGAAGACACAGGTTTTAATAACCTATTAACCGTTACTTCCCATTAAGGAACTGTATAAAATTTGATATATTGCAATAATTTACAGGTACTAAGTAATGTATTAGCATGCCACAAGTAGTAAAGGCATTTTCCATAGGTAATATACTAACATGCCACAGGTATTAAGCACATCATGCAACAATTTTCAGGTACTGACTAAATTATCGCAAAGCAAAAGTTTAACATAGCAAATTACAGTAAAGCATATCAAAACAATATTATCTAGCCTAAACCAAATTATCCCACCCGATTCAAATCATTAACCATAAAGGCATATCTTAAAATAGGATATTGTTAAATGTGCCATAAAGGCATATCTTAGCAATTTCGTTGAAGATAAAATACCAACAAAAATAATGCTTAACACATAAAAAAACATGTGGATTTCAGGGTTTACTTGGTTAATTAAGGATCTTAACACGTGTGACTTATGTTGCATGTTAATTTTTCTTGCATGTTAATTTTTCTCTTAAAAATATAGGGTTGGTTAGGTTTTTTGGTAACATGCAAAATAATAATCGAATCCAATTTCCCAGTTATCATCCAGAGAAATCCAATTGGGAAATATCTATATTGTTGAAAATACTAAAACCGACAATCATCAAGCAGCTGATGACCAATGAAGATTAAATTGTAAAGAATAATACTAGAATATAGGTTAACATTAAATGTCAAAATTCTAAAGAATGTTGAGCAAGAATCCGAAATTCCAGAGCTTAAGTTTTCTTCTACAAAACAGCCAGCAGATTTTAATCCCCGTTCAATAATCTCAATTTGCATTAAATATTGGCCACCTTCTACAGATAAAGGAGAAACAAAACAAACCACAAAGGTACAAAAAAATTGTAAAATTCTATACGAATATAGATGTAAAATAATAATTTCACTAATGTTGACATAAAACAATATGAAAGGGAAATTACATAGTTTCCCATGTTACTTGCAAGGTACGCGAATAAGCATGAATATCTTCGTACCCATGTCAAATTCAAACTAGTACATGATAATACACTGACAAGGACAGCAAAAATTCCTGATGGTAGATTTAAGGTTCTATAACTGAAATTATCATAGATCAAACATAAATACCTGTTTTCATTTCATCCACTTTTCGCGGCAGTCTTTGATTTCAATGCTTTAATCTTCTTGACAGTTTTCTTCTTCTTGCCAACTGAATCAGAGCAAACAACGTCGTCTGGTTCATTTACTACCATCTCAATTTTCTTTTTGTGGTCACTTTTCTTCACTTTCATTTTACGCAGCTTCCCACCACTACCCTTCGTCTTGCTTGTTTCACTTCCAACTGTCTTGGCCTCATCGTTCTTTGGTTCATCTGCCTCCTGAGCTTCCTTTGTATCCTCACTTTTCAATACTTTTTTTTTCTTTAGATGCTTCTCATCATTACCCTTGTTCTTGCTGGCTTTACTATCGACTTCCACACCCTTATCCCCTTTCTTTTTCTTGCTTTTCTCAGTAGCTACAGCTTTCTCATCGTTACGCACCTTCTTCTTTGGCACCTCGCCCTTCTCCACACTAATTTTTCTCTTCTTATCTCTCTTCATCTTTGCATTTGTTTCATTATTCCCTTCCTCCACCTTCTGATCACCATCACCATCTTCAACAACACCTTCATCGCTAATAGCCTCATCTAAACCATTCAAGTCACCAATTCTTCCTTTCTTCACTTTCCTCTCCTTCTTCATCTTCCCCCCATCCCTTTCCCTCTTCTTCTTCCCTTCAGCTAACCTTTTCTTCTTCTCTTCATCCCAAACGCCTTCAATTTTCAGTCCTACTTCAGGCACCACCTGATATATTGGAAGTGCAACGGAATTTCTTGCCTTGACATGAACGCTCCTCAAACCTCCCCACCTATTTGGAACATGCTCCACTGCCTTCTTAATAACAGCAAGTGCATTCTCCATGATGTCCTCTTCACCCATCCCAACCCTCCCAATCTTCAATGTCACAGAAGTTCCTGTCTTCATAAACATCAAAGTGGACTCACATGCTGCCCTAATCTGCTCCGGCCACCCCACCTTTGAAAAATCCACGGCCAAAGGAAGCTTCTTTGTCTTAAAGAATTTCTTACCTATAAACCTTGGCAGCATTGGAAGAATCCTTCTATCAGCGAAAAACATATCATAGCTGTTGCAAAGCTTCCTGCGGCTTTCATAAGCTTTGTAGTCGGATTTCAGCTCCCACATCCCAATGACATGATCGATTGGTAGGCCGCGAGATTTAATCACCTCACGAGCGGCTTCAGGTTGAAGAGGCGATTTGTCAGTATCATCTACAATGAGACAGATGGAGGTAGATCCAGATTTGAACTCGTGAAACGGTTTAGGAATCGGAATCCGATAAGGATTGATTTTTCCTTTCGCTGGGATGGTTTTCAGGGTTAGAAGAAGGTAAATGAGATCATCATCCCCTTCAAAAAGTCTTGATTTTCCGAGTTTGGAATTGGTGCAGTTAACGTATTGCAGTAGTGAACTGATTGCTCTGGCGAAGTTCGCGGTAGGAATGGGAACTGGGGAGGACGGGTTTACGACAGCCATTGAATTTTTGGTCCTTTGGAACGGTTGAGCGGAGGCTGAACTGAATGGCTGTTCTTAAACCCTAACAGTTCCATAGAAATTATATTAAACACGTTCGGGCCATTGGGCTGGGCCTAATTTACAACTTTGGATCTGAACGATTTTCTTTCCCTTCGAATGCCCTTTTTGTTACTTTGTTTTAGACAGTAAATGAGGAGTTTGGAGCCTCGGCCGTAGTTTTCTTATTTATTTTCCACTCTTCTGATTTGATCCCGTTGCTTTCAGTTAATTTGTTTTAGACAGTAAAAGAGGAGTTTGAAGCCTTCTCGAGCATAAAGATGGATCTTTTCCGATCTGAACCCAATGCCAGTTATTTGTTTTAAATTATGTATCCTTCTCAGGATCAGATAAGGGATTATTATTATTAATATATATATATATATATATATATATATATATATATATATATATATATATATATATATATATATTCTTTGAGGTGCTATTTCAATGAAATTTTGTTGTGTTGAGCTTGATTTGTAGGCGAGAATTTCAATTCTGTAATTTGCAAACTTTGATGTTGAATTGTCTGATTTGGAAGTTAAAAAAAAGTACTTATGGCAAATTTACATGATAAATTTGTTAATCTTCTCTGGCATCTTTTTAAATTTAATTAATAACTATCATGCAAATTGTATGTGTTTTTCTTTTTCCATTTAACATTTCACATGTAAGCATGATAAAAACTCCAAATTAATAAATTGTTAACAAAGACAAGGGTATTTTTTGGAATTTACGGTAAGAGTAATTTTATCAACTACGTTTTTATATTTACAATTCTAGTTTTTATTTAGCACATAATCAAACATTGTATTTTCCATTCAGTATTCAACATTCCACTTTCAACTTTAAGCATCCAGCTTTCACCATTCAGCTTTAAGCTTTTTAAACATACAGAGCCTTAGATTATTTTTGCATGGAATTAGATGAATAGGATTTATGGCAGTAATGGCATGAACAAGAACAAGAATAAACTAATAACTGAGAAGAGTACAATTGCATTTGCAAGAGTTAACATGAACAGATATTAAAATTGCAAAGGAAACTAACATGAATATAAATTGAAGTTAGCAAAAAAAAAAAAAAAAAAAAAAAAAAGAAAGAAAGATAAGCAACAAAGAATAAATCAGGAACTGGAATTTGAATCAAAAATTACTTAACAAGCGTTGATTGAATTCAAAGTAAAACAACAGTGATTCAAGAACATGGAACAGTAGATTGATGAAAACTATAGGCAAAAATAATATTGTAACTGAAATGGTAACAACTGCAGAAATGATAACAATTAACAATCACAAGAAGTATCAAGCTGAAAGGAAAAGATATGAACTTGAAATATAAATTTACAGAAGAAATTTATCATGAACAAGATACAAATTGCAAGTAAAATTAACAAGAATTTAAAATCTTATCTACGAGCTGGAAAGAGAACTAAGTTGCAACCGGAAAAGAAGAATTGAATTCTTAAGTTACAGACTTTTTTTTTTCATCATCACACTTTACATTGCAACATAGCCATATATTTAATTCAACTAACAAAAGCAATAAAAAATGACCCAAACAACTTGGCTCACTCATTTGGTTCGACCAAACCACACTACAAGAAAAAGTGCTTTTAACAGCAATACATAACATCATTCATGAGTTGATTGTGGTCGTGGCAGGCTAGGGCCGTCAATGAGTACCCGAAAAATCCGATATTCGTCTGCATCCATATCCAAAAATACAAAATATATCCGTTATCCAAGATGCGGATACGGATATCCGATATACGAAAATCATTCCGGATACGGATATGGTTATAGTGGTATCCGTATCCGAAAAATATCTGTCCGATTTTCTGATACGTGTATGTATATATGTATATGTGTGTATGTATATATTATATAATTTTTAATTTACATTTGAAATTAAATTAATGTATGAATTTCCTTAAAATAGCTAAACTAAACTCAACTATTGAATTATAAAGGAATGTTGTATTTGGTATTATGCAACATTTTAAATCATGTACTCAATTTATTTTGTGGTATGGTTATAATTAAAACATAATTGTGTATGTGCTTCTATGATTTATGTTCTGTTTTATTTTAGTCTTAGGGTTGTGTATTTCATATTTTGAACACTTTATCTTTTAAAATATTTATTATAAGAAATTTATTTGATTAATGTCCTGGTTGTAACTTTTAATTAGATGTATTCACATTTTCAAAAAAAAAATATTTTATGAGCCAATTTTGCATGTGAGTGGTGTATTTGTAAACTTTTATTGTTTTATTTTCGGATAACCACATCCAATGTACAGTTTTAAGTTTCGGATACGGATATTTTCGGATAGCCGAAAATATTCGCTGATACGGATACAGATATTTTTAACTGGTATCCACGATATCGAATACGGATTCAGATATGGATTTTCATTTTTGGATACGGATTCAGATACAGCACTATCCATATCCGACTGCATCCGTTTACAACCCCTAAATACAGCTATACTAAACGTTGAGCACTTTATTTCATTATTTCCCTCCCTCTGAAATATTCATTGCCACGTAAAAAGTAATTTCCCTCTTCAACCCAAAATAAGCAACCCTTTTGTCAATTATTCCCTGTTGGCTTTCTTTTCATATCTTCCACGCGTCCCTCCTGTTAATTGGGTTAATTCGTCTGGCGTGGATCGCAGTTCTGCTCGTGGATAATTAACTGACTCTACTTACAGCCATCTACTAGAAGCATACATCCTCTGCCTTCCCTCCGACAATCGTTCACGCGCCACCGACTCTTACTTGTCAATCGTTACGGTTCTCGTCTAAATGGATCCGGAAAGGTGCGGTTTTCTTTAACTTACCGTTCTCTGAACAACTTTGTTTCCCTATCACCAATTCCTTCCACAGCAAATTCATTTTTTTATGTTAATTTTATTGTTCTCTTGCTCGTATAATTGGAATAGAATGATGAGTGAGTACTAGTTTAAACTATCTATCCCTTATTTGGATATGGTTTTCCAGTATTTTAACAGCTAGTGAGGACACCTGACCTAGCTAACGCATTTAATTTTTGTCACCTGGATTTTGGTACAAGGATACTAAGGTTATTTTTATAACTGCAAATTCATTTTATCCTATCCTGTAATCTATTTTACCGTATATTGTTTCTTCCTTTGCTTTACAAATTTTAAGAATCATAATTAAGATTTGTTAATTAATTTTTCTTCCCTTTTGTAGTTCATGCGTTCTATATGCCTTATAATAATAGGTATAAAGCACACTAATCTTTTTGATTGTGTAATAATTTTCTCTAGGTTTGAATGTTAGATCTAGATTTTGATTTGGAAGAAGTTGAATAATACATATCTGGATGCGTAGGTATATGTGAAGAAAAGAAAGGAATACCGAGGCGAGGTGAAATGCTATTTTCTTTTGTTTCTTATATGTTGATGTTCGAACTTCCATTTCAGTTAGCATTTTCTTTTTGACAACTAAAATATTTCTATAGATCTTAGTTGTTCAACATGAAAAGGAGAAATTAGTGATATGCCATATTGTACAACACATATAAATACACAAAAACACACACATATATACATACAGACACTATTACGTCATTATTTACATCTTTACTCATCAGTGTGTGTACATGTTTGTAAAACAAAATGATTTTTTTTAGGTCCTCTAAATTATTTTCTGATGTATTTTTTCATACAAATAAAATCTTATAAATTATTCATTATATAAAGCACATTCAATACCAGGCTTTGATTATTTATCCAGATGGTTGAAGCATCGGATTGGCTTTTGAAGCTTACCAGATGGTTTTAGAGGGACTGAGATACCTCACGAAGTTGAAGCTTTCATTTCCCAAGGGAAATCTTTTGGAATTCCTGTTTGCGAAAAAGAAACTGCAGATTACTTGTGTTTCCCTGAATGATAATTAATTGGATCAATATAAAAGGTAAGCCGACTATCACTCTGTATCTTCACTAGCCAGCAGCGATTAACATATAAAATAATTAACCTATTCAGGTAATGTACTATAATATCTTTTGATAACAGGATGGTTTTCAATGATGATGGGCCAATTCTTTCCACAAAAAGGCCTGTCAGGTTTACATTAATTACATTTATCCATGTCAAAAATTTTATTTCAAGAGCTTGTTCGTGTCAGGATTTTGATCCTGAAAACATTTACGCGTCGCCGATGAACATATTCAAAATGTTGAAGCTTTCTTTACCTCATCTCTCTTCTTCTTGAGTTTTGGACAACTAATTTTAAATGTCCCACAGGTGACCCAAATTTTATGATACACAATAAATGACTATGGTTTTTCCAAATGAAATTTGTATTATAGATTGAACCACCCTATACTCTAATGAACCGATATTACAAGTGATTAAGGGTGGCATGGAACTGGGATATTATATGCACTTCGGGTGTTTGCCTAACGTGGTGCTATAAGGTTAACTGATTTTAGCAGTAATGCATTTGAGAATTATGATCATGCGTCCATTAAATCAACAAGGAAATATAGAGAACCAAATATAATGGTACCTATTTTTTGCAATTTACTAATAGTTGTGTTTTTGCAGGTTATTTAATTAGTTTGTTAAATGGACCTGAAAAGGCTATTTCATTTTTTTTTCTTTATTACTGGTTTTAGAAAAGATAAATACAGGTTAGCACAATTTTCGCATCTCATTCAGTCTTGATATTGTGGCAGATAATGGCTTGCACGCACAGTACCAACCTCATATTTTTTCTTCTTGATACTTCACTTAATATACTAGTAAGAGATTTTTGAAGCTTCAAATGATAAGGATATTTGTTTTGGCATATTATATGCATATTGCTTTATTCATTTCGTGTGGTTTATATTTCAGCCATTTCCTTGGTTCCGTGTAGCATATTTTGTGTTGTGGAGCTGTACATATGTTGCATTTCAGTGGATTTTGCATGCCTCTGGGTTTACATGGTATGCAATCATACAGATATAATGTTCTACTTAATTTTTATGACATTAGGAAAGGCAGCAAAGTGAATTTTTGTTATCTCAAAGCACCATATTTAACCATTTTCATATGAACTGGTCAACTTAATTTTAATATGAAGTGGTTAATGAATCTACAGATGGCCATATCCTTTCCTTGAACTCTTGACTCCTTGGGTTCCGATTTGGTATGGTGGTGATCACGCCTTATTTGATTCTGACCAAATTGTGAAATAATTATTATCTTACTAATCTGCGGAGGGCGAGAATGTGCCTATTCGATGCATCTTTAACTAAGCCAAAATCTCAATTGTGATAATAAATAAATAAGTTATACATGTAATTTACTAATAGCTATGTTTAATTTTGCAGTTTTACATCAATCATAGATGTTGTCACTGTGGTATAAGGTCTAAATGATATTGATGAGGCAGAGTTGAATAGCATAAAAATTGGGAAGATTCCTAAATTTTATGCTATTCAACTCCTGCCTTATCAATATCATAGGTAATCTGAAGATTGTGGACTTTTGGTTAAGTGCCTTTACTAGACTGGATGTGTTGCTTCACCTTACGTGCGAGACTCCAGCTCACGCTGTGATGGCGCAAAGATAACCTAAATTCTCATCACACAAAAATAACTAATAATATTATTTAGTTATTTTCAGCAAGTAATTCAACATGAATGATGCTGACGTTATAGTCAAGGTTTTAAATCTCAGATATCGGTCGCGTTTCGTCACGGGGATTTTATAGACTCGGTCTCGTATCAGGGGAGATCTCAGACGAGACGGGTCTAACTCGGGAGTTTGTCTCGTATTTTCATCTCGGGTCTGAAAGTTCATATCGGAACAATCTCGGGGTATATAATATGTTAAAAATGATATTTTAACAAAATGATTTTTATGAATGCTATCAAAAACATAGTAACTTAAACTTAAAATGGAAAATAACTTTATTATTCTTTATTTTGCGAAAGATCGTTCATACTCTAAATCGTAATATGTTTAAAACAGGAATATTGATAGACAGGAAAGATTAAGAGGATCAAAAACATTAAAAAATTCAGCATAAATAGACCATAAAAGAAATAATTTCATAACTAGCATGTATGTAAAAAGACGAGTATGAAAATCATAAGCATTGTAAAACATATGCGAACATACAATATAGTCATTTAACATGCAAAATGTAAAATAACAAAAGATTGATATGGCTAGATTTGAGTTTTCTAATTATAGTTCTAGTTCAGGCACAAATTTAAATTTTAACAAAAAAAACTAAGATCTCGGACGATATTCCAGTATTTCGTCTCTGTCAATATATTGTTTGATATTGCAATATCTAGGGCGATATATTCGAAAGGAGATATAGAGTGATATTTGCTGTTTCGTTTCGAAAGGAGATATTTGCGAGATTTGAAACAGTGGTTATAGTAGAAAGCAATGAGCTTTTAGATAAGCCATTTGCATACAGAAGTGCATTTAAACTTGCAGATTTATGAATATTCAAGCATGGTGGTACATCTCTAAAACTTCTTTTGCTATATCTTGTCTCGATAAATGTTGGAATAAGAGTGTCTTGATTGCATATTTGCTTAATTTATTCACTTAGTGACAAATTTAGTCAAGATTTTCCACTAGAATGTTGCATCTGAAATGATAATGAATATCTTGAATACTTCATTGAACTTTGTTAGAGTTCTAATGTTTCTTATTGGTTGCAACTGAGAAATTTGCCAAAATATTGCTGACCATTATATTGGTTGGTTTCAGCTGACAAATAATACTAGAGAAATTAGTGTTTAGTTTCTGCTGTTGAAAAGTAAGGTCCTACGACTGCACGTCGTTATGCAGCATTCAAAATAACGTTGTTGTATCATATCACAACGTTTTTCAAACGCTGTTAAAAGTGTTTTTTCTTGTAATGCCATCACTTTACATATCATTAGTCTGTCATTCAATACCCTAATACAAATACATTAGAATTTTATCATTCAGTAGTTTGCACATGCACAACTGACACAACCATTTATCTCCTTCCACAAGTAATGACTTCAACTATTCCAACAACTGACACCTTCTTAGCAACACCAGTCACCAACTCCGATGATCTCAGGCCTTATTCTGATGAACTCTGATGCGTTCCTCCTTTTTTTATCTACTACAGCCTCCAACTGCCATAATCGATCCCTTTAACAATTGAAACCAAAGCTTGGTCGTTACCAGCAATGTCTTTATCTTCACTTGTACTGAACTTACGTCGGACAAGCATAAACTTCCATAAAATTTGTTTTCAGAAAGAAAATAAAAAACAATTTTAAAGTAAACAAACCATCAATGTGATAGTAAACAAATGAACTAAAAAAGCTTATATTTTCCACCCTTCCAGCTTTATAATCATAAGCCGTAATCGTGTTGTCTCAATAGCCGACCATGAACTAAAAATAGCATCAACCACACAACTTTCCAACATGCATAATCAGTTATACATGCACAAAAGAAGCATAGGATACATAATAGTACAATAACTAAGTAGTGCTGACAACTTTACATGCACAAAATGATAAAAGGTTATATTGAAAAAGATTTATGTAGGTAAGTTAGTTTTTTTTCCAATGCAATACATGGATACTTGCACTTTTCCAAGCAAAATTTATACTCTGCACCATAACATAATTCAACTAACAATATAGCACAAAATTCTAATCAACCGAGCAATATATAATAAAATAGAACTGAATAATTGTTAAAACAAAATGATTACTGTTACAACAGCAAGAACAAGTTGCATAGTGCGACAGTTTTATAAGATAAAAATTCAAAAAGTAGTCGTCCTACAATAAATGCTTATGTACAGCAGAATTTAAAACCCTGAATCAACTTGAACTGCATTCATGTATGAAATCTGTAAGTGATAATAAAAGAAGGAACTTGCTCCAACAGTTTCATTTTATCCATGTCCATTTGATTCATAGTATCCCCGTATAAGCAATTAACTTTTATCGATCAAAATTTCAGAAAAAAATTAAATAATTAAATTTAAATTTGTATAATAAAATGACATACTATAGTATACCATGGATCAAGATGTAGAAAATGAACCAACACTAGTAGAAAACAAACTATTTGCGTCCAACATTTTTCACCATTTGCATCTAGTTCAGTATGATGCAAATGAAATGGACGCAAATTGTAATGAGAAGTTGTGTCTGATTTTTAGCAGACGCAAATACTTAATATTTGCGTCCGTTATTGCCTGAAGTAGACGCGAATACTATACGTATTTGTGTCTACTTCGTTCCTAAAACATATGCAAATTTTCTATGATAGTTTTATCCTTCTGTGTATTTGCATCTGTTGTAGCCAGTGGCAGACGCGAATACTATACGTATTTGCATCTGCTTTGTCTTTTTAGCAGACGCAAACTTTTTTTATTAAAAAAAAAATGGACCCTTCAGGCTTGCCACAACACAAATCTGAATACAATCAAATAAAATATCACATAATTTTGCATAATATAAAATCAAATAGAATGACGCAAATCCACAACACAAACAAATATATCAAATTTGATCTCAAGCGACCCAATAATTTTTGTTTCTCTTTACGTAGTTTAAATGACTGGTCACTACAATTCATCTTCTCATAAAAGGCAAACAAAAATTAACCTGGTTTAATTCAATCATACTATATACATTACAGTACCTTTACGCATAACCATACAAATGTGGTGAAATGTAAAATGCTAATGAACATGGTTGGAAGTGACCATCTTTATGTGTTCATGTTCTTGCATATCAAAAATTACAAAACAATGAATAATATATCGAAAATTCCTAAAATATTTGTGAAACTCCAAAGTCGAGACAGGTCTTGATAATTGTAATTGTGATTCCTGGAAAGCAAATAACACAAAAATATATGTCACGTGACCTTCCCAGCCATCACATGGCTCCGCCTCTACTTATACATATACGATATATGTTAAAAGTATAAAAGTATATAAGTTGTTTTATGACCATGGCATCAAATATATAGAACAAGCCCATTGGCGATTGTTAGCTTCAAATTCAAATGGAAACTATGAAACTTCATAAGCTTCTACACAGAAATGTCATAGCCATCAAGTAAATATACAACAACCAAGCTCATATGGGTATTTTGTTTGCAACTATGCAGATCATGTCCTGGATGATTCTACATGTCCAAACAATAAAAGATGCAGATGGGTATTTTTCTACAACAACCAAGCCCCATTAGGTATTATGTTTGTAACTATAAAACAACCAAACAACACAGTAAAGAAATGAGAATCAAAGAATGCAAATGCCAATCCCTTTTTTTGTAAGAAAACAACAAAAGTTGCAAACTGAATAAGTGAACAAAATAAAATAAATAGTGAGAAGATTTGAGGTTGCAGTTGAAAATACACAAAAGACCTAAAACAAAGAGGAGAAGAGGAGAAGAAATGAGCAAAAAAAGGGAAAAAATAACTACAAACTAAAGAAGAGAAAAGACAAATGAAACACAAGAGGATCAATACAAAAGAAACTCAAAATGAAAACAACAACATTTTTAACTACAAAATTCGATGGATAAACAGATTTTTAAGTTAGTCGCACTGATTTCTAGTTATAAATGTATGATATGATGGGCTCACACTTAATGTGAAAATCAATCAATCTAGTTATAAATTTCTTGGTAGCACATGGAATATATTGAATTACTTACAAATTTCTCGGTAGCACATGGAATCTATGATGTACCGCTGAGTCGAAAGTTCGACAATATTGCAAAACTCTCTTCTCCAATATTGGTCTAGCTACCATGGGATTCATATTCAAGTCAAATCCTTTCTGAAACAAAAACAAAAATTTAGCATATATAGAATAAAAGTATAAATAGAAGTGCGAATATAAACCAATTAGAAGCATAAACATGCAATATTTTAGTCATCCATGTTACAATAACATGCAACTTTATATTGCAATATTTTACTCATGCATGTTACAGAACTGGACTATTTTAAAGTATTATTATCTTGGAGTTTGAAAATTAACAAGTCATACTTAAAAAATTAACATGTTATAAACCATATTCATTTAAACTCAAATAAAAAAGCATACCACGACGTCACTATGATTATGTGAAACTACAAATAGTATGTAATACATGTACACCTGCAGCCAAGCACATAAATCTAGAAGCTTTAGATTTGCATACACTAGTACAAAACTTGTTTTTTGTGTCTCTTAATTTGCATCTTCTGTGTAAACATTAGATGCAAATAGTGTAATTTGCATCTGCTTTTACCAGACCATAGACGCCGATAAACGAAAATAAATATTCCTTCCGTCTTTGCATCACATGTTATCTGTGAACAGACGCTAATAAGATGAAGAAGGGGAGTTCTTTGCGTCTAATTACTTCATAAATGGACGCAAATAGCCAGTTAAATAAAATATTAGCGTCTACTAGTGTAAACAGACGCTAATAACATGAAGAAGGGAAAAAAAAGGCGCACAAACTGGGATCGTGGAGGGGAAAAAAGGATAATTGGCGGGAGTTGAATGAAATTTGGGCGGAAAAAAAAAACTTTCTTCTCTCAAAATAAGAAAACCTCGCCGCCTTCAATCTTCCCCATGTCGGTCCACTATTAGCCAACCTCTACAAAAACTGGGAATAATTTCTGCATTCAATCCAATCTCCGTTTCCAAGCATCGATTCTGGATTCAATTTGTACTGCTGCAAAACTGTACCATTGAAATCGTCGAACTCGTCCAACCGCGAACTCATCGAACTCGTCCTCGTCCTCTCTCGCTTTTTAAGGAGAAATTTTATCTCATGATTATTTTATTTAGGTATTCTAACTGTTTAATTTGGGTATTTTGATCGATACAAAACTAAGCTTTCAGTCACCCTCCATTTAATCATTTAGGTTAAGCCACTATTACTTGAATTTTGGTTGTTTATGTGCTTGGATTTTGAATCAAGCCAATGGTAAAGGTTCTGTAATTTCTTTTCTATATATTTATGTGCCTGGATTCTGGATCAAGCCACTATTACTTGAACTTGGTTGTTTGTACTGTAAAACTGCGCGTACACAATAATCGTTTGAACCTATGACCTTAAGGTAGAAAATTTAGGCATTTAAAGAAGACATTGTCCGTTAATTTTACTTCAAAAGTGATTTTGTATCGAAGAAATTTGTAGAGAGAATGAAATGTGAAAATGTATATGTATGTATGTGTGTGTCTCTCTCTCTCTCTCTATATATATATATATATATACACACACACACTAGTATGTAGCCCGTGCCGATGGCACGGATTAAAGTTTGGTTGACATAACTTGGAATGCGTCGGATATGCGAACAGTATTAACATTATTCAATGTTTGCTAGACGGCAAATTTACCCACGTTGCTTTGCCAATAAAAAACAAATTTACCCACGTTTCAAAGATTAAAAACAATACTATTTGGAAAATGTTTTACGTTTTTTTGTTTTAAATTCTTTTTTTACATACATTAGAATTAAAATTATGTCTAATATTGAAAGAGATAGTTTAGAAGTTAGAAATTGCAGTTGTAAGAAGGGACATACACTTTAATTAAGACGTAAGCGAGATAGGACAAAAAAAAAGTTACTTGTGAATTAATAATTACAGATCATTAATATAAACCATATAATAACAAATATTAAATATTAAGTATTAAATATGAATTATAAACCATTAACCAAAGATTATTGATTCCATATTATTACAAAAGAAAATATACTATACATGAGAAGAAAATATATAATTATTTACTTCATATCCAACATCTAGCCGCATTCCAGTCATATTCCTATATGGAAGGTAATGATATCATGATGCAATTTGGTCGGAACTCACTCTCATCAAACAAAAGATTTCATGCATCCTTTTTTATGTATGAGCTGCAGTTACAGCTTTTAATGTCCTAATTTTTTTTATCCTAGATAGAGAATGACATTTTTATGCATAAAAATTAAAAAATGAACATTCAAGTGGAAAGTTAGTTCAAATTAATCATATATCAGAGAAAAGAAATGCAATTTTGATATTTCTAATTAGTCATAATCGAATAATAGGGAAATTTGTATATTTAATAAAAAACATTTGGTTCTTGATTCACATTCCACTTGTATTATTGAAATATAAATTGTCTGCATTGCTACACAAAAGGATAATTCAAAGCAATCTTTATTACCACATTCAGTTTTCAATTCGATATAACCTACATGATACGACATTTACAGAATTAAAATGCAAAACCGAATTCACCTTATATAACAAAAAAGAAGCTGAGCTGTCATGTGTGCAAGTTATATTTACTGGTAATAGTTTTACAAATCCAATTTTGACATAAAAAAATTACTGTTATTAACTTTGATGACAAAACTATTTAAGTAGAGCAGGTTAAATTACAAATCAGCAATTGAATGTTATGGTACTAAAAGTTAAATTCTTAACATAATCTCCAGGACTTCTAAATTCCTGCCACAATCAAAACCAAAAAGTATTTTCATTCAAATTTTCAGTAACGATCTGTCTTTATAGAATTTTTTTTTGTTTCTTTTCAGTTTTGCTTGAACTTCAATGCATACTACTTCTTTATTTTTTTTAATCTCGTTGAATCATGTCCACCAAGGAGGTGCATGTAAGATACACATTATTATTGTGAATGATAGTGAAAGAAGGCAAAGAAAGCTACCATGCTGATATATGCATTTATATTATCCTAAGTACATTTTAAAATAATTAATAAAGAGATGTGTATAGAAAATATCATACATGGTGCAAATGACTGCTGATTCAAAACAAATTTTAAAGTGAAATTTATGGAAGCAAGTGTTTGAAGAAAAGTAAGACACAAATTTGCGTAAACAAATGAAATTAACATTAACTACCAAAATTTATGCTTGTCTAGTTTTATGTAAAAAGGTTCTCTTGATGGAGTCTTGGCACCTGAGCTAGGAAAATTAAGCCACCTAAAAGCTCTGTAAGAATAACTCTACCTTATAGAACATCCAATTTGAAATAGTTCATCAGATTCAAGGCTGGCTTAAGCTTTAGGCACCCTAAGCATATGCCTGTGGGGAGGAGCCTCATATTTTGAATCTTACCATTGTAAAATGGGATAACCAAGCAAACATTTCTACACGTGGTAGAACAGTAATATTGTTATTATTTCAATTGTTCATTCAAAATTTTATGCTTACAAAAAAGAAAAAAACTGGAAAAAAGAAGAAATAAATACAAATCTATTTCTACCATAAGGAAATATATTATTGATTTCAGTTTACAAAATCTAGTTGTTCCTACAGTTTATGTGCTTCGGAGTTAGGGAAATATATATATTTAGACTGAGGTTATAGATAACTTGAATTCAAAAGCCCAATGCGTAACAATGTGCGCTTTACTTGATTAATGATGTATTATGATTACTACATGGGTGCAATTAGTTGGAACTGTTGAAAACCTAGAAGAAAATATATGGATAACAGAGATGAAGAACAATATTGAAAAATCACAAAGATTTTCCCATCTGGTTTACTTGCTTATTTATACAGAATTCAGATGATTTGCGATTTGAAACCAAACATCTATTATAATTACAACAAGTATGAATGGATTCGTTAATTAATTTAAATTTCTATCTTTTAAAATTTAGTTGCAATTAATTATAATTAACGACAACTTTAACTCAAATTTTCCGCAACTCCTTATTTATCAGCAAGTTATGTATCTATTTTCTTTATTGTTTGTGCAGTCTGTTTAGCATTTGCACATGGATCGTACTTGGATGTACAACTTGAAACGTAATGAAAATGAGTTTTTACACAAGATGGAAGAGTTCATTAGTTGTGCATTGAATGAGCAGTTAAGAACAAGGGAAGCTACTATTTGTTGTCCTTGTAGACGTTGCAACAATAAGAGGAGATTACATAACATAGAGCATGTTAAGGATCACATAATTCGTAATGGGTTTAAAGATAATTATACACGGTGGATATGGCATGGTGAAAGCATACTTAGCAGGACTCGTTCTAGTGATCATGCGATTGGTGAGAATGATCAAGCAGATAACGTGAATAACGAGGTGAATGATGAATATGATTGTGTTCATGAGATGTTTCGGGATGCTGAAGAACATTTGATGAAAGATCCAGAAATTTTTGAATGAATATTAATCGATGCTGAAAAGCCATTATTTTCTGGTTGTGCTAAGTTCACGATATTATCTGCTGTGCACAAGCTTTTCAATTTAAAAGCAAAACACGGATGGAGTGATAAAAGTTTTACATCACAGTTGGAACTTTTGAAAGACATGCTTCCGGAAGGTAACGAGCTTCCTACTTCTAACTATGAAGCAAAGAAAATTTTGTGCCCAATTGGTATAAGATACAAAAAGATACACGCATGTCCAAATGACTGTACATTGTATCGAAATGAATATGAGAGCATGCATGAGTGTCCCAAATGTGGATTATCCCATTACAAGCCGCGAGGGAATGTTCATAACGATTCAAATAAAAAAGGGACTCCGGCAAAGGTATTATGGTATTTGCCTATTATACCAAGGTTTAAACGTTTATTTGCAAACAAAGAAAACGCAAAAAACTTAAGATGGCATGCGGATGTGAGGAAAGATGATGGGTTATTGAGGCATCCGACCGATTCTCCACAATGGAGAAACATTGATACAATGTATCCTAAATTTGGTGAAGAAATTAGGAATCTCAGACTTGGTCTTTGCACAGATGGCATAAACCCATTTGGAAATCTTAGTAGTCAACATAGTACTTGGCCGGTTCTTTTGGTGATTTACAGTCTTCCACCCCACTTAAGTATGAAGCGCAAATACATTATGTTATCTCTTCTAATCTCAGGACCACGACAACCAGGAAATGATATCGATGTTTACCTAGCTCCTCTCGTCGATGATCTAAAACTTTTATGGGATAAAGGTGAACGTGTGTTTGATGCATATACCAAAACTGATTTCACATTACGCGCCATGGTTTTTTGTACCATAAACGATTTTCCTGCGTATGGCAACTTGTCTGGCTATAGTACAAAAGGTGCCAAAGCATGCCCAATTTGTCAAGACGATATGGTTGTTGAGCGCTTGCATTTTTGTAAGAAAAATGTGTATATGCATCACCGTAGATTTCTCCCTCTAGATCATCCTTATCGTAAGAAGAAGAAACCTTTCAATGGGGAGATAGAGAGTGGAATTGCTCGTTTGCCATTATCAGGAAATGCAGTTTATGAACGGGTCAAGGATATTGAAAATGCATTTGGTAAAACTTTTCCTCTTATAGAAGGCTCGTGGAAGAAGAAATCTTTATTTTGGGAACTTCCATATTGGAGATACTTACAGGTTAGGCATTGTTTAGATGTAATGCATATAGAAAAAAATGTCTGTGACAGTATCATTGGAACACTCTTGAATATACCTGGTAAGACAAAGGACAGTGAGAAAGCTAGGCAAGATATGCTAAAAATGGGTATTCGGAAAGATTTAGCACCGGTGGAGAAGGGTAAGCGTACCTATTTGCCTCCTGCGTGTTACACATTGTCCAAAAAAGAAAAAACTAGTTTATGTGAGTGCCTTCGTGGTGTCAAGGTTCCGACAGGTTATCCTTCAAATATTAGCAGTTGTGTTTCAATGAAGGATTTAAAATTAACCGGCATGAAGTCTCATGATTGTCACGTGTTGATGCAACATTTGTTACCCGTTGCAATTCGAGGTATATTGCCAAAACACGTTAGACATGTTATTACAAAGCTTTGCATCTTTTTTAATGTAATTTGTAGCAAGGTGATCGATCATGTTATGTTAGATGATCAGCAAGCTGAAATTATCGTTACCTTATGCCAACTTGAGATGTATTTCCCCCCTTCATTTTTTGATGTTATGGTGCATTTGGTCGTTCATCTGGTAAGAGAAATCAAGATTTGTGGTCCTGTGTTTATGAGATACATGTATCCGTTTGAAATGCATATGGGAACTTTAAAAAGGAAAACAAAGAATAAATATAGGCCTGAAGCTAGTATCGTAGAAGGTACTGTAGCCGAGGAGGTTATTGAATTTGTTACTCAATACTTACCGGGTGTTGAACCAATTGGACTTTGCAAGTCTCGGCATGAAGGACGACTTGATGGTCAAGGCATAATTGGGTTAAAAACAATTTCAATTGGTGATGAAATGATTCACAAAGCAGAGCTACTTGTTTTGCAACATCTTAGTGAGGTCAATCCTTACTTGGAGAAGCACATGGCAATTTTAAAGTCAAAAAACCCTTCAAAGAATGAAAGGTGGTTGACAATTGAACATAACCGCTCCTTCGTCAAATGGTTTAAAAAGAAGGTATTGAAACAATTGCCTAAATCAAATCATAATATTTCAGATACAATAAAATGGTTGGCGTATGGGCCTCGGCCTCAAGTCAAATCTTATGAAGGATATGATATTAATGGATTTGTCTTTTATACTAAGCGCCAAGATGAGAAGAGCAAAATGCAAAATAGCGGAGTTAGTGTTGTGGCATCTTCAAGAGAGTTTGCTAGTGCTAAAAATAATAAGCTCGTAAATGCGACACTTTCATATTATGGGATAATTGAGGATATTTGGGAACTTGAGTATAAAGAATTCGCTATCCCTCTATTTCTATGTAAATGGGCAGACAACCATCGTGATGTACAAGTGGATGAACATGGATTCACACTTGTTAACTTTGGTGCAGTAAGTCGTGATAATGATCCGCTCATCTTGGCGAATCAAGCAAAACAAGTTTTTTATGTAACCGACCCAGCTGATCATAAGTGGTCTGTTGTTCTTCCCGGTAAAAGACGCATTGTTGGGATTGGTGATGTAGTAGATGAAGACGAATATAATCAATTTGATGAGAACCCGCCTTTCTCCACCGGTGTAAGTCTACGAGAAGAAGAAGCCGAATTAAATGCAAATCATGCACGTTCTGATCACAATGAAGGGGTTTGGATAGCGGAGTGATTTGGTGTATGAGATCTAATATGAAGGATGACACTAGGAAAATGTTTTATCATTGTCATCATCATTTACGTTGATTAAACTGGATATAATTACATTGAAATTAGTGTATTTATTGAAGCTCTTATATGTTTTAATGTAATTTCAAACTTCAATTACACTTTAACACTTTATATATTTCATTTCAAAACATACATACAATTTTTGATTTTTTTTTTTCATAATCAAAATAGCCATTGTTTCAAGGCAATTGGTTCTTTGGTTTGGATAGTAAAGTAAACATATTATTAATGTTCCTCATTAGTTTTATACTTCTTTGACATGTGATTTGGTTTCTTCATTTCGTTGTTATTATGTTTATTTTTTGTTATATGGATTATACATTTTATGTGGAATTAAAAAATGAATTAAAAAATGGATTAAACATTTCTTTTTACTCTGCCTTCTTTATTCCCCCAAGTTTGGGGCATTTGTCAAATTCAATTTAAGTTATTTCTTCGCCCTCCATATTTGTTATAAGAGTTCGTTGTTTATTTTATCACAGGTGATACGACAATAACCAAGTTTGTCTAATCACTATTGCTATTGCTCAACTATTAGCGCCATTCAACAAACAATTACATCTCCTTTAGATGTTTTGAAGTTCTTGAATTTAGCCTGTACTTCGTGCTTGATATTGGATGGATTCATCAGTGTTCTTCCTCTTGGACTAGGTGATCTAATTCGGTAAATTTTGTCCTAGTAAGTCATTTTTCCTTTTAATGTTTGACAATTGCATACTTATATGTTTTTTTTGTTTTTCTTTGTGTGTGTGTGTAAACCGTCATGTGAATGAATTGTTGTCTACAACACTATTTATTACACGTAACTACATGTCGATCATTGATTTTGTTGGTTGGTTACATGGTATTGCGTTAGCTGTCTTTTTAAGATTTTGTGACATAGCCAAGGGCGATTAAATGCATTGCTATAGCCTGTTATCTTCATGAGGAGCTCGGTAATTATTAGTTTTAAAAATTAAAATTTCCATGTCTTGTTTTATAAGCTCCAATCAAATTGGCCAAGGTAATGCCTTGTTGTTGAACACATGGTTATTGCGTTCATTCCAACTATGACAAACCATTAAAACTAGACACACATGCTGAAGATTTTGTCGATTTATTCGACGATTGTTGTCTGGAAATATAATGCAATGATTGCATTGACAGGAATAGTCGATAAAAGTAGATGATTAATCAATATCCATAAATTCTTAGAGAACTCACATTCAAAAAAATGATCCCGGGTCTCAGTAGATTTTTTATACATAACACATACTGTAGAGTTAATATTACCCATTGTCCAACTCTATCCAGAGTATTTAACTTGTTTATACCGGTTAACCACTGGGCATCAAGTTCAAATATTGTCTCATGTCGATCGTAAAGAAAACTGGCCTTTAGCTGACAGATGCCACCACCAATAATCTGCAGCTTTATCATTATGATTGGAGACATTTTCTATAGTTTTGCAAATACTGAATGACAAATTAAAATTCTAAAAACACCATTTGGAATTCCATTCAAAATTAATAAAAACACCAAGTGGACAAAAGGGTTTCACATGTTGCAATAACGAAGGTAGATTATAGAAGTCATAACTTATATCATGAAGAAGAAAATATACTCCATAAACTCGCCATAGAGTTAAATGATCATAAGGAACATGACATATGTCTGACTTTGTTAAACGACTTTATTTTTACAATTAATTCAGAGATACTTGAACTAATACTTCTCTGTCATAAATATATTGACCCTCAGCAATAAGTATTGCTTGAACTCTGCTTTTATGTTTTGTCCTGTTAATGGATTTTTGTGAAGTGGTGTTAGGCTTTTGTAAACATAAAGTCTTACTTTTGTAAACATCGAAATTCTGGATAAATATTCCTCACATGGATTTTGAAAGATGATGTCTACCAAATCATTAGTTCTTTGAATAATGCTGCCCTTGAAATACGTTCTGTCTAATTTTTAGCTCCTGTATTTTTATTTCATTCTTGATATGTTAGTATCAAAACGAAAACAGAAATGATACGTCAACAGAATAGTTTATGCCACAATATGCAGATCAACAGAATTTGGTATTCAATAATAAGACTCATATTTTGATGAAAAATCAAATTGGAACTTCTTATGCAAAGTTGTTATATATTACGGGCCTTTTTAAATTACATTTGTTACACCCAATTTTTTCAGTTATCAGTAAGTTAATGGTTTACAGACGCTACTTTATTTAAAGTAAGTAATTATATGTTTTTCCTACCACGATCAAGATTAGATGATGCATAGTTTTTAATAATTCCAACAATTATTATTTGAAATCTAATTGCTATATGCAGTGCCATTAAATATCATGTCGTCTTTCGATTATATTTCAGTCTTCATTTCAAAAAAATAACTTATTGATAAATTATCGCAACAATCCGAGGAGCAATGCACCGATATCCTATGCATTATAGACATGGATGTGTACACATTATTATTATCCTTTTTCTATTGTGCATATTTTGTTACATGATTTACATTGAGAAACTTCCATTTATGATAAATTACCAGATTATAATAATAGGATGTTTCTGCTTATTAAATTTTTGCCCTTTATACGATCCTAAAACACCGAGCTGCTAGGTTAATCGATTTTTTATTTCTAAATTTCAGATCAATGACACAAAAGTAATGCTTATTAAACTCCTTATTTGACAATTCTAGGAATGTTGACCCATTACATCTATTTGCATCGGTAGAACATGAAACAAACGAATTCTTGTAAGGAAAATGGAGTAGAGATGGAATCAAAAAAGAAAAAAAATCAACTAATTAGTGGGACTATAAGAGTTGAGACTATAAATGTACTAGTGGAAAATCTAGCAATGAGAATTAACAAATGTGAGACTATAAGACTTGAGCTATGGAGAGGAAAAAAAATGATTTAAATGGAATGATAAATAGTGGGTAGTTGTAATTTTGCTAGACCAGAGTTCATTCTGAAGGACTTATGGTTATTAGAAGTGCACAATACAATTTACGATGTACAATGTTAATTCTAGTTTTTATAATATACGTACTTTTATGTGAAAGTGTAAAACTAAAGAATCAATATAAAGAAGTAAATAGGAACAGGAATGTGATGGAGGACAAACTAAATATAGAAATATAGAATATCATACATCAAGTGGTTACTGGAGATAGGAAACAACGATGTGTATTATTTATTTCGGCTGTGTATATTTGTGTGTCTCTGGCTTACTGCTTTTGGGCCTCATTATTTCTCTTGGCCCATATAACTCTGTATAAATATGTTGCATACGGTTGCAACATTGTATTAAAATATCAATATCAATTCAAGCCCTCTTTTACACTTCAGTACATTTAAGAGCAAAGAAATTAAACATGTAAATACATGAAATGCATATTATATTCACATACATACATCATATGCTGAGTGAAGTTGCACACGCTTTGTATTTAAACGTCAGTTGTCTATAGATACGCAGGTCCCAGTTGGCTCCTGCTTTCTTGATACATCTGCTGCAATTTTGGGCAATACACACCGTTAAAAGCAGCATAAACAAATGAATATGCATATGACATTTTGTGTGGTCCCAATTAGATGTTTATCACAATTATGGTACCAAAAAGAAAAGTTTAATTGGACACTGTGAGTTCTATAGAATTATATATCAAGACTATTACTGCTTTTTACTTTTTTGCAGTCCAGTTCCATCTTGGTTGTTCATATTTCTTGTTTTGATCCTTTTGTTGCCAAGTTTTCTGGAAGGGCGCACATTTTCTTGTTTTGTGCCTGAATACATTATATATTTCATAAGGCTTCGCTTTGTATTCATATGGAACATCTACCTTTGAAAAAATTAATAAGTTGTTAACATAAATTAAATTAGTGACAACTGAGCTGTGTTTATAAATAGGAGATATGTTCCCACTAACATACTCCAAATACATAGAAATAGACAGAAATTCCATAGCTAAAGCAAAAAAATAAGGAGATAAAAGAATCTCCTTGTCGTAGACCTATGCTGCTAGAAATAAAACCATGAAGGGTACCTTGGATCAATATAGAAAAAGTGGGAGTAGAAATTCTGTTGTAAATTAAAATAACCAATAAAAGGGAAACCTGAGGATAATAAAATATGGCAAATGACCTCCTTGTTAACTTTATCATATGCAAATATGACATATGACAAAATTATTCAAATCTTTACAGACGTGCGATTGCTTCTCTCTGCCCATATGGTGTTTTTTTGGACTATTAGCTGCGATAAATCATGTTTACTGTTTGTTGCCACATTGAATTGAATGTTAGTTTATGGTGCATGCTCTACTTTCTATATTGCTCAATGGCTGACTTTTTTGATGAGTTGCGAGTTAATTACCGAATTGTTTGTTGGTTAGTCGGTGGTTGTACATATCAGCAATGCAAGTAGCAGGTCACAGTACCTATCAAATTAGCGTAGTCAAATAAATCCGAGTACATGATACGTGCAAAGAAAGGCATTTCAGATTTAAATGAACTGAAGTTGTACCGAAAAAGACGAAGTAACAAACTTGAATATGTTTCAACTGCAGTTCTTGTTCAGTTTGATCCCGATTTACCAAAAAATTTGTGCAAAGATAGACTCATTGGATTAGATTGCTTAAACTTACAAGTTTTTATATGCAAATTAATTGATTTTCATTCAATAATTGATACAGAAATAATGGAAATAGTACATGGACAAAATGAGGAGAATGAGGAGCAGGGCTCTTCTTCGCAGCCATCTAAGAAGAAGCGAAGAGGTCCAACTACTGGAAAGAAGTATAAAACACATGAGCCAAAATTCCTTGAGTGGGCTGAAAACGGCAAACCCATCGGAAAGTGGGCTAATTGTTATACGACATATATAGGCGATATAGCTAAATCCAAAATTGATATCACTATTAATAACTGGGATGGCATTAGCGATGGGCTTAAGCAGATTATCTGGGAAGATGTTAAGGTATTATTTATCTGCAAATGGATTGTCTTCATTGTAATTTCATATTTTAACAGTTTGACGTTTATTTTTTTATTTTTTATTATCTCAGATTGAGTTTCAGCTTGATAACAAATTCAAAGGCATTGTGTTAAGAACTGTTAGAGAAAGATGGAAGGATTTTAAAACAAGATTAGTTGGTGGTTGGATTACAAAAAAAAAAGAAAGCTTCCAGTCGACCGTGGAGAGCCCTACGAATATTATGATGCTATCACACAAGCACAGTGGGAGACATTCAAAAAGAATCATGAAACCGAGAAATTTAAAGTATATTTCTTTTTTGTTGTCTATTTGCATAAATAATGAACAATGAACTAAAATATTTATTTATTCAAAATCAAAAATAGGAAATAAGCGAGAAGGCTAGGAAGTGTCAGGCATTCAATGTGTATCCTCACTATTTAGGGCAAGCAGGATATGCTGGGAAGAAGGCTAATTGGATAGTTGAAGGCCACCATTCCTCAACCACATTACCAAGTGGAATTGTATTGGATCGAAGCGTTGATTGGATTATGGCAAACTCAAAAAAAGGAATTGACGGAAATTATGAAATCCCTAATGAGAAAACCAAGTTAGTTGCAGAAAAAGCGGTATGTCTTGTTTTCAATTAAATGTATCACTTTATTAGTTATGAGTGCTTCTGTTTTTGAGCGTCTTTTATGTATATGAATGTGTTAGTCATGCGCATCTTCTATTTATAAAACTTGATTCTAAGCACCATTTTTATGACTTTAATTATTTTCCATTAAAGACTTTCGTATGGTTTGTTTTCTAGCATATGTGATTGTTTGAGTCATGAGCTATTCATTTTTCAGCCCTACTCATCATAGTGGTATTATGGAATAGTTTATCATATTTGTTGATTATTTTATTTACGCATATTGTACTTTGAATTAGTTTGATAAACCCTTGACAAGTTGATTGGTAGTCCCATTTTCATCTGTTCACACCTCGAAGGATAATATATGTTGCATTTCATTTTCGTTTTAAAAAAACATAGGAAATGAAGGGAAAAAAAACTAACACATAATTCGCACTAATATAGATGATCCGCCTTTTTTTGGACTACGAAATTATTCATCCATAAACTGTAAGCATCTTTTACAAGTTTGGGATCCTCATGATGGTTCTTTGTAGCCATTTGCAGTAATAGGAACGGTATTTATAGCAACAACATCAACTATACGTTATTCTGGAAAATGGACATATTAAGCAATAAGCATCATACTGAAATAATTCTAATATGTAAAGTAACCTGATAGATCACCTCATGTATTAATCCAACAGTGGCAATCAGTGCAGGTATATCATGAAAAAAAACAATTCTTTAATTTGTTATTTCATTGATAGATATACACTTGCTATTTGTTTACAGAATGATTTGAGACAAAAAGCAATCGAAGGGGAATGGACTCCGAATAGACATGATGATGTCTTAAGTCGTGCACTTGGAAAAAAGGAAAATCCGGGCCGAGTTAGAGGAATTGGTGGGACGGTCGGTATCAAAGACGTATTTGGAGAGGGAGAGAAAACGAGAGGTCCAAGAGGTGTAATATCTGCAGATCAACTATATCTTATTACTCAAGATTTAGAGGCTAAAATGAGACAAAAAATGGAGGCTAAAGTGAGCCAAATGGAGGGTATGATGCATTCAATGGTTGAGCAGCAGGTTGCAAACATTTTGAACAAGGTTGGTATCCAGATGCCTATTGCAATGGGGTTCAACAACATATCACCGGATGGTCATCGCAGTAGCCATCAATCAATACACCCGGGCCCGACAAAAGTACAAGTTCCAAACGAAATTCAAGCGACGGATCCCTTTGCAGAGTTGCTGGTAAACAATTCAAAAGTTGATTTTAATTTACGTATATGATTTTATGCATTTGACAAGTCTAAGTGAAAAAATGATGGTTTTGTGCTTTCATTTTAGAAACCAACAAAATGTCGTTTAGCTGTGAATTTGGACTTCAATATTATTGTTGTGGGCAGTGGCATGGTACATCCTGCTTCAAAGACTGGAGACCAATGTCACAATCAACAAATCTTGGATGATCATGTAAAGGTTGGGATTGATGCAGTGGAGTCTAGTCATGAAGGAACACCACTTCCAGTTCCAACTAAATATTTCAACACGATAGGTGAATCCATTGGTAGTTTTGTTCAATGGCCTAAAAGTCTCATGCTTCTAAGAGATGATACGGTAAATATGAAAATTTTGTTTAGTCAAGTTTAGTGAAATAACATTGTTTTATGTTATTGTTTTATATTTGAATTAATATGAGTTTCACATCGGAGTCTTCCAATTTATTACATAAATATTTTAGACGTCAAATAATTGAGATACTGATATTTTGCTAACATCAAGCACCTTAAACACTTTTGAACTAGGGATCTGTATCTCAACCAAACAAGAGCATGATCGGAAGTAATAATGACAAGGTCATTAATGCAATAACAAATGAGTCTGCAAAGCGCAATACACTAGTGGATGAAGGAATCCTCAAAACTTTAACGAAAGAGTGCCGGTATTTTCATGACCTGGTAGTTCAAGGGCCATCAGATGATAACATCATTAATACAATTCAAGTGAATAAGAATTTATTTAAGTGCGACGAGGACTATGAAATCAAGATCAGAAACAATGACATTGTCCAATTTCTAAATATGGCGTGGTTGAATGCATCATGGTTACAGATTTACATCATGTAAGCATTTCACTTCTATTATATGTATGTTAAAAAGTTAGCAAAAAAAGTATACTAGAAAATTACAAATTTTAAGTACGGAATAAGACAAGTGCAAAGTTGGAATCAATATAAGGGTCTATGTCCGATAATATAAACTGAAATGTTCACATAATTTGTAGGTGGTTAAATCATAGGTTCAATGACCTTGAAGTGGGGGACATCGGGTTTATGTGTCCTCATAAGCTTTCCCAAGTACGGAAATCTCCAGATGCGACTAATTCATATATCCTCAAAACATGGCGTGAGTCGCAATCAAAAAGACTACTCTTAGCCCCGCACTACGAAGAGTATACACTATAAATTTTTGTTAACTACTTTATAATTTTGCTACTAATTTTAACCTTCTACAAATTTTATATTATAGAAAACATTGTCTACTGCTTGTTTTCCATCTACAAAAGAGCGAGGTTTATGTTTTTGATTCCCGGGCCGAAAGAAAGCGTAATCCGGAAATTAAGGCGCAAGTGAACGTGTAAGTTGTAGAATATCAATCTTAATTTTATAAAACAACTCGTTTTAATAAGACAATTTCTGATTTTGTGTTTATACAAATTGTTTTAACAATTTCTTGCATGTGCAGGGCGTTTAAACTTTATAAAGCATATGGCTGCAAGTCTCTAGGAGCCACTTTGAATTGGATAAATGTTACAGTGATTGAATTTCTACCATAAACAATTGTATTTTATTGGAGATATAAATTCATTTTGAACTAACAATTAAATTTTCTTTTAATATTGTTAGTGTCCTAAACAATCTACATCAACGAATTGTGTATATTATGTGATGAGGTATATGTATGAGATAATAAAAATCACCGTCACAGCATCAACTTACAAAAGGTACCACTTTGATTTTTCCTTTTTTGTTTTTCCTTCAATATTAATGTTAATTAATTATATGATTCAATTTTCAAAACAATCTATTAATTGCAGGGCTTTGTACGAGGTCTTTCTTATAGCCAAGAAGAGATGGACGAAATTCGGGATCATATATCTACTTATATCGTGCAAAACTGGATTTAGTTGTCTTTTTATTTGGTGGTGGCATTGGACAAGGTAAGTTTTGCAAAACTGCTACTCATTGCTAATTGAATTGCTTGCTGCACTTGAATGATATCCTCTCAGTTTTATATATCTTTTGTTGTCGTAAAATTAAATTTGTATGTTACTCACATGTTTCTTTGATCAGAATCAACTTTATGAAAAAAATATGAAGATCCATATAAAAAAATACAAATATTTGAAGATCAGTTTCTTTTTAATATTCATAAAATATTCTACAAAAATATCTGTTGTGTTCTCTGCAGATGTTTATAGCGTTTTAAGACAAGTACCCTTAAAAACAGGATTTTTAATACCTTGTTTTAGTGGATGCACAAAACAGTACAACAAATGTTAACGACACGCTTCCGAACTTCTGCAAAGATGAACCACATAAGTCGTACAGAGAGCCACAGCCTTCATTCATTTAAATCGGTTCAACCTTTGCAACCATCTCCTTTTCTGTAACATTCAAACCTTGGCGTCTACGCAACCCTTTTTTTTACATAAATGACTTCTTTCAGTCTGTGCAGTAGATATAAAGATTTATACTCATATATAATATTATACATTAAATGGAAAAACTGTGTGGAAATATGATTTATGATTTCCATTGATGACATCCTAATTTTGCATAAGTGTTGCCATTAGTTGTGTTATAATCTCTATTTTACTTCTGCTTCATGTTTGCTACATATTTCTGCTACAGTCCTTTAGTTATCAGACCAATATGTCTTTCAATAACTTTTTCTATATTACGCATGCACGGGTTTTTCTAAGGATATGTTATTAGCACCGTCGTTAAGTTACATAGCTTCTAATCTTCTTATAGTTAATGAAATCCGAGGGGCAAAAGCTTTTCGTTTTTGTTATAACAATTTTTAAGTAGTTTATATATACATACATCCGTACAAATTGGGCTGGATTGGTCATTAAATTGGTTAAAAAAAAATGTAAATAAGCTGAGGTTGATGACTTGTATGCATTTATAAATGAATTTATTAACCTTAAAAAAAACTGAAATTACTTTTCAATAGTTATCATCCAAAAATAAAGTTAAATGAATCATAATGTACAAGATTTTCATAGAAATAGTATTATTATTTTTAAAAGAAGAAAGTTAGCTTGATTGATACGATCGATAATGACCGAGTGATTTTTCTTAATTGGAACATAAGAAATAGAGTATTCTTCTAGTTTATACATGTAAAAAGTTAAAATGTAGGATTAATGGTTACTAGAGAGTAATTGGATAGCCATTTTTATATCCATGTATGTGTGTGTATCACATACAATATCAGCTAGGATCTCAAGTTGAGATCTCGATCCAGATCACGATTGATATTATGATATAACGGACAAGATCGATATCAAATGAGGTATTAAATGAATAAGATCTGATGTTTCATTTAGCGCTCAACTGTGAATACGAGATGTCAAGTGACATGGATGAGATTTAAAACTGTGAGCATATGCACATACTGCTCATATTAATAATCATTTTTTATGACAACCGGTATTAAACCCTAAAATAAGTAAACAAAGTGCTATTGCTTGATAAACCAATTACCATTCGAGAAGAATGAGCAATTTATTGTGAAGTAAAAGAGCAAGATATGGTGATTGAGCATTAAAGTGACCAGGTTTAACTTTTAAGTGAAAATACTGGGCTGGAAAAACAAATCAACCTCACGTACAAATATATTAATTCAAGATAATTATGAAGCGCTTTAAAGTTCATCATTTTTCAAACTTTTAGTTTCATTTTTGTTTTGGTTTTTACATGATGTTTTTGCAGAGCATACATGATACTGGTTTTAACCATCTAGCCTATGTGTTTCAGAATTTACAGGCTATGAAAATGATAATTGTTAGTTTATAGGATAAATTAGTTGTTCAGTATATCCTTTTATTTTATTGTCTTAAGAATAATTCCAAGCTTGATTATAACTTACCATTGTCATACACAGCTTGAGTTAAGCTACCATAACATAATCTATAACTGTAACAACCCGAAAATCTGGGCCAGTTTAAAATTTTTATTTTGGCAATTTTAGCGAATTCTGAATATTTAAAATAGATTATTTTAAATAATATCGACGAGAAATTTATTTTGAATATAATTCGAACGTATATATTATACGCGTCGTCGTTAGAATATAAATAATTATATATAATTATAAATAGAATTGAAAATGGCGCGGTAGTTCGATAATTCGATTTCAAACTTCAATTGAATGTACCGGGTGCAAAACAATCCGGATTCTAATGAAACCAAAAATATTAGAATCTAGTTGAGAATATCTTTCCAACGAATCCGACTAATCGAAATTTCATAGCGGGAATCAAAAGATATGTCCAGTTGAAAATTCAGAATAGTCGCTATGGAATTCAGGCCCTTAAAAATGGACATTTTGCAAACGACCTCGGATTTCGACGAAACCAGTTTTGTTGGGTCCGTGATGTCAAATTATTGCTAGGTTTCAAATTTCATAATTTTTCGAATCAATATGTGAGCGTGGCAAAGGAAAATGTGTTTTGACCATTTCAGTTGATTTTAATCGACTGGAAATTGGCCATTTTTCCAACGGTCTCAGAATTCGACGAAACTAGTTTTATTAGGACCGTATCGTCAATACGAAGCTAGAAAATATTTTTCGGGAATTTTTCTAGTTAGTATGTGACCCCGGTAAATTGAAAAGTACGTTTAAAATTCAATATAGTGATTTAAATGTAAATTTAACGGAAACTGATTCAAACAGTCGAATCAGCTTGCGATACATATCCCATTGTGTTCGGAATGTGGGTAATACGCTATGGACGGCAGGCGGTGGGCCTCGTTTAGAGGTCGTATGTGAAAGTCAACTTTTTGTAAAATAAAATAATTAAATTAATAAAAGAAAAAAAATTATTTAAACTTCTCCTTATTCATATCAGACCCCCCCCCCCCGGACTAAAATCATTTAAATCAAAAGGAAAAAAAAAAAATTGGGATCGACGGCGGAGGGGATACCACCGCCGCCCCATCGCTCCCCTCTCCTCCACCCATCGCCGATGAAGCCCTACCCTCGCGCCCTCCTCCTTCCTCAGTCCTCCGTCCTCTCTCCTCGCCCCCTCGTTGACCGCGCCACCAGCGACCCCACACCGACCGCCTGCTCCTCCTCTCCTCCGCAGCTCGAGCCCCCCTAACCCTAATGCCTAAATCGAGCAGCCCATCGCCCAAGCCCGGAGCACCGCCCTCCCATGCGCGCCTTCTTCTCCGACACCCACCTCTGGCCCGGAATCAGCTCCCCCTCTACAATAAGCAACCGTGAGTATTTTATTTTCGTTTTAATTTATTTATGCAACATAAAACAGGGTTTGATTTTTCAGTTCTAACATTGTTTGATTTTTAACATGAAGAGTTCGGATTTGATTTATTTATATAGTAACGTGATAAAATTTTGATTTTTATTTTAAAGGTAGTAAACTAAAAGTAGAATTTTTATTGTTTGAGTAGCAAAAGAAAAATATAGTTTTTGTGTATACAGGAAAAGAAATATATTTTTATAAGAAGGAAAAAACTGAATTTTCTTTATTTTAAAAACTGAATTTTATCTACTTTAAAAACTGATTTTTATTTACCTTAAAACTGGTTTTTTTATTTAAGTTATAAAAATGTAATCTTTTATATAAAGTAGTAAAAATACGATTTTTATATTTTTAAAGTATTAAAAATATGATTTTTATATTTTTAAAGAATTAAAAATATAGTCTTTACTATATAGATGATGTAAAAATATGATTTTTGCTTATGTAGAGAATTAGAAATATAATTTTTACATTTTAGGAATATTAAAAATAGCATCTTTATATGTGTAGAAAAATAAAAATGTGATTTTTATAATGAGATTTTTATAAAGGTGAAATCTTTAAATTAGAAAAGGTGAAATCTTTAAATTAGAAAAGGTGAAATCTTTAAATTAGAAAAGGCGAAATCTTTAAAGTAGAAAAGGCGAAATTTTTAGATGTAAAAATGCGAAATCTATATTTTTGAAATGGGATTTTTATATATTGAATAGCGAACTAAAAATTCGATTTTTATATATTGAATAGCGAACTAAAAATTCGATTTTTATATATTGAATAGCAAACTAAAAATTCGATTTTTATATATTGAATAGCGAAGTAAAAATTCGATTTTTACATATGTAGTGAAAGCGGACAACGAAGGTGACAAAAAGGCGAAACGACGAAGATTTCTATAAATGAAGTGCCGTGGAGCTAGGATAGCTATTGGTGAGAACTTCTCACTCAAAATTCTTTTTCTAGTTATATTTATATACTAGGATGTAGACGGTGCTTAGTAGCACCTGACACCCGTCATCCACAGACCATGGATGGCTTGTTTGTTAAATTGTTTGGTTGTGTAGTTGGTTAAACTATTTGGTTTGAATTGAATGGTTTGGTGAATTTGATTGATGTGTGAATGGCGTGGGCCTTCACTAGACCGGGGATAAGGCTAGGCCTCGTCCCGTTTCTAGTATAGTGCCGTTATGCCGCCGAAATTTTCTAAAATATGTTAGAAAAATAAAAATATGATTTTTATTGAATAAATAAACTGAATAGAAATTCATATGTTGAAATAAAATGTTTTGTCGTTAAAATATAATTTTTAACGTGAATATGAATATAGTGAATGTGAATAAATAAATATTCATTTACAAACCGGACGGTTTGTTTATGTACACTGATTTGACTGACATTGATTGGGACGATAAATTTCACACATCGCCCAACTGCACGAATAAAATCTGTGTTTGATTGTTTGAAACCCTACACGGGTGTTGGGATGAAATTTAAAGTTCACTCATCCTGACTGATTAAATATGTCGATCGATTGATTGACAAGCTGTTATAAGCGTTAGATATCTATATTTGATGCTTATACAGTGTAGTGCACTTTGGTTGATGGTTGATTATTTTTCAATGTTATTATATACATGTGTTGTATGAAAATCCATATAATTAATTTTATATGGTGATTGATTGGGCCTCATTCCAATTTAGAAGATAAAGAATAATATAAAATAAAGGTTCATGTGTTGACTGTACTCATCCGTTGAGATTAGTCATGTGTTGAACGAATTATTTTTATAATAAAATTTACATCTTTATCAATATAAAGTAAAGGTTCATGTGTTGACTGTACTCATCCGTTGAGATTAGTCATGTGTTGAACGAAGTATTTTAACAAAAATATTCACACATGGACGGTACTCATTCATTGAGATTAGTCGTGTGTTGACAAAAAGAAATATTTGAAATAGAATATATAAAGCCGTGTTGAATAGTGATGCGCCATTTTGACGCGAACGATATATATAACGATTTCGAAATGAATTGAATATATAACAATTTCGAAATGAATTGAATATATAACGATTTTGAAATGAATTGAATATATAATGATTTCGATTTGAATTGAATATAAAACGATTTCGAATTTAATGAAATAGAAAACCAATTTGATTTCAATTGAATATATAATGAATCGGATTCAAATAGAAAACGAAACGAATTTGATTTGAATAGAAAATGAATTTGAATCGAATAGAAAACCAATTTGAATTGAATCGAATAGAAAACGACTTTGAAATTGGACTGAATTGAAAACGAATTCAAATTTAATCGAAAGCAAAGTGAAATGAATTCAAATTGAATTGAAATTTGAATTGAATAGAAATGAATTTTAAAACGAATTTATAAAGAAGAATTCAATTTTGATTTGAATTGAAATGGAAGTTGAAATTGCTTTTGAAACGAATTTAAACTATTTATATAATTCGTTTTAAATAGAAATCGACGAAATATATATTATATATATTATATATATAATATAATGGCCTGAATAGAACGCGCCGCGCCGCGGCAGTTCGTGAATTTCGACCAATTATTTCAAATGGACATTACGGGAGATCCGACCGTCGGATTCTCCTAAAACCGGAACCGTTGGGTTCGTATCGAAAAGAGCTTTCTAAAGAATATTAGAAATTCAAAATCTAACGGTTGGATTTGGAGATACGTCCAAATCAAATTCGAAAAAGGTCGCTATAAGTGCAGTTCGATGGCCATTGTTGGAAATCGACTGTACGGGCCTTGATAAAATTATTAAAAATAGTAATAATTTGTATAAAATCATAAGAAATGATTTGGGAAAATTTGGGATGAAAAAAAACTCCACATTTGAAAAGATAAAAATGGTTTTTATCGAAATGCACTAGTTTGAACTAAATTTAAAACCCAATTATTTTTAAATAAATGAATTGGATTTAAAAAGGGGTTTTAAATAATCGAATTTCTAATATATTTGATTAAATTTGAAATGGGTTTATCGTGAACAGTGTTTTAAATAACACTAGTTCTTTAACCCGATAATGAATAGAATGTGATTTGGGTTTGTCGTGAACTGTGTTTTAAATAACACCTAGTTCTTTAAACCAGTAAAAGGAGTTTTAACGAATCTGCAATTAGATTGAAATGTGAATCTATAATCTAAATTATCAAATTTAGAAATGAGCGGGAATGGAGTATTACCAGTTTAGCTCCAAAGCGATAGTTAAATCTTTAATTAGATTTGAACGTGAAATGGTAATTAATTTTACCGATAACACCACGGTGTTAGATATGGAGTATCGCCAGTTTTGCTCCAAAGTGATAGTTAAATCTTTAATTAGATTTGAACGTGAAATGGTAATTAATTTTACCGATAACACCACGGTGTTAGATATGGAGTATTACCAGTTTTGCTTCATGGGATGAATAGGTTGGGATTGGGAAATAAAATAAATAATTACTTCGTTACGGTTCGCTAATCTCGACTAGTTGGAAAAACCATAATTTGGTTTTAAATGACATCCAAAGGAAGATTTCAGGATAAATTTTAAAGAATTTATCTTGGATAAAATTAATGGGAATTTTTCCCTAAGAATGTGGAATTTAGAAACTAGCTGTAGGTTGGCTAAGAAGAATGGTTTCCTGGGTATTGATCTGATGTTGGTTTCGGCCTTCGGGGTTAATGTTTGGGAAATTGTTCTCTTGCTAATTTGCGGTTAGTGACTAATGAATTGGAATGAGGCATATGTTGTGTTTGCGTAACATTTGCTTTTAATACGCGGGTTTTTCGGAAAGTCCGGGTTTACACCCATTCTGAATAACCGATTCGACGATTCGTTGAGTATGAAGACGGTGGTCGAAGACCGGAAGTCTTCACATCGTTTGGATAATTACTGACGATCCTGATTGGGCTGTACACCCGAGAGGATGGAAATAGTTGGTGGTCGTCCAGACGTACTTGGAGATGGATGGATATGCGAGGAAAGTGCCTCCGGTTTCGTTCAGACCCAGAACGGACTTGTAAATGGATTGTGTGTCTGACACTGGATTTTATTCTATGTTGATTGATTTCTATTAAATATACATCTGTTTGGCGGCGGAGAATTTATTCTTTTGCTTAACGCCCTTCTCTGAGACGTACGAGCTCAGAGGTTGTATATCGATGGACATCAGTCGCATGGCATGAATTGTCTGTGTGGCACGCTAAGATGCAATGATCAAGGCTTCTGTTGAAAAGCAATGTCTTGTGGTTGATGATCAAAGCATGGCCTTTGTGGCGTAGCTTTGTGTATAGCGTGAATTCGCGAGCCTCACACCTCGGTATGAGTTAAAAACGGGATACGGACTGCAGGGAGAGCACGACGTTTCTTTCTAGCTTTGGTGGTGTCAGTGACTTACCAGCCCTGACATTTATATACTTTTCACCTTTGTGGTTGTTGGATGAGGCGCCTCAATTATAGGTCTGTAAGGACCGGGAAGCGTGTGTTCAGGAATACTAATCCTCTAACGTAAGTGAGGACCGGCCCTGAAGATCCAGGGGTTACCCAGTGTGCGTAATCCTGAGGCATTTGCTAGAGTGTCTCGAACGCGGAGAGGAGCTTGCCCCTTGCCTCGACTCATGACGGAAATCCAATTTCCAATACGAGATATTTCGGCTTTATTTGTAGAGCCTAGTATGGCGACATAGTGGTATGGGGCACTTATGCCGTCTATGATTTATATTTATGATTGAAATTGTTTTGACACTATACACTTATTATAGTATCAAATGATTTGTTTTAAACGTACCAAGCATGTTTGGCTGTTATAAGGTAAAACCCTATCCTCCGGCTTGCGTTGCATTGTGTGATGGGACCTGGGTCTTATAATAGCTTCATTTTTTGAAAAAGCATTGCGCTGTTTATCCTATGCACTGGTATTCTTGGGAGGAAACCCGTTCCGTGTTATACGGCGTGGTCCCTTGAATCACTCTCTTTTAAAGTAAAGTTTTAAATAACTGTTTTAGTTCTCACACCAGTCACATGACTGACCTGGAGTTTATTGTTTTAACCTAAACTCTGGGTGCCCCTATTTTCCGCACGGGCAACTAGTAGTTTTGGTTTTACAGATTTATATTCACAGGATCCCGGTTTACAGCTGGAATGATATCCGGAAAGCTCTGTATCCGTATATCACCTTCAGTTGTGCTTCGTATTATTTTCCGCTGCTATGTATTTAAATGTAATTTAAATCTCTGATATTTCTGTGTAATATTTATTCATTTATACTCTGTATATTCTTGTAATCTGATGCATTGTTGTAATATACAATGAAATGTTCTTCTGTTTGTGTTCTGATTTGTCATGTTCTCAACGTTCAGGGGTTTCGAACGGTCTAGATCGGTTTAACGACTGATTCAGATCGAGCGAAATTCCAGGCCGTCACATTTGGTATCAGAGCTTTGGTTTACAGAGCTCGAGAATAAGACACATTAGAACCATACGAAAGAATTCATCAGATATTGGATTAGTAATATCCAATTAGAATAACTCGTTAGAGATAGGATCAGTAGTATCCTAGAACGAGTGTGAAGAGTATATTTTTCAAATTTAAACCATTTTATACGTATTTGATTATTTATTTATTTTGAATATGGACAATCGAGTATATAAAGATTTCGCGTATACGCGTCATGAACGTATATTCGAAGTTTTAATATACGGGATAGATATAGAATCATACTCTAGTGGCCCGAAGATGATTCTGATGATTGACTAGTTGTCATTAGTATTCATGTTCGAGTAACGAAGGTGTGATATCGATATATTTCCATTAGACTGGTGTGAGAACCAAAACTTATATAGCTAGAACACATTGTTGTGAATTGGCATCAAAAACAAGATTTTCTGTATATATATCAAAGTTATGAATTTGGAACTCTAATTCACTAATTAATTGATGTTTGTGTTGTTTGTTTATTTGTTTGATAAATTTTAACCATTTAGCCTAATTGAACCAAATATTGAATTATATTGAAAATTGGTCGCATTTGCTTGCATACACATATACTTACATTGAACAGGTCATAGCAAGGAGGCTAGAGCCAGAGAATAAAATTTGTTTGCCCGACAAATAGGTACATGTTTACTACATAATTTACTGTTTTGTTTGGGTGATGATGATTTTATGAGCCTATTGGCTAGCCGCTTGGCTTTTTCTTTTTCTTTTTGAGATCTGAAGGACCGGGGAAGCTATTTGAAATTCCCCGATGCTCCCGGTGCAGGGGAGGTTATGACGAAATTTTTCGAAAATTTAGGGTGTTAGCCAAATTTTTGAAATTTTGAAAATTCTCAGAAACTAAAAGTTGGAGAATAGAAGCCAGATCGAACGTAGAGCTGAATAATCAAACCACTTTCGACCTTGTTCCTTTTCGGGGACGAAAAGTTTTAAGTGGGGGAGATTGTAACAACCCGAAAATCTGGGCCAGTTTAAAATTTTTATTTTGGCAATTTTAGCGAATTCTGAATATTTAAAATAGATTATTTTAAATAATATCGACGAGAAATTTATTTTGAATATAATTCGAACGTATATATTATACGCGTCGTCGTTAGAATATAAATAATTATATATAATTATAAATAGAATTGAAAATGGCGCGGTAGTTCGATAATTCGATTTCAAACTTCAATTGAATGTAGCGGGTGCAAAACAATCCGGATTCTAATGAAACCAAAAATATTAGAATCTAGTTGAGAATATCTTTCCAACGAATCCGACTAATCGAAATTTCATAGCGGGAATCAAAAGATATGTTCAGTTGAAAATTCAGAATAGTCGCTATGGAATTCAGGCCCTTAAAAATGGACATTTTGCAAACAACCTCGGATTTCGACGAAACCAGTTTTGTTGGGTCCGTGATGTCAAATTATTGCTAGGTTTCAAATTTCATAATTTTTCGAATCAATATGTGAGCGTGGCAAAGGAAAATGTGTTTTGACCATTTCAGTTGATTTTAATCGACTGGAAATTGGCCATTTTTCCAACGGTCTCAGAATTCGACGAAACTAGTTTTATTAGGACCGTATCGTCAATACGAAGCTAGAAAATATTTTTCGGGAATTTTTCTAGTTAGTATGTGACCCCGGTAAATTGAAAAGTACGTTTAAAATTCAATATAGTGTTTTAAATGTAAATTTAACGGAAACTGATTCAAACAGTCGAATCAGCTTGCGATACATATCCCATTGTGTTCGGAATGGGGGTAGTACGCTATGGACGGCAGGCGGTGGGCCTCGTTTAGAAGTCGTATGTGAAAGTCAACTTTTTGTAAAATAAAATAATTAAATTAATAAAAGAAAAAAAATTATTTAAACTTCTCCTTATTCATATCAGACCCCCCCCCCCCCCCCGACTAAAATCATTTAAATCAGAAGAAAAAAGGAAAAAAAAAAATTGGGATCGACGGCGGAGGGGAAACCGCCGCCGCCCCATCGCTCCCCTCTCCTCCACCCATCGCCGATGAAGCCCTACCCTCGCGCCCTCCTCCTTCCTCAGTCCTCCGTCCTCTCTCCTCGCCCCCTCGTTGACCGCGCCACCAGCGACCCCACACCGACCGCCTGCTCCTCCTCTCCTCCGCAGCTCGATCCCCCCAACCCTAATGCCTAAATCGAGCAGCCCATCGCCCAAGCCCGGAGCACCGCCCTCCCATGCGCGCCTTCTTCTCCGACACCCACCTCTGGCCCGGAATCAGCTCCCCCTCTACAATAAGCAACCGTGAGTATTTTATTTTCGTTTTAATTTATTTATGCAACATAAAACAGGGTTTGATTTTTCAGTTCTAACATTGTTTGATTTTTAACATGAAGAGTTCGGATTTGATTTATTTATATAGTAACGTGATAAAATTTTGATTTTTATTTTAAAGGTAGTAAACTAAAAGTAGAATTTTTATTGTTTGAGTAGCAAAAGAAAAATATAGTTTTTGTGTATACAGGAAAAGAAATATATTTTTATAAGAAGGAAAAAACTGAATTTTCTTTATTTTAAAAACTGAATTTTATCTACTTTAAAAACTGATTTTTATTTACCTTAAAAACTGGTTTTTTTATTTAAGTTATAAAAATGTAATCTTTTATATAAAGTAGTAAAAATACGATTTTTATATTTTTAAAGTATTAAAAATATGATTTTTATATTTTTAAAGAATTAAAAATATAGTCTTTACTATATAGATGATGTAAAAATATGATTTTTGCTTATGTAGAGAATTAGAAATATAATTTTTACATTTTAGGAATATTAAAAATAGCATCTTTATATGTGTAGAAAAATAAAAATGTGATTTTTATAATGAGATTTTTATAAAGGTGAAATCTTTAAATTAGAAAAGGTGAAATCTTTAAATTAGAAAAGGTGAAATCTTTAAATTAGAAAAGGTGAAATCTTTAAAGTAGAAAAGGCGAAATTTTTAGATGTAAAAATGCGAAATCTATATTTTTGAAATGGGATTTTTATATATTGAATAGCGAACTAAAAATTCGATTTTTATATATTGAATAGCAAACTAAAAATTCGATTTTTATATATTGAATAGCGAAGTAAAAATTCGATTTTTACATATGTAGTGAAAGCGGACAACGAAGGTGACAAAAAGGCGAAACGACGAAGATTTCTATAAATGAAGTGCCGTGGAGCTAGGATAGCTATTGGTGAGAACTTCTCACTCAAAATTCATTTTCTAGTTATATTTATATACTAGGATGTAGACGGTGCTTAGTAGCACCTGACACCCGTCATCCACAGACCATGGATGGCTTGTTTGTTAAATTGTTTGGTTGTGTAGTTGGTTAAACTATTTGGTTTGAATTGAATGGTTTGGTGAATTTGATTGATGTGTGAATGACGTGGGCCTTCACTAGACCGGGGATAAGGCTAGGCCTCATCCCGTTTCTAGTATAGTGCCGTTATGCCGCCGAAATTTTCTAAAATATGTTAGAAAAATAAAAATATGATTTTTATTGAATAAATAAACTGAATAGAAATTCATATGTTGAAATAAAATGTTTTGTCGTTAAAATATAATTTTTAACGTGAATATGAATATAGTGAATGTGAATAAATAAATATTCATTTACAAACCGGACGGTTTGTTTATGTACACTGATTTGACTGACATTGATTGGGACGATAAATTTCACACATCGCCCAACTGCACGAATAAAATCTGTGTTTGATTGTTTGAAACCCTACACGGGTGTTGGGATGAAATTTAAAGTTCACTCATCCTGACTGATTAAATATGTCGATCGATTGATTGATAGGCTGTTATAAGCGTTAGATATCTATATTTGATGCTTATACAGTGTAGTGCACTTTGGTTGATGGTTGATTATTTTTCAATGTTATTATATACATGTGTTGTATGAAAATCCATATAATTAATTTTATATGGTGATTGATTGGGCCTCATTCCAATTTAGAAGATAAAGAATAATATAAAATAAAGGTTCATGTGTTGACTGTACTCATCCGTTGAGATTAGTCATGTGTTGAACGAATTATTTTTATAATAAAATTTACATCTTTATCAATATAAAGTAAAGGTTCATGTGTTGACTGTACTCATCCGTTGAGATTAGTCATGTGTTGAACGAAGTATTTTAACAAAAATAGTCACACATGGACGGTACTCATTCATTGAGATTAGTCGTGTGTTGACAAAAAGAAATATTTGAAATAGAATATATAAAGCCGTGTTGAATAGTGATGCGCCATTTTGACGCGAACGATATATATAACGATTTCGAAATGAATTGAATATATAACGATTTCGAAATGAATTGAATATATAACGATTTCGAAATGAATTGAATATATAATGATTTCGATTTGAATTGAATATAAAACGATTTCGAATATAATGAAATAGAAAACCAATTTGATTTCTATTGAATATATAATGAATCGGATTCAAATAGAAAACGAAACGAATTTGATTTGAATAGAAAATGAATTTGAATCGAATAGAAAACCAATTTGAATTGAATCGAATAGAAAACGACTTTGAAATTGGATTGAATTGAAAACGAATTCAAATTTAATCGAAAGCAAAGTGAAATGAATTCAAATTGAATTGAAATTTGAATTGAATAGAAATGAATTTTAAAACGAATTTATAAAGAAGAATTCAATTTTGATTTGAATTGAAATGGAAGTTGAAATTGCTTTTGAAACGAATTTAAAACTATTTATATAATTCGTTTTAAATAGAA
Source organism: Allium sativum (assembly GCA_030737875.1). Classification (NCBI taxonomy): domain Eukaryota; kingdom Viridiplantae; phylum Streptophyta; class Magnoliopsida; order Asparagales; family Amaryllidaceae; genus Allium; species Allium sativum. The sequence continues at coordinate 36,879,174 of CM060922.1, forward strand.
ATCGATGAAATATATATTATATATATTATATATATATAATATAATGGCCTGAATAGAACGCGCCGCGCCGCGGCAGTTCGTGAATTTCAACCAATTATTTCAAACGGACATTACGGAAGATCCGACCGTCGGATTCTCCTAAAACCGGAACCGTTGGGTTTGTATCGAAAAGAGCTTTCTAAAGAATATTAGAAATTCAAAATCTAACGGTTGGATTTGGAGATACGTCCAAATCAAATTCGAAAAAGGTCGCTATAAGTGCAGTTCGATGGCCATTGTTGGAAATCGACTGTACGGGCCTTGATAAAATTATTAAAAATAGTAATAATTTGTATAAAATCATAAGAAATGATTTGGGAAAATTTGGGATGAAAAAAAACTCCACATTTGAAAAGATAAAAATGGTTTTTATCGAAATGCACTAGTTTGAACTAAATTTAAAACCCAATTATTTTTAAATAAATGAATTGGATTTAAAAAGGGGTTTTAAATAATCGAATTTCTAATATATTTGATTAAATTTGAAATGGGTTTATCGTGAACAGTGTTTTAAATAACACTAGTTCTTTAACCCGATAATGAATAGAATGTGATTTGGGTTTGTCGTGAACTGTGTTTTAAATAACACCTAGTTCTTTAACCCAGTAAAAGGAGTTTTAACGAATCTGCAATTAGATTGAAATGTGAATCTATAATCTAAATTATCAAATTTAGAAATGAGCGGGAATGGAGTATTACCAGTTTTGCTCCAAAGCGATAGTTAAATCTTTAATTAGATTTGAACGTGAAATGGTAATTAATTTTACCGATAACACCACGGTGTTAGATATGGAGTATCGCCAGTTTTGCTCCAAAGCGATAGTTAAATCTTTAATTAGATTTGAACGTGAAATGGTAATTAATTTTACCGATAACACCACGGTGTTAGATATGGAGTATTACCAGTTTTGCTTCATGGGATGAATAGGTTGGGATTGGGAAATAAAATAAATAATTACTTCGTTACGGTTCGCTAATCTCGACTAGTTGGAAAAACCATAATTTGGTTTTAAATGACATCCAAAGGAAGATTTCAGGATAAATTTTAAAGAATTTATCTTGGATAAAATTAATGGGAACTTTTCCCTAAGAATGTGGAATTTAGAAACTAGCTGTAGGTTGGCTAAGAAGAATGGTTTCCTGGGTATTGATCTGATGTTGGTTTCGGCCTTCGGGGTTAATGTTTGGGAAATTGTTCTCTTGCTAATTTGCGGTTAGTGACTAATGAATTGGAATGAGGCGTATGTTGTGTTTGCGTAACATTTGCTTTTAATACGCGGGTTGTTCGGAAAGTCCGGGTTTACACCCATTCTGAATAACCGATTCGACGATTCGTTGAATATGAAGACGGTGGTCGAAGACCGGAAGTCTTCACATCGTTTGGATAATTACTGACGATCCTGATTGGGCTGTACACCCGAGAGGATGGAAATAGTTGGTGGTCGTCCAGACGTACTTGGAGATGGATGGATATGCGAGGAAAGTGACTCCGGTTTCGTTCAGACCCAGAACGGACTTGTAAATGGATTGTGTGTCTGACACTGGATTTTATTCTATGTTGATTGATTTCTATTAAATATACATCTGTTTGGCGGCGGAGAATTTATTCTTTTGCTTAACGCCCTTCTCTGAGACGTACGAGCTCAGAGGTTGTATATCGATGGACATCAGTCGCATGGCATGAATTGCCTGTGTGGCACGCTAAGATGCAATGATCAAGGCTTCTGTTGAAAAGCAAAGTCTTGTGGTTGATGATCAAAGCATGGCCTTTGTGGCGTAGCTTTGTGTATAGCGTGAATTCGCGAGCCTCACACCTCGGTATGAGTTAAAAACGGGATACGGACTGCAGGGAGAGCACGACGTTTCTTTCTAGCTTTGGTGGTGTCAGTGACTTACCAGCCCTGACATTTATATACTTTTCACCTTAGTGGTTGTTGGATGAGGCGCCTCGATTATAGGTCTGTAAGGACCGGGAAGCGTGTGTTCAGGAATACTAATCCTCTAACGTAAGTGAGGACCGGCCCTGAAGATCCAGGGGTTACCCAGTGTGCGTAATCCTGAGGCATTTGCTAGAGTGTCTCGAACGCGGAGAGGAGCTTGCCCGTTGCCTCAACTCATGACGGAAATCCAATTTCCAATACGAGATATTTCGGCTTTATTTGTAGAGCCTAGTATGGCGACATAGTGGTATGGGGCACTTATGCCGTCTATGATTTATATTTATGATTGAAATTGTTTTGACACTATACACTTATTATAGTATCAAATGATTTGTTTTAAACGTACCAAGCATGTTTGGCTGTTATAAGGTAAAACCCTATCCTCCGGCTTGCGTTGCATTGTGTGATGGGACCTGGGTCTTATAATAGCTTCATTTTTTGAAAAAGCATTGCGCTGTTTATCCTATGCACTGGTATTCTTGGAAGGAAACCCGTTCCGTGTTATACGGCGTGGTCCCTTGAATCACTCTCTTTTAAAGTAAAGTTTTAAATAACTGTTTTAGTTCTCACACCAGTCACATGACTGACCTGGAGTTTATTGTTTTAACCTAAACTCTGGGTGCCCCTATTTTCTGCACGGGCAGCTAGTAGTTTTGGTTTTGCAGATTTATATTCACAGGATCCTGGTTTACAGCTGGAATGATATCCGGAAAGCTCTGTATCCGTATATCACCTTCAGTTGTGCTTCGTATTATTTTCCGCTGCTATGTATTTAAATGTAATTTAAATCTCTGATATTTCTGTGTAATATTTATTCATTTATACTCTGTATATTCTTGTAATCTGATGCATTGTTGTAATATACAATGAAATGTTCTTCTGTTTGTGTTCTGATTTGTCATGTTCTCAACGTTCAGGGGTTTCGAACGGTCTAGATCGGTTTAACGACTGATTCAGATCGAGCGAAATTCCAGGCCGTCACAATAACCAACAAAGATTCTCCATTGATACTACAAAGTTTATCCAAAATATTTTCATTGTTCTTTAGAGGATCTTAACTTTGTCAAACGAAGTTCGTGTGTATTTTATTCAGAACCAGTAGCTAATAGAGAAAATTACCGGTTTTCAGCGAATAATGTCGTAAATTCAGAAATGCATATGAAATTGACTACAAAGTGATAGCATAATAATCGATTAAATATGGTTCCACCTAACAGAACTGAGAATGCAAAAATAAAAAAGGATGAAATGATGATAGTCTTCAGATGCCAATTTTCAAAATTCCTTTTTCATCATCAACGTTTATCACTTGTCATTCATTATATATTGCTCAATGTTAGTCCAGGTGAAAATGCACCTTGCACTTTTTGGTGTTCCTTAAGCATCGTTTTCTGTATTTTTCTGAACAATTTTGAGCTTTACAGAACTGCTTATACATGCAATTTTGAGAATAAAAGATTGATACACAAATCAAATTAAGTCGCAAAGATGTTCAGTTTCTTTTGTTTGAACCCTGTATTGAGAAAGAAATGAGTTAAGCCCAAATTTTATCTCATACTGTACAACTCATTCAGCCGCACTTTATTCATCTATTGTTTTTTTGGATATTATTTTACATCGTGTTTATGCAAATTTGGAGCGAAAATTTGACATGTTTTCTCTTCTTGTGTGTCATTTTACCTTTGATCTTTGTAGGCTGTCTGTACCTTTATGTACTAAGCCTGAAAGTTATTCCACTGTTTATATAGATCAAGCACTTGAGCATTTAAGTATCACATCTGGTAAAAATTATAGAATTTACCCTTGCTGTTTTGTTTCAATCAATCCATTTTGTGTACACATTTGTTGTGGATTCTGCTAAAAGTTTGATTTTACGATCAAATTATAAAATCATACCCATCAAATATTAACTTATTTCTTAATATTTTAGATGTGAAAATCTTGAAGGGGAAGTATGTGTTTGTACGTGTGTGTGTGTGTGTGTTCATATATGATGTAAAATTGAGAATGGTTGCACTGTCTGATCACTTGTTACTTGCAGGCTCATGGGACGTAGGTGCACATTCTATAAGATTTTAAGCTTGAGGAATGCATAAATCAGTGCTGAATGAAGAAGTTCAAAGCTGCACATTCACAGTTTATTGTCACTGGTTCTTTATGTTGTGATGCTTGGAGCATTGAAGAAATTGTAGTTGCATTATGTAAGTTAGTTGATGCAAATTTTATTGTTGTGATGCTGGAGCTTGTAATAACTTTATAGTCGACCTTTAAACATTCTATGTAAATTGTAGTTTTTTATGCAGTGCATTTCCTCATCTATGCTTTGTCACTGTGCTGTGTCTCATCTATAGCAGTTTTCTGTTTTCAGTGCACTTTTTGGTTAAATGGGCCGGGTCGGGTTATAAAGGGGTCATTTAAAACAAAAAAACAAATTTGCATCCGCTGTCGTACTAAGGCAGACGCAAATACTGAAGAGTAAAACCACTGCGTCCAACAACTTGCATCTGCTGTTATGCTGGGGTAGACGTGAATACATTGTTATTTGCGTCCACTACAACAGCAAGGCAGATGCAAATACGTATGTATTTGCGTCCAGTATACTCGATATTAGATGCAAATATGTCACATTTGCGTCTGTCCAACAAAAGATGCAAAAAAATAATACCATTTGCATCCATTACATTTGCATCCACAGTGAAGCAGATGCAAATACTACAAAATATTGGATGCAAATACCCTGTTTTGTACTAGTGATAAGCCAAATTAGATTATAAGTAGCTTTGGGCAATGTCTACATTGTGGTATTCAAATGTATGAATATTTGAAGAACTATAAAACTAAATAATCTTTGTATTAGCTTGCTTTGTTTGATCATTCAAAGCACATTGTGGAATTTGGAAACCATCTTTTTAGTTGGTGCACTTAATCGGAACTATCTTTCTGAGTGTCTTTTTCATTCCGAGTGTCTTTTTGTGATGACCAGAATTTGGAAACAATTGTTAATAAATTTATTGTGATGATCAGAGAACATTTCAAAGTCGTCCTTTCCATTCTAAGTGTCTTTTGTTCTTTGGATTATTTTATGATCATCATTTCCAAAGATGATACATGTGTTATCTCACGATGGTCATCTTTATGAGTGCATACATTTAAACTAATGTTAAGCTGAAGTCTGTTAAACAGAATGATCATATGTAATATATGTAATATAACGCCAACTAAAGGAAAATCTCACCCAAAAAAATAGTGTTAGAAAAAACCAGCTGTATCCACTGCGAACAACAGTTTGCAAATTGTAGTTGCAAACTATAGTCCGCAAAACGGTAATTACGAGACTGCAGTAAAAAAACTACAGTCACGCTGCAGTTCAAAACTGCAGTTTTGAAGCTGTAGTCTGCAAATGCAGTTTGAACTGAACTACAGTTTTAAACCACAGTTCGAAACTGCGTGTTTCGATGTTGCAAGGTATTTAGTACTGTAAATCTCCTTGTTGAACGACTCTTGGAACACATACCAAAATATTATTGTTTCTCAATCTCTTGCAGAATACAGTACCTATTATCTAAACACAACCAAGGTGGTTAAAGGTGAAACAGAATATTCAGGAACATTGAATGAACCATAAAAGGATTAGTTGTAGATTAATTATAATTAAAAGAGCAGTTAAATTATAAAAAATATCCTCCTAAATAAACATACTAAATTGTAGATCATTGAAAAGCATTTATCAGCATTTAAGATAAACTGCCAAATGATTATAAATAAAGTATTCACCATTTCAAATTCTTATTCTACATGTTGCAACTAACAACAACGAGCATTTATCAGCATATAACCTAGTGATTTTAAATATGCAAGCGGTGCAGTACCTTTGTTTTCCCTTACCTCCTCTGTGATAATCTACTGGTAAAATCTAGGAAGCAGAAGCTCCGCTTTCGAATCCCGCTTCGATTGTGCAATAGGTACTCTAATTAATCTACAATTTCTACACTTGCATAATAATAGCAAGATAACACATCAAGATAAAACGTCCGCACAACAAAAATAAACAAACCTTATTGTGCAATAGGTAATCTAATCAATATCATATAATTTAGCACCCAACAACAAAATAAACATGCCAATTTTGGGATAAATTCCAAAAAAGATTCTAATAAGCAATCAATCAGCTTAAAAAAACGAACATACTTAACAAACATGAGATTTTCAATAGCAACAAGGATCAAGTGATGGGTGGCAAAACTAATTTTTGTAGTTAATGGACTAACCAATCTGTGTGATTATGTCGGTGCTCGAAATGGTTAAAGTCCACCGTGACGGAAACGGATGAAACGATGATTTTTTGTGCAGGGTTTTATTCTTTTATTCAGATATTATAACCAATGGAATAAATTACAGGTAATGGAAATAAATAAAGAAAATAAATTTTGCAGGCCCAAGCTTTATTCATAATTGAAGATTAGAACAAAAACTAATAGTAATACCAAAAATAATTCGAAGAATGACATCGATTAACAAAGCTTTAGTTACATAAGATAGTGGTTCACTTATTTAATAACTTATATGAATTTATAGTTTAATATCATTTATTTTCTTGTTGATAGACTTTTGAAATGTAATTGTGGATTTGTATAACACTATCAATACAAATATCAAAAAAAAAATAAAAAAAATATGGCCATTAAATCCTAGTGTAGGTAAATAAAGACACAACAAACGATTGTTACCTTTTTACTGTATGGCATTGAGGTAGAATCCGTCTGCGTAATTATATATTATAGGCTAAATTTTCGTGTATTTAATTTATAGGCTAAATTTTTGTGTATTTAATTAGGGACTCGCAAAGAGCTAATAATGGCCAAATAAAGGACAATAATGATAATTACAAATTGTCAAAATGGAAACAAAAATATATAGCTATAAAATACATTGCAAATGCATAAGCTATTCATTTTTATTTGCATATTAAAAAGAAAAAAAAATTTATTAACCATCTCTTGTTTACTTTTATTTGTAAATTGAAACTGAGGAATAAAAGACATTATTGACCACCAAATGGGCTGAAATAATTATATGCTACATAAATAGTTGTATCAATTTTTCTTTCATTTGTAAGGTTCCAAAAACGTAAACTAAATGGAAAATTTAGCCAAAACATCATAGCATCATTGTAGTAGAAATGACAATTTGTGCATACCTTCCAAAACTATAATATCCCGTTATTAAAGCCAAAAAAGTCATTTTCTTCTTGGAGATTGGTGACTAATGGGATTTGGAGACTCAATTATCCACGCCTCGGTAATATTTTAGTTAGATATAAGTATAAATCACTACCATCCAGTACTTGATAAATATAATTTATTGTCCATCACAATTCAGCCATTTGTACTCACGTAGAATTCAAATGTGAAAATAAAGTATACTCTTATTCCTTTTTTGCCATTTCATACTAAGCAAGTTTAAAACCAGTTATGCTCAACAACTTTATAGTTTCAAGCAAAAATTATGTATATTTTATATTATTAAAGTATATTTAGAATATAAGGAAAATAAAACAATAATCAATTTATGTATGTGTAATACCTCGTGTTTTATATATGTGTAATGAGCTCTAGCATATACAAACTAAGCAACATATTTTTACAATTTTATGAAACCATGACATCGAAAATAAACATGCATGTTGTGATTATATGTATATGCATACCTACATATTTCCCCATCCTTGTCATAACATGCATACGCATTGTGTGCACGCTGCACCTAGCCGCTCCCACCAATCCAAGCCTTTCAGTTAATATAGATTTGATTCCATATCAACAAACTATTCGAAATCCAGCTGCTGAAGTGATTTTCTCTATGCAAATGCTATGCTTGATACCGTTCCCTACATAAGATTTCATATCAATATAAATGTTACGGATGCAGTGGCTTCAAAATACATCTAAATTTATAAATGTGATTCTTAGGAAGTATACTTGAATGTTTCTGTGTCACCATTAGCGGTTTTCTTAACAAAGAACACCATAGCTTAATGATAAATTGTTATAGGGAACTATGCTAACAACAAACAATGCACTGGTTCGTTAGGCATACTAAAATATAATCAAGAGTATGCGTAACATACATTTTCCAACTAACACTGAAGTTGCTCTGTGTCAGTTTACTGAACATGCTAAAAGTTTATTTACAGCAGAAACCTCTCTGTCCAGTTGAAGTGTCAGCATAAAAGGTCCGGTAAAACAAAATAACCTGTGATGGATGAAAGAGTTACATAACTTACATAAACCCAAAATCTATAAGGTAACATATAAAATTAAGTTGCACCATAAATAGGTTCAGTAAACATTTAGCCTACTCTTAAAAATTGAAATTGAATAAATAAAAAGGTGATATTTAACTTCCATAAACTTATAGTTTACTTGACAATCAGAAGCAGAAGTGTTGTTGCTTTTATTTAAGGTACGTTTTCTTTAAAAGTTGAAAAACCAACTTGTCAGTCATTTGCATAGCTAAAATCAGTTAAAAAGTGTGAAAATTTGGATTCACATCTTATTTTTAGGTTTATAATGTATACATGAAAAATTGAGCTCTAATACACACCTAAAATTATCTTTAATGAGGATTTTCCCCCTGAGTATCAGATCCGAACCTAATTGCATGTTTGTACAATAAAAAATAACACTGTTGTTTTGAAATTTATTAGCAAAAGTACAATTTTTTGCAGCTTAAACTGCAATTATTTCTCGAACTTCATGGAATATTTCTTAAATATGCTACTGCAAATTATTGCTCTTCGGCTAAAAATGAATTGATGTGGTGGTAGATCTAAACTGACACAATGGTATTTAATGCCAGGATAAAGAGGACATGTCAAAAAGTTAAGGTATAATATTCACAAAAGGGAATTAGAAAAAACTAAGCCTTAATGAGTTTAAATAATTTAAAAGTTCTAAGCTAAAAATTTTATCAAGACCTTAAAATCATCTTAGCCAGCATGCTTTGTTATATACGTTTTGAATGGACAAACATATACAGACATATAAAGACTTATAACAGGAATTCTGTGCAGAATTCATAGAATACATGAATTTCTTTTTGAGTGATTATGAATAGGGGATTTATGGAAACACCCTTATTATTTATCGTAATAAAAATAAATGCCTCTTGCTTTTTATATTGTAGATTACCCTTTGAAATTCGCAATAATAAATTCGCATATGAACTCATCACAGTTAAAAATTAGCAATCAACATCACAAATCCAACTTCAAAATCTTCAAGTAAATTGCAATATTGACGATTTAGGTTGATTGAACTTCTAAAATGCAAGTTCCAATCAAGAAACCAAAAATGCAATTATAAAAATATTACTATGTTTATATGACTTAGACGTACGATACATATCATTCTTATAAATCAATTTCAACTTATTTTAGAGAAAAATATAAATTAAAAATATTTTCATAAGTTGCATGTTAACAGTGCATTGAACCAAAGAGTATCAAATCGATTGCATTATAAACAATACAGAGTTGCACTATAGAAAATGCAAGAAAAAGCAGAGGTTTGTTTACTTTTGACTACGCCTTTTTGCAGGGAAAATAAACATAATCATATAATCTAATTACTAAGAGCCATTAGACTACACGTTTAGGTACAAAATCAAATCACTTCTTAAGGTATTTCTTCTTCATATTTCACTCCTGGTATATCTTAAAATTGCTGTGAGTCCCTTATAAATCGTGTAACTTCATTGTTTAATTTTGAACTACATAAAAGATCAGTATAAACATAACAGATACCAAAAATTTGACTTTTGCAAACATTATAATACCAATTACCACTACACCGCTACGATTTATACATGCCGGTCCAAAAGGAGGGGAAATCTGAAGTAAGTTGCTTAATGTTAAGCATTCTCATTGAACTTGTCATGTCACCATTCGAAGATCGAACTTTACCATGAAATTAGTAGAGAACAATTTAATGAGGGAATTGAAATTAGGGGTAGGGTTATAAGATAGGAAGCTGGAATTTCAGATTCAAGGGTTCGGCGAAGCAGGCAAGAGGGATGGGTATAACTGGCTGTAGAAGCGACACACTAAGTCTCCATGATTGCTCCATCACCAACTACACGCAAGTCTCCGACATTGCAAAATTCCCAATCGCGATGTGGAATCTCCTCGGCATCAACCATCTTCAGTTACGACACCTGTTAACCCTACACGATCGTGCCATTCATTACCATATTGCATGCCCCCAAATCAAGCGTGAATCGTTTGCCTTTTTTTAATCGTGTGCGTTGGTTACTCCAGAATCCGATTAAGTTTCGAGACAAAATCACATGGCTGGGGAAATTTTGGAGAAAATGGAAGTAAGAGAAGAGCGATTTAATTACATTTCAGAGGAAAGGTGAATACGAAGAGAATGATGAATAAAGGGCAGTAGAAGCGAACGGAGAAACGACACTGTAGACGGTTCAATTCTAGAAATGACGTGGCATGCTTCAGAGTTAGAGAAACCAAACTCAGTAATTATAATATAGTATAGATTTGGTAAGCTAACTTAATTGTCAATGGGTTAGAGAACTGCATGTTCATCACAATTATCGTATTGTAAATGCATATATAGGAGAAAATAATAAGGTCTATAAAGATCCAAAATAAAAAGAAGGCAGAGAAGTTGTGATAAATCATGATACAGAAGCATCTTAATCAAGTGGTATAACAGGCTAATTTTGACTTTAAATATATCACCATTATTTTATATTGCACAGTGATTGAGTCAATAGAAAATAATTACCTTTTACAGGTCTATGACTTGATTTAATGTGCAGACTGGGATAGAGATGTCAATCCAGCAATAAAAGTAGTATTATCCCACTAAACCAAAATATATTTATAACTTCGATAAAGAGCTGAAATGAAGAGAGGATAAGGAGAAACTAAAGCTAAAATTTTGAAGAACCTTGAATGGAAAAGTCATTTGCAGCATATATGTTGACTGAAAGGAATTATCAGAATTTTTTTTATTAAATAAATTTCATCTTACCTGATATTGAATAGTAAAATTGTATAAAACGTAAGTACAGTATACTAACAATTATAATGTAACATTTCGTATATCCGGAATATAATTGTGTGGTAATAATGAAGAAAAAAGGTAAATCATTGTGTAGCTGTACACAAAAATATGTTAGTTGTGGAGGTACGATTAGGATGAGAGACTAAGGCATGCATTGTGTTAGTAATAGGAAAGAATGATAATAATAAACATTAATTCAGTAACTCAATATAAGTCATAGTTTAAAGAACCAAAAGTGTGAAAAGCTACCAAAAAGGATTTAATTTGACTGACTTACAATCAACTTGATTAGAGAAGATTAGATGTGTAACTGTTCAAGTATAAACCATAATAGCGTTGAACTGTATGTGTAAATATAAATTGAGTTGAAGTAACAATACAATACAATACACTTGTTGAATGAATGTATTGGTAAAAAAAGATGAAACTTACCAGGAATAAGCAGTAAATATTTGACCATGTTGGATACTCTATCCTTGACCTTTCTTGAACCTCACTATGCCAGTCTTGTTCACAATTACATAAAAAATTGATTATCGTATCTGAATAACTTGCTAATGAAAAGAACATAACATAACAAAATACCAAACCTGACGTATTTGAAAACCAATGATGTGCATAGGAGGATGACGCTTTTCATGTCTACATGGATGGCTAAACTTGCATATTGGTCCATATTTGCACGTACATATCTTCAAATAGAACTGCGGAGATAATGAAACCAATGGTTTTACAAAAAACTAAGCATTAAAATGACCTACACTATCTTTTGGTTTAAATCCTTGAATTTAAAGTTATTTCAGAGGACCTATATAAGAAACTACTTCTATAAATAAAAAATAGCCATTTTCACAATTAAACCACAACTTAAAAAAATTCACTTAAGTAGCATTCAATCACATGCAAAAATACCATAACTATATCATGACACACTTTGGTGTTGAATTTGGTATGATAGTCGTTGATAATTTAATGGCAGAAATTCAATTTGCAGTTGAATAAAGAACTATACTGTAAACATTAAATGAAAATGAATCATCATCAAACCATATCATATAAAAAACCAAAAGCAACCACAACCACAACCAAAACAATACCAAACAAGCCAGCACCACTTCCTCTCAACCTAAAATTGGTCCTTCTAAATTGTCAGTCCCTATCATAGTTCTATTTTGCTTTCAATTTTGATATCTAAACTTCACATTGCAAACATCAATTGGACTAATCTAACTACTAATCCAAAGAATACATCAAAACATAAAGAAATAAGTAAATAAATAAACTGAGCCATGGTGAAGCTTAGAAATCAAAACATATACCTACAGCAACAAAAGGTAAAATTTAGTGCTTCCAAAAAAAAAATATGAATTTAGTTAAGGCATAATAGTAATAAGATGATTTGTGTAACACCCCACATCCGTTAAGGTCACTCACAAAGGGAATGCCTTAACTTCAGTGGAGCATTATGGGTACTGGAACAAAAATATTACAAGACAGACATATATAAAATAACGGAAAGTAAAGTGGAAGTACTTCAAATCATTTATATAATTGTTTACAATAAAAGCCCATCAACTTCCAATACCCAATTACATAGCTAAAATATCTGTCTTGCTCAAAAACAAAGAAGCATAAAAATAAATTGTGATATTCCCCAATAAAGCAAAGCAAGCCATCGCCAAGGGAAATCCAAGCCATATATGAAAGAGCCTTGGAGTTTGGTAAGATCCGAACTAAGCTATATTCCTACCCTACGAACCTTGGGAGGGGGGGATGGAAGAAAAAGAGGCGAAACAAAACGGGTCAGTCATAAAGACTGAGTAAGTCCTAGTGACTTTCAGCATAAAAATAGGTAAAGATAACATGTCATGAATAAACTGAAAATAAACATAAGCATGATGACAAGATAAGCTACAGGCACGATAACTAAGAATAACATCATATGACTTTTGTCATGTATAACATTGTGAGGTTCCCATTCAAGATGAACTAAGTATAATTTCACAAGATCGCAAGATTTCTCTGCTTCACCGTTAAAATATTTCTATGATATCTATTTGCTCTGCACCACCCGTACTAGTATCCCAACTCGTGTCATGTGTTGACTATAAAATGATCCCTTGCCCGATGTCATGAATTGGTCCCATGAAACGATCTATTAATCGATCGGCTCCTTACAAGTCCTACCTCGTTCATGTGTCTGTGTCATACGGCCCAATCACGAAATGTAGTCACCTGTGCTAGGTCCACCATAGGGTGTATCAAGCCCTAGAGTGCCAACCATCGACACGAATCAAGCACGCACAGTGTAAACCTACTGGTGCCCAATGCCTTCTTTTTCAACTCCGGACTACGTTTACACCAATTTACTCATAACAAGTTCTAGCCAAATTACATATATCAAGATCCATATCAAATTATATATATCAAGATCCATGTCAAATTATATATTCCAATCCCCATTCTTGCAATTACCATTATAATGACAATACCCAAATATCAAGTTTCATGTTAATGGTAAATTATCCCTAAACATCCAATTTTCACATTATGCCTTCGATTCCACCAAACCCATATATTCCACTAGGCAATATTTCAATATTTCCGCCGTATACCATCGCACGTATATCGTAGTTTAGGCCTAGGTCCGAAATTGACCTAGGTTCATCAAAAGAAAATAAATAGGGGGAGGTAGAAGTTGCAATAAAAACAAGATTAGAGAGAAAACGACATAAAAGCATCATCTCAGTCATAAAGAATAGATCTTGATAATAATATCAACATGAACCATGAAAAATTGATTTACAACAGGCTGAATAGACCATAAACTTGTCATGCGAATAAAGATAGAAAAGTTCTCAAGATCGAGATCCAAGAAGAAACAAGAATAGACTTGAATCAAAAGTCCAATTTCACTTCATCACATGTCCATATTAAATTTAATTATTTTAATCTGAAAATAACTAGAACTTACAGAGCATGGATAATGAATTAAGAACTAAAATTGTCGTAGAACGTTGCAGAGACATTGATTTATCTTCTTGAATTGTTGTAGAAGCTTTAATCTCTAGTTTCAATCTAGTTTGGAGGCTAATAGAAAAGTTTAGAGAGCGACGACCATGATCAAGAGGAAGTCCAGCAGTATTTTGGTGTCATATGAATTATTGTATGAATTAGGTTAGGCCTTAAGATGTTTATATAGGTGTAGAAACTAGTTTAGTCCCTTAGATTAACCCTAGAATCAATCCGGACCATCAAAACATGTCTCAGGCTTCAAAAATGAGTTCTGGGTCAAAACAGGCCAACCAGGTCGACCTGTAAGGCAGGAGGTCGACACTATGGTCGATGTGGGGGGGTAGGTCGACCCTATGGTCGACCTGGGGGGTTAGATCGACCCTATGGTCGACCCCGTGGTCCAGTGCTGCTTGAAAACTGCTGAAACTTGTACAAGCCATAACTTCTTCATCCGGACTCCGATTTTCGAAAACTCGGACTCTATTTCATGTAAAATTTCGAGACGAACGCAATGACGTAACCCGTTTCCCCTGATTTCAACTTTAAAAAATTAATTCTGCTTTGATTTCTTGTTTTAACATGTTATAAAAATACGGGTTGTTACAATTTGAGTCATCTGACACACAATACCGTAAAATAGATGAACATTAGTCTAGAGTGATATTTCAAATACCGTGAAGCATGCTAAAAGCAGATATATTTATCAAAAAATTCACATGTACTCTAGAAATTCGACACTTATGAAAACTTTATTCTATTCAAAATTATTATGTTTGATAACTACACGCAAAAGCTAGGCATGATCCATACGTAGTAGAAATAATGCATAAGACTAAATCCATTCAAAACACCATTCTGGTTAGGAAGGTTTATGGATTTGTATATGATTCAGTTATTATAAAACCTGTATGTACGTATCAGTCAAAAATCTAAATACAGCATTCTGAGATGAAACTTCGTGATTTGGAGAAAAAAATTATCATTGTTAAATTTCTTTCTGCAAATTCTGATAATGTAATATTTGACATAAGACCTATAGGTATGAAGTTACGTTTATCGGAAAAGGTCATATGAAAGGCCAAACATATTTAAGGCTGTGACTTTCCAAGTTTTCTTATTTGAAATCCAAGCAGGCTTAAAGCTTTATATGTACCATATGTCTGCCTTTGGTTTGATTAAAATGTACATAATATAACTGAAAACTTTTAATGAAATTTAAGGTAGGTGCATTGAAACAAATAAGTACATGTATGCTAGACATCGTCTTGATTGGCAACTTACATTTAATCTCCGTTACATCTCTAACCGAGACAATAGTCTATTTACTGAAGTTATGTCCTATTTTTAAATTAAATGTCTATATTATTTTTGTGCCAGCGATCCATAATCAATGCATAATTAATTTGTGTATTAATCAGTTAACTTAACTTCATTCCCTATATTTCATTCTCTATATTTCATTCTCTATATTTCATTTCTTTCTTACATATTCCCCAAAATTTTTGATTTCCTCTCTATATTTCATTCCATTTTCTATGATTGCATAACCTTCATTCCATAACTAAAAAGCATATCATATTAAAATTCAAGCCAGTGCTATATATAGGTTTATATGTTCATGCACACGAGCATGCAACTTAGTGTCCAAGATGAACAAAATTGATGCTGATCAGAGCAAGAGAGCTACATATAGAGTTGCCTCTTGATAATATGACATTATATTACCCCCTTTAAGGTAAGTATATAATTTTTAAGTTCATACTATCAGTCTTAATTGATTGCTAATGAGCTAACTCCTGATTACTATAAAGTGTACAAAATATAGGAAAAAGTAAAAATTCAACTCAACCTACTATGTCCGATACAGTTTAAAGTTTTCCAAACTAGTATATTTTAATTATTTAGCTTGGTTTCATAGTGTGATGCTGTAAGATGATAATCATTATTTAATATCTTATTATTATAACAAATTATTATTCTCGTTGAAATATTATTTCACAAATTAACCGAACTGGAAAATGAAATCAATATGTTATAATGTTGCAATCATGTAGATTAGATGATGGAAGAAAGAGTACAGGCTCCACACTTTGGTGTTTCCAAAATAAAAAAGACATATAGTACTTATTTTCTTCCTTTAACATTTGAAAGAACTCAATGATTTAACGTTCTGTCATTATAGGTTCTCTCAATTCCTATTATGTGCACGCACAGTTATAAAAATAATAATGTTAACGTTAGTCTGATTTCTCCTTGGTATTTCAGATTTACATATCCATCTTCAGTTTCAACATTGGTAAAGGAAGTGAGATATAATTAATTTTCAAAGACTATAAGTGTTTTCTAAATTTAATTACAGCAATAAGTCAACTATACCTATAAAAGCAACAAAGTACTCTTATATACAGCAGCATGTAAGCAACCAAGTTTCTATTACAAAAATTTAGATTGACAATAGAAAAAGTATGCAAACTCAAAGGGCTAGGATTTACCCGAACTGGCCAGACAAATAACATTAGTTTCCTAACAATATTGATTAGCAGACCATATGAAAAGCACTCAGGCAAACTTGATTTGGACTTGCGATTACCATGGATAAAGCAAACCTCCATTCAGACTTGCGATATAGGTCATCTCAGATGCAGGTGGAGAATAAAGACTAAATCTGTCAGTTATCTCTGTAAACGGAATCAGAGATTAAATCAAAATCAAAATCCAAACAATAAATTCGTAAGTGTTGGATAAATATTTAGGGAATTAAAGAATATGGATTATTGGAAATTCGAATTTACCTGAACTTCAGCAAAAGCTTGATTACAACCCACTTTAGGAAACAGAAATCGGATTGTAATTAGGGCTTAATTTTTTCCCTAATAATTTTAGCAAAGTGCGAAAGTGTTTTTGTTTTCCCTCCAGTACGTGCGGTCTTTTTCTATTTTTCCCTCCAGATTTTTTGTTTTGGTGCATCTATTTTTAATAGATCAGTCGCAAATTACTTTATTCTACCTCCTATTTACGTCTGACTATTCAACCACAGACGCAAATACCAATAATAAATTTTCATTCTCACCCTGCCGCGTCTATTCATTGACCACAACGAATGCAAAAGGCTGGGCAATATTTGCTTTCCCTTATTTTTGTCTATTTTCAGTTAGAAATAGATGCAAACTGTACTATTTACATCTGTTGTTTATACACCAAATGCAAATGAGGAGACACAAAAGACAAGTTCTGTACTAGTGCAAGTTAGCAAATGGTTGTTGCACTTCATTAGGCAAATGAGGTGAAATAACAGAAGACTCAATCTGCCATGACTAAAAGAATGATAGTGTTCCTGATACAAAATTAGAACTACATAAGAATTAATCATCAAGTGAAGTTGCAACATTTCGGTTACAATATTTCTTATACCGTGACATGATGTTGACCGTATATGGAATGCAAGTGTTGGTCGTATCCCCATGTTGAATTCATGTTTGCCTATGTACACAAAAAATTTAGCTTAACAATCGAAGTAAATGAATAAAGATATCAAATAAGAAAGCATAGGCAGAAGAATGTACCATTTGATATATAGGTGGAAGACATTATTAGGGATTGAGATAATGGTTTTTATGACAACAACCTTTTTAATTGATATAATTATAAAATATATGTTAAGTTTCGGCATTCCATGCGTATCGTATGCACTTCACCATGTCTAACTGGGGTCAACGGTCGAAGTCTCCTATGTCGGCTTCCCGATTGAATATCCCCATCGCCACACATCGAGTATACAATCTAGTATTGGCAAGCACTTGTTGTAACAAAAGGGATCCCCAATGTTACGTGCCACCAATATCATATATACACCACGATCTTTTTCTGATATCCTGCGATGTGGGACTACTCCACCATTCAATCCACCCACCCACTCCATTCCGATGCGAGCATTACTCAAGTCACCTTGGAGTTACACCTTGAGTCCTCTTCGCAGTTGGTCAGACTGCTATCCCAAGTTCTCATAAGCAGTGGTGTCGGGTTGCTTTACTATTATATCTCCACCTTGACGAGCATCCCATGCCCCCTTTTGGAGTCATGCTGCACATACCGATCCTCTCGAACCATGGAGCTCTGATACCATGTTATGTTTTGGCATTCCCTGTGCACCGTACGCACTTCACCGTGTCCAGCAGGGGTCAGTGGTCGAAGTCTCCTATGTCGGCGTCCCAATTGAACATCCCCCATCGCCACCTATCGAGCATACAATCTGGTATTGACAAGCACTTGTTGTAACAAAAGGAATTCTCAATGTTACGTGCCACCAATACCATATATATGCCACAATCTTTTTTAATTTCTTACAATGTGGGACTATTCATTCGTTCAATCCAAGCACCCACTCCATTCTAATGCGAGCCACACCTAACAATCTCCATCTTGGCGAGCACTGCTCAAGCCCCATTGGAGCCATGTTTTCATAAGCTGTGGTGTCAGACTGCTTTACCATTGTATCTCCACCTTGATGAGCATCCCATGCTCAAGCCCCATTGGAGCCATGCTTCGATCATGCTGCACATACCGGTCCCCTTGAACCATAGAGCTCTGATACCATGTTAAGATTCGGCATTCCATGCATGTCGTACACACTTCACCGTGTCAAGTTAGGGTCAACGGTCGAAGTCCCCTATGTCGGCGTTCCGATAGAACATCCCCCGTTGCCACCATCAAGCATACAGTCTGGTATTAGCAAGCACTTGTTGTAACAAAAAGAATTCCCAATGTTATGTGCCACTAATAATACCATATATATGCCACGATCTTTTTCTAATATCCTGCAATGTGAGACTATTCCTCCATTCAATCCACGCCCCCACTACATTCCAATGCGAGTCACACCTAACAATATATACTAACACTTATATATATATGTGTGCGTGTGTGCGTGCGTGCATGTATGTATATGCAGATATCCCATGCAAGCCCTGCCCTGAGCCTGGGCCTACTTAACGGTGGCCTAGGGCCTCTAAGTTTTGGAGGACTCATATATATATATATATATATATATATATATATATATAATTCTGCAATAGGCAATCATTTGAAGTCTTTGTTGGTTCAGTGATTTGGTTTCAATGTTCTTCATGCAACACCAAATTTGAAGTCCAGCATGGCCTGCTAATAATGAAAACTTTTTTATTGAGGCTTCTAAATACTAACATTCAACGCACTAACACTTTTTTTAGCCTTGGGCCTCCAACCATTTAGGGTCGGACTTGAATTATTTTGCAGATATTGATTTTAAAGACAATAACGTTTAAAGATTCAAGAAGAGTCGGACTTGAATTATTTTGCAGATATTGATTTTGAAGACAATAATGTTTAAAGATTCAAGAATATAGCTTACAAAGAAGAAGAGTTCAAGATTAAGAACTCATGAGTAACAATAATTCAAAAGTTCAAAAAATCTAGATAAGTAATAGAGTCTAGAATTTTTGTTAAAACTCTGTAATAACACTAAAATCTTTATTCCAATTCTCTCACCATTTTTTCGTACTTATCTTTTATTTTCAAATTGATTTCAAAATTAATTCCTAATTTTAGAAAATATATATCTCTCCTAATTTTTAGAATATTCAAAACATTTCTTAAATTTTATCTAACTCCGAATTTAAATATTTTAGATTTTTACACATCTATCTATTATATAATGCAAATACTAGAGTGGGTGAAGCCTTTTTAGCATTCTCCTGTGTACCCTCACCTTATTCAATGCGTTTCTTTGTCCTAAGATGGTAAATTTGTCCTTCTGATCATCCAGCACGTTCCTAACCCATTATGAACGTGTTTTCAGATGGTAACTCTTCACTAATCCATTTCTTCATCTTTTTGCCTAATCATTTTATTGTTTGAGTGCTTCTAAAAGCCCCTAGATTTTTTTCTTCTTAATACCGTGAGTGGTATTAGAAAGTGTAAAATTGGGTACTTTTAGTTTCACATGGTAGTGCAATGCTAAAAGCACCCATTTTTATAGTTCTTAATACCACTCATGGTATTAAAAAGAAAAAATTTGGCTGCTTTTAGCAATACACTACTGTTTACAATAGTTTTACTCTATCAGTTCAAACGAGACTCGGATCTACCTCGGCCTCAGTTCAGATCTAAGCCCATTCACCTGCTCATGAGGTATTCTTCTCTTCTTCATGGATCTATATGAATCCTCATTTACTCTTCTTCAGTCAATCTTGATGGCGCAAATAGTAGTTCCTTTGTTTTAATCATAGATCTCGACCTCAGGTTTTTATAAATTTCAAGCTATTTTCTCAATTGTTGTTGTATTCAGTTGATTGGATTAGTTTATTTGCTTTTCTTGATGAGTTTTTATTATGTTAATTGCGGGTTAGTTTTCTTATCTACGGCTGTATTCTGTTAATTTTGATTATGTTATGATTATTTGATTCGCCCTTGAAAGGGGAATTGACTTAGTAGCTGCTAGATTTCATAACTTGAATTATTATAAATACAAAAGTTACTTTTAAATATATACTATAAAAGGAAGGCTTATAGAATGTTGGTTATGCTGTTACTAAGCTATTAGGAGACTAGGTTTGATAATTTCAAATCTTAATGTAGTTTGGATTATAGATTATGTTGCTCATGTAAGCAGTAACATTTAAGGGAACAATTGGCTCTTTGTAATGCATTAGGTTTTTTGTTAGTCCAAACATTATAAAATGGCCACTGCCACAATTTCTTACACACGTTGTCTAAGGTTACAAGTGGCTTTTAGATGGTTTCTTCATCACATAACCAGACAAACTATATATATGATTCACTTTCAACAAATTCTAAACACACATAAAATAATTTTAAAATTTCTCCAATCACCCCTAATACCATTACTTCATTGGCATGTTGTCCAAAATCCTTATGTATATGTACTTGGGTGACGCATTTTTGATGATTAAGGGTGCGTTTGATTTTGAACGGGAAGAGGTATTTGGAAGGGGTATTTGAAGGGGAATTATTGCGAATGTGGAATGTGTGTTTTTAAAAAAGGGGCAAATTGAAAAGGGTTTGAGTTATCATTTTATTCTTTTTATATTTCTTATTTTTAATGTTTGTGTGTGTTTATTGTCAAACAAAATAGTAGAATGCAGAATAAAATTGCAGAATTTAAATTACATATAATTGCAGAATTGAAATTGCATGATTGAGGAATACAAATTGCATAATTTAAAATGCTAAAATAATATACATAATACAGTGAACCTTTTTAATGCTTTCCCGCAACAACTAGTTCATTTCGTATGTTGTTTCAAACAACTGCCATAATGGATGTTGTTCTAGTTCTTCGAATGGGTTCTCATTCTTTGTTTCCATGATTTGGTATACTGTAAATAGTAATACTCATCGAGATATTCCTCTAGCACTAAATTAGGGTTGTCATCATATGGCATAAAATCTGGATCACTAGTGTTGTATTTTCTGATGTAATTATGAATAGTCATTGTAGCAGTAACAATTTGTACTTGAACAATATATGGATACATTGACGTGTTATGTAAGATGGCAAATTTTTTCTTTCAAATACCAAAAGTTCTTTCAATTGTTACACACAAACTCGAATGATAGTAGTTGAAAGTTTCATTGTCTGACTTTGGTTCATTCTGTGTGTCATTAAAGTCTGGTATATGGTATCTCACGAATCGGTAAGGAGTTATAAGTCCTTCCAATAGTGGCTACCCCGAATCCACTAAATAATACTGTCCGGACGGAGGATTAGGAAAATTAAGACCCAAATTATTTATAACTTCCTAAAATACTTTAGCATCGTGGGAAGTTCCTTCTTATCCCACTCTTACAAATGTAAAAGTTAAATCAAACGCACAAACAACCATTATATTTTGTGTAGGAAATCATTTCCGCCCTACAAAATGTTGCATGTCTGCTTGAGACACATAAGCCATTACATGTGGCCCATCAGTAGCTCCAGTACAGTTTTTAAAGAAAGGAAAATATTATAGTGAAGAATGAATTTGTTCTGTAATTCGATTAAATTGGGTATCTATGAGCCTCATAATATTCGCTGTCAGTAAGAGAACTGAATCCAAAACTTTATGAAAGATATGACAAATCATACCATTTGATAGTTGAAACAGTTCAGCAACCTACCGTGTAGGAAGAGCTAAGGCGATAGTATATAGGGATACAATCACCATTTCTCTGACCGTTATGTGCACCGAAGCCTCTAATCCATAATTTCCTAACCGCTCACACAAGGATGTGAAACACAATCGCTTCATTCGAAAATTTCGTTGGTAGCGGTATGCATGTCTTGATAGTATTTCATCGACCCAAGCAAGACCGAAAGTTATGGAATCATGTATTCTGCTCCTTTCCCGTGTTTGATATGCCATAATTTCCTAAATATCGATAATATCATGTAAATCTTCCAAATCAGAATCATTACTATTTGCCATTATATTTTGGCTTGAAAATTGCAGAAGTGAAGAATGGAGAATGAAGATGGTGAAGAAGTGGAATGGAATGGAGATGCAGAGGTGGAATGTACTTAGAAGGTGAAAAAATGGCAGTTGGAAAAGTTCACTTTGACCCGGCAAATGAGTGGGGTCCACGTTTGACGCGTCGGACGCGGACACGAACTTTAACCGCCCATTCACGAAATCAAACGCTACCTAAATAGCCAAGAAGAAAAGGTCATTAATTAGTAGTCAATT
The DNA here is from genome assembly GCA_030737875.1 of Allium sativum. NCBI lineage: Eukaryota > Viridiplantae > Streptophyta > Magnoliopsida > Asparagales > Amaryllidaceae > Allium > Allium sativum. The sequence continues at coordinate 36,901,974 of CM060922.1, forward strand.
AGAAATCTATTCTCTATGACATGTAAAGGAAATTTATAACTTTTGATCCTAACTTTTAAGATTAATAAGGTGACAACAGATTTAATTCATTTACAGATCTACAAAATTATGCAAAACATAAGCCATGCACGACTGGTTGGACAAAAAAATTCTAGAACTAATGCTCTGTTGTTATCAAAATGAAGCCAACCATCATTAATCAAACATTTCTCCGCAAAATATTAGTAGAAGCTTGACCAGACTTTCAAGCAGTGCACCCATGATTCATTTGCCTGCATAATCATTTGAATTAACAGAAACTCAAAGATGAGGTGGATAATTAATACAGATGTACTACAAAGCATGATGTTGATAGAAACTTACTGAGTAAACTTGGATAATGTTTTAACACGAGTAAAGGAAACTTTTTCCTATAAAAAGTGTAACGGCTGGAAATTTCCGACTCCTCGAGAGTCGGAAATTCCGAGACGTTAGTGAAAGAATTTAGAAGGTGAGAAAGAAAAGATAGAACTAATAGAATAGAAGAAGAAGAACATCAGAATCATCAGAGTAACACGAATCTCACAGCGGAACGAATAACATATAATATATAACATAACTTTGAAGTAACCAGTTATATATATACAATAGCACTTATCAGAGTACAACACTTACAACACAGCGGAAATAACTATAGCTATAAAATCTTGCAGCCTCCTGCTCCAAGCTCTCCAAGTATATCTGTAAATCCCGACTACTTGACTGCCCGTACAAATTTAGGCACCCAAGAGTTTAGGGAAAACAACAAAGTAAACTCCAGGTCAGTCATGGGACTGGTATGAGTAAAACAGTTTAAAACAATCGAACAGGTATATGATATCTCACAAGACCACGCCGTAAATACGGAACGGGTTTTTCCCTTATGAGTATCTGAACAACTTTGACAAGCAATATCATTGTGATATTATAATAATGTCTAAGTACAAATAGGTATCAATCTAGCAGAAACGCTTGCATCTCACGTTCTACATACATAGTATAAAATCATAAACCGCAGGGCGCTTATCGGAGAATGGATTCCAACAGACAAGGTATGGGAGCACCTTCTGAATAGTGTACTCTAGAGGTGATACACTCAGGGTTCAACAAGAACGTCTTGCAACCCGGCCACACATGACCGCTCACTCATTTAGCTTGAGTGTCGCGAATATATTGCCACCACGGTTATAGGCCATCAAACCGTCATCCGAAGATACAGAATCAAAAAGAAGTATAAATATGAATATTCTCTAGATCGGTGACAATACACCCTGCTTGGGTATGACCCAACTAGCCATGCTGCCTAGCCCAACTTTTGTTACTTCCCGGTGTGAGGCTAGAAGCTACGTCTATCTTCAGAACATCTGATCACCATTCACTTTGAATGCCACATCGTCATACCCGCCAAATCACAAATTGACTTATCCAAAAATAACACGGGTATACAGCTAAGAGAAACGAATTCCTCCGCCACCAAACGTGAATACGTTTGAACAGATCAACTTACGCGATCCATTGGATATACTCTGTCAGACCTTCTTCCATATACGTTGTCCTGGGACTGGACAAACCGAAGGCACTATTCAGTATATCCATCTTAGTCACTGTTATCTAAGACTTATACAACAGCCCTTGCACTTTACTCCGTCTTCAATTTATCTTTGGCAGATATTGCTCGCAACGCTTATGCCAATACAGAGTGGTTCTTTGGATAATAATCCAACCGGTCTCTCCATATTAACAACGTTAAAATGGTAAAAACTTTGATAGTCTGTGATTCAACTATCAAATGAAAACATGTCGGTGTACAAACAACGATCTTATTTCCAAATGGAAATTCGATCGATCAATCATCATATGTTCATATTTCCTTATTTCATATATTTAGAAAATATATGTTATTAATCATTGGAAAACATTTCCATAGCTTATTTTCACATCACTATTATTTCGCAACTATCAGTCCCTAACTGTAACTAGTATGAGAACAATTCTCTAAGTATCAATCCGGAAGGTCGAAACCAACATCATATCGTCACTTAGAAAACCGTTCAACTTACCCTCTCCAGTCAGTTTCTGAATTTGCTTAACTCTATTTCTTAAATTCTTATCATGAAAACATTTCATTTTCTATGTTTAGAAAACATATCTGACTATATTTGGAAAATGTTTCCAAAACTCATTTACGGATTTCCAATGAACGTTGTATAAAACATCGTTTCGCTTAATCCATTTATCGCTTATTCCTTAACTTTATTCCTAATGAACCTTTTAGATCGAACCACAACTATTCCTTTGTCAATTCTGAAGTCAATCAAGTTGGGGTATAATTACCTCGCAGACCTTAATTGAACAACGTCCTTTACTGTGAAATAGATGAAGCTCATCGCTCACTTTTTACAATCATCTGTTTACGCAAATTCTCGGATTCAGGTTACGAATCCACTTCTTATATGACAGTGTTTGATTATAACTATAACGTTATAATTCCTACCCCTATATATTTTATTGCCTAACTCGAATAATTTAACAGACACCTAATTTCTAAATCAATAACTTAATCTTGATTTAAACCCTGGAAAGTAAATAGTACTTCCTTGAATTTGCTATAATCGAATTCGACGTGTAACTCTCTTTCGAGTAATCTCTATTTGGTTAACTCTTCTTCGAATAACCTATATTCGATTATCTCTCTTCGAATAACTTATATTCGAAATCTCTCTCTTTCGAATAAACAATATTCGATCTCTTTCTTTCGAATATGCTATATTCGAAAATCTCCTTTCGATTTACTAATCAATAACTCCTTTCGATCAAACTAAAATCGATAACTCCTTTAACTCTATTCGAATAACTAATATTCGACTAACTCCTTTGGATCGACTCATTTGATTAACTCCTTCGAATAACTAATTCGAATAACTTACCTTCGAATAACCAATATTCGATTTACTCTAACTCGATTAACTTAATTCTAATCGATTTACTCCATTTCGATTCAACTTAATTCAAATCGATTAACTTAACTCAAATTGATTAACTCCTTTCGAATAACTAAATTCGATTTAACTTTAATTGAATAACTAATATTCAATTAACTCTTACGTGTTTAACTCTATTTGCATAAGTAATTCGAATCACTCTAATGTGTTTAACTCTATTCAAATATCTAATTCGAATAACTCATTTCGAATAACTAAATTCGATTAACTCTTTTAACTTTACTCGAATAACTATATTCGATTAACACCTTCTTTCGAATAACTATATTCGATTAACTCTTCGACTAACTCCTTTGGATTAACTAACTTCGAATAACTCCTTTGGATTACTAACTTCGAATAACTCCTTTGGATCAACTAACTTCGAGTAACTCCTTTGGATTAACCAACTTCGAATAACTCCTTTGGATTAACTAACTCCGAATAACTCCTTTGGATTAACTAACTTCGAATAACTCCTTTGGATTAACTAACTCCGAATAACTCCTTTGGATTAACTAACTTCGAATAGCTCCTTTGGATTAACTAACTCCAAATAACCAATATTCGATAACTCTTCTTCGTATAAATAATATTCGATAACTCTTCTCAAATGAATAACATTTGATTTCTCCACTCGAATAAACTATATTCGATTACTCTTCTCTCGAATACACTATATTCGATACTCTACTTTGAACAAGTGATATTCGACAACTCTACTCGATTAACTCCACTTGGATAACTCAAACTGGTCAACTTTAACTGGTCAACTTTAACTGGTCAACTCTAACTGTTTATCTTTAACTGGTAAACTTTAACCGGTTAACTCTAACTGGTCAACTCTAACTGTTTATCTTTAACTGATAAACTTTAACTGGTTAACTCAAATGGTTTAACCTAACTTGATTTACTTGTCTCGATTAACTGAACTAATCCACTTAGTTTAACTTAGTTAACTCACTTTGATTAACTCTAACCGATTTACTTAGTTTAACTCCGCTAATTCACTTTGATTAACCCAACTAATTTACTTCGATTAACCAATTAGTTTATCTTGACTAATTTACTTAGTTTGACGCAACTTCTTCACTTTGATTTACAAATTAGTTTAACTTAACTAAGTCACTTAGTTTGACGCAACTAATTTACTTTGATTTACCAATTAGTTTAACTTAACTAATTTACTTTGATTAACCGCTTAGTTTATCTTAACAAATTTACTTTGGTTAACTTAACCAATTTCTTGGATTAATCCTTTTATCACACTCTGGTTATAATTCCTACTTCTACGATATCTCCTTAAAATCCATATCGTGTTATACTTGTGTGCGAAGCACGTGTTTAAATCTATCCTTGTATAATTCTATTTATTTTCCCAACAAGTGTTCCTTTATTTATTCCCTAAATAAATATTCCTTTATTCCATTTATTTATAATCTAAATAAATGTTGCTTTATTTATTTCCTAAAATAAATATTCCTTTATATTCTAATTCATTTATTTTCTAAATAAATGTTTCTATTTTATTTCATTTATTTTCTAAATAAATGTTTCCTTTTTCATTTATTTATTTTCTAATTAAATAAATGTTTTCCTTTTATAAAATCCTATCGATTTTATAAATAAGATTCATTTTCAATATAAACATTGAAAATTCCCTTTTTCCATTCTAGTATCACCTACTGTGTTTAACGTGTCGTATAACAATGATCGGTATCATTCAAACATATGAAATCAATAACAGATTTCATAACACATCATATATCACAATATATGAAAAACAATAAAATAACTGTTGAGGAATCCAGTCGGATTCCTCCAACCTGTTTCCCTGCATCACAGATGTTAGACAATATAGATAACATTACTTTCAGTTCCATATGATATATTCTGTTAAACAAAATCAATATAGAAATTTAACTAACTGACTAGCAGTTTAATCAACCAATCAACACACAGTCAAACAGACAATTTTAACAGTTCTAACAATACAACATGAAATTATAAACTGTTCAGAGTTAGTGAGTTTTACTCACATTTGCAGTTCATCGTTAAAGAACGATAAACCGTTATTTGATTTGGATCAAACAAATTAATTAAGCCATAAATTCAAACGAGCTCGAATCTACTTCCAGTCAGCTTCATTGTGAAGCTCTCATCCGCACGGTCCCAACGCAACTTACGGTTCGCGAATCCGACCTCGTATGTGCAAGTTACGAATTTATAAAGTTTATATACTAAATTGAATTTAAAAGAAACTTAAACATTTATAAATAACGGGCCTCACCCCTTGAATTAACCGGCCCACTCCCCATTAAAGCCCAAACTCGCAACAATCTCCTTCCCAACGCTGAACATAGTGAACTCCTCCACAAATTCATGTCCATTACTGCACCTTTACACGCTCGGTTCTCCTCCATTTCTCACCCGAACTTCGCAAGCTCTTCACCGTTGACCATCTCTTCCACTCCTCTACATCGCCATCACCATATGACGCAACTCGCCTTCCCCAATAGGAAACCGACTCCTAGACCCTCGCACGCACCAGGAAAGAATCACCGAACCTTAATAGCTCGAAAATCCTCAAAACTTTGCAACTCAGTGCTAATCGACATCCTGAATCATAATACGAGCTCCATTCGAACGATTAATGCTTCAAACAACTAATTTTCCTGGCCCTAGAATTCGCTGTGAACAACCCAGCGACCTGTAATAGCGTCGAACTCAGCAAAACTCACACCTAGATGAAGGTCGTGGATCCATGAATGCAAATATATGGGTTACAAGATTTACAGGATTTTCTTTCTATTTCTGTTTGATTTTAGAAGGTTTGAAATGTTTACACTCCCTGTACAACCGCATCCGACCCCCTCTTCGTTTGTTTCCCTTCTGGTCCGACGATGCCTCCTCAACGGCAGATCTCCCAAACCCACCAGAACCTCCGTGCTACACTCCACCATCCCTGGTTACAAGTTCGACGATACTTATGCCACTTCCGATGGCATGGGACTGACGAAGATGGACGTTTTACTGAGAAATGATAAACGAGAGCGGCGGATTTCTGTGACCTAAGGAGAGTGAAATTTGGGTTAAACGAAATGTTAGGGTCTATTTATACCATGTTATTTTAGTTTATATCGATTATCTTCTTCCACGTTGGCTGTTTTCCTATGGACGAAAGCAAACGGTGTGGCCCTTTATTTGATCATAGAAATGTAGATATTTGTTTTACAATTTGGTGACCCTTCTACATGAAGTTCTGTCCTCATCCGGACGGCCAATGACAGAAATAAAAATACCAGTGAGACGAGCAATGTCCCACGATCCCAAAAATATAATAATACCGGTAGATGGACTCATATTTTGAAACTTCAAAATGTTGATTTCAGGGTGCGAAATACTTCAAATAAAAAGTCGCTTATTAAATTAATTAAAAATTACCATAAAATTCTAAAAATTAAATTATCACTACTTCCCAAAAGAACCTTGTTCAAATTCGAATCTGATAACTAGTTATATCGAATAAACCGTTATGGTCGATAAACGATTCTATAGCGACTATTTTAAAATTTGATTTGGACATACATCAAAATCTACCCGACGAAATCCCGATTTTTCTCTTCCACTAGAAAGATATACTCCACCTGCTCCGTACGTTTCTTGTTTCACAGAAATCCGGCTTAAAATGAATCCTGTACATTCAGTTGAAGTTCAAATCGCCAATTTACGAACTGCAGCGCCATTTCGAGCTCGATTATAATTATATTATAAACTATACGTTCAACTGTCGACGATTGAATATATTCGTTGTTCAAACTCAATTCCAAGCTGAATTAAATATCACAGATGATCCGGTTCATACCATATCGCCATTTCAGCCAATTCTGATTATTTCAGAATTAAATAAAATCTTAAATTTATTATTTTAAATTAAATATTCACCATTTAAAAGTTCGAACGTTGTGTTTTACGTTATCGATATCGCCAAATCGATATATAAATAATTAAATAAATTAATTATTTGACAGCTAACAAAACGCGCCATTACAGACTTCCCCCCTTAAAATAATTTCGTCCTCGAAATTGCTAAGCTAGGAAAATGCTACCAACTTTACTAACTAGATTCAAATATCTTTTAGTTTACTTCTCAACTCCAGTTTCAACTGAACCATTAAATTTTCAATTAAATTATTAATTCATTCTGGCTAACTGAATTTCCATAAATCATGAGAATTTTCTAACGCCTGGAAATTTCGAAAAATTTCGCCATAACCTCCTTTGTATTGGTCAATATGACTAACCACCCCTCGCCTCTCTAGGCCTTCTCCAACCCAAAATAAAATCAAACAGCCAAGCGGCTTGCCAGTTCGGCTCATAAAATCCAAACTCATATATAATATAAACTTGTACCTTTTTGTCGGTCGTATCATTATATCCTTTTGATCTGTTATCACTTCTGCATATACCATGGTTATTCCACTCAGTTTATATCCTCAAACCAAATCATTCGCTTATACCCAAGCCGAATTCCATTCAAACTCCAATATCAAATTTCAAACTCGAGTTTCAAATTCCAAACTCTCAACTAGTCGTTTCAAATCCAAAACCATATTATTCTCTAATCACTTCCAGTCTTTCTTAACCTATCATCTCAAGTTAAATTCTGGTTTATTATTCACTTTTACCATCCCATTCGAATTAACTTCACAAGTTAAATTTTAATTTCTAGAACTTAAATTCCTGGGTAAATTTCAAATAAATTCGAAATCATACTGCCAATTTAAAGCCTTTGAATTTTCAAAACAACTTGTTTCCTCAAAACAATTCGAAATAAAATCTTTGGTAGTAATCCACCACTTAGAACTCGAAAATCACACCGATGATACTGCGCAGTCATCATCGGAATTATTTTCCAGCGACCCAAGTGATTTCAATGCTATATTATTTTCAAAACCATTACTAAATACTTCCATTTTGAAAACATTTCAAAATCTCCCAGGAACTTAAAATTTCCTTATTTTAATTCCAAATCTGATTTAAATTCATATTTAATTCATCTTATTTCATATACTTTACTTATATGAATTCTGATTAGTTATATATAACCATTTCACATGTTATAATCTTACTCGATTATAATAACAACCAACACTACCAATATATTATATCAAAATATATTCAGGTAAATTTTTTTTCTTTTACCCTCCTTTCAAAACATACCGTGTCGGTCCATCGTATTCGAGTGTTTAGTAACCCCTATCGATACAGTGGATCAAACTGATCGACCAGAATTCACAAACTACTCAACCAATGAGTCTCCACAATATAAAATCACTTTATATTAAATAACAAATACGCACTCGTATATATACACTCAAACTCAATCTAGGGTATTACTAACCCTATCTCTACCGAGTCACGCCACAGAGCCAAGTAATTCTAAACTTAAGCTCTGATACCAACTGTAACGGCTGGAAATTTCCGACTCCTCGAGAGTCGGAAATTCCGAGACGTTAGTGAAAGAATTTAGAAGGCGAGAAAGAAAAGATAGAACTAATAGAATAGAAGAAGAATAAGAACATCAGAATCATCAGAGTAACACGAATCTCACAGCGGAACGAATAACATATAATATATAACATAACTTTGAAGTAACCAGTTATATATATACAATAGCACTTATCAGAGTACAACACTTACAACACAGCGGAAATAACTATAGCTATAAAATCTTGCAGCCTCCTGCTCCAAGCTCTCCAAGTATATCTGTAAATCCCGACTACTTGACTGCCCGTACAAATTTAGGCACCCAAGAGTTTAGGGAAAACAACAAAGTAAACTCCAGGTCAGTCATGGGACTGGTATGAGTAAAACAGTTTAAAACAATCGAACAGGTATATGATATCTCACAAGACCACGCCGTAAATACGGAACGGGTTTTTCCCTTATGAGTATCTGAACAACTTTGACAAGCAATATCATTGTGATATTATAATAATGTCTAAGTACAAATAGGTATCAATCTAGCAGAAACGCTTGCATCTCACGTTCTACATACATAGTATAAAATCATAAACCGCAGGGCGCTTATCGGAGAATGGATTCCAACAGACAAGGTATGGGAGCACCTTCTGAATAGTGTACTCTAGAGGTGATACACTCAGGGTTCAACAAGAACGTCTTGCAACCCGGCCACACATGACCGCTCACTCATTTAGCTTGAGTGTCGCGAATATATTGCCACCACGGTTATAGGCCATCAAACCGTCATCCGAAGATACAGAATCAAAAAGAAGTATAAATATGAATATTCTCTAGATCGGTGACAATACACCCTGCTTGGGTATGACCCAACTAGCCATGCTGCCTAGCCCAACTTTTGTTACTTCCCGGTGTGAGGCTAGAAGCTACGTCTATCTTCAGAACATCTGATCACCATTCACTTTGAATGCCACATCGTCATACCCGCCAAATCACAAATTGACTTATCCAAAAATAACACGGGTATACAGCTAAGAGAAACGAATTCCTCCGCCACCAAACGTGAATACGTTTGAACAGATCAACTTACGCGATCCATTGGATATACTCTGTCAGACCTTCTTCCATATACGTTGTCCTGGGACTGGACAAACCGAAGGCACTATTCAGTATATCCATCTTAGTCACTGTTATCTAAGACTTATACAACAGCCCTTGCACTTTACTCCGTCTTCAATTTATCTTTGGCAGATATTGCTCGCAACGCTTATGCCAATACAGAGTGGTTCTTTGGATAATAATCCAACCGGTCTCTCCATATTAACAACGTTAAAATGGTAAAAACTTTGATAGTCTGTGATTCAACTATCAAATGAAAACATGTCGGTGTACAAACAACGATCTTATTTCCAAATGGAAATTCGATCGATCAATCATCATATGTTCATATTTCCTTATTTCATATATTTAGAAAATATATGTTATTAATCATTGGAAAACATTTCCATAGCTTATTTTCACATCACTATTATTTCGCAACTATCAGTCCCTAACTGTAACTAGTATGAGAACAATTCTCTAAGTATCAATCCGGAAGGTCGAAACCAACATCATATCGTCACTTAGAAAACCGTTCAACTTACCCTCTCCAGTCAGTTTCTGAATTTGCTTAACTCTATTTCTTAAATTCTTATCATGAAAACATTTCATTTTCTATGTTTAGAAAACATATCTGACTATATTTGGAAAATGTTTCCAAAACTCATTTACGGATTTCCAATGAACGTTGTATAAAACATCGTTTCGCTTAATCCATTTATCGCTTATTCCTTAACTTTATTCCTAATGAACCTTTTAGATCGAACCACAACTATTCCTTTGTCAATTCTGAAGTCAATCAAGTTGGGGTATAATTACCTCGCAGACCTTAATTGAACAACGTCCTTTACTGTGAAATAGATGAAGCTCATCGCTCACTTTTTACAATCATCTGTTTACGCAAATTCTCGGATTCAGGTTACGAATCCACTTCTTATATGACAGTGTTTGATTATAACTATAACGTTATAATTCCTACCCCTATATATTTTATTGCCTAACTCGAATAATTTAACAGACACCTAATTTCTAAATCAATAACTTAATCTTGATTTAAACCCTGGAAAGTAAATAGTACTTCCTTGAATTTGCTATAATCGAATTCGACGTGTAACTCTCTTTCGAGTAATCTCTATTTGGTTAACTCTTCTTCGAATAACCTATATTCGATTATCTCTCTTCGAATAACTTATATTCGAAATCTCTCTCTTTCGAATAAACAATATTCGATCTCTTTCTTTCGAATATGCTATATTCGAAAATCTCCTTTCGATTTACTAATCAATAACTCCTTTCGATCAAACTAAAATCGATAACTCCTTTAACTCTATTCGAATAACTAATATTCGACTAACTCCTTTGGATCGACTCATTTGATTAACTCCTTCGAATAACTAATTCGAATAACTTACCTTCGAATAACCAATATTCGATTTACTCTAACTCGATTAACTTAATTCTAATCGATTTACTCCATTTCGATTCAACTTAATTCAAATCGATTAACTTAACTCAAATTGATTAACTCCTTTCGAATAACTAAATTCGATTTAACTTTAATTGAATAACTAATATTCAATTAACTCTTACGTGTTTAACTCTATTTGCATAAGTAATTCGAATCACTCTAATGTGTTTAACTCTATTCAAATATCTAATTCGAATAACTCATTTCGAATAACTAAATTCGATTAACTCTTTTAACTTTACTCGAATAACTATATTCGATTAACACCTTCTTTCGAATAACTATATTCGATTAACTCTTCGACTAACTCCTTTGGATTAACTAACTTCGAATAACTCCTTTGGATTACTAACTTCGAATAACTCCTTTGGATCAACTAACTTCGAGTAACTCCTTTGGATTAACCAACTTCGAATAACTCCTTTGGATTAACTAACTCCGAATAACTCCTTTGGATTAACTAACTTCGAATAACTCCTTTGGATTAACTAACTCCGAATAACTCCTTTGGATTAACTAACTTCGAATAGCTCCTTTGGATTAACTAACTCCAAATAACCAATATTCGATAACTCTTCTTCGTATAAATAATATTCGATAACTCTTCTCAAATGAATAACATTTGATTTCTCCACTCGAATAAACTATATTCGATTACTCTTCTCTCGAATACACTATATTCGATACTCTACTTTGAACAAGTGATATTCGACAACTCTACTCGATTAACTCCACTTGGATAACTCAAACTGGTCAACTTTAACCGGTCAACTTTAACTGGTCAACTCTAACTGTTTATCTTTAACTGGTAAACTTTAACCGGTTAACTCTAACTGGTCAACTCTAACTGTTTATCTTTAACTGATAAACTTTAACTGGTTAACTCAAATGGTTTAACCTAACTTGATTTACTTGTCTCGATTAACTGAACTAATCCACTTAGTTTAACTTAATTAACTCACTTTGATTAACTCTAACCGATTTACTTAGTTTAACTCCGCTAATTCACTTTGATTAACCCAACTAATTTACTTCGATTAACCAATTAGTTTATCTTGACTAATTTACTTAGTTTGACGCAACTTCTTCACTTTGATTTACAAATTAGTTTAACTTAACTAAGTCACTTAGTTTGACGCAACTAATTTACTTTGATTTACCAATTAGTTTAACTTAACTAATTTACTTTGATTAACCGCTTAGTTTATCTTAACAAATTTACTTTGGTTAACTTAACCAATTTCTTGGATTAATCCTTTTATCACACTCTGGTTATAATTCCTACTTCTACAATATCTCCTTAAAATCCATATCGTGTTATACTTGTGTGCGAAGCACGTGTTTAAATCTATCCTTGTATAATTCTATTTATTTTCCCAACAAGTGTTCCTTTATTTATTCCCTAAATAAATATTCCTTTATTCCATTTATTTATAATCTAAATAAATGTTGCTTTATTTATTTCCTAAAATAAATATTCCTTTATATTCTAATTCATTTATTTTCTAAATAAATGTTTCTATTTTATTTCATTTATTTTCTAAATAAATGTTTCCTTTTTCATTTATTTATTTTCTAATTAAATAAATGTTTTCCTTTTATAAAATCCTATCGATTTTATAAATAAGATTCATTTTCAATATAAACATTGAAAATTCCCTTTTTCCATTCTAGTATCACCTACTGTGTTTAACGTGTCGTATAACAATGATCGGTATCATTCAAACATATGAAATCAATAACAGATTTCATAACACATCATATATCACAATATATGAAAAACAATAAAATAACTGTTGAGGAATCCAGTCGGATTCCTCTAACCTGTTTCCCTGCATCACAGATGTTAGACAATATAGATAACATTACTTTCAGTTCCATATGATATATTCTGTTAAACAAAATCAATATAGAAATTTAACTAACTGACTAGCAGTTTAATCAACCAATCAACACACAGTCAAACAGACAATTTTAACAGTTCTAACAATACAACATGAAATTATAAACTGTTCAGAGTTAGTGAGTTTTACTCACATTTGCAGTTCATCGTTAAAGAACGATAAACCGTTATTTGATTTGGATCAAACAAATTTATTAAGCCATAAATTCAAACGAGCTCGAATCTACTTCCAGTCAGCTTCATTGTGAAGCTCTCATCCGCACGGTCCCAACGCAACTTACGGTTCGCGAATCCGACCTCGTATGTGCAAGTTACGAATTTATAAAGTTTATATACTAAATTGAATTTAAAAGAAACTTAAACATTTATAAATAACGGGCCTCACCCCTTGAATTAACCGGCCCACTCCCCATTAAAGCCCAAACTCGCAACAATCTCCTTCCCAACGCTGAACATAGCGAACTCCTCCACAAATTCATGTCCATTACTGCACCTTTACACGCTCGGTTCTCCTCCATTTCTCACCCGAACTTCGCAAGCTCTTCACCGTTGACCATCTCTTCCACTCCTCTACACCGCCATCACCATATGACGCAACTCGCCCTCCCCAATAGGAAACCGACTCCTAGACCCTCGCACGCACCAGGAAAGAATCACCGAACCTTAATAGCTCGAAAATCCTCAAAACTTTGCAACTCAGTGCTAATCGACATCCTGAATCATAATACGAGCTCCATTCGAACGATTAATGCTTCAAACAACTAATTTTCCTAGCCCTAGAATTCGCTGTGAACAACCCAGCGACCTGTAAAAGCGTCGAACTCAGCGAAACTCACACCTAGATGAAGGTCGTGGATCCATGAATGCAAATATATGGGTTACAAGATTTACAGGATTTTCTTTCTATTTCTGTTTGATTTTAGAAGGTTTGAAATGTTTACACTCCCTGTACAACCGCATCCGACCCCCTCTTCGTTTGTTTCCCTTCTGGTCCGACGATGCCTCCTCAACGGCAGATCTCCCAAACCCACCAGAACCTCCGTGCTACACTCCACCATCCCTGGTTACAAGTTCGACGATACTTATGCCACTTCCGATGGCATGGGACTGACGAAGATGGACGTTTTACTGAGAAATGATAGACGAGAGCGGCGGATTTCTGTGACCTAAGGAGAGTGAAATTTGGGTTAAACGAAATGTTAGGGTCTATTTATACCATGTTATTTTAGTTTATATCGATTATCTTCTTCCACGTTGGCTGTTTTCCTATGGACGAAAGCAAACGGTGTGGCCCTTTATTTGATCATAGAAATGTAGATATTTGTTTTACAATTTGGTGACCCTTCTACATGAAGTTCTGTCCTCATCCGGACGGCCAATGACAGAAATAAAAATACCAGTGAGACGAGCAATGTCCCACGATCCCAAAAATATAATAATACCGGTAGATGGACTCATATTTTGAAACTTCAAAATGTTGATTTCAGGGTGCGAAATACTTCAAATAAAAAGTCGCTTATTAAATTAATTAAAAATTACCATAAAATTCTAAAAATTAAATTATCACTACTTCCCAAAAGAACCTTGTTCAAATTCGAATCTGATAACTAGTTATATCGAATAAACCGTTATGGTCGATAAACGATTCTATAGCGACTATTTTAAAATTTGATTTGGACATACATCAAAATCTACCCGACGAAATCCCGATTTTTCTCTTCCACTAGAAAGATATACTCCACCTGCTCCGTACGTTTCTTGTTTCACAGAAATCCGGCTTAAAATGAATCCTGTACATTCAGTTGAAGTTCAAATCGCCAATTTACGAACTGCAGCGCCATTTCGAGCTCGATTATAATTATATTATAAACTATACGTTCAACTGTCGACGATTGAATATATTCGTTGTTCAAACTCAATTCCAAGCTGAATTAAATATCACAGATGATCCGGTTCATACCATATCGCCATTTCAGCCAATTCTGATTATTTCAGAATTAAATAAAATCTTAAATTTATTATTTTAAATTAAATATTCACCATTTAAAAGTTCGAACGTTGTGTTTTACGTTATCGATATCGCCAAATCGATATATAAATAATTAAATAAATTAATTATTTGACAGCTAACAAAACGCGCCATTACAAAAAGTTATGTTGAAATTGTGCTCACCGCTTGTTTCAGAAGACAACGTGAAACACTTGCATTTACTACAAAGAGCATATGAACTTGATCTTATTCCTATATATGTATTTCCAAATTATGCAGCTTCAGAGTTTTCTCAACTTAATGTAAATGCTAACAAATTCCACCTTTAGGCTATTTGATGTGAGAGTTTGACATTTCACGTCATGATTTTGAAAGCACTGCCATGGAGGATGGTAGAATGACAACAGCTTTCAATGATTCTTTACTTTAAGAGGTATGCATGGCTTGCTACATTGTTTTTTGAACCGATGCTTTATTGTGTTTTGGAATTTTTTTTGACCTCCATGTTAATCTCCAAGCTTCAGTAATTTAATATGTAAAGTTATGCATATAATATTATATTCTTGAATATTCACATGTATTTTTGTGAATATTAAAATCATAATTAATAAATGTAATATGTATGTTTCTACATTCAAATGCACGGCACATAATGCCTCAAAAAGTAATGGATTAAATAAAACAGACTTATAAAAGTATGACATAAGATTAACTATATTACTACATAAATTGTGTAGTATTAAAGATTATGTGTAATGAAATGAAGTCAAGAAAGACGATTAGTTTACCAACACCACCCCAACATTTCATTATCTTGCTTTCACACTAACACCTTTTCTTCCCTTTTTGGCTCCGCCGAAAATAACTTCCCATCGCACCTATGTTTAAAATTGCTTTATTATTGTAACACAGGCAAATGAGAACCAAATTAAGCATGTTATGTGCTTTCCGTTGTCTGGGCATAGAGAAATCATTATGGAACCCGTGTAGACTTTGAACATGATGATGTATTAGTGACTGATCCAGTAGGGTTTTGACGTCAGTGTCAGATTTTTTTTTGGTTGCCTTTGATGAATAGTCCCTGCTGCTTAGTACTCCAATCTTCGAATGAATAGCTACCTAAATGAAAGGCTCATGTAGCCTTTTAACTTAACTTTATATATTATCTTTTCTAAATATTTCCTAAACCAGTTCAGCCAGGTTTGTCTATGATAGTAGACTGTTTGAGCCTTTGAGGTATCTTCATTTTTCATCCAATTTTTACACTATTTTCCTTTCCTATATTGAAGTTGATAGTCAACCAATGATTGTATCAATATTTTTAGAAGTGCAATTGCTTGAAATGTATTAAAAGGTGATACGACTTAGATTTATCCCTAATTTTGGATTTTTAAGCAGAATTCTGTGACATGATACATCTTCTCATAGAAAATAAGTGATTTGAAGTTTTTTTTGTTTATTTTTTGTTTTTAGGATTTGTTTCTCCCATATCTTCTCTTTTGTTTGTAAGGACCTATGATTGTTTCATGTATTGCATAGCATATGCCTTATTTATTTGTTTTAACTAAACAACCCGAGAACTAAAATGTTGCATAAATATTCCTATGTTTAGAGTATTGTTCCTCATCTAACGAGAATTGGTACTTCAAAGTCTTATTGTCGAATTATATGCATATTTTTGCAGTTAATATGATCTTACCTATTGGAGATTCCTTCTGCTGACATTACATAGTATTGGCATTGCTTCTTTTTCTTAGTTTAGTAATATGCATGTTATAGTTTTTTTTATTACAATGGATAGAAAATGACGAATATTGTTCCACTGATCACATAAGTTTTGACAAATTTGTTAAAGATGGTTTTTTTCATGTACATTCTTAAGAACTAAAAGAAGAAGAAGCTTATGCTATTATGAATAAAACATTCATTCTATGTTTTACAATTTATCAATTTAAAGCTTCTTGGATTAATTTTCATAGGTCAGTTTAAACCAATTTTCGAGGCTGGCTTGATTTATGTTTTAATACATTTTGGTTCAGGTTTTCTTCTTTGTATTTTTAGTTATTGATTTTCATATGAAAAAATATCCTCCATCTATAAGTTCACAAATTTTGCCCTCATAATTTCTTATGTACCTATGCAGTGATGATTGTAAAGGTAACAATTATTTCCGGTTCATCCATTTAATCTCCGATTTATGCACACATAGATTGACCAAGGCCAATGAAGAGGTAAGAAAAAATAATAAGAAAGTGAAATCATAGAAAAAATAATGGAACTCAGCAGATTTAATGATATTTTGAAGTTGGAGTCTTATGAAAGTAGATGACCTTGATATGATGGGTTGGATTTTATTCATTGTAATGAAAATTACTTAAGTGAAGGGAAGTTTTTTTAATAGATATTTATTATAATGACCTGCATTCTACGCATTGAAGGATTGTAGAATATTTATTTCATTCACATATGAAGTCGTATGGTCATGTGACTTTGGGGAACGACTATCGGGGTCATTTACCATGTTTACGATTTTTGCCGAAATTTAAATGACCATTTTGCCCATGGAGAATCTTGTTTCGCCTATAACTTTTGATTGGTAAGGATTTTTGACCTAAAACCACTTTCATTGGACTCAGATGATGGTTTACCTTTCCGTAGAGTGGTCACATTAATCAAACAGACTTACCGTTTGGGAGAAATGGCTGAAACAAGGTTTGAAGATGGAAAAACAGCTTAACCGGGCTTAATTAGGTGATTAGTGGTCAGGCCCATAACCCATTTCGGGATTCGGTTATGAGAGGGCTGAAAGGGTTTGAGAAAACATTTCATTTCAGTTTTCTACCCGCCACAAACATTCCTCTAACCCTAGTAATGGCCTCCACCTTCTAAATTCAATCCTAATCACATATTAAGCAAATCTACATCAAATTAAGGTGGATTACCATCAAAATCGAGACAGAGCTGCTGAAACACATAGGAATTCAACCCAAATCACTATTGTGTTATTTTGCTGCTATCACTCATACCAGACTTTTGTCTGATTCAGCGTTTTATGTCTCTTCTTATTACTCTGGGTGGTCCAAAACGAGGAGACTAGAGACATGTTAGGTGGTTATGCACGAGTAGCTGTCCGAAGACGAGCATGAGGCTTCCACGTACTATTTACATATATTCTCCTATGTAGTTGCTGGTCACTGCTTTGGGCATTAGTAGTGTACCTTTTCTATTTTGCTTTTGAGATAGTATTTTAAAGCTCTAATAATGATGGTTTGGATCATAAGTTGTATTTTGGATTCCGCTGCTATGATGGTTTAGTTTTCAGCTTATGCACTGTCTCGCCTGTTTTATGTAAAGTTATGTTATTATTATGTTTTATTCCATGCGTTGTGAGATATACTACAGGTTCTTTGGTGATTCATAGTTTCAAATCCTTTTCTTTTGACGACCGTCCCGTGCTAGTTGGACGTTGGCACAACGCGTTTCAAGGGAAATGTAGGCTGGTGCGGGGCAGGCCGTCACACTTATTCTTATTTGTAATGAAATGTTTGGTTATGTACCAATCAGAAATATTCGAAAATATTTTGGCATATTTCTAAAATGAACAGAAAGGTGTGGATTTTAGTAGTGTTATTTTTTGGTAGCTTGTCTTACAACATAATGTTTGAATTTTCAAACCCTTTTATTTGAGGAATATAAAAATTATATAAGTCCTATTTTAGCAGGATGGTTTTTTCATTTTTCAACTTGGCCTTCATAATATTACTATAGTTCGATTTGTAGTTTAGTCAATTAAGTTTGCATAGAAATTTCTTTGCACTGAAAAAACATTCAATTCAGTCATTCTATATTCCAGGACATTAGTGTCTTCCATCATTAAAGGGCATATTTGCTCAAGGTTTTCTGTCGCCTGCTTCGAGCTCTGCAACCGACACTGCCATCTCACAAAATGTCAATCATCAATAAGAAAATAGCCATGAACAGTAAAATAATAATTTATCCCACATTGGATTTGTATACATATAGACAACAAAATAAGGTATAACAAAAAGTTTTGACATTGGTGCTCAACTAGCTTGGATTCTAAGGATGCATCAGAATAGGGGTGAGCATTATTCGGTTAAAATAAATAAACCAACCAAACCAATTTATTTTGGTCGGTTTGGTTCGGTTTTGAAATTAAATCGGTTTGTAATTGGCCCGAAAAAATATTAAGTTCGGTTATTGATTTAACCAAATTAACCGGAATTTTACTATATTTTCAAAATTATCGGTATTATAATAAATATTTTAGGTTAGTTTAGTTATTTAAGTATATATTAATCATCCCCTTTGTGTCAAAATTAATATTAAAAAGCAAAAAAATAAAAAACAATAATACTGTAATCATATATTTATAATTTGTTTCAAATTATAGTGAACATTTCAAACACAAAGTGTAAAACATTTTTATTTCGGTTTAATCCGATAACCAACCGAACTTAATTTGGTTGGTTTGGATTGGTTTTCATTTTTTATTAGTTTTAGTTTGGTTTGAAAATTTATCATTGGATAAACAAAACCAACCAAACGCTCACCCCTACATCAGACTTAGTTTGATGTTCTATTTTAAGCATTCTCTTTTGATTATTATTTATGCATGTACTGGAATAATATGAGCTCTATTTAGCTCTACTCCATGGTATTGTTTCATATTTTACGCTCTTAGATATTTTTTTAAGTCTTATTAGGTTGGAAATTATTATTTAATTTTGTGATCGATTACTGAGGAAAGAATGCAGATTTGTCCATCAATGGTTCATCTAATATATATTAAACAATAAGCTAAAATAAATCATGAGGATCCATGCTTAATATATGATAATCAAATTTTCTCAATGTAAGACATTCAGCTCAATAATCTAAGTTAACCTCAACTAGTCGTTATTGCATGACAATTTTTTTCTTTGTTTGTGTCAACAAATTTGCATGTTAAAATGAAGTCCTCCTTATGCTGTCCAAAAAATCCAAATTAGACAGATTTAGTTTCTACAGATTAGATGTCTACCAAAATGTTTTTAACTCCATTATTTATTATTGATGTAGGTCAGCATGAAGTCCGGTGAAAGGAGTGAAAATGATTGGTTATTTAGTTCTTATTTTTTAAGCTCCCACTATTTATATATACATTTGAAAAAAATCAAAAGATCAAAAGCTATCTCAATTTAGGTCTTATCAACTCACAATGATATTAATCTATAGAAAAACTCAACAAACGGTTATTGTTTTATTATTCTCTCAAATAACTTGATCTTATTAGCTTTTCGGTAAATGATTGATTTGTGAATATATATATATATATCCATATAAAAAATATACAGTATTTCCTATACACAAAATTCAAGTTAAAAAAATCCGAAATAATTTTAAAATGGTGGTTCTTAGTATCAGGTACACTTGCACACGTGCAATGCACATGCTGAAATACTCGTATATATATATTTGTGTGTGTGTGTGTGTGTATTAAGTTTTTATGTTTAACATTTACTAAAGTTTTAATTTCCTTATATTCATATTTATAGTATTATATATTAGGTTTTAAGCTTTTCATATTTATAATTATAATTTTATACTATTGATATCACTTTTATAGATTATAAATATATGTTTTAAATTTATATTCTTACGTTATTATACTACTTTAATATATAGGAATTTTTTTATTTAAACTCCAGAATTATCTTGATTTATTTAAACATCATTTACATTATTTTCAGAATTTAATATTTCAAAAATATATAGGGCATATTGACATGTACACCTCCATGTCGACATCATAGTCGTTATTTCCAAAATACAAAATTTAAAAGAAGTGTCTATTTGTTTAAAACTTTTCCATGAGGGTGGACCTCGTGGCCGTTGAAATCGAGGATTGTAAGAATTGAAGTTTTTTGAAAAAAAAATCTGCACAATCCAAAGTTGAGTGGGTTTGGATGTAGAGTAACTCCGAACTAGTATAAAATTTCGGTGTACTCTTTCCTTTACTGCTTTTGTAACTTCCCGTATTTTTAATAGTATAATAATTTTTTTATTTTTTTATTTAATTATTTAAATAGTGATTAAGAGATTTAAATGGTTGTTCAATTAAATTATGTTGAATATTTAATTAATAGAATAAAATATATGATTATGAAATAATCAGAAATAGCCGAAATGGCAATATTGTATGAATTGGATTATTTATAAGATTTTATTCAGCTTAAAATTAAATTATATTAATGTTTATATTTGATAAACGATGGTTGAATGTATTAATTTTATTATAATAATAATCGAGCTCGAAATGGCGCGGTAGTTCGTAATTTGATGATTTGAACTTTAAACGAATATACAGGATCCGTTTTAAGTTGGATTTCTATGAAACAAGAAACGTTCAGGTCTAGTGAACTATATTTTTCTAATGGAAGAGAAAAATCGGGATTTCGTCATGTAGATTTTGATTTATGATCAAATAAAATTTTCAAAAAGTCGCTATGGAATTCCTTTATAATTTATAATGATTTGTTTATATTATAAAAGGGTTTTTAATATAAATTGAATATTAATTTAGTCTGGATTTGAAATGTCGAGTTATAAATTCAGATAGGGATATTTTAGAGCTGTATGATATTCTATGTGAATATATATGATAATATTAATTTATTAATATTAAATTATTTTTTTTTAAATATATATTAATATTTAATTGGTTTATTTAGACCTTAGAAAATAGCCATTTTTAGAAACGAACACCGTTTTCGACGAAATTAATTTTGTTGGATCCAAAATATTGAATTATTGTTAGATTTCAATTTTCTTGATTTTGGAGTCAGTATGTGGCCAAGCAGAATTTAAATGTGAAAAACAATCGATATTTTGATTTTAAAAATATGCTATGTGAGAAAACGGATTTGGAATCCGATGAAACAAGTTCCATTGGGTCCGTAATGTCAAACTGTAGCCGTATGTCCATTTTCATCAAAATTGGATATCGTGTGTCATCATACGGATTTTTAAATGACAAATATATACAGTGATTGATTAAAATTGAATATAATTATCAATATAATTTTTTTAAACCATCCTATAAATAACCCTAAGGTTTGCCTAACCCTAAATTTTTTCTGTCTATGGTCAACAACAAAGTGCCACCACCGAACTTCCTCTTGCATTAGAAATTAGAAGTTCAAACATTCTAATCAATTCAATAAAAAGTTTATAAAATCCTAAACTTATATCTATGTAATCCTAGATGAAAGAGCTTCAGGATCGTATGACTTTTGTGGGGATCAACATCATTTTTTAGTCGTTGGGTTTGTGAACAACGAGTTTAAGGTTGGATTCATATGAGTTTTGATGTTTTGGGGACCAGTATCGAGTTGGACGGGGACGAGATGCTGGAGCGGGGTGCAGGGGTCGCCGCGGGAAGACAACTGGTTGGAGCAATGGCGAAGTGGTGAAGCGAGGGTAGGCAGTTGGAGTGGAGATCTGGATTTGAAAAACCGTTATGCGAATTTGAAAAAAGAAGTCACGAAGCAGTTTTTCTAAAGTAAGGGAAGGAGTCTGCGTAGTTTGAGGACCAGAGTCATGATCGAAGAGGGAATCCGTGATTTGTTTCTATCGATCAAATTACTGTGCGCGCGGAATTTTGGGTTTTGACGTGAATGAAAAAGGTGATGCGAGTTTGAGTCTTGGGTACAGGGAGAAGGAGGACGAGATGAGAAGAATAGTGGTTGTTTCAGTTTTCGATTTCATGTAGCGGAGTGGGGGCAGTATCGTGGAAAGTACGGTGAATGGTGAGGGAATAAGGAGGAGTGGGTTCTGTTAATTTGGATGGAGAAGGGGGATTGTTCATTTGGATGCATATAGGAGTGATGCGGGTTCGGGCTAAAGAGAATGGTGAGGCCCAAAATTTAATATATAAATTTGTTTAAAGTATAGTTTGAATAATGTATGAACTAGAAAAATTAATATCATAACCATACATCATCAGAATTTTGAACGGTCAGATCCGTTGGGATCATATGGACGAGGGCTATACAATGAAACTTCTTTGGAGTGATTTGGAGCTCGTCTAATTTATTGTGAAATAAAACGCCTGAATCAAACCTATGATCGCTTATCGTTAGTTAACGATAACCGACCAATGTGAGTAGAACTCACTAACTCTACTAGTTTATATTTTTATAACGTATTTTTAGAATTGATAAATGATGGTTGTTTGCTGTGTGTTGATTGTTTGAATGAACTGCTAATTGATTGGTTGAAATTATAGATCTAGTAATAAATATCTATCTATCTCTCTCTATATATATAATTATATATATCGTTAATCAAAATTCTGTTTATCAGAATATTTCATACTGAAATGAAATTGATGTTATTTATATTTTTTAACATCTGTGGATGCAGGGAAACAGGTTGGAGGGATCCAACTGGATTCCTTAATATTTATAATACTGTTTGTTTTCATATATTGTGATATATGATGTGGTACATAATTCATGATTTATTATGATGAAACCGGTTTTGTTATTTGGTATTTTAAATACAATAAGAAATACTAAAATGTAAAAAGGAAATTTCCAAAGGTTATATTGAAAATGAAATAATTATATGAAATAAATAGAATTATAAAAGGAAATATTTGGGAAATAAATAGAATTATAAAAGGAAATATTTGGGAAATGAATAGAATTTTATAAAAGGAAGTATTTGGGAAATGAATAAAATTTTATAAATGGAAATATGTGGAAAATAAATATTAAATGGAAATCGATTTTAACAGATAAATGGAAAAGATTAATTTAATGTAGATTTTAAATTGAATCTATTTTAATAGATAAATTGAGAAGATTAATTTATAAATAATGTTTTATAAACTAAATAAAATATTTATCAGGTGATAAATGCAATATATAAGTCTGAACTTATATAGAGAAGTAGAAATCAATTTTGACACCGATATTTTAAATAGAATGTGAACTCAGCATTTATAAAGGGAATTATAAATGAGATTTAAGTGTTAGAAATAAAAAGGAGATTACATATGAATAATTCTATAAATAGAAGTGTAAATAGAATTTGGAAATGGGATATTATTTTAAAATACGAAATCAAACTTAATGGATTATATAAAAGAAATATTTTTCACATTCGATGTGAATAATGGATTAAAATAAATATTTTATAAATTTAAACATTTATAAGGAAAATTGGGTGTTGAAATAGGAATTTAAATGGGAATTTGATTGAGATAGGAATTAGGGTTAATTGAATATTAGTTAATCAAATAAGAGTTAATCCAATATTAGTTATTCGAATAGAGTTAATCGAATATTAGTTAATCGAATAAGAGTTAATCCAATATTGGTTATTCGAATAGAGCTAATCGAATATTAGTTAATCGAATAAGAGTTTATCGAATATTGGTTATTCGAATAAAGTTAATCGAATATTAGTTAATCGAGTAAGAGTTAATCGAATAGAGTTAATCGAATAGAGTTAATCGAATTAGAGTTAATCGAATAGAGTTAATCAAATATGAGTATTCGAAGAGAGTTAATCGAATATGAGTTATTCAAAGAGAGTTAATCGAATATAAGTTATTCGAAGAGAGTTAATCGAATATGAGTTATTCGAAGAGAGTTAATCGAATATAGGTTACTCGAAGAAAGTTATCGAATAGGGACTATTCGAAAGAGAGTTATATGTTGAAATTCAATATTATCAAATTCGGGAAAGTATTATTTACTTTCCGTTTTTAATCAAGATTTATTTATAAAAAAATTAGTTGTTTGCTTATTTATCCAAATTAATAAATAAAAGTTATATTTAAGTTATTATATTTTGGAAGCATGGGATTATAACACTAATGTTATAATCAAATGATTTCTGTAAAAGGAGTGGATTCGTAAATAGAATCTGAGAGTTGCGTAAGGAAGTTTGTTAAAGATTTAAAAGGTGAACTTTGTATATTTCGAGGTTAGAAATGTTGTTCAGTTAAGGTCTGAGAGGTAGTTATACCCTAACTTGATTGACTTCATTTTTAACTAAGGAATGGTTAAGATTTGACACTAAAGGTTTGTTAAGTGAATTTAGTTAATGAGTGTAATGGTTTAAGTTGGCATAGCGATGTTTTATTTAAACATATGTTTAAATCCAATAAAGGAGTTTTGGAAATGTTTTCCAAATAAGAATCAGAAATGTTTTCTAATTAAAAAAAAAGAAATGATAGTAAACATGGAAATGTTTTCCAATGATTAATATCGTATATTTTCTAAATATACGAATATATGGAAACAGGAATAGCGAAATGGATAGTTGAATGACAAATTAAATTAAAGGGGATCAGTGGTGATTGATGATTTGCTCGGTAAAATTTCCGTTTGGTAATACGACCATTGTTTGTACACATATTTTCCTTTGATAGTTATATCAAAGTTTTTGACCATTTCCATTGCAAATATGGAGAGACCGGGATAAGATTTATTATCTGAAAACCACTCCGTATGGGCATTAACGTTGCGAATCAAATATGATGAAGATAATTGAAGACGAAGTTTGTGCAAGGGCTGTTCTTGCAAATCCTAGGTAGAAATTGCCTAAGGTGGGTTTACCGAATAATGCCTTCGGTTTGTCCAGTCCCAGGACAACCTGTATGGAAGAATGTCTGATAGAGTATATTTAATAGATCACGTAAGTTGATCCCTTCAAACGTATTTATGTTTGGTGGTGGGGAATTGGTTTCTCTTAGCTGTATACCCATGGAATTTTTGGATAAATCAATTTGTGATTTGGCGGGTATGATGATGTGACATTCAAAGGAAATAGAGCTACGATTTGTATAATGGTACGTTATGACCTCAAGCCTCATTAACCAGGAAATGACAAAAATCGAGCAGGCGGCATGGCTAAGTGAGTCGCACCCAATTAGGGTATATTGTCACTATCTAGAGAATATTCATATTTGTTACTTCTTTCAATTCTGTATCTCCCGGGAACGGTTATGTTGGTATACCAACCGTAAGGTGATAATATATTCGAAACATTGAAGCGAAATGAATGGTCGGTCATGTGTGGCCGAGTTACAAGATGTTCTTGTTGAACTCCAGCGTATTGCTTCCACTGTAAACTGATCGAAATGTGGTCCCATACCTTGTCATAGTTGGGAATTCATTATCCAATAAGAGCCCGCGATTTTTGATTGTATATTATATATGTAGAGCGTGAGATGAAAGCGTTCTACTAGATTGCTATTTATTTGATTTATACATTACTATGGTATCAGAAGAGTATGGATTATAAAAGAATGTTTGGGTTATCATAAGGTAAAAACATCCGTGTTTATGTGTGGGTCGGTCTTACGATTATTCTTTCTTTTAAAAGGATTTTAAAATTAAACAAATGGTTGGAGTTTACTCACATAAATCATATGACTGACCTAGAGTTTATTTTATTTTGTTTTCCCTAAACTCTTGGGTGCCCAATTTTGTACGACATTCCAGTAGTTGGGATTTTTACAGATATACTTGGAGAGATGGAGCAGGAGGCTTCAGGATTATATATCTATTGTTTATTTCTGCTGTGATGTAAGTGTTGTACTCTAATATTCAAATACAGATTTGTACTTCAAAGTTATTTTGTATACTATGTTTTATTCGTTCCGCTATGAGATTCGTGTTACTCTGATTTTGTTGTTATGATCTTCTTTTATTCTAATTTTCTATCTTATCTATTCTCACCCTCTAACTTCTTTCATTCACGTTCCGGTATTTCCGACTTTTGAATAGTTGACATGGTGTTTTGTGTCGATTTTCTAAGTCAAAAATTTCGCGTTTGTTATAGTGGTACCAGTGCTGAAGGTTAAGTGATTACCTTAGCTCTGTGGCGTAACTCGATAGAGATGGGGTTTGTAATACCCTAGATTGAGTTTGAGTGTATATATACGAGTGAACAAATTTGTAGATTTTATAAAAATTGTTTTATATTGTGGAGATTTATTGGTTGAGTTGTTTATGAGTTTTGGTCGATTAGTTTGATCCACTGTATCGGCAGGGGTTTCTAAACACTCGAATACGATGAACCGACACAGTATTTTTTTTTTGAAAAGAGGGTAAATGGGATAATTTTGACCAAATTATATTTTGATATAAACGAATGATTGATATTTGAATTATTATAGTATATTTGATGTGTTGGTTATTATTATAATCGAATAGGATTATGATTGAGATGATTATATATATAACCAAATAAAATTCATATAAGTGGTACAAAATGGATTAAATCTGAATTTAAATCAGAATTGAAATTAAAACCCTGGAAATTTGGAAAGGTGTTTGTAAACGGACTTGGAATAAATATGTGAGAATTTTAAAATCCTAGGAGATTTTAAATTATTTTACAAGCATTGTGAATGATATTTTGAAATGTAATTCAAAATGGAAGTGTTTTGAAAGTGATATAGCATTGAACTCACTTCATTCGCTGGAAAATAATTTCGATGCTGATCCGGACATCATCGGGGTTCATTTTAGAGTTTCTAAGTGACAGATTACTACAAAAGATTTTGTTTTTGAATTGTTTTGGGAAAATAAGTTGTTTTCAAATTCCAAAATAAATATTTGACTTTGGACAAAAGCGAAGTTGTTTAAAATTCCCAGAAAGAGATTGTTTGAATTAAAAACAAATTCAAATAGAAATTTGTGATAGCGAATAGGATTGAATTGAAACCAGTTAAGTGGAAGATGAATTGAAATAGAAAATATCGAATAAAATTTGATTCTTGTGATGGGAATCTGAATTGGTATTGGATTGGTGAGTTAAGGGTTGGGAGTCGAGAAAGGAACTCGAGGAAATGAGATTTGGTTTGGACATAAGCGAATAGTTGTGCTGAGAATGAAATGATTGGAGTTGATCGGGATGGCATTGGTATATGTTGAGTTGGTAGCAGATGGAAGGGATATAATGATATGCCCGACAAAAAGGTACAATTTTATATTTTATATGAGTATGAGATTTATGAGCCTATTTGGCAAGCCGCTTGGCTATTTGATTTTCTTTTGAATGGAGAAGGCCTAGAGAGGCGAGTTGTAGTTGTAATGATTGAGCCATACAAAGGACGTGATGGCGAAATTTTCTGAAAAATTAAGGTGTTTGAATTTTTTTAGAATTTTTGAAAAATTTAGTTATTCAGAATAAATTAATATTTAATTAAAATTAATCGGTTTAGTTGAAACTGAAGTGAAAAGTAAAACAAATAAATTTTAACCTAGTCAATAAGGTTTGTTTCCGACCTTTGCAATTTCGAGGACAAAATTATTTTAAGTGGGGAAAAATGTAACGTCTCTTATTTTTAACAGTATAATAAATAATTTATTTAATTTTTTAAATAGTGGTTTAGAGATTTAAATGGTTGTTCAATTGAATATTTAATTAATATATTTAATAGAATAATATATGTGATTCTGAAATAATCAGAAATAGCCGAAATGGCAATATTGTATGAATTGGATTATTTATAAGATTTAATTCAGTTTAGAATTATTTTATAATAACATTTATATTTAATAAACGATGGTTAAATGTACTAATTATATTATGATTATAATCGACCTCGAAATGGCACGGTAGTTCGTAATTTGGCGATTCGAACTTTAAACGAATATACAAAATCCGTTTTAAGTCGGATTTCTGTGAAATAAGAAACGTTCAGATCTTGTGAACTATATTTTTCTAATGGAAGAGAAAAATCGGGATTTCGTCGTGTAGATTTTGATTTATGATCAAATCAAATTTTCACAAAGTCGCTATGGGATTCCTTTATAATTTATAATAATTTATTTATATTATAAAAGGGTTTTTAATATAAATTGAATACTGATTTAATCTGGATTTGAAATGTCGAGTTATAAATTCAGATAGGGATATTTTGAGCTGTATGATATTCTATGTGAATATATACGATAATATTAATTTATTAATATTAAATTAAATTGTTTTAAATATATATTAATATTTAATTGGTTTATTTAGACCTTAGAAAATAACCATTTTCACAAACGACCTCTGTTTTCGACGAAATTAATTTTGTTAGATCCGGAATATTGAATTATTGTTAGATTTTAATTTTCATGATTTTTGGAGTCAGTATGTGGCCGTGCAAAATTTAAATGTGAAAAACAGTCGATATTTTGAATTTAAAAATATGCTTTGTGGCCAAACAGATTCAGAATTCGATGAAACAAGTTCCATTGGGTCGATAATGTCAAACTGTAGAAGTATTTCCATTTTCATCAAAATTGGATATCGTGTGTCATCATACGGATTTTTAAATGACAAATATATATAGCGATTGATTAAAATTGAATTTAATAATCAATATACATTTTTTTAAACCATCCTATAAATAACCCCTAAGGTTCGCCTAACCCTAAATTTTATCTGTCGATGGTCAATAACAAAGTGCCGCAACCGAACTTCCTCTTGCAGTAGAAATTAAAAGTTCAAACATTCTAATCAATTCAATAAAAAGTTTATAAAATCCTAAACTTATATCTGTGTAATCCTAGGTGGAAGAGCTTCAGGATAATATGAATTTTGTGGGGCTCAACATCATTTTTTAGTCGTTGGGTTTGTGAACAACGAGTTTAAGGTTGGATTCATCTGAGTTTTGGACTTTTGGAGACCAGTACATCGAGTTCGATGGGCACTGCATGCTGGAGCGGAGTGGAGGGGTCGACGCGGGAAGTCAACTGGCCGGAGAAACGGCGAAGTGGTGAAGCGGCGGTAGGTAGTTGGAGTGGCGATCTAGATTTGAAAAACAGTATTGCGAGTTTGAAAAAAGAAGTCATGAAGTAGTATTTCTAAAGCAAGGGATGGAGTCTGCGTAGTTTGAGGGAAAGAGTCGTGATCGAAGAGGGAATCCGTGATTTGTTTCTGTCAATTGAATTACTATATGCGTGGAATTTTGGGTTTCGATGCGATTGAAAAAGGTGATGCGTGTTTGAGGTCTTGGGTACAGGGAGAAGGAGGACGAGATTTGAAGAGCAGTGGTTGTTTCAGTTTTTGATTTCATGTAGCGGAGAGGGGACGGTAGTCGTGAAAAGTACGGTGAATGGTGAGGGAATAAGGAGGAGCGGGTTCTGTTACTTTGGATGAAGAAGGGGGATTGTTTATTTGGATGGGTATAGGAGTGATGCGGGTTTGGGTTAAAGAGAATGGTGAGGCCCAAAATTTAATAAATAAATTTGTTTAAATTATAGTTTAAATAATGTATGAACTATAAAAATTAATATCTTAACCATATATCATCAGAATTTTGAACGGTCAGATCCATTGGGATCGTATGGACGAGGGCTACACAATGAAACTGGTTTAGAGTGATTTGGAGCTCGTCCCAATTTATAACAAAATAAAACGCCTGAATCAAACCGATGATCGCTTATAGTTATTTAACGATAACCGACCAATGTGAGTAAAACTCACTAACTCTGCCAGTTTATATTTTTATAATGTATTTTTAGAATTGATAAATGATGGTTGGTTGATTGTTGTGTGTTGATTGTTTGAATGAACTGCTAATTGATTGGTTGAAATAATAGATCTAGTAATATATATATATATATAAATATATATCATTAATCAAATATTGATTCTGTTTATTAGAATATTTCATATTGAAATGAAATTGATGTTATTTATATTGTTTAACATCTGTGGATGCAGGGAAACAGGTTGGAGGGATCCAATTGGATTCCTCAATATTCATAATACTGTTTGTTTTCATATATTGTGGTATATGATGTGGTATATAATCTTTGATTGATTATGACGACACCGATCTTGTTATTTTGTATTTTTAATACCATAAGAAATATTGGAATGTAAAAAGGGAATTTTCAAAGGGTATATTGAAAATGAAATATTTATATGAAATAAATAGAATTATAAAAGGAATATTTATTTAGAAAATAAATATAATTATAAAAGGAATATTTAATTAGAAAATAAATAGAATTATAAAAGGAAATATTTGGGAAATAAATAGAATTATAAAAGGAAATATTTGGGAAATGAATATAATTCTATAAAAGGGAAAATTTGGGAAATGAAT
Source organism: Allium sativum (assembly GCA_030737875.1). Classification (NCBI taxonomy): domain Eukaryota; kingdom Viridiplantae; phylum Streptophyta; class Magnoliopsida; order Asparagales; family Amaryllidaceae; genus Allium; species Allium sativum. Next base: position 36,933,048 of record CM060922.1, read on the forward strand.
AGAATTTTATAAAAGGAAATATTAAATGGAAATCGGTTTTAACAGATAAATGGAAAAGATTAATTTAAAATAAATTTTAAATAGAATCCGTTTTAACAAATTAATTGAGAAGATTAATTTATAAATAATGTTTTATAAACTAAATAAAATGTTTATCATGTGATAAATGGAATATATAAGTCTGAACTTATATAGAGAAGTAGAAATCGGTTTTGACACCGATATTTTAAATAGAATGTGAATCAGCATTTATAAAGGGAATTATAAATGAGATATAAGTGTTAGAAATAAAAAGGAGATTTCGTATGAATAATTCTATAAATAGAAGTATAAATAGAATTTGGAAATGGGATATTATTTTAAAATATGAAACCAAACTTAATGGTTTATATAAAAGAAATATTTTTCACATTCGATGTGAATAATGGATTAAAATAAATGTTTTATAAATTAAAACATTTATAAGGAAAAATGGGTTTTGAAATAGGAATTCAAATGGGAATTTAAATGAGATAGGAACTAGAGTTAATCGAATAAGAGTTAATCCAATATTAGTTATGTTACACCCTGTGTTTTCGATAAACCTTAAAGTAACGAATTAAAGAATAACTAATTATAAATGTGAAGATTAAGGGAAACGGGTTATGCCATTGCGTTCGCCTCGGAATTCTGGTTGAGATAGAGTCCGAGTTTGCGTGAATTGGACTTCGTATGAAGAAGTTATGGCCTTCGGAAGTTTCAAAAATTCAAAATTCAGATTTAAACTCAGGAGAGGGCAGGGCAGGAAAAATTTCCGGCCAGGCCAGGTCGACCAGGAGGTCGAACCTAGTGTAGACCTACCCTACAGGTCGACCTACCCCCCTCCCCGGGCAGATCTGAAAGGATGACGTTTTCTGACTCCCTACTGAGTCATTAGGGCTGAGGTGTTATCCTATCTTGACTGGATGGTCTTGATTATTTCTAGGGTTAATCTGATGGCTCTAAATTAATTAAACCTCTATAAAAACAACCTAAGTCTCAACCCTAAATCACAAATATTTATACCAAGAGCCGCCATGCCGTCAATGGTGAACCTAAAATAGCCGTCATCCCCTTCAACTCAAAGGCAAGATTAAAGCTACATCAAAATAAAATCTAATCTAACTCAACTAAGAAAATTCAATGAACTACATCAAAGGCGAGCAATTCAATTTTAGAATACATATCCCAGAACTCAAGAATTCCTTTTTGTTCGTAAGTGTAGTTATCTTTCAGATGTGAATGAATTAAAGACATGTTTTGTAATAGATTGTAAAATAGAATTGTATCAAGTTGTATGTGATGCTGATTTATGTTTATTCATGTCCATTCTACCGTATATGCCTATGAATTATTGTGGTCTATCATGTTATGAGGAAATTGGTGAATAAACCAACGATGTTATGAAATTATCATATGTAAGTTTGGTGATATTATACAAGTTATAGGCTAAGTCACGCAGTTTATGCCTAATTGATTAGATCTATTATGCATACATGTTTAGATCTACGACCTTGTGATGACATCTATATGTTGTATGTCAATTTAGGCCATGTTTATGCAAGTTAAGTGATGCTATCATGTTATGAATACACGCAAGTTTATAGGTTAAAAACATGATTATCTAAACCTATATGTTTAGATCTACAAATTTAAATGTTATAACCATATGCCTTTATGTTAGATCAATATTAGCATGATTCAACCTATGCAAGTTCACCACTACATGTCTAATTAGATATTGGTAGTTCTATGTAATACTATTACTTTATGATTCATGTTGCACAGATCTAGTTTGCAAGTTCATAAATAAAAAGTATATTATGCCAAGTTCATGTGATACATCTGTAGTTAGATCCATACTTTTGTATGATGTTGGAATGTTGCAAGTTCCTCTTTTTCCCTTTTTAGTTTATTAGTTAGGCTAAAATGTCGAGCCTAACATCTTATGTAATTTTGCGAACATACAACGGGGGTAACGTCGGGGAAAATATGAGAGTTATAATTAACATATTTGGCTACGACCATATAAATGGTGTGGCATTAAAATGGTATAATTTACTTACCAAAAATTATGAATTTGACTTAGAAAGAAAGTGGGCCATGACAATAAATGGTTGACAAATTTACGTATAAGCATAAAAGGATAAAAATATAAATTTAGAAAAGACGAATATACCTAACCCGAGGTTAGACTGAGTTGTGGTGTAAAACTGCCCGAAACCGACCAGCACATCCAGTGATCATAACAATACCTGTCTAATGTGGGTGGTTAGTGCATTGAGCCCAAAAGGACCCAAGGTTAGACTGAGTTGTGGTGTAAAACTGCCCAAAACCGACCGACACATCCAGTGACCATAACAATACCTGTCTAATGTGAGTGGTTGGTGCTCTAATAAAGCTAAGTCTAGAGTGGTAGGGTTAAGTCAATTAAGGAAACAGTTAACCGATTCAACATGTTAGCTAAACTAATGGGTGGGGGCTAGGTGAATTTGGACACTTAACCAATTTAACAGGTTGGCTGGAAAAACTCTAGTAACGGGGACCCATTTCAGCAGTAACCCACGTAGATGTATCATGGGACCCTGAACTAGCAGGCAAGGCGGTGCACGATTACTGGGTTGATTATAAGCGGTCAAAAACATCGGCGGTGGTGTATCAGTGTAGGTTTCGGCGGAGTATCGGGCGTGCACGTACTCCGAAGTGGAAAAAGCAGGCACTGGCCATCAGTAGTCATACACTGTGCATCTTGAATCATGTCGGGTTGCCACCATAGGATTTGATACACCCAGTGGTGGGATCAGCACAGGTATCTACAGTCAAGCGGGGGCCGAAGGACACACATGATAAATGTATGCCAGTAGGAGATGATCGATTTAAGGGAATCATTTCACCATGAACACATGGTGCTAGTTGTACAAGTATAAGTAGGTGGATAGAATTAAACATGGGTGTGATGTATATTCGGTTATCCTGCTTATATAGTTTTATGTTAGTTTGCCGTTCTGGTACTGTCCTATTTTCAGTTTATTTCCTATCATGACCCTTTTCCTTATTCACGCACTGAAAAGTCACTAGACCTCTGACTTATGTCTGACCCATTTTTCTTTCATCTTCTTTCCTTCCGTTCCCCCCCTCCTCATGTAGCTAGGGAGGGAATAGCTCAGCTTAATTTGGATCGTTCATCTTTCCAAGCTTGAAGACTCTGTGATGTATGGTTTGGAACCTATTATCTTTGGCTATGGCTTTGGACACTTTAGACTTGGGAATTTATGCAGTTTTACTTATGTTATATGCTTCTTTATGTTCTAATCATGACAGAGAATATGATGGAATGTTTTGAAAGATATGTTGAGACAATTTACTGTAATGGTTTTGTATTGAACCCCGTATGAAATAAAAGTTAGTTTTATTTTCTGCTGCTTATATTTCTGTCTTGTAAATTTTCTGTGTCTTTTAACTATAATGCTCCATCGAAGTTAAGGCATTCCCTTTGTGAGTGATCTTAACGGAGGTGGGGTGTTTCACTTAGTATCAGAGCAAAGGTTTACTTGATTAGATAAAAGTTTTTGTAAACTATTTTCAAAAAAAGCATTTTTCAAGAAAAAGTGTTATTTTACTTTAAAAAGGCATAATCCCCCAAAGTCATATGCATTATCTTTCTATCCTTTGTTTTGAATCTTTCCTTTTTTCGTTTCAGCATGTCTGGGAATCTTAAGCTTCCAGAGGGTGTACCGATACCCGGCTGGTTCAGGAGGTACCTAGAGGCTAGGGCTAACGACGCAGGCCCAGCAGACATTCCTCCTCCCCCAGCTGCAGTGGTTCCTCCTCCTCCTCCTCGTGCAAATGCTTTCTCAAAAATATGTAGGTACTTTCGAGCTATGGGTGGAAAGAACTTTAATGGAAATGAATCCTTCGTGGAAGCAAGAAACTAGCTCAAAGAAACTGAGAATTTGTTCGAGATCTTCGAAGTGGATGATAGGCAGAAGATACAGTTGGCGGTATGGTTGCTCAAAGACGAAGCTTCCTATTGGTTGGAAGTCACTAACGCTGAAATACTAATTGAAACTTGGATGGATTTTAGGATGAGGTTTGAAATGAAATTCCTCTCACAAGCTGAATGAAGCCTACAGATGGAGAGTTCTTAGCTCTCAAACATGGAAGTATGTCGGTCAAGGAATACGTTAACCAATTTAATCAGCTGGCTAGGTTCGGATTGGAGTTAGTGAACACTCCACATAATAAGTCTCTCCGCTTTGTTAAAGGATTGAATGAGCCACTGCACAACGAACTATGTCCCATATACCTATGGGTGCGACTTATGAAAGACTGGCGGACATGGAACTGTTACAAGAAGAAGATAAGGTTGGCAAGAAGGAGACAAAGGTGGAAGCATCTCAAGACAAGAAAGGGGAAGGATCACAAAGCAAGAAGACAGATGCCAAGAAGGGCGGGAAAAACAATAAAATCCATGATAAGAGGAAGTGCAATTTTTGTGGCATTCCTGGACATCTGGTTAAGGACTGCGGGAAGAAGAAAAGGGAGATGGGTGGCTGTTTCCATTGCGGTGAGGTAGGACACATGGCTAGGGACTGCCCAAGAAAGCAAGGGCAAGTGCAGAGAGTTGGATCTACTTCTGGAGGGCAGGTTCACGCTCTCATGGCACCTCACAAGAACAAGGCAGAAATGTTTCTGTTGAGAGTTTAGTTTATTTTTTTAATCATCCTGTTCGTACACACTTTGATTCTGGCGCATTGCACTCTTTTATATCTACTGCTTTAGTTGAATCTCTGCACCTAGACACCAGTTTAGTAGAGGATCCCTTGGTTGTTTCAAATCCAATTAGGGGCTCAACTTATTTGTCAATGATTTGTTTGGATTTGGAAATTTCTGTATTAAGTGTGGGGTTTAGATGCAATGCCTATGTTTTGGGCTTCACGGGCTATGAGTTGATTCTAGGCTTGGATTGGCTATCCAGTAATGGTGCCATCCTTGACTGTGAAAAGAGAGTGGTTAGACTCATGACTCGCCTTGGTAACACTCTCGAATTTCTTGTAATCCCATGAACTCTGTTATGCTTAGCTATCTAGAATCTCTTGATGCGTCTACTAAGAGTTTGCAGTAGACTAGAGTAGTCCGTGAATACTTGGATGTCTTTGAAGAGGTTAAAGGGTTACCTCCAAAACGGGAGATAGACTTCCGCATATACCTCATTGATAATGCAAAACGCGTCGCCCTGACCGTTAGGCACATGGCTCCAAGGGAGAGGAAAGAACTCAGCAAGCAAGTTAAAGAGCTGCTTGAGAAGGGGTTTATAAGGCGGAGTATTTCCGAATGGGGTGCTCCAGTAGTGTTCGCAACTAAAGAGGACGGTTCGCTTCGCCTATGCATTAATTATAGGGAGCTAAACAAGCTGACCAAGAAAAATAGGTACCCACTTCCAAGAATAGACGACTTGCTCGATCAGCTTGTAGGTGCTTTGGTTTTCTCCCAACTAGATTTAGCTACCGGGTTTCATCAGCTGAGAGTGGCTGAAGACAGCATTGACAAGACCGCGTTCAGAACTCCGGATGGTTTCTTCGAGTGGCGTGTCATGCCTTTTGGCCTGACAAACGCACCCGCTTATTTCGTCGATTTGATGAGCAGGGTGTTTAGGGAGTTCTTCAATAAGTTTGTGGTAGTCTTTGTAGATGACATTTTGATTTTCTCGAAGAGTGAAGAAGAGCATGCTCAACATCTAAAGGAACTCAAGGATACTCTTCGTGCACACCAGTTAAAAGCCAAATTCTCCAAATGCCATTTCTGGGGGGAAGAAGTAAGGTTTCTTGGACACGTGGTGTCCAAAGAAGGATTAGCCGTGGACCTCGCAAAAGTAGTTGCGGTGCAAGATTGGAAGGTCCCACGGAATGCAATCGAAGTCCAAAGCTTCCTCGGGCTAGCGGGCTTTTACCGGAAGTTCATCAAAGATTTTGCGAAATCTCAGCTCCATTTACAAAGTTGACAAAGAGGAACTTAACTTTCACTTGGGATTTGGATTGCGACATTGCTTTCCGACGCTTAAAAAGAGCCCTAACAACATCCCCAGTTCTAACATTGCCGGATGGGAGCAAGATGTTTACCGTATACACAGATGCTTGTGGTACGGGATTAGGAGCTGTCTTAATGCAGGAGGGGAAGGTAGTAGCTTATGGAGGCAGGCAGTTGAAAGTACAGTAGAAAAACTACCCAATCCACGACCTAGAGTTGGCTTCCATTATCTTTGCGCTTAAGTCTTGGCGCCATTATCTCCTAGGTGAGAAGTTTGAATTATATACTGACCATAAATCGTTGAAGTACCTTTTCTCGTAGAAATATCTTAACTTGAGGCAACAAAGGTGGATGGAATTCTTGGCATTCTATGATTTCGAGATTTCCTATACGCCTAGCAAGGGCAATGTAGTAGCAGACGCCTTGAGTATAAAGAAGCTGACCTTAAGCCCTCTCTTTGTTGAAAGGCAGAGCTTGGAGTATATAGCCAACTTTGATTTTAGACCCTCTGTCGATCATATGAATGGTTTGTTAGCATCGCTAGAGGTGCAGCCTACTCTTTTGGACTCAATAGGGACCGCACAACGTGAAGACCCTCAGCTAGTTGATGTGATAGACAAGTTAAGTAAGGGTGAGACTTCTAGTCAACTCAATAGATACTCCATCGATGATAAGGGTTGGTTGAGGCGGGATGGAAGGCTATGCATCCCACGAGCAAGGGATTTGGTGAAGAAGGTTCTTGAAGAAGCACACCATTCCAAGTTGACCATACACCCCGGTGGAGACAAAATGTACAAAGATATCAAAAGGATCTTCTTTTAGGATGGCATGAAGAGGGATGTAGCTGAATTCGTCTCGAAGTGCTTAGTATGCCAGCAAGTCAAGGCGGAACAAAAGAAGCCTGGTGGTTTGCTTCATCCTCTAGAGGTCCCACAGTGGAAATGGGATAACATCTCGATGGACTTTATTGATGGGCTGCCTAGGTCAAGATAAGGCAATACCAGTATTTAGGTAATATTGAATAGGCTCACAAAAAGCGCTCACTTCATACCCGTTAAGAGTAGAAGGACCGCGTCATCTTTAGCATCCATATATCTTAAAGAGATAGTCCAATTCCATGGGATACACTCCAACATTGTTAGCGACTGAGATCCTATCTTTACAAGCGAGTTTTGGGAGAGCTTGCAAGAAGCTGTAGGCACACAGTTATGCTTAAGCACGGCCTATCACCCCCAAACCGATGGTCAGACGGAAAGAGTGAACAGAGTATTAGAAGACCTCTTGAGATTATGCATTCTTGACTTCGTAGGAACATGGGAGGATCATCTTCCTTTGGTGGAGTTTGCCTACAACAATAGCTACCAAGCCACCATAGATATGGCACCCTTCGAAGCTTTATATGGAAGACCGTGCCGATCACTAACTTGTTGGTGGGAGTCTACAGATGAGCTCATACTTGGACCAGATATGATTAGAGAAACTTTAGAGAAAGTGGACTTGATACGAAAAAGAATGAAGATTGCCCATAGAAAGAAGTCCTACGCAGATTAGAGAAGAACCGACCTTGAGTTTGAGGTTGGGGACAGGGTTTTCCTTAAAGTATCTCCTTTGAGGAACGTCATTCGCTTCGGATCCGCAGGAAAGTTAGCACCAAGAATTGTAGGGCCATTTCCTATCATTGAAAGGATTGGAAAGATGGATTACAGAGTAAAGCTGCCCAAAAAATTGGCTGGAGTTCATATTGTCTTTCACGTTTCTCACTTACGAAAGTGCTTACATGAGTCTGCGGAAGTGGTGGAACCAAGCATATTAGAGGACTTAGAAGTAGAACGAGAGGCGACTGTGAGAAGAGTTCCAACTCCTATATTGGGTACAGAAGTCAAAAAGCTACGCAACCGCGAAGTCAAACTTGTAAAAGTTCAAAGGAGTGACGCTGAGGAAGACGCGACTTGGGAGATTGAGGCCCAAATACGTGCAGCCTACCCTTTTCTTTTTGAGGGTACATCTTTAGTCTCTTTTTCCTTAAGTTTGTTCATACTCGTATCTATCTTTTTAGTATTTTCCACAGTGCCGTTATCGATCCTTAGGTACAAACCAATGGATGTAAACATTTATTTGAAACATGTTATGATTGATGGTTGCAAGTGGTTGCAAGTGATTGCTCGTGGATGCATATACACACACTTTAGGTATTAGATCGGCTCAGTCACTTTCATATTGCATATGCATATATGTACTTGTATATGATTGAAACTTGATGTGTTATCGTGTGGATGTTGCATTTGTATGAATGATTGTGCACTCATGTACAAAGTATGATTAGGGGAGATTGCATACATTATGGACGCATGACACCGACATGACTTGCATTAAGGAGGTCAACTGAATCAGTAGACCGCCTGATTTTGCATTATATAAGGACATGTACACACACTATGCATATAATCATGAAGCATTAGAAGTCTTTTAAGGACAGTGGACGCCTGTGTTTTATGGTCGAGTAGATGGACGATTGGTTGGTAGGATATACGTTCTTCTTGACTTGAAGATTTCGGGGACGAAATCCATTAAGGAGGAGAGAATGTAACACCCCGTGTTTTCGATAAACCTTAAAGTAACGAATTAAAGAATAACTAATTCTAAATGTGAGAATTAAGGGAAACAGGTTACGCCATTGCGTTTGTCTTGGAATTCTGGTTGAGATAGAGTCCGAGTTTGCGTGAATTGGACTTCGTACGAAGAAGTTATGGCCTTCGGAAGTTTCAAAAATTCAAAATTCAGATTTAAACTCAGGAGAGGGAAAGGCAGGAAAAATTCCCGCCCAAGCGAGGTCGACCAGGAAGTCGACCCTAGTGTCGACCTACCCTACAGGTCGACCTGGGGGTCGACCTACCCCCCTGGCAGATCTGAAAGGATGACGATTTCTGACTCCCTGCTGAGTCATTAGGGCTGAGGTGTTATCCTATCTTGACTGGATGGTCTTGATTATTTCTAGGGTTAATCTGACGGCTCTAAATTAATTAAACCTCTATTAAAAAACCTAACTCTCAACCCTAAATCACAAATATTTATACCAAGAGCCGCCATGCCGTCAATGGTGAACCTAGAATAGCCGTCATCCCTTTCAACTCAAAGGCAAGATTGAAGCTACGTCAAAATAAAATCTAATCTAACTAAACTAAGAAAATTCAACGATCTACATAAAAGGCGAGCAATTCAATTTCAGAATACAGATCCCAGAACTCAAGAATTCGTTTTTGTTTGTAAGTGTAGTTATATTAGGTGTGAATGAATTAAAGACATGGTTTGTAATAGACTGCAAGATAGAATTGTATCAAGTTGTATGTGATGCTGATTTATGTTTATTCATGTCCATTTTATCATATATGCCTCTGAATTATTTTGGTCTATCATGTTATGAGGAAATTGGTGAATAAACCTACGATGTTATGAAATTATCATATGTAAGTTTGGTGATATTATACAAGTTTTAGGCTAAGTCACGCAGTTTATGCCTAATTGATTAGATCTATTATGCATACATGTTTAGATCTACGACCTTGTGATGACATCTATATGTTGTATGTCAATTTAGAAATTATGCCATGTTTATGCAAGTTAAGTGATGCTACCATGTTATGAATACATGCAAATTTATAGGTTAAAAACATGACTATGTAAACCTATATGTTTAGATCTACTACTTTACATGTTAGAACCATATGCCTTTATCTTAGATCAATATTAGCATGATTCAACCTATGCAAGTTCACCACTACATGTCTAATTAGATTTTGTAATTCTATGTAATACTATTACTTTATGATTCATGTTGCATAGATCTAGTTTGCAAGTTCATAAATAAAAAGTATATTATGCCAAGTTCATGTGACACATCTGTAGTTAGATCCATATTTTTGTATAATGTTGCAAGTTCCTCTTTTTCCATTTTTAGTTTATTAGTTAGGCTAAAATGTCGAGCCTAACATCTTATGTAATTTTGCGAACGTACAACGGGGGTAATGTCGGGGAAAATATGAGAATTATAATAAACATATTTGGCTCATAACCATATAAATGGTGTGGCATTAAAATGATATAATTTACTTACCAAAAATTATGAATTTGACATAGAAAGAAAGTGGGCCATGACAATAAATGGTTGACAAATTTACATATAAGCATAAAAGGATAAAAATATAAATTTAGAAAAGATGAATATGCCTAACCCGAGGTTAGACTGAGTTGTGGTGTAAAACTGCCCGCAACCGACCGACACATCCAGTAACCACAACAATACCTGTCTAATGTGGGTAGCTAGTGCATTGAGCCCAAAAAGAACCCGAGGTTAGACTGAGTTGTGGTGTAAAACTACCCGGAACCGACCGGCACATCCAGTGACAACAACAATACCTGTCTAATGTGAGTGGTTGGTGCTATAATAAAGCTAAGTCTAGAGTGGTAGGGTTAAGTCAATTAAGGAAACACTTAACCAATTCAACATGTTAGCTAAACTGATGGGTGGGAGTTAGGTGAATTTGGATACTTAACCAATTTAACATGTTGGCTGGAAAAACCCTAGTAACGAGGACCCATTTCAGCAGTGACCCACGTAGATGTATCATGGGACCCTGAAGTAGGCAGGGTGGGGCACGATTACTGGGCTGATTATAAGCGGTCAAAAATATCGGTGGTGGTGCATCAGTGTAGGTTTCGGCGGAGTATCGGGCATGCACGTACTCTGGGGTGGAAAAAGAAGGCACTGGGCATCAGTAGTCATACACTGCGCATCTTGAATCGTGTCGGGTTGCCACCATAGGATTCGATACACCCCGTGGTGGGATCAGCACAGGTATCTACAGTCAAGCGGGGGCCGAAGGACACACGTGATAAATGTATGCGAGTAGGAGCTGATCGATATAAGGGAATCATTTCACCATGAACACATGGTGCTAGTTGGACAAGTATAAATAGGTGGAGAGAATTAAACATGGGTGCGATGTATATTCGGTTATCCTGCCTTATATAGTTTTATGTTAGTTTTCCGTTCTGGTATTGTCCTATTTTCGTTTATTTCCTATCATGACCCTTTTCCTTATTCACGCACTGAAAAGTCACTAGACTTACTCAGACTTATGTCTGACCCATTTTTCTTTCGTATTTTTCCTTCCGTTCCCCCCTTAGGTAGCCAGGGAGGGAATAGCTCAGCTTAATTTGGACCGTTCATCTTTCCAAGCTTGAAGACTCTGTGATGTACGGCTTGGAACTTATTATATTTGGCTATGGTTTTGGACACACTAGACCTGGGGATTTATGCAGTTTTACTTATGTTATATGCTTCTTTATGTTTTAATCAAGACAGAGATTATGATGGAATGTTTTGAAAGCTATGTTGAGACAATTTACTATAATGGTTTTGTATTGAACCCCGTATGAAATAAAAGTTAGTTTTATTTTCCGCTGCTTATATTTCTGTCTTGTAAATTTTCTGTGCCTTTTACCTATAATGCTCCATTGAAGTTAAGGCATTCCCTTTGTGAGTGATCTTAACGGAGGTGGGGTGTTTCAAGTTATTCGAATAGAGTTAATCGAATATTAGTTAATCAAATAAGAGTTAATCCAGTATTGATTATTCGAATAGAGTTAATCAAATATTAGTTAATCGAATAAGAGTTAATCGAATATTGGTTATTCGAAAAGAGTTAATCGAATAATAGTTAATGGAATAAGAGTTTATCGAATAGAGTTAATCAAATATAAGTTATTCGAAGAGAGTTAATCGAATATGAGTTATTCGAATATGTGTTATTTAAATTTAGTTAATCGAATATAAGTTATTCGAAGAGAGTTAATCGAATATGAATTATTCGAAGGGAGTTAATCGAATATAAGTTATTGGAAGAGAGTTAATCGAATAGAAGTTATTCAAAGAGAGTTAATCGAATATGATTTATTCGAAGAGAGTTAGTTATTCGAAGAGAGTTATTGAATAGGGACTATTTGAAGGAGAGTTATACATTGAAATTCGATTTTGTCGAATTCGGGAAAGTATTATTCACTTTCCGTTTTTAGTCAAGATTTATTTATTTATTAATAAATTAGTTGTTTGTTTATTTATCCAAATTAATAAATAAAAATTATATTTAAGTTATTATATTTCAGAAGCATAGGATTATAACACTATTGTTATAATCAAATGATTTCTGTAAAAGGAGTGGATTCGTAAATAGAATTCGAGATTTATGTAAGGAAGTTTGTTAAAGATTTAAAAGGTGAACTTTGTCTATTTCGAGGTTAGAAATGTTGTTCAGTTAAGGTATGAGAGGTAGTTATACCCCAACTTGATTGACTTTATTTTTAACTAAGGAATGGTTAAGGTTCGTCAGTGAAGGTTGGTTAAGTGAATCTAGTTTATGAGTGTAATAGTTTGATTTGGCATAGTGATGTTTTATTTAAACATCTGTTTAAATCCAATGAAGGAGTTTTGAAATGTTTTCCAAATAAGAATTAGAAATGTTTTCTAATATTAAAAAAAATAGAAATGAGTGTAAATATGGAAAATTTTTCCAATGATTAATATCGTATATTTTCTAAATTTAGAAAATAAGAATTTGCGAATATATGGAAACAGGAATAGCGAAATGGATAATTGAATGACAAATTAAATTAAGGGGGATCAGTGGTGATTGATAATTTGCTCGGTAAGATTTCCATTTGGAGATACGACCGTTGTTTGTACATATGTTTTCCTTTGATAGTTAAATAACCGACTATCAAAGTTTTTGACTATTTCCGTTGCAAATATGGAGAGACCGGGATCAGATTTATTATCTGAAAACCACTCCGTATGGGCATTAATGTTGCGAATCAAATATGATGAAGATAATTGAAGACGGAGTTTATGCAAGGGCTGTTCTGGCATATCCTAGGTAGAAATTTCCTAAGATGGGTTTACAAAATAGTGCCTTCGGTTTGTCCAGTCCCAGGACAACCTATATGGAAGAATGTCTGACATAGTATATCTAATATATCACGTAAGTTGATCTCTTCAAATGTATTTATGTTTGTTGGCGGGGAATTCGTTTCTCTTAGTTGTATACCCATGGAATTTTTGGAGAAATCAAGTTGTAATTTGGCGGGTATGACAATGTGATATTCAAAAGAAATAAAGATGTGATATGTATAATGATACGTTATGACCTCAAGCCTCATCAACTGGAAAATGAAAAAAATTGGGCAGGCAGCATGGCTAAGTGGGTCGCACCCAATTAGGGTATATTATCACCATCTGGAGAATATTCATATTTGATACTTCTTTCAATTCTGTATCTCCCGGGAATGGTAATGTTGGTATACCAACCGTAAGGTGATAATATATTCGGAACATTTAAGCGAAATGAATGGCCGGTCATGTGTGGCCGAGTTACAAGATGTTCTTATTGAACTTCAATGTATCGCTTCTAAAGTACACTGATCAAAAGGTGGTTCCATACCTTGTCAAAGTTGGGAATTCATTACCCAATAAGAGCCCATGATTTTTGATTGTATATTATATATGTAGAGCGTGACATGAAAGCGTTCTACTAGATGGCTATTTATTTGATTTAGATAATATTATAATATTAGAAGAGTATGGATTATAAAAGAATGTTTGGGTTATCATAAGGTAAAATGTTTATGTATGGGTCGGTCTTACGATTATTCTTTCTTTTAAAAGGATTTTAAAAGTTAAACAAATGGTTGGAGTTTACTCACACCAGTCACATGACTGACCTAGAGTTTATATTGTTTTGTTTTCCCTAAACTCTTGGGTGCCCAATTCTGTACAGGCAGTCCAGTAGTCTGGATTTTTACAGATATACTTGGAGAGATGGAGCAGGAGGCTCCAGGATTATGTAACTGTTGTTTATTTCTGCTGTGATGTAAGCGTTGTACTCTAATATTCAAATATAGATTTGTGTTTCAAAGTTATGTTGTATACTATGTTTTATTCACTCCGTTGTGAGATTCGTGTTACTCTGATTCTATTGTTATGTTCTTCTTCTATTCTAATTTTCTATCTTATCTATTCTCACCCTGTAACTTCTTTCTATTAACGTTCCGGTATTTCCAACTTTTGAATAGTCGACATGGTCTTGTGTGTCGATTTTCTAAGTCGAAAATTTCACGTTCATTACAACTTTTACTTATTATTTGCATATTTATTTGATTCATATCTATGATTTGTATTTGATTCTATTAAATTCAAAAAGATTTAATAAATTTCATAAATTCCGTTAAACATTATTTACCTCCTACTCTAGAGTTAAGTTAGCCTTAAGATCTGTGAACCGCATTTCCCAACAACTGATATCGGATAATTGGTTTTCAAAGTTTTTAATATCTGATTTTGAAAAAAATTAAAAGGTAATTTTTTGATAAAATTATTAACACTATTTTCATATGAATATGTTATAAAATCATTATGATGTTGTACTCACATTTAGTTATTTTGAAAGTCAGTTGGTTCTTTAAAAAAACTGCGTTGTTTTGCAGGGGAAGAGTTATGTCTGATAACTATTAGTTAAAAGACACCAAGATGATCATTCATCGATCAGAAGAACAAATAAATATATAATTGGAAATCTATAATGAAATGTGTACCAAATCAATACAAATCTTTTGATTCTCATCTACAACTCTATTTAATATTATATTTCTCTTCATCTGCTTCACAATGTCACCGGTTTCGGGCGAATCCATCAACAAATGACCATGTTATGGTCAAATGAAGTTTTGGTAGACAAAGAGAAAAAGGAACCAAAACCGTCACTAGTATTTTTCATATTTCATCCAGATATATGAGTATTTTATCTAAAATTCTTTTTAAGATTGTAGTTCTTGTTCTTGCAGTCGTTTTAATGGGTGGATCATCAAATTCCGATCAAAACTGAAAGGTATATGGCATTTGAAGTTGTAACGACCTAGAAAATTCGATGCTCGAATTTTCGAAACAATTACATCTAGTGTCCAATTCGAGTACCGAACATCAAGAAAGTTAATAGGAAGAAGTTAGAAGGTGAGATAAGAAAGAAAGAAAGATTAGAATAGAAAAAGAAGAAGAAACACAACAGAATCAGAGTCTCACATCGCAGCGGAACAAAATATAATATAGAACAAAAGATCTTTATTGAGAGCTTGAAAAATACTTAAAAACATCATAGTACATCTTACATCCAAAACATCTGGACAGTTATAATAATCTGTCCCATATACAACACACAGCGGAATAATATAATATCATACGCCTGAAATCTTCTAGCTCGTCTCTTTACAGCATCTGATAACCTAGACCTGTACAACCCGGTCTAACCCGAGCATCAAAAATTCCGGGCCAGTCTGGTGAACCAGAGTGAGAACAACTCACAAAATTTAAGGGAATCATCCAACTTGATTTTAAAGTTCAAAATCTTTTCGAAAAAAGGATAATCGTAAGACCAAATCCACACATAAATACGGACGGTTTTTACCTAATGATAACCCAAAACATTTTGAAATCATATATTTAATCTGATATCATAATAGTGTCTAAATACAAATAAATATCAATCTAGAGGAACGATTGCATCTCACGCTCCACGTATGTAGTATACAATCAAAACCGTTAGCGCTTATTGGAGATTGGATTCCGACTATAACAAGGTATGGAACCACCTGCCAATAGTATATCTCTAGAGGCGAATACGCTGGGTTCAACAAGAAGGTTTTGCAACCCGGCCACACATGACCGACCACTCATTTCGCTTGAGTGTATGGAATGTATATCACCAACGGTTGGGATCAACAACCGTTTCCCGAAATGGGACAGCATAGATAAATTAAAGAAGGAAAAGGAATTTCTCTAGATAGGTGATTATACACCCTAATGGGAGCGACCCACATAGCCATGCTGCCTGCTCGATTTTAGTCATTTCCCAGTTGTGAAGCTTGAGGTTAAATGTATCTTTTGGAACATCTGGCCACCGTTCACTTGAATGCCTCATCGTCAGATCCACCAGAAATCACTAACTGATTTCCATTCAAATACTCGGGTTGTTAACTTAAGGGAAGGTGTCTTCTCCGCCACCATAGAAATACGTTTGAGGAAATCAATGTACGTAATCCCTTTGGAAATATTCTGTCAGACATCCGTCCATACAAGTTGTCCTGGGATTGGACAAACCGAAGGCACTCTCCTACTGCATCCTTGAGTTACTATATGGATTAGTAGTGAGTGGCCCTTGCAATCCGCAGAATCTCAACCACGACTGAATCACGTCAGAATACCTCTAATTGTACGGCCGAAGAATATTAGACAAGTAATCCTTCCACTTATGAAGATCCACGGTCTTCAATTACTCCATCTCGCTCAGTATCTGATATCTTCAACATTTACGTATTCATTGGTCGGAATGGTTTTCGAATATAAATTCGATTCCAGCTTTTCCGTACCAACAATCGCATTGGCAAGATTTGATATTCGGTTATTTATTTATCAAATAAACAACCATTCAATCATGAAATTAAATGAATTCATTGATTCAGTACTTAACAACATTTGGCCCTTTTTAATTTAAAACAAATTAAAACTTCTTGACCATTCGGTATCTTAAAACACAACATTTACTTCTTATTTAATTATAAGAATATTCGCAAAGCCCTTTTTAAACACTTTAACATTAATTCATATATATACAAATATTTGAGTTCAAGCGAATTTCATATAAAAACATTGTTACAAAGTCACTTTGATTTTCATTGCTGGAAAACAAAACAAACACTTATTTCGCTTTAAATAAACCCATTCACTCTCATCCCATTCATAATATCGTGATATTCTTACCAAATATCATTTATATCCTGAAAAACCCCTTTTTTTTCTTTACTTAACTCCTTATCAGCTCATATCATTCCACTTCTAATCATTCAACCATTTTCAATTTAAAAAAAAAAAACTCGTTTCCACTCCATTCATCTCACATAATTCTATTATTAAATATCGTTACTTAAAATTTACGTTTACCGTCACATTCCTTTTTATAAACTTTATTTATAAACTCAGGTTTAAATAAAAATCCTTTTTATCTCGATCTCCATTTCACTTACTTCAAACACTTATTTTTAGCCATCATATCGGCTTAAAATCTCTTTTATAACTTAGTTATAAAACTCAATTTTTAGTATAAAATCGTCAATCAACTCTGTTCAAAAATCCCATTTATATTTCAATATCCACTTTGATTACTTACCTTAATGAATCTCATTACTAATTAATTAAATTAATAATTTACATTATCTTTAACTATTTCAGAAATAGTTACTTCTTATTTAACCAAAATAAACCATTAACTTCTGATTTAAAATCTTATCAATGTAAAAACAAATATTCGCTAATCTATTTTATTAGATTAATTAACAACAAACTAATTTAACCAATTCAAAAACATGGTTGTCGCATTAACCAATTCCATTTAATCATTCTTTTAAATTAATAAATGACATCCTTTATTTAAATATATTTCATTTAATTGTTCTTGAAATAATAAAATTAACTATTGCATTAGCTTCTGCTCGTCTCGTTGTAAATCTCAATAACGTAAGACTTTGATTTGCAAACTATTTAAAAATACTTAAAACTTAAATAATAAACCCTAATTTCCTTTATTGAACTTCAATTTAAATTATAGATTTTAAAGATCTATCTTCGATTATAAAATAAATTTCACAACTTCATTACCGTCGATTCAACTGACGGTAAATCAATATTTGTAACATCGTTTATTTTTAGGCCAACTGCTGCCAATTACTCAACCAATACTGTTTATTGGTTAAAACAACCGTTGAATTTAGATTTAGATTCAACAAACAATGATCAATCAATCATCTAATCATATTGGTTAAACAGTTCATGTAAATGTAATATGAAAATAAATAATAAATTTGAGGAATCCAGTTGGATCCCTCCAACTTGTTTCCCTGCATCCAAATATGTTATCTCAATAATATCATTTTATCTCAATAAACAGATATAATATTCAACCATCAAACAATAACAGCAATCCAAACATCCATCAACCAATTAACAGTCATGGCACACAAATATTTAAACCCGACTTATATAAAATATAAATGGGATGAAACTGAGTGAGTTAAACTCACCTTGATTTCATTTGACGTTGAAATAATTCATTTTAATAATTCACAGCCGTGCCCAACTCTGTTCAAACTAGCTGCATAGTGAAACACTCGCCAATATGGTTCCAACGCTCCTTGTATCGTCCATTCTGTTAATATATGAGCGCGTACACAAGTTATATTTATACGTCGTTTGCAAATTTAGAACAGTATTGTTAAACTTTTGTTATAATTATTTAGCCCAATCTTTAATCATTAAAACAATCTTTGCTAGGCATGATTCCATGCTACTTTGGTATATTATAAATTTACTTTAATTCAATAACTTACCGTGTACCAGAACTTCTCTTAACGATAGTCACTTGGTTACTCGAAATTTGGCATATTTTAATCTTATTCTATGTTATAATTTATACGGTCAGGTGATGCTCAGATACTCAAATGCTGGTTATGGTAGGAGTATTCTCCCAAAGTAACACTAGATGAGATGTATATGCATAGGACATCACCTGAATTAGTAACTTAATAGAGATACCTGACTGTCCTTTTAACATATCAAGCTGTATTAATGTAACGTCCTATGATTGCTATATATTTACTAAACTTAAACCTATGTACACTTCATATGTGATTTAGTACTAAACATTTTTGGTCCCTTCTTAAGTTATTTACAAACGCTGCACTTTTAAATGTAATTATTTCAAACTAATCAATATTTCACGCTTGAGTATTATTTAGTCTTATGCAAAATAGAGTTAACGTACAAATACAATTCCTTGTCACTAGTTTACGTTCCACTATCATAAATATTGCACCCCAAATCATTTTCACTTCCCATCTCTACACGTGTTACATGAGTGGTAATATTAACTTAGTTAGACACAGTTTTAGGCTCATCCTAATATTGGTTAGGTACAACTTTGTTTGGTTAGGCAGATGCTTAAATACTATTAGGCACACTAATATGGATTAATATGTAATTTACGCGTGTGCAAACAAGTATTTAGGCAAACTAAATAAATCAGGCACTATATACTATTCATTAGGCACATTTAGTTGGTCATAATTAAAAACAAAGGTAAGGTGTTAATACAGCTTTGCAGATGCACATGTACTGTACTCCTTAAACCATCCTTTCGTTATCCAACTATGCATGGTTTAGTATTGATTTGCCATATGATCATAGGGTTTAGTTATGTAATAAAAATAATTAGGCTTTATTTTATTAGCACATAAAAGAAGATTTGGCATATTTGCCATTAACTGTTCATCTTTATTCCATTTACCTAATCCATATTTTCTAATGCCATCCTCGAGCCATACGCTCCACGCCACCTCGACATTCCCACCGCCCCTCTGTTTCTGGAAACCGCAAGCCTCCCCCTGCTTCAGGCAACACCTCATTACTACATCACCGTTACCACCCAACCCCACGCCACTTGAACTCCATGCCACGGACAGTACTCCAGTTCACCAGCCAATACAAAGCCCACTTTCCCCTTCACCGCTATTCACGTAACTACCCCCATGATTTACTGGCATTTCCTCTATAAAATATCCTGCTCTCCACTTTATATTTCCATGCAAAATAGTCCATTCCTATCTCACCCACTTTACCAAAAATAATGTCGCTGCCTTATCTTGCCCATGCCACACGCCATATAGTTTGCTGTTTTCAAAAGCATTTGCCACTCCTCACATTTACATGATTATTTTGGTTTAATAGTATGGTTCATCTCTTGTTTTGGTTTTATATTCCTTGTGGAGGGACGATCTGCATTTTTGACTTTGAATTAAGTGGAGCTACTGTTCTTTATGTGCGAAAGTTTTAGGTTGTTTTGCTGCAACAAAACAGACTAGAGGTGAAGGCTTCGTGCCTTTGATTTGCAAAGAAATAGATGAAGGCCATTTTATTTATAGAAGGGAAACCATGGTGGCCATGACAATATTTTATTTGGCAGGCACGGTTTCATGCTACAGTACATTGTTTGGACATCACCTTTGGATAGGGGAGTTGGTAGGCTATGCTTGGATACTTTGATTTGATCTTGATCGGGTAGTCACATTTCTTTAGTAAGATATATATAGGATAGAGCATGTGTATGTATTAAATATGATTAACACGGTCATATGCTGACGTTACATATAGAAGAGCTATATATATATATATATATATATATATATATATATATATAGGGTATTAAGAAAACATGTGCATGAAGAATTAAAAGGAAGGAAAAGATAGGATAGGATAGGCTATCATAATTGTCTATGTTCATGTATAGTGCGCAGTGTATTATCCTGTCACAAAATATGGGTGGTCTGCATGTTGTATCTTAACATAGGGTTCAGTAGCTTTTACATTCTTACGGTATGTACTGAAGTGCCAAACTCAACGCATTAGGTATCCTTAATGCAAAGATTGGGAGAATGATCAGTAACGTGAAACGCATGATCTGGTAGCTAGTTTCTTTTGGTTTAGAGGGAATTCAGTGTAGGATCTATACTGCTTCTTATTTGGTTTGCGTAGGAGAAGCCAGGCATGTGTCTAGATGGAGTAACAAGCATGCGTTCGCATGTGCCATGGGAAGAGAAACCACGCCTAGGTTGGTAGAAGTCAAATGTGAGTACACATAGGTTTACAGTAGAAGACATACGCGACTCCCTTTATTTGTTTAGAAAGCATGGGCTTAGCACTTAGCTGTATATAACTTTTTCTTTTATTTTTCTTTCTACTTTCACTTTGTAATTCGTGTCTTGTGCTGCATTTCTCTTTTTTTTCATCTTACACATGTTTTGCATAAACAACATTGAAAACCCGTGTGCGGCACAGGCCTCACCATAAGGTAAGCAACACATTGGATTGAACGTTCTATTGTATGATTATTTAATTTCATCGTCAATTGTCATTGAGGGTTTTATATTCGTCTCGATATACATGGATTTCACATCGTAAATTACGAAATACCGCAACATTTTTTAGTTCGAATTATATAAACATATGTTCAACCTTTATTATATAAACGAATTATATATTATAAATCCATATAAAATTCCAAATCAATATTTAAAATAATAAAATATATTAAATATCTGATCACTGAAAATACGTGACGTTACATTCCTTCCCCCTTAAAAGAATTTCGTCCTCAAAATTACTAAGGTAGAAAAAATGTTACAAATCTTATTAAATTCTAAAAATCTAATTTATTATGAATCAGAAACCAATTCATTCGACTATTATATCAAATCATTGGGAAATATATTCAACCAATTTAACACATGATCAACAACCAACTAATAATCAACTTAACCTCACCAATTGAATTTATCTTCACTATTTATATTCACTTGGATTTAAATATCAATTGATCAGTGCTCGATTAATTTTCATTATCATTATTCAATTTCTGAATCTCCAATTTATCCCATCTCAATATCAATTCTTAACTTCATCTAACCAAGTCAAATTTCAATTCCATATTGAATTACCTAATTAATCTTGTAATTAGTTCGTTTCCATTTCAAAACCCAAATTTCGATTAATTTCAAAAACCATCCATTATGATCCACCTTGTTTTCAATTAACTTATCTCTAAGTCACTTTCTAATCCATACATTTATATTTCACTTGATTAGTTAAATTTTAATCCATCTGAATTTCCAATCCCATTTGAATTCCATTCGAATCAAGCAACCAAATCAATATCTCAATAATTCGATAAAATTATTGATTTTATATATATAAATATAATTTGGCCAAAATTATTTCATTTGACCCTCTTTACAAAACGATATTGTATAAGTTGATAGTTCAAATGCTTCTCAACACTAGAACCGATCAAATAACACAATACAAAACATTTATTTACAAATACGCTCTCATATATAAACACTCAAACTCAATCTAGGGTATTACTAATCCCATCTCTATCGAGTTACGCCACAGAGCCCAGGTTACTACTCAACTAATAGCTCTAATACCACTGTAATGACCCAGAAAATTCGATGCTCGAATTTTCGACCCAACTACATCTAGTGTCCAATTCGAGTACTGAACATCCAGAAAGTCAATAGGAAGAAGTTAGAAGGTGAGATAAGAAAGAAAGATTAATAGAAAAAGAAGAAGAAACACAACAGAATCAGGGTCTCACATCGCAGCGGAACAAAATATAATATAGAAAAAAAAGATCTTTGTTGAGAGCTTGAAAAATACTTACAAACATCAGAGTACAGCTTACAGCCAACACATCTGGACAAGTATAATAATCTGTCCCATATACAACACATAGCGGAATAATATAATATCATACGCCTGAACTCTTCCAGCTCGTCTCTTCACAGCATCTGATAACCTAAACCTATACAACCCGGTCAACATTACAAATACCGGGTCAGTCTGGTGAACCAGAGTGAGAACAAATCGCAAAGTTTGAAGGAATCATCCAACTTGATTTTAAAGTACAAAATCTTTTCGAAAGAAAAGGATAATCGTAAGACCAAATCCACACATAAATACGGACGGTTTTTACCTTACGATAATCCAAAACACTTTGAAATCATATATTTAATCTGATATCATAATGGTGTCTAAATACAAATAAATAGCAATCTAGCGGAACGCTCGCATATCACGGTCCACGTATATAGTATACAATCAAAACTGCGGGCGCTTATTAGAGATTGGATTCCGACAATGACAAGGTATGGAACCACCTGCCGATAGTGTATCTCTTGAGGCGAATACACTGGGTTCAACAAGAACGTCTTGCAACCCAGCCACACATGACAAACCACTCATTTCGCTTGAATGTATCGAATGTATATCACCAACGGTTGGGATCAGCAACCGTTTCCTGAAAAGGGACATCATCGATAGATTAAAGAAGGAAAATGAAAATCTCTAGATAGGTGATTATACAACCTAATGGGAGCGACCCACATAGTCATGCTTCCTACTCGATTTTTGTCATTTCCCAGTTGTGAAGCTTGAGGTTAAATGTATCTTTTGGAACATCTGGCCACCGTTCACTTTGACTGCCACATCGTTTGATCCGCTAGAAATCACTAATTGATTTCCACAAAAATACTCGGGTTGTTAAGTTAGTGTCTTCTCCGCAGCCACAGAAATACGTTTGAGGAAATCAATGTACGTAATCCCTTTGGAACTATTCTGTCAGACATCCGTCCATATAGGTTGTCTTGGAATTGGACAAACCAAAGGTACTCTCCTACTGCATCCTTGAATTACCTTATGGATCAGTAGCGAGTAGTACTTGCAATCCGCAAAATCTCAACCACGAATGAATCATGTCAGAATACCTCTGGTTGTACGAAGAATATTCGACAAGTAATCCTTCCTCTTATGAAGATCAACGGTCTTCAGTTGCTCCATCTCGCTCAGTATCTGATATCTTCAGCATTTACGTATTCATTGGTCAAAATGGTTTTGGAATATAAATTCTATTTTGGTTTTCCGTACCAATAATCGCATTAGCAAGACTTGATAGTCAGTTATTTAACATCAAATAAACAACCATTCAATCATGAAAATAAATGAATTCATTGATTCAGTACTTAACAACATTTGGCCCTTTTTAATTTAAAACAAATTAAAAACTTCTTGACCTTTCGGTATCTTAAAACACAACATTTACTTCTTGTTTAATTATAAGAATATTCGCAAAGCCCTTTTTAAACACTTTAACATTAATTCATATATATATATATTTGAGTTCAAGCGAATTTCATATAAAAACATTGTTACAAAGTCACTTTGATTTTCATTGCTGAAAAACAAGACAAACACTTATTTCCCTTTAAATAAACCCATTCACTCTCATCCCATTCATAATATCGTGATATTCTTACCAAATATCATTTATATCCTTAAACCCCCTTTTTTTTCTTTACTTAACTCCTTATCAGCTCATATCATTCCACTTCTAATCATTCAACCATTTTCAATTTAAAAAAACTCGTTTCCACTCAATTCATCTCACTTAATTATATTATTAAATGTCGTTACTTAAAATTTACGTTTACCGTTACATTCCTTTTTATAAACTTTATTTAAAAACTCAGGTTTAAATAAAAATCCTTTTTATCTTGATCTCCATTTCACTTACTTCAAACACTTATTTTAAGCTATCATATTGGCTTAAAATCTCTTTTATAACTTAGTTATAAAACTCAATTTTTAGTATAAAATCGTCCATCAAGTCTGTTCAAAAATCCCATTTATATTTCAATATCCACTTCGATTACTTATCTTAATGAATCTCAATACTAATTAATTAAATTAATAATTTACATTATCTTTTAATATTTTGGAAATAGTTACTTCTTCTTTAACCAAAACAAACCATTAACTTCTTATTTAAATTTTTGTCAAAGTAAAAACAAATATTCGCTAATCTATTTTACTAGATTAATTAACAACAAACTAATTTAACCAATTCAAAAACATGGTTGTCGCGTTAACCAATTCCATTTAATCATTCTTTTAAATTAATAAATGACATCCTCTATTTAAATATATTTCATTTAATTTTTCTTGAAACAATAAAATTAACTATTGCATTAGCTTCTGCTCGTCTCGTTATAAATCTCAATAATGTAAGACTTTGATTTGTAAACTATTTAAAAATACTTAAAACTTAAATTATAAACCCTTATTTCCTTTATTGAACTTTCATTTAAATATATAGATTTTAAAGATCTATCTTCGATTATAAAATAAATTTCACAACTTCATTACCTTCGATTCAACCGACCGTAAATAAATATTTGTAACACCATTTATTTTTAGACCAACTGCTGCCAATTACTCAACCAATACTGTTTATTGGTTAAAACAACCGTTGAATTTAGATTCAACAAACAATGATCAATCAATCATCCAATCATATTGGTTAAACAGTTCATATAAATGCAATATGAAAATAAATAATAAATTTGAGGAATCCAGTTGGATCCCTCCAACCTGTTTCCCTGCATCCAAATATGTTATCTCAATAATATCATTTTATCTCAATAAACAGATATAATATTCAACCATCAAACAATAACAGCAATCCAAATATCCATCATCCAATTAACAATCATGGCACACAAATATTTAAACCCAATTATATAAAATATAAATGGGATAAAACTGAGTGAGATGAAATCACCTTGATTTCATTCGACGTTGAAATAATTCGTTTTAATAATTCACAGCCTTGCCCAACTCTGTTCAAACTAGCTGCATAGTGAAACGCTCGCCAATATGGTTCCAACGCTCCTTGTATCGTCCATTCTGTTAATATATGAGCGCGATACACAAGTTATATTTATACGTCGTTCGCAAATTTAGAACAATATTATTAAACTTTTGTTATAATTATTTAGCCCAATCTTTAATCATTAAAACAACCTTTGCTAGGCATGATTCCATGCTACTTAGGTATATTATAAATTTACTTTAATTCAATAACTTACTGTGTACCAGAACTTTTCTTAACGATAGTCACTTGGTTACTCGAAATTTGGCATATTTTAATCTTATTCTATGTTATAATTTATACGGTCAGGTGATGCTCAGATACTCAAATGCTGGTTATTGTAGGAGTATTCTCCCAAAGTAACACGAGATGAGATGTATATGCACAGGACATCACCTGAATTAGTAACTTAATAGAGATACCTGACTGTCCTTTTAACATATCTAGTTGTATTAATGTAACGTCCTATGATTGCTATATATTTACTAAACTTAGACCCATGTACACTTCATATGTGATTTAGTACTAAACATTTTTGGTCTCTTCTTAAGTTATTTACAAACGCTGCACTTTTAAATGTACTTATTTCAAACTAATCAATGTTTCACGCTTGAGTATTATTTAGTCTTATGCAAAATAGAATTAATGTACAAATACAATTCCTTGTCACCAGTTTACGTTCCACTATCATAAATATTGCACCCCAAATCATTTTCACTTCCCATCTCTACACATGTTACATGAGTGGTAATATTAACTTAGTTAGACACAGTTTTAGGCTCATCCTAATGTTGGTTAGGTACAACTTTGTTTGGTTAGGCAGATGCTTAAATACTATTAGGCACACTAATATGGATTAATACGTAATTTATGTGTGTGCAAACATGTATTTAGGCAAATTAAATAAATCAGGCACTATATACTATTCATTAGGCACATTTAGCTGGTCATAATTAAAAACATAGGTAAGGTGTTAATACAGCTTTGCAGATGCACATGTACTGTACTCCTTAAACCATCCTTTCATTATCCGACTATGCATGGTTTAGTATTGATTTACCATATGTTAATAGGGTTTAGTTATGTAATAAAAATAATTAGGCATTACTTTATTAGCGCATAAAAGAAGATTTGGCATATTTGCCATTAACTGTTCATCTTTATTCCATTTACCTAATCCATATTTTTGAATGCCATCCTCGAGCCATACGCTCCATGCCACCTCGACATTCCCACTGCCCCTCTGTCTCTGGAAACCGCAAGCCTCCCCCTGCTTCAGACAACACCTCATTACTACATCACCGTTACCACCCAACCCCACGCCACTTGAACTCCATGCCACGGACAGTACTCCAGTTCACCAGCCAATACAAAGCCCACTTTCCCATTCACTGCTATTCACGCATCTACCCCCATGACTTACTGGCATTTCCTCTACAAAATATCCTGCTCTCCCACTTTATATTTCCATGCAAAATTGTTCATTCCTGTCTCATCCACTTTACCAAAAATAATGCCGCTGCCTTATCTTGCCCATGCCACATGCCATATAGTTCGATGTTTTCAAAAGCATTTGCCACTCCTCACATTTACATGATTATTTTGGTTTAACAGTATGGTTCATCTCTTGTTTTGGTTTTATATTCCTTGTGGAGGGACGATCTGCATTTTTGACTTTGAAGTAAGTGGAGCTACTGTTCTTTATGTGTGAAAATTTTGGGTTGTTTTGCTGCAACAAAACAGACTGGAGGGGAAGGCCTCGTGCCTTTGATTTGCAAAGAAACAGATGAAGGCCATCGTATTTATATGAGGGAAACTGTGGTGGCCACGACAATATTTTATTTAGCAGGCACGGTTTCATGCTACAGTACATTGTTTGGACATCACGTTTAGATAGGGGAGTAGGTAGGCTATGCATGGATACTTTTATTTGATCTTGACCAGGTAGTCACATTTCTTTTGTAAGATATATGTAGGACAGAGCATTTGTATGTATTAAATATGATTAACACAGTCATATGCTGACGTTACATATATAAGAGCCATATATATAGGGTATTAAGAAAACATGTGTATGTTTAAAAGGGCGGAAAAGATAGGATATGATAGGCTGTCATGATTGTCTATGTTGATGTTTGGTGCATAGTGTATTATCCTGTCACAAAATATGGGTAGTCTGCATGTTGTATCTTAACATAGGGTTCAGTAGCTTTTACATTCTTACGGTATGTACTGAAGTAGCTAAACTCAACGCATTAGGTTTCCTTAATGCAAAGATTGGGAGAATGATCAGTTATGTGAAACGCATGATCTGGTAGCTAGTTTCTTTTGGATTAGAGGGTATTCAGTGTAGGCTTTATACTGCTTATTATTTGGTCTGCGTAGGAGAAGACAGGCATGTGTCTAGATGGAGTAACAAGCATGCGTTCGCATGTGCCATGGGAAGAGAAACTGCGCCTAGGTTGGTAGAAGTCAAATGTGAGTACACATAGGTTTACAGTAAAAGACATACGCGACTCCCTTTATTTGTTCAAAAAGCATGGGCTTGGCACTTAGCTGCATACAGTTTTTTCTTTTATTTTTCTTTCTACTTTCACTTTGTAATTCGTGTCTTGCGCTTCATTTCTTTCTCTTTTTTTTTTCATCTTGCACACGTTTTACATAAACAACATTGAAATTACTATCCGTGTGCAGAGCACGGGCCTCACCATAAGGTAAGCAACACATTGGATTGAACATTCTATTGTATGATTATTTAATTTCATCGTCAATTGTCGTTGAGGGTTTTATATTCGTCCCAATATACATGGATTTCACATCATAAATTACGAAATACCGCAACATTTACTAGTTCGAATTATATAAACATACGTTCAACCTTCGTTATATAAACATATTATATGTTATAAATCCATATAAAATTCCAAATCAATATTTAAAATAATAAAATATATTAAATGTATGATCACTGAAAATACAAGATGTTACAGAAGTCGACTATCCAAAACTTAAAAATTGTGTACGAGATTTTCTACGTTTCTCTTACTTTCAGCCTGTTGCACCATAATACCATTCAGTTTCATCACCAAACTGTTACTAACCATAGCCCTTTCCTTTCTCTTCTATTTTCCACTAGTTCATCCAATTCTATTAAGAAACGAAGGAGGTATGCCTTCCAGAAGATTGATTGTAAATAGAAGAATTGAAAGAAGAAGAAGAAGAAGAAGAAGAGAAGATTTTATGAAGAAATATGACTGTTGGGCCTATTCGTAGTGGTTGAAGTGTCCTGATTCAAATTCAAATTCAAGATTTTGGCGCTTAGTTAGTTAAACTACTTGATGATTAGTAGCTTTCTCATAGCCTTCAAATTCAGCAAATGAATATACTACGCTGATCAGAAAAATGAGCCCATCGCAATAAAGCATATCTCGTCATCAAATTCTAAAAGATATAAATGTGTGGTTCATGACCATTGTTTTAAAAACCCACCTCAATCCTCGCCTCGAGGAACGCCTCTTAGAAATAACAGATAAAATGCCTTGAAGCTTATTCCAAAAGGATTTTTACCTCCAAAGCATACTTGAGGCATACAAAGCGTATTAAACGTACAACTCGCATGCCTCAATCTCCTGAGGCATAAGAACCAATTATCGACACTAATAAAAGTCATTAAATTTTAATTATTTAATGAAAATAAAAAAACTATAAAAATTATCATTTTTACCTTATATATTTCGATATCGACATGATCAAGTAAGATTATTTATGAATCAACGACTCAATCAAGAGTTATGTAATGGATTTTCCCTTTGTTATTTAAAAAATGTTTTCCAATAAATTTCATCAAATTTTCAAATAAATTTTGCATATTGATTTGAATTGATAGAAGAAATCAAAACTAGAAGTGAAATGTTCAAATAGTTCCAAGGATTCGAAAAATCGTACG
Source organism: Allium sativum (assembly GCA_030737875.1). Taxonomy (NCBI): domain Eukaryota; kingdom Viridiplantae; phylum Streptophyta; class Magnoliopsida; order Asparagales; family Amaryllidaceae; genus Allium; species Allium sativum. Next base: position 36,962,457 of record CM060922.1, read on the forward strand.
AGTTTCAATTATTTATTTTTAATCTATAATAAAAACATATACTTGTTCAAAGTCGGATCCTAAATGATTTTTGTTTTGTTTTTTGCATCGTTTAATTTAAAATGTCAAAATTTCTTTACATCTTTTGCATTTTATTTTTAGCCACAAAGCTTACGCCTCAATGTTTCGAGGCTTGCACCTCAACTCAAAGATATGAGAATGCCTCTGTAACAACTTGGAATTTCTGAACTAATTTAAAATTTTAATTTTAGCTATATTAATGGATTTAGAATATTTAAAATGATCTATTTTAAATAATAACGATTAATAAATTTATTTAAATTGAAGTTAGAGCATATAAATTTAAAATTTAATTTAAAACGAACTTGAAATGGCATGATAGTTTGAAAATTTGATTTTTAATTTCAATTGAATATACAAAATTCAATATAAATCAGAATATGATAAAACAAGAAAAGTTGGAATATTTTGAACTGTAATTTTCTAACGAATGCAAGAAATTCAGATTTCATAATATAAATTGAAAGTTATATCCAGTTTAAAATTTAGAATAGTCACTATGGAATTTATATATATTTTAATATAATATATAGCCCTTAAAATAGCCATTTTGCAAACGACATCCATTTTCGATGAAACCACTTTTGTTGGATTTGGAATGTCAAATTATAGTTAGGGTTAAGATTTCATAATTTTTGGAACTAATATGTGAGCGTAGTAAATTTAAACATGTTTTGTAAATTTAGTTTTAATTTAATCGACTAGAAAAAAGCCAATTTTCAAACGGTCTCCAAATTGGATGAAATTAATTTTGTTAGAACCGTATCGTCAAAACATAGCTAGATTTCAATTTTCGTAATTTTTGGAGTTCGTATGTGGCCGCAGTAAATTAAAATGTATGATGAATTCCATTTTGACTGTTATATTAATATATATATATATATATTTTGAAAATGGGTCAAACTTGTATTAGGCCTTCAGCCCAGAAATTGATCCACTAACGCACAAATTGCACGCACGTGGTCGGCCCAAAAGCGCATCCGCACTTTCGAGAATGTACACAGTATTTACCTTTACATCTGAAAAGAGAGAATAAAATACAACCATAAAGTAAATACTCAACCCTAGTTAACTTCGTCTTCCACTCATGGCGGCTCAAACCATCTACGTGGGTTTCCTGCCGTTGACGCCGCTTCACCCTCTGCTACGCTACGAGTTGTGCCTGTCCCCATCCTAGTAAGTTTCTCTGGTATTCTCAATTTCGTCAGCTTCAATTCTTCTCGAATTATCCTTTCCAAATCGTGCTGATTTGTGTTTTTATTCTGAAACATACGCTTATTTCTTTCTTTCCAAACTATCCATGCAGCTACAGTGAGGGAGATAATGTGGTGTTTGGTCTTCAAGTCTTCCGTGCTTCTTCTGCTAATGAGGTATTCAATAATGTCCTCCATCGTCAGTAAATTAGATTTTATGCCCATAATATTGTAGCACTGTGTCAGAATGAATTTCGATGTGGTGCAGTCGAAAAACAGGTGACCATGGGATTCAGGGTTAGAGTTACACAGTACACATAGAGTGTCAGCTGTAATTTTCCATTTGTTAAGCCTGTCCCTTGTAAGCAACCTCCCCATGATCGCTTTGTACAAATTGAATGCCATTTTAGGACAGTTGACACGATCCCAAACTATTCTGCTCCAAGCTTTTACCTGAGCCTCTTGCCTGACCTCATTCCAAGCTGATTTCATAGTAAAATCGTTTCCAGTCGCACTCCACACCCATATGTCACTTTGACGCTCTGAAAAAATTGGCATATACTTAATCTGGGCTTCGTTCAGTGGTACGCCACTTACATTCCACTGATCATTGTGTATGATATGTTGTACACGTTTATCAGGGCATCCGTAATCAGAGTAAGTATGCATGCTAGCCAAATCAATAATAGACTTACCCTTAATCCAAGGGTCTCTCCACAGATCAGTGTTATCCCCTCTTGCTATTTGTCTTTCAATGCATTTAGCAAGTTTGCTTCTAATATATATGTGTATATATATATAATGATAAAAATAGATCAAAACAGTTGAACTGACTTACGAAACATATCCCACTGTGTCTAGAATGGGGGTATTTGGTTAGGAACGACATTCGTTGGGTTTGATTTGGAGTTCGGACGCAAAATCATCAAAACTTGGAATTAAATATAATATAAAATAGTATTTATACCCCTTAATATCTCCAAAACCCTAGACCCCGTTCACAATGGTTCAGCGCCGCCACAAGTGATTAATGACCTAATCCATTCGTATTTGATCCCTTAATTATTCCAAATCCGCTAAATGGTATATGAAGTATATAAAATGAAGATCGTAGAACTCTTTGAAGGCTTTCATTCCACATGGGATTGATGAATTTTCGTGCACAATTCAAGAGAAAGAGGGCTCAAATGCCCGTCGCTCGTGCACGGATTCCAATGCCTAGGGGAGGCTGAGCTCCACCTGGCTCACGACGTGGAGAGAGTTCGGCACGAGCGTCGAGGTGGTGGTCGTGGATGGGGTTCCGTCTCCCTGTAGTGTCACGCGCAAGTGATTGGCGAGTCGAAGTTTTGGGTTCAGTAACCAGCCAGAAGAAATTAACGAGGAAGATGAAATAATATTTAATTAATTATATTAATTTTTGTAAGTAACGCAAGTATTATCATATCTTCTTCATACGAGGTCCAAATCCAACGATTTCAGTTGCGTTGCGATCGTGGCAGAGAATTCTACATTTCAGAACTGGCCAGAACGAAAATGGAGCAAATTGGATTTTCAGCTAAATTAAATGCGTGTTTAATTTAGTTGAAAAATAAAATCTTTAGATAAAGACTGACGGAGTGGAAACGAATGTGAGAATTCTCTCATCTAAATCTTGTACAGTTATGTAATGACCCAAAATTCCGGTCCAATTTGAGGTGACCAAAATCGCAAGTCCAACCCCAAATTAAACTGAAAATCAGGAAATTAATAGAAAGAAAACAGAGGGTGAGGATAGATAAGATAGAAACTTAGAATAGAAGAAGAAGAACACAATATCATAGTAACACGAATCTCACAACGGAACGAATAAATATATTTCATAACATAACTTTGAAATACAAATTTGTACTGGAATATACATATCATTATCAAAGTACAGAACTTACAACACAACGGAAATTACTATAGCTATATAATCCTGAAGCCTCCTGCTCCAAGCTCTTCCAGTATATCTGTAAATCCCGACTACTTGACTCCCATACAAATTTAGGCACCCAAGAGTTTAGGGAAACAAAACAAAATAAACTCCGGGTCAGTCATGGGACTGGTATGAGTAAAACAGTTTAAATAAGTAAACGATATCTCATAAGACCACGCCATATAACGGAATGGGTTTTTCCCTTTTGAGAATCCAAAATATCTTTATATCAAAAACCTTTTGATATTATAATAATGTCTATCAACTACAATATAATAATCATCTAGCAGAAACGCTTTCATCTCACGTTCTACATATATAGTACACAATCAAAACCGCAAGCACGTATTAGGAAATGGATTTCCAACTGTGACAAGGTATGGAACCACCTTTCACTAGTGTACCTCTAGAAGGAATACAATGGGTTCAACAAGAACATCTTGCAACCCGGATACGCATGACCGACCACTCATTTCGCTTGAGTGTATCGAATGTATATCACCAACGGTTGGGATCAGCAACCGTTTCCCGAATGGGACAACATCAACAATAGATTTTTAGAAGTAAATGAAACTCTAGATCAGGTGATTATACTCCCTACTTAGGAGCGACCGACTTAGCCATGCTGCCTGCCCGATTTCTGTCATTTACCAGATGTGAGGCTAGAAGCTACGCTTTATCATCACACCAGATTCACTTTGAATGCCACATCGTCAAATCCATCAAATCACCGATTGACGTCCTCAACCATACATTATGTGTTAGCTATAAGAAGTTTCCTTCTCCGCTTCCACTCTTGGTATGGTTGGAGAAATCAATATACGTGATCGTCTGGAAATACTCTGTCAGACATCCGTCCATATAAGTCATCCAGGAACAAGATGAACCGAAGGCACTATTCATTACATCCATCTTAGGCACTGTTATCTAAGACTTATACAATAGCCCTTGCACTTTACTCCGTCTTCAATTTCCTTTGGCATATATGATTCGCAACGCTTATGCCAATACAGAGTGGTTCTTTGGATAATAATCCAACCGGTCTCTCCATATTAACATTGTTAAAATGGTCAAAACTTTGATAGTCGGTTAGTTAACAATCAAATGAAAACACGTGTGCAAACAATGATATTATTTCCACGAGGAAATTATATCGATCAATCATCATTCAACATTTATCTCTTTATTTCATAAATTTACTTATCTCCTGTTTCCCTATATTCAACATTTCTTATTTTCTAAATTTAAAAAATATATGTTATTACCATTGGAAATCATTTCCATTTCTTGTTTTCTATATCAGAAAACATTTCTAGTTCTTATTTGGAAAACCTTACCAAAACTTCTTCATTTGGGCTTAGACAGATGTTTTAAACAAACCATCGCGATGCCAACTCAAACCATTACGCTTATTAAATAAATTCCTTTAACCAACCTTCACTATCGAACCTTAACTATTCCTTAGTTAAAAATGAAGTCAATCAAGTTGGGGTAATACTACCTCTCAGACCTTAACTGAACAACGATTCTAACCTTGAAATAGACAAAGTTCACCTTTTAAATTCTTTAACAAACTACCTTATGTAACTGTAACACCCCGTATTTCAGTTAATGCTAAAATTCACTAATTGCAGAATAAATAATCTCAGATGTGGGAATTGGGGGAAACGGGCTGCGTCATTAAGTTCGACTCGGAAAAATACGCAGAATAGAGTCCGAAATTTTGTAAATCGGAGTCCATATGGCCCAGTTATGGCCCAATGAAGTTGGCAGAAAATTCAAGTTAAAAACAGATTTAGAAATGCAAAACCAGATTTTGAAATTGGAGCCAGCGGGGGCCAGGCGGGAGACTTCCCGCCCTAGCCATGTCGACAGGGCTGTCGACAGGCCTGTCGACTGGGGAGTCGACTGCCCTGTCGACACGGGGTGTCGAGCCAGAGGGCCTGGGTGCACCAGGTCTGGTTTTCTGGCTAGGGCTGGGCTGGGTTCTAGAGATTTCCTAAATCTGACGGACCTAATCTAACCTAGGGCTAATCCTATGGTCTAAAACACACCCTAATCCTATAAATACACCCTAATGCAAGCCTAATCCATACTAAAAATAGAAATGATGCCATCATGCCGCCAAAATCAAACTTAGGAGGAGCCTCCACTAGCTTATGAAGAAAGTTGCAAGCTAATCAACCTCTAATCATCACCATCTTCAAATATAGCAACTAGTTCTACTTCATAAGTTTGCTAATCTTGGTTTTGGTGAGTTTCTATCACTTTAATAGCCAATTGCTAAATTAAGTAGATGAGATATGATGAGATCATGCGGTTTTGTATGCGGATTAGTGGGTTTTGAGTCATATGATATGATGTTAGTTTGCTAATCTATGTTTAATGTTAACCCTATGTTTATGCAAGTTAAGTATGTGGGTTTATGCAAGTTAAGTATGTGGGTTTATGCAAGTTAAGTATGTAGGTTTATGCAAGATAAGTGGTGGGTTTTATGCATGCTAAGTATTTGATTTTATGCATGTTAAGTATTTGATTTTATGCATGCTAAGTACTTGATTCCATGCATACTAAGTATTTGATTTTATGCATGCTAAGTGTTTGGGTTTATGCATGCTAAGTACTTGATTTCATGCATGCTAGATGGTTGGTTTTATGCATACCTTATGACATGCAAGTTCACCCTTTGTGTAACCTATGAACACATATGCAAGTTAGTCTCTTTTTATGATATGCATAACATGTGCAAGTTTGCCTTTGTGATATGACATGGTATGCAAGTTCATATGCAAGTTTTATGCAACTTTATATGCAAGTTCATATGCAAGTTTTATGCAAGTTTATATGCAAGTTCATATGCAAGTTTTATGCAAGTTTATATGCAAGTTTTATGCAAGTTTTATGCAAGTTCATATGCAAGTTCATATGCAAGTTTGTCTCTTTTTATGATGTGCATAACATATGCAAAGTTGTCCCTATATATGACGTGTTATGTAAACGAATTACGTGGGAAACGATGGGGTTAATATGCATGATTATAAAAAGGTGTAAAGTTGTTATGATTAAGCATAACATAAAATGAATGGACATAATTGGGAATTTACCTATTAAGTTAGGTCTACCCACATTATGGAGTTGGGAATTTACCTATTAAGTTAGGTCTACCCATACTATGGAATTGGGAATTTACCTATTGAGTTAGGTTTACCCATATTCTTAAAAATGTGTAATTAATTAGGGATAATTAATTATGGGGGTGATTAATTAGGTGTAATTAATCAACTAAGACACGAGGTTGGACCCTTTTGTAGCTGAAGTCTGCCCGGAACCGATCGGCCATCCAGCGGCTACAAATGATTGGCCCAATGTGAGAGGTCTTAGTCATAAATTAAATACGTGATTAAAGTAAAGACACGAGGTTAGACCCTTTTTATGACAGAAGTCTGCCCGGAACCAACCGGCATATCCAGCAGTCATAAAAGATGGTCTAATGTGAGAGGTCTTTATGAGGTCATGATCTTAATTAATTAATTAAGAAACACTTAACCATATTACCATGTAGAGGGACATGAGGGGTTAAGTGGGTGCCTTGGGTGGCATATGGAAATCTAGTGGGTTGCCTTGGGTGGCAATAGAAAATACGATTAGAATACTTAACCAAGTGGAAACATGTAATTAAACATGATTAAAGGGTTAAGTGGGATGCACTAGAAAAAGGGACAAGCTTAGGTGAGTAGCTTGTGGGGGCCCATTTCAACCAGTAACCCATATGTATCTTATTGGGCTCGACCCATGTCTAGGACGGGACACGCGTACTGGGCTTGACTATAAGAGGCCAAAACGGGTTAGCGGTGGCAATGCGAGTCCAACGGGTTTCATATGCGTGTGTGGACCCGGGCTGGTAGGTAAGACGTTGTTGCATCGTGTAGTTATAAGCCGTGCACCGTTTGTTGTATCGGGTTGCCACTTTGGGGAGTGATACACCCCACTGTGGGGCCGGCACGGGTATCTACGGTAGGGAGCTGATCACTTGGGAGTAGTGGGTACACCTAGTGGAGATAGGGGCAGACGGCACCTATGTAGTCAGCTAGGGGTACGCGAAACTACTGGGTAAATTTTCTAAGTCCTTGGGAGGGATCAACCTTTAAGTAGGAATGACCGGTGTGGTGCAGTGTAGTAATTATCCTTGGGTGGGTAAATGCGTCTTTACGGTTATCTTAGTTTATCCTAAGTCCACCAAGCTGCTTAGTGTAGCCATTCATCCCCAGACACTACCGTATATCAAGTTTATGTCTTCTCTGGTTACTTTAATGATTGTATTGTTAAAGTTATAGGACTCGCTCAGACTTGTGTCTGACCCCGTTGTTTTATCTTTTTCCCAACCCTCAGGTTCTCAGAGTGGGCCCGGTACGAGTGGGATTTGATCAGGCTGCTTTTATTACTCTCTTGGAGCTTGGACCCTAGATGTAGAGCTCAGCTTACCCTTTTTCTTTTATGGCTATCAGTTCATGTATTGGGATTATGTATTTTTATTTAGCAAGAATGGATATTTGTACTTAACTCTTATTATGGTTTTGTGATGTAATCAGACATGTTTTACTTTCCGCTGCATTGAAATGTTGTTTTAAACTTTCAAGTATTACTTATATCTGTCTTGCTGTAATTTCTCTGTTCTATATTCACTAATAATACTCCGCCGATGTTATGACATTCCCTTAGAGAGTGACCGTAGCGGGTGTGGGGTGTTACACGTGGTATCAGAGCAAAGGTTACCGGAACAGATAAAATTTTTAGAAAACTATTTTTCTAAAAAAAAAAACATTTTTGGAAGAGATATTTTCAAAAACATGTCTTTAAAGAGAAAAGTTTTTGAAAGGAAAGCATAATCCCCAATAGCCATATCTTTATCTTTCGAATTCTCCGTTTTGAATCTTTCCTTTTTCGTTTCAGCATGGCTGAGGATCTTAACTTTCCGGAGGGTGTGACAGTACCAGTATGGTATAGGAGATTGATGGAGGCTAGGGCCACCACTGCGGGTCCAGCAAATGTTCCTCCACCAACCGTAGCACCCGATCTTCCTCCTCCCCCTCCTCCTCGCACGGATACTTTTGCTAAGACTTGCAAGGAATTTAAAGCTATGGGAGGGAAACATTTTCAAGGATCTGAAACTTTTGTGGAGGCTAGAGATTGGCTTAAGGAGGTGGAAGAGTTGATAGATATCTTTGAGATGGAAGAAGGAAAGAAAGTCAAGTTAGCTGCTTGGTTAATGAAGGGAGAGGCCTCATTCTGGTGGGAGGTCACTAATGGAGAACGCCCCGTTGACTCTTGGGCGGATTTTAGGCAAAGATTTGTGGCAAAGTTTCTCTCAAGGGCGGAGGAAAACTTGTATATGGAAAGATTCTTGACTCTAAAGCAAGGAAATCTCTCAGTGAAGGAATATGTCAATAAGTTTAATCAATTGGCAAGGTTTGGCCTAGACATGGTGAATACACCGGAGAAGAAGGCTTTGAGGTTCGTGAAAGGCTTGAATGAACCGATGCATGGGTTGGCTATGACTCATATCCCTATGGGGGCCACCTTTGAGAAGCTAGTTGACATGGCCTCATGCATGAAGAAGAGAAGGGTCCCAATGCCAATAAGGCACCCGAGAAAAAGGGAGATCAAAAGAGACCTCAGCAACAATAGCAAAACAAAGGGGGGAAAGGCAACGGTGGCAAGGGGAAGAAGAAGTGCTTCAATTGTGGGATACCAGGCCACATAAGCAAAGATTGTAGAAAGAAGAAGAAGACTGGTTGCTTTCACTGTGGCGAAGCAGGGCATTTAGTGAAGGATTGCCCTAAGAAGGGGCAAAGGACGGGATCTACCTCAGGAGGACAGGTGCAAGCTCTTATGGCACCGGGTCAGGCTAGGGGGCAAGTACAGGCTCTCGCGGTTCCACCGATTCAGGAAAGAGGTAGAACTATTTCCGTTGAAAGTCTGGTTTTTCTATTTGATTATCCTATCCGTACATTGTTTGATTCAGGCGCATCGCATTCGTTTATCTCATCATCATTAGTTGAGTCACTGCACTTAGACACCAGTCTGGTAGATGATCCCTTGGTTGTTTCAAATCCAATTGGGGGCTCCACTTATTTGTCCATGATATGTTTGGGTTTCAAGATTTCTATACTTAGCATTGAGTTTAGATGTGATGCTTTTGTTTTGGGCTTCACGGGCTATGGGTTGATTTTGGGCATGGACTGGTTATCCAGTAATGGTGCCGTTCTTGATTGCGAAAGGAGGGTTGTTAGGCTCATGACCCGCTTGGGTAACACTCTCGAGATTTCTTGTAATCCCATGGATTCTGTTATGCTAAGTTATCTTGAATCGCTTGACGCTTCGGTCGAGAGTTTGCAATCTGTTAGAGTGGTCCGGGAATACTCGGATGTGTTTGAGGAGGTGAAGGGCTTACCTCCGAAGCGGGAGATTGACTTCCGAATATATCCGGTGGATAATGCTAAACCTGTATCTTTACCAGTGCGCCACATGGCTCCTCGTGAGAGGAGGGAACTCCATAAGCAAGTAGGGGAGTTGCTTGAGAAGGGGTTCATAAGGCGAAGTATATCGGAGTGGATGCTCCAGTAGTATTTGCTACGAAGGCGGATGGGTCCCTCAGACTTTGTGTAGACTATAGAGAACTCAACAAGCTCACAAAGAAGAATAGACACCCATTGCCGATGATTGATGATCTTTTCGATCAGTTGGTTGGCGCTTCAGTATTTTCTCAGTTGGACTTAGCCACGGGGTTTCATCAGTTGAGGGTGGCTGAGGATAGCATAGACAAGACTGCCTTTAGGACTCCGGATGGTTTCTATGAGTGGCTGGTGATGCCATTTGGGTTGACGAACGCCCCTGCATACTTTGTTGATTTGATGAGTAGGATGTTCAGGGAGTTCCTTAATAAATTCGTGGTGGTCTTTGTGGATGATATCTTTGTATTTTCTAAGAGTGAAGAAGAGCATGCCCTACATCTTGGGGAGGTATTGAAGACTCTTCGAGCACATAGCCTTAAGGCTAAATTCTCTAAATGTCACTTCTGGAGGAAGGAGGTGCGGTTCTTGGGACACGTGGTCTCCAAGGAAGGGATAGCTGTGGATCCCGCGAAGGTAGTATCAATTTAGGATTGGAAGGTTCCGAAGAATGCTACCGAAGTAAGAAGTTTCTTGGGGTTGGCGGGTTATTATAGGAAGTTTATCAAAGACTTCGCGAAGATATCAGCCCCATTAACCCGCTTAACGAAGAAGAATCTTGTTTTCTCATGGGACGTAGATTGTGATGATGCGTTCCGACGGTTAAAGAGAGCTTTAATCACTGCTCCAGTTTTAGTGTTGCCAGATGGGAGCAAGCCATTTGTTGTCTATACCGATGCTTGTGGGACAGGACTAGGCGCAGTCTTAGTGCAAGAGGGAAGGGTAATAGCCTATGGTGGAAGGCAGTTGAGAGTGCATGAGAAAAATTACCCTACCCATGATTTAGAGTTGGCCGCTATTGTTTTTGCGCTTAAGATTTGGCGCCATTATCTTCTTGGTGAGAGATTCGAATTGTTCACTGACCACAAATCATTGAAGTACTTGTTTTCTCATAAGGATTTGAATTTGAGACAGCAAAGGTGGATGGAGTTCTTAGCATCCTATGATTTCGAGATAGCGTATACCCCTGGCAAGGGTAACGTGGTGGCGGACGCCTTGAGCAGAAAAAGGTTGTCCTTGAGTCCATTGTTCGTGGAACAACGAAGCTTAGAATTTATCTCGATGTTTTATTTCAGACCTTCCATTGATTATGTACCCGGTTGGCTAGCTTCCTTGGAGGTTAGACCTACTCTTTTGGGGCGGAATGGAGAAGCACAGAGGGACGACCCACAGTTGGTTAAGTTGGTGGAGAAGCTCATAAGGGGGGAGTCGTCCAGCCATTTGAGTAGGTACACCCTAGACGATAGGGGGTGCTTGCGTAGAGACGGTAGACTTTGTGTACCGCAAGACGAGGGTTTGAGGAAGGTTATTCTTGATGATGCACACCGTTCTAGGATGACCATTCATCCCGGTGGGGACAAGATGTACCAAGACATGAAGAGGGTTTTCTTCTGGGTCGGTATGAAGAAAGATGTGGCCGAGTATGTCGCTCAATGCTTGGTGTGCCAACAAGTGAAGACGGAGCAAAAGAAACCTGGTGGGTTGCTTCACCCATTGGAAGTTCTGCAATGGAAGTGGGATAGCGTCTCGATGGATTTTATTGACGGGTTACCCAGATCAAGAAAGGGTAATACGGGAATTTGGGTTGTGGTAGACAGACTTACTAAAAGCACCCACTTTATACCTGTGAAGAGCAAGAGGACTGCTCCATGGCTAGCTTCAATATATCTTCGAGAGATAGTTCGATTGCATGGGGTACCCTCTAGCATAGTGAGTGATCGAGATCCTATCTTCACTAGCGAGTTCTGGAGAAGTTTGCAAGAAGCAGTGGGGACTCAATTGTGTCTGAGCACCGCATATCATCCTCAGACGGACGGCCAGACTGAGAGGGTGAATCGTGTCCTAGAAGACCTTTTGAGGCTTTGTATCTTAGATTTTGGAGGTACATGGGAAGAGCATCTTCCATTGGTGGAGTTCGCATATAATAATAGCTTTCAGTCCAGTATTGGTATGGCTCCTTTCGAAGCTCTTTATGGAAGGCCTTGTCGATCACTTGCATGTTGGTGGGAATCTACGGATAAGATTTTGCTTGGGCCTGATATGGTTAGGGAGACTTCTGAGAAGATTGACTTGATTCGAAGAAGGATGAAAGCAGCGCAGGATAGGCAAAAATCTTATGCGGACAAGAGAAGGACGGATCTTGAGTTTGAAGTTGGGGACATGGTCTTTGTCAAAGTGTCTCCGTTACGAAATGTGGTTCGCTTTGGATCTGTTGGGAAGTTAGCACCAAGGTTCGTAGGGCCATTTCCCATTAAGGAAAGAATTGGACGGATGGTATATAGAGTGGAGTTGCCCGACAGACTTAGTGGTGTACATGATGTATTCCATGTGTCCCATTTGAGGAAGTGCTTACATGAGACCGCAGAGGTGGTAGAGCCGAGCTTGCTTAAAGAAGTGGAAGTAGAGCGTGATGCGACTATTCGACGAGCTCCTACCCGCATCCTTGGGTCAGAGACTAGGAAATTGAGGAATCGAGAGGTTCAACTAGTCAAAGTACAATGGGGAGAAGACGAGAGCAACGCAACTTGGGAAACGGAAGCGAAGATGCGTTCATTGTACCCGTTCCTTTTTGAGGGTATGTCTTTTAACTTCACCTTTATCGTTTGTCTAGTACTTATCTTATCTTTAGTATGTCCTCTCATTTGTACCTTTGACCTTTAGATAGGGTAAACCTATGGTTGAAACATGTGTTTGAGACATGTTATGGTTGATGGATGCAAGTGGATGCAAGTGTTTGCTAGTGGTTGCTCGTGGATGCATTTACACACACTTTAGGCACTAGATCGGCTCAGTCACTTCATATTGCATATTGCATAAAAATTGTGTGTAGGAAGCTATATTTATGGATGTATAATGATTGTGTTATCATATGGATGATGCATTTTGGTGAATGATTGTGCACTCATGTAAATATTGTATGTGTCGATAGGGTTCTCTCGCATACATAATGGATGCATGGCACTATCATGGTTTGCATATGTTCATACATTAGACAGGGAACATATACACACACTTTTTGCATATGCTCATACATCATTAGAAATTGTTTTAAGGACAATGGATGCCCGTGTTTGATGGATTGAGTAGATGGTTGTTTGGATGGTAGGATATGCATTCTCCTTAGCTTAGAGATTTCGGGGACGAAATCCTTTAAGGAGGGGAGAATGTAACACCCCGTATTTCAGTTAATGCTAAAATTCACTAATTGCAGAATAAATAATCTCAGATGTGGGAATTGGGGGAAACGGGCTGCGTCATTACGTTTGTCTCGGAAAAATACGCAGAATAGAGTCCGAAATTTTGTAAATCGGAGTCCGTATGGCCCAGTTATGGCCCAATGAAGTTGGCAGAAAATTCAAGTTAAAACCAGATTTTGAAATTGGAGCCAGCGGGGGCCAGGCGGGAAACTTCCCGCCCTAGCCATGTCGACAGGGCTGTCGACAGGCCTGTCGACTGGGGAGTCGACTGCCCTGTCGACTTGCCTGTCGACACGGGGTGGCGAGCCAGAGGGCCTGGGTGCACCAGGTCTGGTTTTCTGGCTAGGGCTGGGCTGGGTTCTAGAGATTTCCTAAATCTGACGGACCTAATCTAACCTAAGGTTAATCCTATGGTCTAAAACACACCCTAATCCTATAAATACACCCTAATGCAAGCCTAATCCATACTAAAAATAGAAATGATGCCATCATGCCGCCAAAATCAAACTTAGGAGGAGCCTCCACTAGCTTATGAAGAAAGTTGCAAGCTAATCAACCTCTAATCATCACCATCTTCAAATATTGCAACTAGTTCTACTTCATAAGTTTGCTAATCTTGGTTTTGGTGAGTTTCTATCACTTTAATAGCCAATTGCTAAATTAAGTAGATGAGATATGATGAGATCATGCGGTTTTGTATGCGGATTAGTGGGTTTTGAGTCATATGATATGATGTTAGTTTGCTAATCTATGTTTAATGTTAACCCTATGTTTATGCAAGTTAAGTATGTGGGTTTATGCAAGTTAAGTATGTGGGTTTATGCAAGTTAAGTATGTAGGTTTATGCAAGATAAGTGGTGGGTTTTATGCATGCTAAGTATTTGATTTTATGCATGCTAAGTATTTGATTTTATGCATGTTAAGTATTTGATTTTATGCATGCTAAGTACTTGATTCCATGCATACTAAGTATTTGATTTTATGCATGCTAAGTGTTTGGGTTTATGCATGCTAAGTACTTGATTTCATGCATGCTAGATGGTTGGTTTTATGCATACCTTATGACATGCAAGTTCACCCTTTGTGTAACCTATGAACACATATGCAAGTTAGTCTCTTTTTATGATATGCATAACATGTGCAAGTTTGCCTTTGTGATATGACATGGTATGCAAGTTCATATGCAAGTTTTATGCAAGTTTATATGCAAGTTCATATGCAAGTTTTATGCAAGTTTATATGCAAGTTCATATGCAAGTTTTATGCAAGTTTTATGCAAGTTCATATGCAAGTTCATATGCAAGTTTGTCTCTTTTTATGATGTGCATAACATATGCAAAGTTGTCCCTATATATGACGTGTTATGTAAACGAATTACGTGGGAAACGATGGGGTTAATATGCATGATTATAAAAAGGTGTAAAGTTGTTATGATTAAGCATAACATAAAATGAATGGACATAATTGGGAATTTACCTATTAAGTTAGGTCTACCCACATTATGGAGTTGGGAATTTACCTATTAAGTTAGGTCTACCCATACTATGGAATTGGGAATTTACCTATTGAGTTAGGTCTACCCATATTCTTAAAAATGTGTAATTAATTAGGGATAATTAATTATGGGGGTGATTAATTAGGTGTAATTAATCAACTAAGACACGAGGTTGGACCCTTTTGTAGCGGAAGTCTGCCCGGAACCGACCGGCCATCCAGCGGCTACAAATGATTGGCCCAATGTGAGAGGTCTTAGTCATAAATTAAATACGTGATTAAAGTAAAGACACGAGGTTAGACCCTTTTTATGACAGAAGTCTGCCCGGAACCAACCGGCATATCCAGCAGTCATAAAAGATGGTCTAATGTGAGAGGTCTTTATGAGGTCATGATCTTAATTAATTAATTAAGAAACACTTAACCATATTACCATGTAGAGGGACATGAGGGGTTAAGTGGGTGCCTTGGGTGGCATATGGAAATCTAGTGGGTTGCCTTGGGTGGCAATAGAAAATACGATTGAATACTTAACCAAGTGGAAACATGTAATTAAACATGATTAAAGGGTTAAGTGGGATGCACTAGAAAAAGGGACAAGCTTAGGTGAGTAGCTTGTGGGGGCCCATTTCAACCAGTAACCCATATGTATCTTATTGGGCTCGACCCATGTCGAGGACGGGACACGCGTACTGGGCTTGACTATAAGAGGCCAAAACGGGTTAGCGGTGGCAACGCGAGTCCAACGGGTTTCATATGCGTGTGTGGACCCGGGCTGGTAGGTAAGACGTTGTTGCATCGTGTAGTTATAAGCCGTGCACCGTTTGTTGTATCGGGTTGCCACTTTGGGGAGTGATACACCCCACTGTGGGGCCGGCACGGGTATCTACGGTAGGGAGCCGATCACTTGGGAGTAGTGGGTACACCTAGTGGAGATAGGGGCAGACGGCACCTATGTAGTCAGCTAGGGGTACGTGAAACTACTGGGTAAATTTTCTAAGTCCTTGGGAGGGATCAACCTTTAAGTAGGAATGACCGGTGTGGTGCAGTGTAGTAATTATCCTTGGGTGGGTAAATGCGTCTTTACGGTTATCTTAGTTTATCCTAAGTCCACCAAGCTGCTTAGTGTAGCCATTCATCCCCAGACACTACCATATATCAAGTTTATGTCTTCTCTGGTTACTTTAATGATTGTATTGTTAAAGTTATAGGACTCGCTCAGACTTGTGTCTGACCCCGTTGTTTTATCTTTTTCCCAACCCTCAGGTTCTCAGAGTGGGCCCGGTACGAGTGGGCTTTGATCAGGCTGCTTTTATTACTCTCTTGGAGCTTGGACCCTAGATGTAGAGCTCAGCTTACCCTTTTTCTTTTATGGCTATCAGTGCATGTATTGGGATTATGTATTTTTATTTAGCAAGAATGGATATTTGTACTTAACTCTTATTATGGTTTTGTGATGTAATCAGACATGTTTTACTTTCCGCTGCATTGAAATGTTGTTTTAAACTTTCAAGTATTACTTATATCTGTCTTGCTGTAATTTCTCTGTTCTATATTCACTAATAATACTCCGCCGATGTTATGGCATTCCCTTAGAGAGTGACCGTAGCGGGTGTGGGGTGTTACAGTAACTCTCTTTCGAATCACTCTATTTGATAATTCTTTCCTTCGATAAGGTATATTCGATAATTCTATTAAATTTACTCTATTCGATTAACCCTTATCAATTAACTCTATTGGACTAACGCTATTGGATTAACTCTATTGGACTAACGCTATTGATTTACTCGTTTCACTTAACTCCTTTCGAATAAACTATATTCGATAACTCCTTTAACTCTATTCGAATAAACTATATTCGATTAACTCCTTTTACTTTCTATTAGAATAAACTACATTCGATTAACTCATTTGCTTTTACTCTAATCGATTAAACTAACATCGATTAACTCCTTTTACTTTCTATTCGAATAAACTATATTCGATTAACTCATTTGGTTTAACTCTGGTCGATTAAACTAACATCGATTATCTCCTTTTAACTCGATTAAACCAACATCGATTAATTCCTTATTCGACTAACTCTAATCGATTTATTCTAATTCGATTAACTCTATTTAATTACTCTATTGGTTAACTCTACTTTAACTGGTTAACTCTAACTCATACTTTATTCGATTAACTCCTATGAATTAACTCCTTTTCTACTTGTTTACTTAACAAATAACTATTCCCTGTTCAATTCTATTTATTTAACAAAAAAATATTTCTTTTATCTTTTCTATTTATTCTAACCAATAATATTTCCTTTTATTCTAACTTATCCTTCGATTTTATAAATATTTTCTTTTAAAAAAATCCTTTTCCTTTTCTATATAAAATCCATCGATTTTATATAAATAATTCATTTTCAAAATACACTTTGAAAATCCCCTTTCCCACATCCAGTATTTCTTATGGTATTTAACATACCATATAATAACGTTAAATATCGTCCAAACACACATAATCAACAACAGATTATATACCACATCATATATCACAATATATGAATCACAGTAAAATAAATGTTGAGGAATCCAGTTGGATTCCTCCAACCTGTTTCCCTGCATCACAGATGTTAAACAATATAGATAAAATCACTTTCAGTTCCATATGATATATTCTATTAAACAGAATCAATATAGAAAATTAACTAACTGACTAGCAGTTCAATCAGATAGTCAACACACAGTCAATCAGCCAATATTTAAAAGTTCTAAAAATACTACATGAAATTATAACTGTTCAGAGTTAGTGAGATTTACTCACATTGGACTATCATCGTTAATTAACGATAATTGTCATTCGATTTGATTCAGACGGACAATTTATTTTTCCATAAATTGTTACGAGCTCCGATGGACTTCCAGTCAGTTTCATCATGTAGTGTCCGTCCATATGATCCTATCGGATCTTGTTTCGTCCAATTCTAATATCGTATGACGAAGTTACACACTACAGAAGTTAATACACATTTATTTTAAACAAATACTAAGTATAAAAATCATTGGGCCTCACCCCCCCTTATCTTTCCTTGGCCCATTTACTTCCACGTTACCAGCCCAGTACCACCCTTCTTCCCCAAATCCCTGGTTCTTGCGAGTACCAGTATCCAAACACCAAATACCGATCATTTCCTCCGATCATCACACTCCATTACTTCACAAATTTCACCGAACTCTTCCTCACCTCAAACCGCACACTATCATCACCCCAAAGTTCAACTCGTTTACTCGAATCCTGCCTCGCGTCGACAGTCTTTCTCGATAGCACCCAGCAACAAGATCGACACTAATTTTTTCGAAACCCCACCCATTTACACCACAAGCCATCCACGACGAAATCAAATCTAGAACTCAAATCCCCTTCGATGTACCAATCTCGAATAAAATCCAAACCTTAAACACTGCGTGATTTTCCTGTAACAAAATACTGACGTCGAGCACAATGAAAGGACCATGGGGGTGACAAGCAAGTTGAGAGGAATCCGAATAATTTCATTCCATGATTTTATATAATTTACTTTGATTGTTTTTTTTATTTTCTCTATGATCAAACAAAATTTCTGGAGGATAAGAAAGGTAACGACGCTCTTATGTTTGACCAGAGAAAAGTGAATTATGTTTTTAGGTTAAGGGTATATATATAGAGATTTTATATTATTTTTATATTTAATTTTATTGAACTGTTGCTTTTATTTGGTTTCTAAAAATCCATACGATCACATACGATACCCAAAAATCACGAAAATGGACATGCAGCTACAGTTTGACATTGTGGACCCAACAAAACTGGTTTAATCGAATTCCGACTCCGTATGCTCACACAACGTATTTTTAACCGTTGAAATACTGCCTGTTTCTCACTCTAAAAATCCGTACGACCATACAGTGACTCTAAACATCACAAAACTGGAAATCTAACAACTATTTGACATTGCGGATCTAACAAAATTAGTTTCGTCGAATTCCGACTTCGTTTGCAAAACTGGCTATTTTTAAAGCTCTGGATGACCCATTTAAATATATAAATATATTTAAATATAATTAAATTTAATATTTAAAAATAAATATTATCGTATATATCCACAGTGGAATACCATACAGCTCTACTTGGATTTATAACTTGATATTTCAAATCCCGATTAAATCGATATTCGATTTAAAATGAAATTCCTTTTTAAAAATATAATTAATTCCTTTATAAATTATAAAGGAATTCCACAGCTACTTTTCTAAAGTTTGATGTGGACGTAAATCAAAATCTACATGTTGAAATCCCAATTTTTCTCTTCCATTAGAAAGATATACTCCACCAGCTCCACACGTTTCTTGTTTCACAGAAATCCGGCTTAAAACGAATCCTATACATTCGAATGAAGTTCGAATCGCCAATTTACGAACTGCAGCGCCACTTCGAGCTCGATTTTATTTATAATAAAATTATACATTCACACTGTCGTTTATATAATATATTTGTTATTCTAATTCAATTTTAAACAGAATTAAATATCATAGATGATCCGGTTCACACCATATCGCCATTTCAACCAATTCTGATTATTTCAGAATTAAATATATTATTTAATTTGTTATTTTAATTAAATATTCATCATTATTTAATTCCACGACCATTTAATTCACTATATCACTATTTATATAATTAAATAAATTAATTATAATACCTCAGCCAATGCGGGTCATTACAATCTTCCCCACTTAAAATAATTTCGTCCTCGAAATTGCTAAGGTAGAGAACGACCCTATCGACTGGTTAGAACATATTTGCTTACTTCTTAACTTCAGTTTCAACTAACCCAATTTAATTTCAATTAAATTTTTAATTAATTCTTATCAACATAAATTTCCAAAAATCCGGAAAATTTTCCAACACCTTAACTCTTCGAAAATTTTCGCCAGCACCTCCTTTGTACTGGTCAATAGGTCAAACTCCAACTCGCCTCTCTGTGCCATCTCCAACCCAAAAGAAAATCAAACAGCCAAGCGACTTGCCAATTCGACTCATAAATCTTATATCCAATAGAAATATAAACTTGTACCTTTTGTCGGCATATCATTATATCCTTTCCACCCGTTATCAAGTCAGCGGATATAAGGGTCATCCCAATCAAATTCCATTTTTCTTTTATCCACAACACAACCATTCGTTTATATCCGAGCCAAATATCATTTCAACTCGAGTTTCTTCTCGATTCCCAACTCTTAACTTGATTGTCACATTACACTTCAAATTTGAATCTCACAATCCAATTTGTCTTGATATCATTCTAATTCAACCTCAGTTACCACTTTACTGGCTTTACTTTAATTCCATTTTGTTTTCACAAATTTCTGTTAAATTTGTTTTTGATTCAAACAGTCTTTCCCTGGGAGTTTCTAAACTGTTTACTCTTTTCAAAAATCAAATTTTCCTTTTGAACATGTCACTAAGCCCTTAATTAATATTGCATTAGTTAAATCACTTCTCTATTTCTTTATCAATATTTGTTAACCAAATATTTTCAATAACCATATTGGCATTTTATGTTATTTGGAAAATATTTCCGAATATCGCCTTCCTTTCTTTTCTAAACTTTAGAAAATATATGCTATTTATAATTGGAAAATATTCCAATTACTTATCTCTTTTCCGATCTCGTTTATTTTTATACTTAGGAAATATTCTTTATTATATTTCCAAGCTTACACTTATTTGGGTTAAAACGGATGTTGTGTAAAACATCGTTACGACAACCCGAATACTATATTCAATTAACTCTTATTCAACATTGATCTTCGAGCCTGAAATCTTACTATTTATTTGTTAATAATGAAATCAATCAAGTTGGGGTATAACTACCTCTCAGACCTTGACTGAATAACATTTATAACGTCAAAACAGATATGACTACTTACTCGAATAATCAATATCATACAACTACTTATTCACTTTTAAACACGTATACGCTTCCTCTTTCTATTCTTACTAGATATTATTCTTAGTCTTCCTTTTTGATTTTACTATTCTATTTCTAAGTTCGTTTCCTTATCGACTTCTATATATATATATATATATATATATATATATATATATATATATATCAATACGTTGATTTCTAACTATCAAATTATCTTAAAAATATTCTAACTCCTTAAATTCCCGGAAAATTCGCCATAACCTCCTTTGTACTAGGAGCATTAGGATATTTCAAATAGCCTCCCATGGCCCTCACCAATCCAAAAGAAAAAGCCAAGTGGCTAGCCGATACGGCGTATAAAATCTCATATATGTATTAAATACATACCTTTTCGTCGAGCATTCTATTTGTATACCTTCGTACCTTATCCATACCTATCTCATGTATATTTATACCTGCCCAATCTATTTTAACTATACCTGATCGTTTTAACTCAATTCGTTAATTAATTTGTTAATTAACTCTTTAGTCTATTTCACTTTTATATTTGAACATGACATGTTCAAATATATTTTATCTTGCTTATTAACTATTTTGAATCCAAATTTCAAATTTAAGTTCTATATTCGATTTCGAATATCCATCTACAAATCCAATTCACCTTTCAAAGTTCAACTTCAAATTCAAAATTCGATTAACTAATTCCTCTTCGACTTAGCTAATTCTATTCAATTTCTACTCAAATTCTACATCACTTCTATTATTCAAATCTATATATCAAATTCTATTATTCAAATTCTATATATCAAATTCTATTCAAATTCTATATTATAAATCCCACTTAAATTTCTATATTCAAATTCTATATATTCAAATCCTATATTTGAATTCCTTTATATTTTCTATATTCAAATTCTATATTTGAATTCCATTTGAATTTCTATATTCAAACTCCCTTTGAATTTCTATATTCAATTTCTATTTCAATTCCGTTGAATTTCATATATTCAAACTCCCTTTGAATTTTTATATTCAATTTCTATTTCAAACTTTTTTATTCATTCTTTATTATAAATCCCATTTTGAAATTCAACGCAACTTGTCTTTCCCAAAAAAAATTCAAAACAGATTTTCATAATATAATAAAGTAAAATATGTCAAAATTCTTTTGATTGAGAGACTATGGTATATAGTACCAAATTGAAAATAAATTTCTGGTACTAGCAGCAGCTTGATTAATTAATTCAATACGAACTAAATGGGAATTAGTACTCGATTTAGTTGGTACCACCCAACCGAATAAAATTCAATCGTTTACTCATTAAATTTAAATGAGTAAATCACTTACAACTCGAAAATGAATATTGATGATGCAGCTGTCATCATCAGAATCAATTTTCCAGCGATCAAAGTGAGTTCAATACTATAAAATCATTTCTAAACATTTCCACTTTGAAATTCATTTCAAAATATAATTCACGCTGCTTGTAAAACAATTTAAAATCTCCCAGGATTTTAAATTTTCCTTATTTTTAATCCAAATCCATTTACAAACACTTATCCTATTCTCCAGAATTTTAATTCAATTTCTGGTTTAAATTTTAGATCTAACTCATCTGTTTTCACGTATTTCATTTATATGAATTCTGATTGGTTATTTACATAACCATTTAATTTATAATCTTACTCGATTATAATAACAACCAATATATCCACTGTATTATAATTTTGATATACATATCTTCTCTATACCAAGATATACCTTGGGTAAACTTATTTTAATTTACCCTCTTTTCAAAACATATCGTGTCGACCCATCATATTCGAGTGTTTATAAACTCCTACCGATACATTGGATCAAACTGATCGACCAGAACTCATAAACAACTCAACCAATAAATCAACACAATATAAAACAATTTTTATATCAATGACAAATACGCTCACTCGTATATATACACTCAACTCAATCTAGGGTATTGCTAAACCCTATCTCTACTGAGTCACGCCACAGAGCCAAGGTAATTCACTAAACTTAAACTCTGATATCAATTGTAATGACCCAAAATTCCGGTCCAATTTGAGCTGACCAAAAACGCAAGTCCAACCCCAAATTAAACTGAAAACCATGAAATTAATAGAAAGAAAACAGAGGTTGAGGATAGATAAGATAGAAACTTAGAATAGAAGAAGAAGAACACAATATCAGAGTAACACGAATCTCACAGAGGAACGAATAAATATATTTCATAACATAACTTTAAAACATAATTCTGTACTGGAATATACATATCATTATCAAAGTACAACACTTACAACACAGCGGAAATAACTATAGCTATATAATCCTGAAGCCTCCTGCTCCAACCTCTTCCAGTATATCTGTAAATCCTGACTACTTGACTGCCCATACAAATTTAGGCACCCAAGAGTTTAGGGAAACAAAACAAAATAAACCCCGGGTCAGTCATGTGACTGGTATGAGTAAAACAGTTTAAAATTGTTTGAACAAGTAAATGATTTCTCATAAGACCACGCCATATAATGGAACGGGTTTTTCCCTTATGAGAATCCAAAATTTCTTTATATCAAAAACCTTTTGATATTATAATAATGTCTATCAACCATAATATAATAATCATCTAGCATAAACACTTTCATCTCACATTCAACGTATATAGTATACAATCAAAACCGCAAGCACGTATTGGGTAATGGATTTCCAACTATGACAAGGTATGAAACCACCTTTCGCTAGTGTACCTCTAGAAGGAATACACTAGGTTCAACAAGAACATCTTGCAACCCGGCCACACATGACCGACCACTCATTTCGCTTGAGTGTATCGAATGTATATCATTAACGGTTGGGATCATCAACCGTTTCCCGAATGGGACATCATCAACAATAGATTTTTAGAAGTAAATGAAACTCTAGATCAGGTGATTATACACCCTACTTCGGAGCGACCGACTTAGCCATGCTGCCTGCCCGATTTTTGTCATTTACCGGATGTGAGGCTAGAAGCTACGCTTTATCATCACACCAGATTCACTTTGAATGCCACATTGTCAAATCCATCAAATCACCGATTGACGTCCTCAACCATACATTATGTGTTAGCTAAAAGAAGTTTCCTTCTCTGCTTTCACTCTTGGTATGGTTGGAGAAATCAATATACGTGATCGTCAGGAAATACTCTGTCAGACATCTGTCCATACAAGTCATCCAGGAATATGATGAATCGAAGGCACTATTCAGTACATCCATCTTAGGCACTGTTATCTAAGACTTATACAATATCCCTTGCACTTTACTCCGTCTTCAATTTTCTTTGGCATATATGATTTGCAACGCTTATGCCAATACAGAATGGTTCTTTGGATAATAATCCAACCGGTCTTGTAACACCCCACGTCCATTAATGTCACTCACAAAGGGAATGCATTAACTTCCTTGGAGGTTTTAAGTGAATATAGAACAGAAAAATTACAACAAGACAGATAATAAGTAGTACTTGGAAATCTAGAACTTTATTTCATTGCAGCAGAAGTTTAACATGTTTGTTACATCATAAAACCATAAATCAGAGTCAAGTACAATATCCATATTAATAAAACAAAATACATAACCCCATTACATAAATAACCATTAAAAAAGATAACAAGCTGGACTTTACTTCAACGGTCCAAGCTTTCCAAAAGAGAGATAAAGCAATCCAATCAAACTCCACTAGAGCTGGGCCCACCCTAAGGACCTGGAGGGGGAAAAAGATAGAAATGGAGGGGGTCAGACATAAAGTCTGGCGAGTATGATAATTCTAACAATACTATTATCAAAGTAATTAGACTAAGGCATAAGCTGGAGAATAAGGAAATGTCTATGAACTATTGGGTATGGAAGAGCAGATAAAGATAACGTTAAATGCACACCTAATTACTAACGAATAATTACTACATTGCACCACACCAGTCACCATAAAGGTTGATCCCACTCACCGAACTTAGAAATTATATAAATAGCCTTGCGTACCCCTAGCTGACTACATAGGTGTCGCCTGCCCCTATCTCCGCTAGGTGTACCCCACTCCCCACTTTCGATCGGCTCCCTACTCGTAGATTCCCGTGCTGGCCCCACAGTGGGGTGTATCACTCCCCTAAAGTGGCAACCCGATACAACTTGAGGATGCACGGCTTATACCTACACGATGCAACAACGTCTTACCTACCAGCCTGGGTCCACACACGCATATGAAACCCGTTGGACTTGCGTTGCCACCGCTAACCCGTTTTGGCCTCTTATAGTCAAGCCCAGTATGCGTGTCCCGTCCTCGACTTGGGTCGAGCCCACAAAGATACGTTTGGGTTACTAGTTGAAATGGGCCCCCACAAGCTATCCACCTAAGCTTGTCCCCACTAGTATATCCCACTTAACCTTCTTCTTAGTCATGTCCATTTACATGTGTGTTTGGTGATTGACATAGAAATGTGTTTATTTTATGCTCTTATATCTTATCTTTTGTATATAAATAAATATTACTTGGGTATTGTTTTGTTATTTTTATAGATAGTCCAACCCTGGCCGCATGCAACCAGAAATGTAGAGAAATAGAGTTCAATTTGCTGTGTATTTGCATTTTGAAGAATTGTAGATGAAGACATCACATCTAGTTGCTGTTGGACAAGAAAAGGATTGATAAAAAGGCTTTGAACATCACAAATCAATGAAGAAATGTCAAGGAAGCAAGAGGAAAAAGAGAAAAGGCCCAAATTTGCTTTATTTATCTAAGGCCCATTTATGTTTCTCATTGTAAACTAATTAGTGGTGTAATGACCAGGCCCATTTACCATTAGGGTTAGGGTTTGGCTATCTACCCTATATATACCCTTGTAATGGCATTGTAGCCACCATCCTATATCTCATCTCTTATTCCATTGTTCTAATAAAAGTTCTTCTTTCTCTTTTAGTTTCTGCATTTTTTTGTTTTCTTAGCAACTAGTGTTGTCTATACGATTAGATTCGGTAGAACACTATTTGTATTTTGCACTTATTTGCATTAGTGATTTACCGTCTGATTAGATTCAGCGGAAATCCTAATTTTAATTCTTGTTTGTTATTTCAATTTCTGCAATTTCAATTTCTTCTTTTATTATTTTCTTAGGTCAAATTGGATTTGATTAGATTCAAATCTAATTCATAGTTTTATTTCTTTTCCATTGAAATTGTGATCTGATCGTCGGTTCAGTTAGATCTGTTCTGAATCAAATCACAGTTTTAATTTTGTTTTGTTTTATTTGCAAAATCAACCTCCAAAGTTCGTCTAACACGCCCACGAAACATATAAATAATAAAAGTTAACTTTCCTCCCTGTGTTCGACCTGTATGCTACACACCTGTATGCTTGCAGAATTTATTACAAATGTCGCGCTTTTCTAATTCATAGATTAGCGTCGATCAAGTTTTTGGCGCCCTTGCCGGGGAGGTAACGATTAAATTTTATTATTTATTTAATTTCTGATTCGTGTTAATTTTTGTTTATATTTTCCTGTCGTTTTCTTGTGTATATATATATATATATATCAAAAAGAGACTTCAATTTTCCTTTATTTTTTTCCACTTTCT
This sequence comes from Allium sativum, assembly GCA_030737875.1. Lineage (NCBI taxonomy): Eukaryota > Viridiplantae > Streptophyta > Magnoliopsida > Asparagales > Amaryllidaceae > Allium > Allium sativum. The sequence goes on from CM060922.1 coordinate 36,988,668, forward strand.
TCCCAATTTCTACATTCTTTTCCTTCTTGAATAATAAAAAAACAAAAAAAAAACAAAAAAAAAAGCAAATCATGTTTCTTTCCTTCTCTTCTGATTTCTTCTGATCTCTTTCCTCTTACCCAATCAATCCCTTCTTTTACAAATTCCTCTCTTCTTTTTATTTAATAAAAAAAAAAATATACAACTTTCTTCTGTCTGCTCTTTTCTTTTTCTTCTGTCTTGAACATAGCATCGCACCAAATCCACCACCTACAACAATCACCAACAACAAACAGCCCTCCACCGTCCTCACAAAACATTCCGCACCGTTCAACCCAAGTCCACACAGCACCACTTTTCCCTTCACAAATCAACAACTTCCACCGCAAAAACCATCTCCTTAGCAATCCCTTACCAAATTTCTTCCATCCCTTCAACTCTTCAATCTCCTACTGCACAAACCCACAACTGCCACGCATCCACCACGACTAGTCAACCAACCGTTCGAATCATCAGACAACAAACCCCAAATCAAATTTCCGTCATCATCACTTCATCCCAAAGCACCACCCATACATCACTCCATCATTCATCACCACAAGACTGCACATCAGAACTTGCCTATCATCTCCTCATCATCACTACACCACATCCATTACCGAACATAATCAAATCCACATCCCCTGTTCACAAATTCCGCACCCACATCCCGTTCAAAAGTCTACAAAACCCCATCAAATTCCAACAAACCTCACGTCTTCACCGCAAGCCATCCACTGGATTTTCAAAACAATCTCGCCCATCATCACAATTCACCTCGACCGTCTTTTAGTTCCTCAACTACCCCCTTTCACCTCAGATCGAAAACCGATATAAAAAAAATTTACTTCGATTTTGGGCAATTTTGTTTTCTTGAGAAATTGGGTTAAGCCGCTTGTTTTTAGAGTTGAATCTGGTGGTACTAAATTTGATTTAGCAGATGATTTGTATCCTGAATGAAGAGGGTGCGTGAATAAAAGGCAGGAGACCTGACTTCCTTGTATACTATTATCTGAGATTTTGTTTCCAAAAAAAACCTGAAACTCGAATTTCGAAAATTCGAAGTCTTTCTTCAAGTCGTGATTTGTTTTCTAAAGTGAAAAAAAAAAGAATTGCGTGAGCACTGAAAACAAAAGGGGCGTGAATTTCTTTCCTAATTTTGTTCGGTCTTGTATATTTTGTTTATTTTTATTTTTGTTGATTGGTAACTATAGGAGGAGATTTTATAGGGTTCATTTGATTTAATTTCTTTGACTGAGCGGCCTGTTGCTATAAAATAAAAATCGAACGCATTCGCTCTTTATTTGATTAGGTTAGAGTGTCCACTAGGCTTTGAAAGTGGCTTTGACCTGTTGAGCTTCTCATTTTTTTTTGTTGGTTTTCATTGGTTTCTTATTTTCAATTGATTTCTCTTTTGGGGCGATATGTCAAAGTGTCAAAAGTCAGGCTAGGTTCATGTTTCAATAGGGTCAGGTGTGTGGTTTGTTGCTTTGTTTTATTTTGTTTTCTATTTTTAGTTTGCAATTTCTTTTGCTTTCAATCAAAAAAAAAAAAGGAGAATTTTTCAAAAGCAGGTACAGCTGAAATTTTAAAAAAAAGGGTCTTAAAAAAAATTTTGAGAAGGGGACAACAACAGAAAGCAATTAATAGAAGGGGACAACAACAGAAAGCAGCGGACAATTCAGATAGGTTGGAGCGATTGCACACCAAGTGGGGTGTGAACGCGCTAGCGCTTCCCAAATTCACTGGAGGACTGCCGATCAAGGTGAAAGCTTTTAAAACTTTACAGGTGCTCTGCCGCAAAGAAAAAAAACATATATAGACAATTGTTGTAAAAATTTTCTGCAGGGGCAGCGGCTTTGAATGTACAATTTTTAATTTTTGCAATTATCTGTGTGATTTCTGTTTTTTTTTATTCATTCTGTTAAGGGCAATACCCAATTCACATAAGGTGAGGGATTTCATCACCCTTTCCTTAGCCCACAAATTGCATTTCATCGTAGAATCTGACTAAAAATAACGGTTAGACATTGGACTTAAGGGAGTCACGGGCTCATTTAGGGCTTAATTATATTGTGATAGTTGATTCATTTGGAACGAATTATTTCTTGGTGTCTAGACTACGGCAGAGAAATAACCGTTTATAAATATTACGGTGATTCGTAAATATTATATCGGTTGTTACTCTGAAGGTACTTAAACCTTCGGCTGCATTGCTAGGGTGATTCCTGGTGCACCGATAACTCCTGTCCGTTAACTGGCTGAGAAATCTTTTGATCTAAGTAATCAAACGCATCACTTTATAATTTTGGGTTAAGAGCCAATAAGGACAGCAAATTTCATTTTAGCTAATTTCTGTGCTTGCATTTAACAACAATGAGTGAAAAAAGTGTTAGCCAACAAAATTCTCCTAGGGGTTCTCGAATCAACCAAAATTTTCCAACCGAATTGGATCAAAATCGAGTGAATCAAAACTTTCCAAACTTTGGAGATCAAAATCAAATTAATCAAAATTTTCAAAATCTCAATATTCAAATGGATAGACCCTTGTCTCTTCGTGATCGATGTTATCCGACTAGGACCGTTCAACCATCTGTCATTGTGTTCCCACCAGCTGAAGGGAACAATTTTGAGCTAAAACATTCTTTTATCCAAGGGGTACCAAAATTTACTGGGTCTGAAAATGCTTATGAATTTCTAAGTGAATTTGAATTGTATGCGTCCACAACAAAAATGCAACAATTATCTAACGAATCGATCAAGCTAAGGCTAATTCCATTTGCACTACTTGAAAGCGCTAAAAGATGGCTAAATTCTCTTCCACGACATTCCATAAGAAGTTGGGATGAATTTGTCACTGCATTTTTGAAAAAGTTTTTCCCTTTCCATAAAACTCTCAAAATCCGAACTGAGATAAATCAATTTTGTCAAAATGAGGGGGAAACTTTTTCAAAATATTTTGAGAGATTCAACCAACTACTGTATAGTTGTCCTCATCATGGAATTCTAAAAGACAACTTGTGTCAAATTGTATATGAAGGGCTTAACTATCAGTCTAAAACTCAACTAGAATCAATGTGTGGAGGAGATTTTATGTCTAAAACAGCCGATGAAGCTTGGCGGTTCTTAGAAGATTATTCTGAAAAGGACATGCAATGGGAATCAATTCGCGTTCCCAATCGTACTTCTACTAGAGGAGTGCATGTCGTGGACCCAAATCAAATTCCCGTAGAAAATCAAACTCCTCAAGCCGGAGAAGGGTTACCCCACTACTACTCTCAGGACCAAGCCAATGTTATAGCTCAAAATAACCCTTACTCATCCACGTACAATCCTGGTTGGAGGAACCACCCAAACTTTTCTTGGTCAAACCCCAATAATTCGGCAAACCCATCTCACATGCAACCCTTTATTCCCAATCCGAATTACCAAGCTCCACCCCCCAATTCTCAAACCTCTCAAACTACACCTCAATCCAAACAACCTTATAGGCACCCCAATTTTCAATCATCAAACCAATCATCTCAATCTTCTCAACCATCACAAGATATTGTTCGATTAGAAAAATAAATAAATAATCAAGACGCTAAAATCGACCAACTAATGCATATGATAAAGGAAATGGCGAAAAATAATGAGAAAGGAAAGCTGCCTAGTCAACCTGAGGTGAATCCAAAATATAACTCTCGTACTGTAAATTCTTGTGAGGACGAAAACCATAATCCAGTCAACGCTATTACAACCCTTCGATCTGGAAAGAGGATTGATAATAACGTGGGCAACCCTGGCGAACCTTCTAACTCGACCCCAATCCCTAATCTTGATGATCATCCATTGGCTTCGAATGCCAATTCTTCTGAACCTCAAATTCCCTTAAATGTTGGCAATCCCAACAGTTCTTCTCCTTGTGTCGGCAAACCCGACCCACCTTTGACAACCAATGTTGGCAATCCCAACATTTCATCTTCTACACCCCTACCACCTTCTTCTTCGAATGATGAAACGGATCGTAGAGTCGAAAAACCAGTTGCTCCTTTTCCCCATAGACTCAATAATAAGAAGAAAGCAGCAAATTTCGATAAAATTCTGGAAATTTTCAAACAAGTCCGTGTGAACATTCCTCTTTTAGACACCATTGAACAAATTCCTCAATATGCTAAATGTCTTAAGGAATTGTGTACACAAAAACGTGCGACCAATGTCCCAAAAACCGCTTTTCTAACTGCGAATACAAGCTCTGTTCTTTCGAATCTTGCCCCAGTCAAGTACAAAGACCCTGGCTGCCCTACGATTGATTGTAAAATAGGAAACACTCACATCTCTCGTGCCCTACTCGACCTTGGTGCCAGTGTCAACCTTCTCCCTTATACTGTCTATCGTCAACTTGGACTAGGGGAGATTAAACCAACGAACATCACACTTCAACTAGCCGATCGATCTGTCAAAAAACCATTGGGAATTATCGAAGACGTCTTGATACAGATCGAACAGTTCTACTTCCCTGTCGATTTTATAGTTCTAGAAACAGAGCCTGTCTCAAATCCCAACGTTCAAATACCATTGATCTTAGGACGCCCCTTCTTAGCAACCTCGAATGCTGTCATTAATTGTAGGAATGGTCAACTTCGACTTTCCTTCGGGCACCTAACCATTGAGCTAAACATCTTTAATCTCAACAAACAACCTAGGGATTTTGAGATCGATGAAATTGACATGATTCAAACCACAGTTGATGAAACCTCAAGTGACACTTCTGAAGCCCTGAAAATGTGTCTTGACCATTTCAACCCGGATTTCGACGAACTCGAATACATTTCTGAACTAAACAAAATTCTTGACTCCGACACTTCGCCACCTGAATCTAACCAAGGAATGTTGACCAATGTTGATACACAAGAACTTCCTAAGTTAGACCTCAAACCCTTGCCACCAGACCTTAAGTATGCCTACCTAGACTCTTCAAAAACTTTTCCCGTAATCTTGGCCTCCGATCTTACCGAAGACCAAGGAGAAAAAGTTTTGGAAGTTTTGCGGGAAAATAAAGACGCCTTGGGGTGGGAAATTAGCGATATAAAAGGAATTAGCCCATCAATTGTGGAACATCGCATACACTTAGTTGATGAGGCTAAGCCCACCCGTGAAGTTCAAAGGCGATTAAACCCAAACATGAGAGAAGTGGTCAAGGAGGAGATAATCAAATGTCTAGACAATAACATCATATATCCCATCTCTGATAGTACTTGGGTGAGTCCGGTACAAGTTGTACCAAAGAAATCGGGAGTCACAGTGATCAAAAACGACAGTAATGAACTCGTCCCAACAAAAATCAAAACCAAATGGCGTGTGTGCATCGACTATCGAAAGCTTAACTCAGCCACACGAAAAGACCATTTTCCCTTGCCTTTTATTGACCAAATGCTCGAACGCTTAGCGGGACAGGAGTACTACTGTTTTCTCGATGGATACTCTGGCTATAACCAAATCCCTGTTGCTTTAGAGGATCAACATAAGACCACCTTTACTTGTCCCTTTGGAACCTTTGCTTATCGTCGCATGCCTTTTGGTCTTTGTAATGCCCCCGCGACTTTCCAAAGGTGTATGATGAATATTTTCTCTGATATGGTGGAAGAATTCTTGGAAATATTCATGGACGATTTTTCAATATATGGATCATCTTTTTCCCAATGTCTCACTCATTTAGAACTCGTCCTTAAGCGTTGTAAGGAGAAATCACTCGTGCTTAATTGGGAGAAATGCCACTTTATGGTAAAAAGGGGGATAGTTCTAGGTCATGTCGTCTCCAAGGATGGCCTAGAAGTCGATAAATCCAAAATCGATTTGATTGCTAATTTACCTCCTCCTAAGTCTGTCAAAGATGTTCGTTCATTTCTTGGCCATGCAGGATTCTATAGAAGATTCATTAAGGATTTCTCAAAAATTTCAAAACCTCTCTCGAATTTACTTGCCAAAGACGTAAAGTTTGAATTTTCCAATGATTGCGAAACATCTTTTGAAACTCTTAAATCACTCTTGACCACAACTCCCATCATTCAACCTTCTGATTGGACTCAACCCTTTGAACTTATGTGCGACGCTTCTGATTTTGCTATTGGAGCCATCTTGCGTCAGCGTATAGATAAACTCCCTCGAGTCATTTACTACGCTAGCAAAACCTTAAACGAGGCCCAATTAAATTACTCAACTACTGAAAAGGAATTTTTGGCAGTTGTCTTCGCTCTTGAGAAATTCAGACCATATCTCATAGGATCCAAAGTCATAGTTTACACTGACCATGCTGCCCTACGATATTTGCTTTCTAAGAAGGATGCCAAGGCCCGCTTGATCCGTTGGATCCTTCTTCTTCAAGAGTTTGACATAGAAATACGAGATAAAAAGGGTTCTGAAAATGTCGTAGCTGATCATCTCTCTCGAATTGTGCACGAAAATGATAACGACACCCAAATCGATGACTCTTTTCCTGATGAACAACTCCTTTCGATCTCTAACACCCCTTGGTATGCTGACATCGTGAATTATCTTGTCACACAACGAATGCCCGCTGAATGGTCGAAACAAGATGAACAAAAATTTCTCTCGAAAGTTCGAAACTTCTATTGGGACGACCCATATCTTTTCAAATACTGTCCCGACCAAATCATTCGAAGGTGTGTGCCTGATCATGAACACCAAAGTATTCTCTCTTTCTCACATGACCATGCTTGTGGCGGTCATTTTGGAGAAAGAAAAACTGCTGCAAAAGTTTTGCAGAGCGGTTTTTATTGGCCCACACTCTTCCGTGACGCTTTCGAATTTTGCTCTAAATGTGAGCGATGTCAAAGAACGGGTCGAATCTCTAAGCGAAACATGATGCCTCTCAACCCCATTTTAGTGATTGAGTTATTCGATGTTTGGGGCATCGATTTCATGGGACCATTCCCTAATTCATTTGGGAATCTTTACATCTTACTTGCGGTAGATTATGTCTCAAAATGGGTTGAAGCCATTCCAACGAAAACCAATGACAACAAGGTTGTTGTCAAATTCCTCAAAGAAAACATCTTTTCACGCTTTGGCACACCTCGAGCTATCATTAGCGATAATGGCACTCATTTCTGTAATCGTGCTTTTGAGTCCTTGCTCAAGAAATACTCAATCACACACAAGCTGTCAACACCTTACCATCCACAAACTAGTGGACAAGTAGAAGTTTCCAATAGACAAATCAAACAAATTCTTGAGAAAACCGTGAATTCCAATAGAAAGGATTGGTCTGTAAAACTGATTGATGCACTTTGGTCTTTTCGCACTGCTTATAAAACCAATCTAGGGATGTCACCATATCGATTAGTCTTTGGAAAGGCCTGTCACTTACCTCTTGAATTAGAGCATCGTGCTCTTTGGGCCATAAAATTTTTGAACTTTGACTTAGAAAAAGCCGGCTCCCACAGGAAGTTACAAATTTCTGAATTAGAGGAATTAAGAAATGAGGCGTATGAAAATGCGAAAATCTACAAAGAAAGAACCAAAGCCCAACACGACAAAAACATACTTCGTAAGGAATTCAACGTAGGTCAAAAAGTTCTTTTATACGACTCTAGACTTCACTTGTTTCCAGGAAAACTCAGATCTCGATGGACTGGACCTTATGTCGTGAAAACAGTATACCCTCATGGAGCGGTTGAAATTGAAAATCCTAGGGATGGAAAAGTCTTCAAAGTAAACGGTCAACGACTGAAACCATTTTTGGAATTCGAGCAATATGACGAAGATGACTCTATCGATCTGCATGATCATCCACCATGAAATCAGGTGGTACACGTTCTTTTTCTTTTATTTTTATTTTTCATTTTTTCATTTTATTTTTGTTTTTCTACCTTAGACAGTTGGGACACTGTCTGAATCAAGTGTGGGGGGGAGTCTGCATTTCATCCATTTTCATTTTATTTCTTTTTATTTTCAGCCATTTAAGTAGGACCATCATACATTTTAGACTGTAATAACATACCATAATTTTTTTTTTTGGAAAATACGACTCATTTTCAATTGATACAACAAAATAAGTTTACAATTTTTAGCCAGTTGATAGTATTTTTCTCTCTCAACTTAGATCGAATTTGAAATATAATGAAAAGTTTAATTTTGAGGGATAATAGTGTAACCGGTACATAGGGAGATTCTTAGGTGGTGGCCATGAAATCTATTCTATATTGTAGACTTTGTTTAAATAAGTGGAGGACTTAAAATACTTATATTGGCTTTTCAAATCTTTAAAACTAAGTTGTGTTAAGTTGAATTCGCGTAACTCTCTTTTGTGCTTATACTTTCGATAATAATAATCATAGTATTCCAAGGGTATCCAACATTGCTTGTATATCAAGCGTTGGTGTGCAAACCCGCCAAGCTCTATCCGACACGTTGTTGACAAAGTCAAAGTTGGAATATCTTGGTCTCATTTTATGGGATTGGACACCTAAGGATTACCGACACGTTGTTGACAAAGTCAAAGTCGGCCTGCACAATCCGCCAAGCTCTTTACCCACTCTCCGTTAGTCCGCGAGGCAGTGCATGGGTGGTAAACCTTGGTCTTTTTAGGTGTATGTACTTAATCATAAATCTTAAAATTTTATAGAATAAAGAATAAGCGATGATACCCAAACACTTCTTGACCTTATTGATTTGACTAGCCATACATGAGAAAATTAGAATACCACTTTGCAAACTGTGCCAAGCAAACTAAGAATTTATTTCATGGCTGCACTATGTTATCGACCGAACTAACTGGCCAAACTGGAATTTAACATTTGAAAACTTGATTTATATTGAAAATTTGTGACAAGTCGAGGTATCTAAAATAAAATCAACTGGTTAGAAATTTTTAACTTAATTTGTTATACCACTTTCCTGAAATAAGTCGTGTTGTCAATCTTCGTTTTTATTTTTGCATATGTCCATTGCATTCATGTAATTTCATTAGAATCATAGCATACTGCATTTGGATTTTGTGGGTAGTATCCGCTGAAAACCCTCACGAGACACCACTCGTCCTACTAGGGACACCTAGGGGTTTAACGGCTTGTTGCATACGCTCAATGCAATCGTGTTTCCTACGAAAGTGTGACCTATCTAGTTAGTTTTTCATTTCTTGTTTTACTCGAGGACGAGTAAAAGATAAGTGTGGGGGTATTTGATTGACATAGAAATGTGTTTATTTTATGCTCTTATATCTTATCTTTTGTATATAAATAAATATTACTTGGGTATTGTTTTGTTATTTTTACAGATAGTCCAACCCTGGCCGCATGCAACCAGAAATGTAGAGAAATAGAGTTCAATTTGCTGTGTATTTGCATTTTGAAGAATTGTAGATGAATACATCACATCTAGTTGCTGTTGGACAAGAAAAGAATTGATAAAAAGGCTTTGAACATCACAAATCAATGAAGAAATGTCAAGGAAGCAAGAGGAAAAAGAGAAAAGGCCCAAATTTGCTTTATTTATCTAAGGCCCATTTATGTTTCTCATTGTAAACTAATTAGTGGTGTAATGACCAGGCCCATTTACCATTAGGGTTAGGGTTTGGCTATCTACCCTATATATACCCTTGTAATGGCATTGTAGCCACCATCCTATATCTCATCTCTTATTCCATTGTTCTAATAAAAGTTCTTCTTTCTCTTTTAGTTTCTGCATTTTTTTGTTTTCTTAGCAACTAGTGTTGTCTATACGATTAGATTCGGTAGAACACTATTTGTATTTTGCACTTATTTGCATTAGTGATTTACCGTCTGATTAGATTCAGCGGAAATCCTAATTTTAATTCTTGTTTGTTATTTCAATTTCTGCAATTTCAATTTCTGCTTTTATTATTTTCTTAGGTCAAATTGGATTTGATTAGATTCAAATCTAATTCATAGTTTTATTTCTTTTCCATTGAAATTGTGATCTGATCGTCGGTTCAGTTAGATCTGTTCTGAATCAAATCACAGTTTTAATTTTGTTTTGTTTTATTTGCAAAATCAACCTCCAAAGTTAGTCTAACACGCCCACGAAACATATAAATAATAAAAGTTAACTTTCCTCCCTGTGTTCGACCTGTATGCTACACACCTGTATGCTTGCAGAATTTATTACAAATGTCGCGCTTTTCTATGAATAAGTCATACTAATCGTATTTCAAATGCCACTAAAGGAACCCACTAGATTCCTCATGCCACCCAAGGCACCTACTTAACCCCCATGTCCCACCTTACATGTTTATCTGGTTAAGTATTTCTTAATTCATTCAGGCCATAACCTTATAAAGACCTCTCACATTAGACTGGCATTTATGGCAGCTGGATTTGCCGGGCGGGTCCGGGCAGTCTTACACCATAAAAGAGTCTAACCTCATGTCTTTACAACTTTTATGCTTTAATTTAGGCCTAGGACCTCTCACATTGGGCTAACATTTGTGACTACTTGATTTGCCAAGCGGGTCCGGGCAGTTTTACATCACAAATGAGTCCAACCTCGTGTCCTAAGCATTGATTATCACTTATAATCTCTTACCCCAGTTTTAATAATTCCCTATTCAAATTATTAATTAATTCCAATTTTAATTATGTCCATAACTGACTCAATTATGGCTATCAACTTATGGCATGCAAAATCATATCAATTGCACCCCAACTTCTTAATACTAAATCCTTAATATTAGCCCTACCCCACGTTATACGTTCGCTTATTCAACGCAAAATATACGTTAGACTCGAATAGTCTAACTCATAGCATAAATAGAAATTATCACAACAACAACATATACATATGACTAAAATAGATCTAATCATAAAAAGGGTGAAACATTGCATGTGTGATAGATGTCCAACACCTAAACTTGCATAGGCACAAACTACAACTTGCATAAAGCTACACATGTCATGGATCTAAAGGTGTCAACTTGTTTGGTAAAATGTCACAATTTACATAATACGGTCATAATCCAAATTCATGTATAAACTTGCATATGTGGTTTATGCAACATAATGATGGTGTAAACTAGTGTAAAGACCCGCAAATCCCCACCCTTTGAATCGACCATAAACCACACAGGTCTGACCCAAAAAGTGAAAATCTACGAATACTTTAACTTTGGGAATACAACATATTAAAACAACAACAGAAGACTTTTATAACACTATAATAAATGTTACATCAGAGTACAGAATATACATATCAGAGTACATTGGAATATAAATACAGCGGAAGATAAATACAAAAAAAAAATGTAATTTTACTGCAACGGAAGAACACTGCGGAAGACTCTCTATCTCTGGACACAGCTTTAAGCTTCAACCCAGAATCCTGTTTAATATATCTGCAAAAATAGCTACTCAACTGCCCGTGTGGAAAATATGGGCACCCGAGTTTGCCAGTGGACAAACTACAGGTCAGTCATGGGACTGGTGTGAGAATTCTACTTAACCTATATAATATAATAAGGCTAATCACAGGACCACGCCACTTTCGCGGAATGGGTTTTCTCCTATAGATTGCCAGTGCATGGCTAAAGTAAATCGTCAAAATAACGCAATGCTTTTTAGAAAAATGAAACCATTATAAGACCCAAGTCCCATCATACAATGCAACGCAAACCGGAGGATAGGGTTTTACCTTATAATGATCAAAAGATGCTTGATACGATAAACACGGTATAATATAATAATAGTGTGCAACCAATTTGAAATACATCAAAGTAAATGTATCAATCCTAGACGGCATTAGTGCCCCATCCCACTATGTCTCCATATATAGGTATACAATCAAAACCGCGTGATGTCGTATTGGAAATTTGGGTTTCCATCTGAGTCAAGGCTAGAGAGGAGATCCTTACCGATTCGAGACACTCTAGCTAATGCCCCAGGATTGGTACTCTGTCCAACCCTTGGATAGCTGCAGGGCCGGTCCACACTTACTTTTGTGGATTAGTTATGCCTGAACACACGCTTCCCGGTCCCTTTGGACCTATAATACGGCCAGTGGCGACCGCATAACCCAAGGCCTCGAAAAATCCAACAACCACAATGAATAAATGCCAGCGCTGGTAGGTCCCTGGCACCACTCTAGCTAGAAAGAAACGTGTGCACTCCCTGCGTTCCCTTCTCCCGTTTTAGACTCTACCGGGCTGTGAGGCTCGCGAAGTCACGATATACACAAAGCTATGTCTAAATAGACTGTGCTTTGATCATCAACCACAAGGCCGGCTTTTCAACAAAGCCTTGATCAATTGCATCTTAGCATGCCACATTGTCAGACTCTACCATATCATTGATCATCTACCAATATATATATAACCTCTAAGCTCATACGTCTTAGAGAAGGGGGTTAAATGAAGAATAAATTCTCCACCACCAAACAGAAAGATATAATCAGTAGCGTTCAACAAATACAGTAGAAAAGAATACAATGTCAGACGCGCAATCCATTTACAAGTCCGCTCTGGGTCTGAGCGAAACAACGTGTCCGTCGATCTCCAAATACGTTTGGACGATCATTACCAAATACCTTGCCTTGGAATGTACTGTCCCAATTCAAGATACCAGTCATCATCATCCTAACGATGTGAAAACCTTTGGTCTTCTACCACCGTCTTCATCTTCGACTCTTGATCGTCGTGATGATTATTCAGAATGGGTTAAACCCGGTCTTTCTGAATAACTCGTATATTTTGTGATTAAAAATCAAATATTGGAAAATCACACACATTACGCCACATTCCAACTCCGAATATTCTTTTAATAAGATATTCATATTAAAAGATTCTCATTAATTTATCAAAGATAATTTAATAAATTAACTCTTAAATTTTTCCTTAAAAGATTTATTAAAAATTCTATATTTGATTTAATATCAAAAAAATCATTATTACAAGATCATTTATTTTAAGGAATAAATCTTGTTTTAAACGGGTTAAAGAACTCGTGTTATTTAAAACACTGTTCACGATAAACCCACAAATCAATTTCCAAAATATGGAATTCCACAGAAATCAATCAATACATACTCGATGTGAATTTCTGTATCGGACCAACAATATGAATGGAATAACGGCAGAGCCTCTTAAATTCCATATATACTATCGGTCTTCTTTTACAGAAAACCCATTTCGATCATTATCAATCGAATTTCCACTTAATTCCAATTTAATATATTAATACTGGAAAGCTTGATGTTTAGGAAATACTCTTTTAAATCTATACAATAGATTTATAAATTTCAAATAGTAATTTCAATGTAAATTGGATTAAAGGACGAATGTCATTTAAAAACATCGTCCATGATAAATCCACTTCACATCTCAATTTATTTCATATCATAAAATAAGATTGCAAATTCTAATAATCTTAATTAAAGGATTCCTCTTTAAATATTAATTATTATAAGAAAAACATATTTTAAATAATCATTAAAAATATCCTTTATATAACAGATTTTTATCTTCTACAAATATTCTTTATTATAACATATACCTAATTAAAATATCTTTTATGAAAATATATCCTTTATATAAAAGAATTTCTAATGTAAGAATATTCTTATTTTAAAGAACACCTGAATCGAAATGCGACTCAACCATTTACCATATAATTTGGATTATATGGATTTCACACATCATATATATAACAATAACAATATAATCATCAAGTCATCCATTTACATCCAAAGTGTAACTTCCACTGTGTAAGCGTTAAAATTTAATAATAACGCTCATCACAGCCTGTCGATCTAACGATCAACATACAACTAAATATTGGGATTAGTGTATGTTAACGTTCATCCCAACACCCGTGTAGGGTTTCAACCAACAACAAATAGTAAATTATTTGTGCGCTTGGGCGATGTGCGAAAATTATCGACCCAATCACATAAACGAGTCGGGTAACTTGTCTATGGCAGTGTAACATTTCAACATCATAACATATAAATGATAAGCTATTTCATACATAATGACAATAAAATTCTAATCTTTTATTTCAATCCTTTTAATTGTTAACAAATGACAATAAAAATCTTAACTCATATTTATTTACCAAAATGTAAATTTTTTTTTAGCCTCATTCATTTTAATGGCAAAGGTGTATTTCTGCTTCGTACTTTTTAATGTGACAAAAATGTCCATTACTAATTCATTCTTTTTAATGTATATAAAAATATACAATTTAACTCATTCTTTTTAATGTAAGAAATATGCATTCTTAACTTCTTCTTATTAATGTATAAAGATTATATATTTTCAATTCTTCTTTCTAATGTAAACAAATATGATTACATTTATAATATTAGTCCGATTTGATGTAATCAATGAAATATGACATTAGAAAATGATGATTTTGTTTGTGACTTTTAATGTAAACAAAATGATGATTTTGTTTGTGACTTTTAATGCAAACAAAATGTGAATTTTGTTTCATAACTTCTAATGCGAACAAAATGGTGATTTTGTTTATAAACTTCAAATGCAACAAAATGTGAATTTTGTTTATAAAATTTCAATGTGAACAAAAGTGTTAGTTTTGTTTATAAAACTTTAATGCAAACAAAAATGTTAATTTTGTTTATAAAACTTTAATGCAAACAAAAATGTTAATTTTGTTTATAAACTTTAATGCAAACAAAAATGTTAATTTTGTTTATAAAACTTTAATGCAAACAAAAATGTTAATTTTGTTTATAAACTTTAATGCAAACAAAAATGTTAATTTTGTTTATAAAACTTTAATGCAAACAAAAATGTTAATTTTGTTTATAAACTTTAATGCAAACAAAAATGTTAATTTTGTTTATAAAACTTTAATGCAAACAAAAATGTTAATTTTGTTTATAAAACTTTAATGCAAACAAAAATGTTAATTTTGTTTATAAACTTTAATGCAAACAAAAATGTTAATTTTGTTTATAAACTTTAATGCAAACAAAAATGTTAATTTTGTTTATAAAATTTTAATGCAAACAAAAATGTTAATTTTGTTTATAAAACTTTAATGTAAACAAAAATAAGGATTTCGTTTATTAACTCTTCAATGTAAACAAAATGAGGATTTTGTTTAACTCTTTTTAGTGTACAAACTATGAGAATTTTGTCATATTCATTTCTAATGTACAACATACGCATTTTTCCAATTCATTCTTTCAATGTATGAAATTATAAATTTTTCTTCAATTCATGTTTGTTTGCATAAAAGAACAAATGCATATTTCCAATGTATAATTTGCATCGTGTTTTGTTCGCATTGCGGAACACGAATAAAAAGTCAAGTTAGTCTTTTTACCTAAAGATACATTTGTGATGTTAACACAAATAAAAAGTCCATTTATATTTCTATGTTGAATTGATAATCTAAAGCAATTCAATAAAAAGACAAATTATATTTTCACCATTGAATTGATAAAACTGAATCAACTCAATATAAAAAGACATTTTTGTTTTCTCGTTGAATTGAAAAAACTAATATCAATTCAAATAAAAAGACATTTTTATTTTCTACGTTGAATTGACAAAACTAATATCAATTCAAATAAAAAGATATTTTTATTTTCTTTCTTTTCTTTAAACAAAAATGTTAGTTTTTGTTATCTTTCTTTACCTTAAACAAAAAATGTTAGTTTTTGTTCTCTTTCTTTACTTTAAACAAAAAATGTTAGTTTTTGTTCTCTTTCTTTTCTTTAAACAAAAAAATGTTAGTTTTTGTTCTCTTTCTTTTCTTTAAACAAAAATGTTATCTTTTTGTTCTCTTTCTTTTCTTTAAACAAAAATGTTATCTTTTTGTTCTCTTTCTTTTCTTTAAACAAAAATGTTATCTTTTTGTTCTCTTTCTTTTCTTTAAACAAAAATGTTATCATTTTGTTCTCTTTCTTTTCTTTAAACAAAAATGTTGTCTTTTCATTCTCTTTCTTTTCTTTAGACAAAAAATGTTATCTTTTTGTTCTCTTTCTTTTCTTTAAACAAAAATGTTATCTTCTTGATTTCATTTGAACAAAAATGAAGTTTTTGTTCTTTGTTTACATTTCACAAAAATGTAACTTCTTGTTCTTTTGTTACATTACACACACAAAAAAAAAAAAAAATGTAACTTATTGTGGTCTTCTTTGATTCATTAAACAAAGAGGCAAATTTTTGTTCTCTTTTGATTCATTAAACAACATGTAAATTTTTGTGCTTTTTCTTACATTTAAACAAAAATGTAATTTTCTTCTTTGATCTATATTTAAGAAAAATGTCAATTTCCTTTTCTTTGATTACATTTCATAGAAATGTAATTTTTTTTTCTTTATACTTTGACTTCAAAACCTTAAAAATGTAGAATGTAGCTTTTCCAGTGTAAATGCATTTCTATAATAATGTCCTATTTAATGTCCTCGTATACATTAAATATAATCTTCCTTTTTCTTTCAATAGACATGCATCCCTATAATGATGTTTTATTTTAGTGTTTCATATACATAAAAATATAAAATCCAATATAAAACATTTTTATTCCAAAATGTTTATTATAGTGTTGCATTTACATTTAAAGTGTAAACTAGAATATAAATACATTCTATATTACCATGTTTACTTTCCATGTTATAAATACATTAAAATTTGTAAATTTCTAATGTAAATACATATTACTTAACAATCGATTAATTTTGATTTACCACAAATATATGAATTTAATGTTCACATATAATGATCACATATAATGATCATCTTCACGCTCATGCAAATATTAAAGTCTAATTTTCATATTGATCACACAATGATATATACAACAATATGAATATTTCACAACACAAGTGTTAATCCCTAATTCAATAATTCTAATAAGCAAGGTGATAACTTTGTTTAATCAAATATTCATTAACACCAATGTTAATGTCAACAGATCTAACAAACACATATCAAATCACAACAATTAACAGAATATCACAACGTGTGTATAATTCTATTATTATGATTAATGAATTTTAATTACAAAATTAAAAGAATAGAGTTTCTCACTTTGCCTTGAATTTTCCCAAGGATTGTAGACCGCTCCGTTTCTGTCCACACTTCCTCCATCGGGTAGATCTTGCTCTTACGGTTCCAACGAACCCATTTTCATCTATTTCTGACATTATTTGAATAAGTTATCGACCTCTAAGGTTTGAATAATTTATTAAACAAATTAAATAATAATTACTTGTGTTAATTACATTACATCACTAAGCCAAAGGCCGCTCCTTTCTTCTTCACGAACAGATGGCCGACGGTTTCACAAATGGGTTCGAACTTAGGACTTACGTTCTGGCATTTCAGGCGACGATACGGGGTGATGACCATATGGATTGAAAGAGGAGAAAAAATCTCTTTAATAATTTAACTGGAGTGTGGTCTAATTCTTGGAGGAGGAGGAGATTTTAGTGGGAGAAAGAGGAAGCAAGTTCGGCCATTGATGGATAAGGGTGGCGGCTGTTAACAATGAAGAAGGGTTTCAAAAAAAATGAATTTCTTATTATTTATGATAAGATATTATTAAATAACGCTAAAGGCCCGCTAATTTGTACGTTAAAAAGGAAAATGAATTGAATAATTGGAAAGGATTCATGTTTCCAAAATATTCTCTTTGATTGTTAGGTGCGCAACCTTTTTCCTTAATCCAGATATATATATACCATGTTTTTAATTGTACATAAATACGAAATTTCAAATTGATCATGTTCCTAGGCATTAAAGATAATCAAAAAGTGTAAATGCATGATGGAATGTAATAACGCATATTTCCGCACATATAAGTTTGCATAAAGTCTTAATAATTCTCATTAATTACCTACCAAACTTCATCCCGCTCAAAATGTAAATAAATAATTTCTTTATTAAGAATTGTAGATATTTAGCTCAAAAATAGGCAGCTAACCACTTTGTAGTGAAAAGAGTCATAATGGGCATAAACTATATTATTATTATTATTATTATTATTAACATGAATATATTCTCCAAATTAAGGTCAATGACAAATTAACATGTTTCTTAATTGAACATAATTTCCCAATTAATGTCCATTAACTTATTTTCTCTAATTAATGCCTATATTAGCATGTTTACATATTCACAAATCAATGTTAATCCATGCCAATTATTAACGTGTTTTAAAATCAATGTAAAATAGCATGTTTACCTAATAAATGTCGTGTTTACAAATCAAAGTCAATTAACATAATTTTTTTTTTTAAAAAAGCTAAGCGTTAATTTTGCATCACCAAATATGTATCGTTGATTACATTCATTTTTATTACTAAGGAATTCTAATACCTTTCAACATTTCCACTTTTGGACTTTTTATTTAAAATCATTTTGATTTCAATAACTAAATTAAATTACATATACTTAAATAATCGAAACATACGGGATGTAAAGATAACAAATTTATACTCCTTATTCTTCAAAATAGCTTAAATTAAATATTATTCGTTTTAACTTCAATTAAAATAATTTTTAATCATTATTATTTAAAATAAATAATTTTAAATACTTAAAAATCCTTTAAAATAAAAATTTAAATTAGTCCTGATTTTGCGGGTTGTTACAATCGCCCCCACTTAAAAACTTTTCGTCCTCGAAAAGAACGTAGCTAAAAATTGTAAAATTAACTATCTTAATTTTAAAATTTAATGGTTAATTATCTTTTCAAAATATACATGAAAATAATATTTCAAAGAATAGATTATAAATATCAAAAATACGTTAATTATAAATTCGTAACTCTTAACTCGTTCTAGGGCATTACTAACCCCATCTCTAACGAGTTCACCCATTCTAGGATACTGCCGATCCTATCTCTAATGAGTATTCTTATTGGACATTACTAATCCAATCTCTGATGAGTCTTCTGTTCAGTTCTAACAAGTTGTACCCCAAAGATTTGAGCTAACCTGAGCTCTGATACCAACTGTAAAGACCCGCAAATCCCCACCCTTTGAATCGACCATAAACCACACAGGTCTGACCCAAAAAGTGAAAATCTACGAATACTTTAACTTTGGGAATACAACATATTAAAACAACAACAGAAGACTTTTATAACACTATAATAAATGTTACATCAGAGTACAGAATATACATATCAGAGTACATTGGAATATAAATACAGCGGAAGATAAATACAAAAAAAAAATGTAATTTTACTGCAACGGAAGAACACTGCGGAAGACTCTCTATCTCTGGACACAGCTTTAAGCTTCAACCCAGAATCCTGTTTAATATATCTGCAAAAATAGCTACTCAACTGCCCGTGTGGAAAATATGGGCACCCGAGTTTGCCAGTGGACAAACTACAGGTCAGTCATGGGACTGGTGTGAGAATTCTACTTAACCTATATAATATAATAAGGCTAATCACAGGACCACGCCACTTTCGCGGAATGGGTTTTCTCCTATAGATTGCCAGTGCATGGCTAAAGTAAATCGTCAAAATAACGCAATGCTTTTTAGAAAAATGAAACCATTATAAGACCCAAGTCCCATCATACAATGCAACGCAAACCGGAGGATAGGGTTTTACCTTATAATGATCAAAAGATGCTTGATACGATAAACACGGTATAATATAATAATAGTGTGCAACCAATTTGAAATACATCAAAGTAAATGTATCAATCCTAGACGGCATTAGTGCCCCATCCCACTATGTCGCCATATATAGGTATACAATCAAAACCGCGTGATGTCGTATTGGAAATTTGGGTTTCCATCTGAGTCAAGGCTAGAGAGGAGATCCTTACCGATTCGAGACACTCTAGCAAATGCCCCAGGATTGGTACTCTGTCCAACCCTTGGATAGCTGCAGGGCCGGTCCACACTTACTTTTGTGGATTAGTTATGCCTGAACACACGCTTCCCGGTCCCTTTGGACCTATAATACGGCCAGTGGCGACCGCATAACCCGAGGCCTCGAAAAATCCAACAACCACAATGAATAAATGCCAGCGCTGGTAGGTCCCTGGCACCACTCTAGCTCGAAAGAAACGTGTGCACTCCCTGCGTTCCCTTCTCCCGTTTTAGACTCTACCGGGCTGTGAGGCTCGCGAAGTCACGATATACACAAAGCTATGTCTAAATAGACCGTGCTTTGATCATCAACCACAAGGCCTGCTTTTCAACAAAGCCTTGATCAATTGCATCTTAGCATGCCACATTGTCAGACTCTACCATATCATTGATCATCTACCAATATATATATAATCTCTAAGCTCATACGTCTTAGAGAAGGGAGTTAAGTGAAGAATAAATTCTCCACCACCAAACAGAAAGATATAATCAGTAGCGTTCAACAAATACAGTAGAAAAGAATACAATGTCAGACGCACAATCCATTTTCAAGTCCGCTCTGGGTCTGAGCGAAACAACGTGTCCGTCGATCTCCAAATACGTTTGGACGATCATTACCAAATACCTTGCCTTGGAATGTACTGTCCCAATTCAAGATACCAGTCATCATCATCCTAACGATGTGAAAACCTTCGGTCTTCTACCACCGTCTTCATCTTCGACTCTTGATCGTCATGATGATTATTCAGAATGGGTTAAACCCGGTCTTTCTGAATAACTCGTATATTTTGTGATTAAAAATCAAATATTGGAAAATCACACACATTACGCCACATTCCAACTCCGAATATTCTTTTAATAAGATATTCATATTAAAAGATTCTCATTAATTTATCAAAGATAATTTAATAAATTAACTCTTAAATTTTTCCTTAAAAGATTTATTAAAAATTCTATATTTGATTTAATATCAAAAAAATCATTATTACAAGATCATTTATTTTAAGGAATAAATCTTGTTTTAAACGGGTTAAAGAACTCGTGTTATTTAAAACACTGTTCACGATAAACCCACAAATCAATTTCCAAAATATGGAATTCCACAGAAATCAATCAATACATACTCGATGTGAATTTCTGTATCGGACCAACAATATGAATGGAATAACGGCAGAGCCTCTTAAATTCCATATATACTATCGGTCTTCTTTTACAGAAAACCCATTTCGATCATTATCAATCGAATTTCCACTTAATTCCAATTTAATATATTAATACTGGAAAGCTTGATGTTTAGGAAATACTCTTTTAAATCTATACAATAGATTTATAAATTTCAAATAGTAATTTCAATGTAAATTGGATTAAAGGACGAATGTCATTTAAAAACATCGTCCATGATAAATCCACTTCACATCTCAATTTATTTCATATCATAAAATAAGATTGCAAATTCTAATAATCTTAATTAAAGGATTCCTCTTTAAATATTAATTATTATAAGAAAAACATATTTTAAATAATCATTAAAAATATCCTTTATATAACAGATTTTTATCTTCTACAAATATTCTTTATTATAACATATACCTAATTAAAATATCTTTTATGAAAATATATCCTTTATATAAAAGAATTTCTAATGTAAGAATATTCTTATTTTAAAGAACACCTGAATCGAAATGCGACTCAACCATTTACCATATAATTTGGATTATATGGATTTCACACATCATATATATAACAATAACAATATAATCATCAAGTCATCCATTTACATCCAAAGTGTAACTTCCACTATGTAAGCGTTAAAATTTAATAATAACGCTCATCACAGCCTGTCGATCTAACGATCAACATACAACTAAATATTGGGATTAGTGTATGTTAACGTTCATCCCAACACCCGTGTGGTGTTTCAGCCAACAACAAATAGTAAATTATTTGTGCGCTTGGGCGATGTGCGAAAATTATCGACCCAATCACATAAACGAGTCGGGTAACTTGTCTATGGCAGTGTAACATTTCAACATCATAACATATAAATGATAAGCTATTTCATACATAATGACAATAAAATTCTAATCTTTTATTTCAATCCTTTTAATTGTTAACAAATGACAATAAAAATCTTAACTCATATTTATTTACCAAAATGTAAATTTTTTTTTAGCCTCATTCATTTTAATGGCAAAGGTGTATTTCTGCTTCGTACTTTTTAATGTGACAAAAATGTCCATTACTAATTCATTCTTTTTAATGTATATAAAAATATACAATTTAACTCATTCTTTTTAATGTAAGAAATATGCATTCTTAACTTCTTCTTATTAATGTATAAAGATTATATATTTTCAATTCTTCTTTCTAATGTAAACAAATATGATTACATTTATAATATTAGTCCGATTTGATGTAATCAATGAAATATGACATTAGAAAATGATGATTTTGTTTGTGACTTTTAATGTAAACAAAATGATGATTTTGTTTGTGACTTTTAATGCAAACAAAATGTGAATTTTGTTTCATAACTTCTAATGCGAACAAAATGGTGATTTTGTTTATAAACTTCAAATGCAACAAAATGTGAATTTTGTTTATAAAATTTCAATGCGAACAAAAGTGTTAATTTTGTTTATAAAACTTTAATGCAAACAAAAATGTTAATTTTGTTTATAAAACTTTAATGCAAACAAAAATGTTAATTTTGTTTAAAAACTTTAATGCAAACAAAAATGTTAATTTTGTTTATAAAACTTTAATGCAAACAAAAATGTTAATTTTGTTTATAAAACTTTAATGCAAACAAAAATGTTAATTTTTTTTATAAACTTTAATGCAAAAAAAAATGTTAATTTTGTTTATAAAACTTTAATGCAAACAAAAATGTTAATTTTGTTTAAAAAACTTTAATGCAAACAAAAATGTTAATTTTGCTTATAAACTTTAATGCAAACAAAAATGTTAATTTTGTTTATAAACTTTAATGCAAACAAAAATGTTAATTTTGTTTATAAAACTTTAATGCAAACAAAAATGTTAATTTTGTTTATAAAACTTTAATGTAAACAAAAATGAGGATTTCGTTTATTAACTCTTCAATGTAAACAAAATGAGGATTTTGTTTAACTCTTTTTAGTGTACAAACTATGAGAATTTTGTCATATTCATTTCTAATGTACAACATATGCATTTTTCCAATTCATTCTTTCAATGTATGAAATTATACATTTTTCTTCAATTCATGTTTGTTTGCATAAAAGAACAAATGCATATTTCCAATGTATAATTTGCATCGTGTTTTGTTCGCATTGCGGAACACGAATAAAAAGTCAAGTTAGTCTTTTTACCTAAAGATACATTTGTGATGTTAACACAAATAAAAAGTCCATTTATATTTCTATGTTGAATTGATAATCTAAACCAATTCAATAAATAGACAAATTATATTTTCACCATTGAATTGATAAAACTGAATCAACTCAATATAAAAAGACATTTTTGTTTTCTCGTTGAATTGACAAAACTAATATCAATTCAAATAAAAAGACATTTTTATTTTCTACGTTGAATTGACAAAACTAATATCAATTCAAATAAAAAGACATTTTTATTTTCTTTCTTTTCTTTAAACAAAAATGTTAGTTTTTGTTCTCTTTCTTTACCTTAAACAAAAAATGTTAGTTTTTGTTCTCTTTCTTTACTTTAAACAAAAAATGTTAGTTTTTGTTCTCTTTCTTTTCTTTAAACAAAAAAATGTTAGTTTTTGTTCTCTTTCTTTTCTTTAAACAAAAATGTTATCTTTTTGTTCTCTTTCTTTTCTTTAAACAAAAATGTTATCTTTTTGTTCTCTTTCTTTTCTTTAAACAAAAATGTTATCTTTTTGTTCTCTTTCTTTTCTTTAAACAAAAATGTTATCATTTTGTTCTCTTTCTTTTCTTTAAACAAAAATGTTATCTTTTCATTCTCTTTCTTTTCTTTAAACAAAAAATGTTATCTTTTTGTTCTCTTTCTTTTCTTTAAACAAAAATGTTATCTTCTTGATTTCATTTGAACAAAAATGAAGTTTTTGTTCTTTGTTTACATTTCACAAAAATGTAACTTCTTGTTCTTCTGTTACATTACACACACAAAAAAAAAGTAACTTATTGTGGTCTTCTTTGATTCATTAAACAAAGAGGCAAATTTTTGTTCTCTTTTGATTCATTAAACAATATGTAAATTTTTGTGCTTTTTCTTACATTTAAACAAAAATGTAATTTTCTTCTTTGATCTATATTTAAGAAAAATGTCAATTTCCTTTTCTTTGATTACATTTCATAGAAATGTAATTTTTTTTCTTTATACTTTGACTTCAAAACCTTAAAAATATAGAATGTAGCTTTTCCAGTGTAAATGCATTTCTATAATAATGTCCTATTTAATGTCCTCGTATACATTAAATATAATCTTCCTTTTTCTTTCAATAGACATGCATTCCTATAATGATGTTTTATTTTAGTGTTTCATATACATAAAAATATAAAATCCAATATCAAACATTTTTATTCCAAAATGTTTATTATAGTGTTGCATTTACATTTAAAGTGTAAACTAGAATATAAATACATTCTATATTAGCATGTTTACTTTCCATGTTATAAATACATTAAAATTTGTAAATTTCTAATGTAAATACATATTACTTAACAATCGATTAATTTTGATTTACCACAAATATATGAATTTAATGTTCACATATAATGATCACATGTAATGATCATCTTCACGCTCATGCAAATATTAAAGTCTAATTTTCATATTGATCACACAATGATATATACAACAATATGAATATTTCACAACACAAGTATTAATCCCTAATTCAATAATTCTAATAAGCAAGGTGATAACTTTGTTTAATCAAATATTCATTAACACCAATGTTAATGTCAACAGATCTAACAAACACATATCAAATCACAACAATTAACAGAATATCACAACGTTTGTATAATTCTATTATTATGATTAATGAATTTTAATTACAAAATTAAAAGAATAGAGTTTCTCACTTTTCCTTGAATTTTCCCAAGGATTGTAGACCGCTCCGTTTCTGTCCACACTTCCTCCATCGGGTAGATCTTGCTCTTACGGTTCCAACGAACCCATTTTCATCTATTTCTGACATTATTTGAATAAGTTATCGACCTCTAAGGTTTGAATAATTTATTAAACAAATTAAATAATAATTACTTGTGTTAATTACATTACATCACTAAGCCAAAGGCCGCTCCTTTCTTCTTCACGAACAGATGGCCGACGGTTTCACAAATGGGTTCGAACTTAGGACTTACGTTCTGGCATTTCAGGCGACGATACGGGGTGATGACCATATGGATTGAAAGAGGAGAAAAAATCTCTTTAATAATTTAACTGGAGTGTGGTCTAATTCTTGGAGGAGGAGGAGATTTTAGTGGGAGAAAGAGGAAGCAAGTTCGGCCATTGATGGATAAGGGTGGCGGCTGTTAACAATGAAGAAGGGTTTCAAAAAAAATGAATTTCTTATTATTTATGATAAGATATTATTAAATAACGCTAAAGGCCCGCTAATTTGTACGTTAAAAAGGAAAATGAATTGAATAATTGGAAAGGATTCATGTTTCCAAAATATTCTCTTTGATTGTTAGGTGCGCAACCTTTTTTCTTAATCCAGATATATATACCATGTTTTTAATTGTACATAAATACGAAATTTCAAATTGATCATGTTCCTAGGCATTAAAGATAATCAAAAAGTGTAAATGCATGATGGAATGTAATAACGCATATTTCCGCACATATAAGTTTGCATAAAGTCTCAATAATTCTCATTAATTACCTACCAAACTTCATCCCGGTCAAAATGTAAATAAATAATTTCTTTATTAAGAATTGTAGATATTTAGCTCAAAAATAGGCAGCTAACCACTTTGTAGTGAAAAGAGTCATAATGGGCATAAACTACATTATTATTATTATTATTATTATTATTATTATTATTATTAACATGAATATATTCTCCAAATTAAGGTCAATGACAAATTAACATGTTTCTTAATTTAACATAATTTCCTAATTAATGTCCATTAACTTATTTTCTCCAATTAATGCCTATATTAACATGTTTACATATTCACAAATCAATGTTAATCCATGCCAATTATTAACGTGTTTTAAAATCAATGTAAAATAGCATGTTTACCTAATAAATGTCGGGTTTACAAATCAAAGTCAATTAACATAATTTTTTTTAAAAAAAAGCTAAGCGTTAATTTTGCATCACCAAATATGTATCGTTGATTACATTCATTTTTATTACTAAGGAATTCTAATACCTTTCAACATTTCCACTTTTGGACTTTTTATTTAAAACCATTTTGATTTCAATAACTAAATTAAATTACATATACTTAAATAATCAAAACATACGGGATGTAAAGATAACAAATTTATACTCCTTATTCTTCAAAATAGCTTAAATTAAATATTATTCATTTTAACTTCAATTAAAATAAATTTTTAATCATTATTATTTAAAATAAATAATTTTAAATACTTAAAAATCCTTTAAAATAAAAATTTAAATTAGTCCTGATTTTGCGGGTTGTTACAACTAGCATCTAACCCATAGAACTCGCCCATGTCATAACATAATTCTAGATCTAAATAAATGTCATGGCATATGTTCATAATCTTTACTAATCAATCTAAACTTGCATACATGATTTGTCATATAAATCATCATAGCCCAACTAATATCAACATTACGATTTGATTAACATGAACTAATTAGCATAGATAACAACATCATGACTTTATAACATGTATGATTTATCACAACTTAGTATAGAAAATTACAACCTATACAATATCATCATAGCATGATTTACAACATATAGGATATCATCATCACATAACATAGGATTTACAACATACATGATAGCATAAGGTTTACAACAACATATATGACAATTCACATCATTTTCTTATGATCCATATCACATCTTAATCTAATTAGTTTAATAATAATATTATTAAAATCATCATACTCACAATTAGAAAATAAGAGAGTCTTGATTTGCTTTAGAGTTGAGTAGAATTAGAGTTTTGATTAGCTTCTTCCTTCTTAGTTGGCGGCGGCTACACTGAGTCCCATGGCGATGGCATGACGGCGGCTATTCTATTTTTCATGTGATTTAGAGTGAGAGACTACATAGGTATATATAGAGTTTAGGATTTATTTAGGCCGTCAGATCAACTCAGAACTAACCTGAACCGTTAAATTTGCCAACTCAGCCCTAAAGACACATCAGCAACTCAAGATTGGGCTC
Source organism: Allium sativum (assembly GCA_030737875.1). Lineage (NCBI taxonomy): Eukaryota > Viridiplantae > Streptophyta > Magnoliopsida > Asparagales > Amaryllidaceae > Allium > Allium sativum. The sequence continues at coordinate 37,015,863 of CM060922.1, forward strand.
AGCCAAACCCTAGCAGACTGGACCAGGTCGACTGCCTAGTCGACTCCCCAATCGACCTGGGGGGGGGGGGGTGTCGACTCCCCAGTCGACCTGGGGTGCTGGGCGGGAAATTTCCCGCCTGGCCCGTTTGACTTCAAATTTTGAATTTTGAATTTTCCTGCGAGCTATTTTGAATTTTATGAAACTTCCGATGGCCATAACTTCTTCATACGAAGTCCAATTCACGCAAACTCAGACTCTGTCTCAACCAGAATTCCGAGACGAACACAATGGCGCAACCCGTTTCCCACAATTCTCACGTCTGAGATTAGTTATTCTTTAATTTGTAAACATTGTTATTAATAGAAACACGGGGTGTTACATTCTCCCCTCCTCAAAGGATTTCGCCCCTGAAATCTCCAAGTTAAGGAGAATGTATATCCTAACATCCAATCATCCATCTACTCAACCATCAAACACAGGCATCCATTGTCCTTATAGACTTCTAATGCTTTCATGTTTAAATGCACAGTGTGTGTATATGTCCATATTTAATGCAAAATCAGGCGGTCCACTGATTCAGTTGACCTCCTTAATGCAAATCATGATAGTGCCATGCGTCCATTATGTATGCAAAAGTTCCTTAATGCTACATATTATCTCTATATGCGTGCACAATCATCATCTGAATGCAGCATCCATATGATAATACAATCATCATACATCCATTTTACCAAATACATCCATTTATATGCAATATGAAGTGATTGAGCCAATCAAGTGCCTAATAGTGTGTGTATATGCATCCACGAGCAACCACTAGCAAACACTTGCATCTACTTTGCATCCATCATACATAACATGTCTCAAACACATGTTTCAACCATAGGATTATCCTAACTAAAGGTCAAAGGTACTAGCGAGAAGATACTCTAAAGGTAAGATAAGTACAAGCTAAGCGATAAAGGAGAAATTAAAGGACATACCCTCAAAAAGAAAAGGGTAAAACAAACGCATCTTCTCTTCCGTCTCCCAAGTAGCGTTGCTCTCATCATCTCCCCATTGTACTTTGACTAGTCTGACCTCTCGATTCCTTAACTTCTTAATCTCTGACCCAAGAATGCGCGTAGGAGCTCGTCGAATCGTCGCATCACGCTCTATCTCCACCTCTCTAAGCAAGCTCGGCTCTACCACTTCCGCGGTCTCGTGCAAGCACTTCCTCAAATGTGACACATGGAATACGTAGTGTACACCACTAAGTCTCTCAGGCAACTCCACTCTATACACCATCTGTCCAATCTTCTCCTTAATAGGAAACGGCCCTACAAACCTTGGTGCCAATTTCCCAACGGACCCAAAGCGAACAACGTTCCGTAATGGTGGCACTTTGATAAAGACCATATCCCCAACATCAAACTCAAGATCTGTCCTCCTCTTATCCGCATAAGATTTCTGCCTATCTTGCGCTGTCTTCATCCTTCTTCGAATCAAGTCGATCTTTTTCGAAGTCTCTCTAATCATATCGGGCCCAAGTAAGATCTTATCCGTAGATTCCCACCAACATGTAGGTGAACGACAAGGTCGTCCATAAAGAGCTTCGAAAGGTGCCATGCCAATGCTGGATTGAAAGTTGTTATTATATGCGAACTCTACCAATGGAAGATGCTCTTCCCATGTACCCCCAAAGTCTAGGATACATAGCCTCAAAAGATCCTCTAGAATACGATTCACCCTCTCAATTTGGCCGTCCGTCTGAGGATGATATGCGGTGCTCAAACATAATTGAGTCCCTACCGCCTCTTGTAAGCTCTTCCAAAATTCGCTAGTGAAGATAGGATCGCGGTCGCTTACTATGCTAGAAGGAACACCATGCAAACAAACTATCTCTCGAACGTATACAGAAGCTAACCATGGAGCAGTCCTCTTACTCTTCACGGGAATGAAATAGGCGCTTTTAGTAAGTCTATCTACTATAACCCAAATCCCCGTATTACCCTTCCTTGATCTTGGTAATCCATCCACAAAGTCCATCGAGACACTTTCCCATTTCCATAGTGGAACCTCCAATGGGTGAAGCAACCCACCGGGTTTCTTTTGCTCCGCTTTTACTTGTTGGCACACTAAGCATCTAGCGACATACTCGGCCACATCCCTCTTCATACCGGCCCAAAAGAAAACTCGCTTCGTGTCTTTGTACATCTTGTCCCCGCCGGGATGAATGGTCATCTTCGAATGATGTGCTTCGTCAAGAATAGCCTTCCTCAAACCTTCGTATCGAGGTACACAAAGTCTACTATCCCTACGTAACCAACCCTTATCATCTAGGGTATACCTACGGAGATGGCTTGATGAATCCCCTCTTTTGAGCTTCTCTACTAACTCAACCAACTGTGGGTCGTCTCGCTGTGCCTCACCAATCCATCCCAAAAGCGTAGGTCTGACCTCCAAGGATGCTAGCAAACCGGGTATGAAGTCAACGGAAGGTCTAAAATAAAACATAGAGATGAATTCTAAGTTTCGCCGTTCAACAAACAACGGACTCAAGGACAGCCTTTTCCTACTTAAGGCGTCTGCCACCACGTTACCCTTGCCAGGGGTATATGCTATTTCGAAGTCGTAGGACGCTAAGAATTCCATCCACCTTTGCTATCTTAAATTCAAGTCCTTATGAGAGAATAAGTATTTTAAAGATTTGTGGTCAGTGAATAATTTGAATTTCTCGCCAAGAAGATAATGGCGCCAAGACTTAAGCGCGAAAACAATTGCGGCCAACTCTAGGTCATGTGTGGGGTAATTCTTATCATGCACCCTCAATTGTCTTCCCCCATAGGCTATTACCCTACCCTCTTGCATTAAGACTGCGCCTAGTCCTGTCCCACAAGCATCGGTATAAACAGTAAACGGCTTGCTCCCGTCTGGTAGCACTAAGACTGGTGCTGAGGTCAAAGCTCTCTTTAAGCGTTGGAACGCATCATCACAATCTACGTCCCATGTGAAAACTAGGTTCTTCTTCATCAAACGTGTTAATGGAGCTGATATCTTTGCGAAGTCTTTGATAAACTTCCTATAGTAGCCAGCCAACCCCAAGAAACTTCTCACTTCGGTAGCATTTTTAGGGACCTTCCAATCTTGGATGGCCACCACCTTCACGGGATCCACAGCTGTCCCTTCTTTGGAAACCACGTGCCCTAAGAATCGTACTTCCTTCCTCCAGAAGTGACACTTAGAAAATTTAGCTTTAAGGTTATGCTATCGTAGGGTCTCCAACACTTCCCTAAGATGTAGGGCATGCTCTTCTTCATCCTTAGAAAAGATCAAGATGTCGTCTACAAAGACTACCATGAATTTATTAAGGTACTCCCTAAAAACCCTACTCATCAAATCAACAAAGTATGCGGGGGCATTTGTCAAACCGAAGGGCATCACTAGCCATTCATAGAAACCGTCCGGAGTCCTAAAGGCAGTCTTGTCTATGCTATCCTCAACCACTCTCAACTGATGGAAACCAATGGCTAGGTCCAACTGTGAAAACACTGAGGCGCCAACTAACTGATCGAAGAGATCGTTAATCCTCGGCAGTGGGTGTCTGTTCTTCTTAGTAAGCTTATTAAGTTCTCTATAGTCCACACAAAGTCTAAGGGACCCATCCGCCTTCGTGGCAAATACTACTGGAGCACCACTCTCCGATATACTTCGTCTTATGAACCCCTTCTCAAGAAACTCCTTCACTTGCTTATTGAGTTCCCTCCTTTCACGAGGAGCCATGTGGCGTACCAGCAAAGATACTGGTTTTGCATTATCCACAAGATATATTTGAAAATCTATCTCCCGCTTCGGAGGCAAGCCCTTCACCTCCTCAAACACATCCGAGTATTCTCGGACCACTCTAACAGATCGTAGATTCTCCAAAGACACATCAAGCGATTCTAGATAACTTAGCATAACGGAATTTATGGGATTACAAAAGATTTCGAGAGTGTTGCCAAGGCAAGTCATGAGCCTAACTACTCTCCTTTCACAATCAAGAACGGCCCCATTTCTGGATAACCAATCCATTCCTAAAATTAGCCCATAGCCCATGAAGCCCAAAACATAAGCATCACATCTAAACTCAATGCTAAGTATAGAAATTTTCAAATCCAAACACATCATGGACAAATAAGCTGAGCCCCCAATTGGATTCGAAACAACTAAGGGATCCTCTACTAAACTGGTATTTAAGTGCAGTGATTCAACTAGTGATGTAGAGATAAACGAGTGCGATGCGCCCGAATCGAATAAGGTACGGACAGGATGATCAAACAGAAAAACTAAGCTTTCAACAAAAATGGTTCTACCTCGTTCTTGCAGCGGCGGGACCGCGAGAGCCTGAACTTGTCCCCTTGCCTGCCCTGTTGCCATAAGAGCCTGCACCTGTCCTCCCGAGGTAGACCCTGCCCTCTGCCCCTTCTTTGGGCAGTCCTTCACTAGATGTCCCGCTTCCCCACAGTGAAAACAGCCAGTCTTCTTTTTCTTTCTGCAATCCTTGCTGAGATGGCCTGGTGTCCCACAGTTAAAGCATATTTTCTTTCCTTTGCCATTATTGTCTTTACCACCCTTCTTGTTTCGCTGTTGTGGTTTCTTCTGATACCCTTTCTTCTCGGGTGCCTTATCAGCTTTAGCGCCTTTCTCCTCGTGCATGAGTGCCATGTCTACTAGCTTCTCAAAGGTGGCCCCCATAGGGATGTGGGTCATAGCCAACCCTTGTAACGGTTCATTCAAGCCATTAACAAACCTCAGAGCCTTCTTCTCCGGCGTGTTCACTAAGTCCAAGCCAAACCTTGCTAACTGATTAAATTTGTTGACATATTCTTTCACTGATGAGCTTCCTTGCTTTAATGTCAAGAACCTTTCCGTATATAGATTCTCTTCTGCCCTTGAGAGAAACTTTGCCTCAAACTTACGTCTGAAATCCGCCCAAGAGTCAACAGGACGCTCCCCATTAGTGACCTCCCACCAAAACGAGGCCTCTCCCTTCATTAACCAAGCTGCTAATTTGACTTTCCTCCCTTCTTCTACTTCAAAGATTTCTAGCAATTCTTCCACCTCCTTAAGCCAATCTCTAGCTTCCACAAACGTTTCTGACCCTTAAAAAGGATTTCCACCCATAGCCTTAAATTCCTTGCATGTCTTTGCAAAAGTATCAACGCGAGGAAGAGGAGGAGGAGGAGGAGGAGCGGGTGCAACCGGTGGTGGAAGAACATTGGCTGGACCTGTAGCGGCCCTAGCCTCTAATAACCTCCTATACCATCCTGGTATCGTTACACCATCCGGAAGGTTAAGATCTTCAGCCATGCTGAAACGAAAAAGGAAAGATTCAAAATGGAGAATTCGAAAGATAAAGATATATGGCTATTGGGGATTATGTTTTTCATAAAAACTTTCCTCTTTAAATTACTCATCAAGACATGTTTTTGAAACACTTCTTCCAAAAATACTTTAGAAAAATAGTTTTTCTAAAAATTTTATCTGTTCTGGTAACCTTAAGCTCTGATACCACGTGTAATACCCCACGTCCATTAATGTCACTCACAAAGGGAATGCATTAACTTCCATGGAGGTTTTAAGTGAATATAGAACAGAAAAATTACAACAAGACAGATAATAAGTAGTACTTGGAATTCTAGAACTTTATTTCATTGCAGCAGAAGTTAAACATGTTTGTTACATCATAAAACCATAAATCAGAGTCAAGTACAATATCCATCTTGATAAAACAAAATACATAACCCCAATACATAAATAGCCATTAAAGAAGATAACAAGTTGGACTTTACTTCAACGGTCCAAGCTTTCCAAAAGAGAGATAAAGCAATCCAATCAAACTCCACTAGAGCTGGGCCCACCCTGAGGACCTGGAGGGTGAAAAAGATAGAAATGGAGGGGGTCAGACATAAAGTCTGGCGAGTATGATAATTCTAAGTACTTAGACTAAGGCATAAGCTGTAGAATAAGGAAATGTGAATGAACTATTGGGTATGGAAGAGCAGATAAAGATAACGTTAAAGGCACACCTAATTACTAATGAATAATTACTACACTACACCACACCAATCACCCTAAAGGTTGATCTCACTCACCGAACTTAGAAATTATATAAATAGCCTTGCGTACCCCTAGCTGACTACATAGGTGCCGCCTGCGACTATCTCCGCTAGGTGTACCCCACTCCCCACTTTTGATCGGCTCCCTACTCGTAGATACCCGTGCTGGCCCCACAGTGGGGTGTATCACTCCCCTAAAGTGGCAACCCGATACAACTTGAGGATGCACGGCTTATACCTACATGATGCAACAACGTCTTACCCACCAGCCCGGGTCCACACATGCATATGAAACCCGTTGGACTTGCGTTGCCACCGCTAACCCGTTTTGGCCTCTTATAGTCAAGCCCAGTATGCGTGTCCCGTCCTCGACTTGGGTCGAGCCCACAAAGATACGTTTGGGTTACTGGTTGAAATGGGCCCCCACAAGCTATCCACCTAAGCTTGTCCCCACTAGTATATCCCACTTAACCCTCTTCTTAGTCATGTCCATTTACATGTGTGCTTGGTTAAGTCTTACTAATCGTATTTCAAATGCCACTAAAGGCACCCACTAGATTCCTCATGCCACCCAAGGTACCTACTTAACCCCCATGTCCCACCTTACATGTTTATCTGGTTAAGTATTTCTTAATTCATTCAGGCCATAACCTTATAAAGACCTCTCACATTAGACTGGCATTTATGGCAGCTGGATTTGCCGGGCGGGTCCGGGCAATCTTACACCATAAAAGAGTCTAACCTCATGTCTTTACAACTGTTATGCTTTAATTTAGGCCTAGGACCTCTCACATTGGGCTGACATTTGTGACTACTGGATTTGCCGGGCGGGTCCGGGTAGTTTTACATCACAAACGAGTCCAACCTCGTGTCCTAAGCATTGATTATCACTTATAATCTCTTACCCCAATTTTAATAATTCCCTATTCAAATTATTAATTAATTCCAATTTTAATGATGTCCATAACTGACTCAATTATGGCCATCCACTTATGGCATGCAAAATCATATCAATTGCACCCCAACTTCTTAATATTAAATCCTTAATATTAGCCCTACCCCACGTTATACGTTCGCTTATTCAACGCAAAATGTACGTTAGACTCGAATAGTCTAACTCATAGCATAAAAAGAAATTATCACAACAACAACATATACATATGACTAAAATAGATCTAATCACAAAAAGGGTGAAACATTGCATGTGTGATAGATGTCCAACACCTAAACTTGCATATGCACAAACTACAACTTGCATAAAGCTACACATGTCATGGATCTAAAGGTGTCAACTTGTTTGGTAAAATGTCACAATTTACATAATATGGTCATAATCCAAATTCATGTATAAACTTGCATATGTGGTTTATGCAACATAATGATGGTGTAAACTTGCATCTAACCCATAGAACTCACCCATGTCATAGCATAATTCTAGATCTAAATAGATGTCATGGCATATGTTCATAATCTTTACTAATCAATCTAAACTTGCATACATGATTTGTCATATAAATCATCATAGCCAAACTAATATCAACATTATGATTTGATTAACATGAACTAATTAGCATAGATAACAACATCATGAATTTATAACATGTATGATTTATCACAACTTAGCATAGAAAATTACAACCTATACAATATCATCATAGCATGATTTACAACATATAGGATATCATCACCACATAACATAGGATTTACAACATACATGATAGCATAAGGTTTACAACAACATATATGACATTTCACATCATTTTCTTATGATCCATATCACATCTTAATCTAATTAGTTTAATAATAATCTTAGTAAAATCATCATACTCACAATTAGAAAAGAAAGAGAGTCTTGATTTGCTTTAGAGTTGAGTAGAATTAGAGTTTTGATTAGCTTCTTCTTTCTTAGTTGGCGGCGGCTACACTGAGTTCCATGGCGATTGCATGACGGCGGCTATTCTATTTTTCATGCGATTTAGAGTGAGAGACTATTTGGGTATATATAGAGTTTAGGATTTATTTAGGCCGTCATATCAATTCAGAACTAACCTGAACCGTTAAATTTGCCAATTCAGCCCTAAAGACACATCAACAGCTCAAGATTGGGCTCAGCCAAACCCTAGCCGACTGGACCAGGTCGACACCCAGGTCGACTGCCCAGTCGACCTGGGGGGGGGGTGTCGACTGCCCAGTCGACTCCCCAGTCGACCTGGGGTGCTGGGCGGGAAATTTCCCGCCTGGCCCGTTTGACTTCGAATTTTGAATTTTGAATTTTCCCGTGAGCTGTTTTGAATTTTCTGAAACTTCCGAAGGCCATAACTTCTTCATATGAAGTCCAATTCATGCAAACTCGGACTCTATCTCAACCAGAATTCCGAGAAGAACACAATGGCGCAACCCGTTTTCCACAATTCTCACGTCTGAGAATAGTTATACTTTAATTTGTAAACATTGTTATTAATATAAACACGGGGTGTTACAGGTCTCTCCATATTAATAACGTTAAAATGGTCAAAACTTTGATAGTCGGTGAGTTAACTATCAAATGAAAACACGTGTGCAAACAACGATATTATTTCCACGAGGAAATTATATCGATCAATCATCATTCAACATTTATCTCTTTATTTCATAAATTTTGAAAATATATGTTATTACCATTGGAAAACATTTCCATTTCTTGTTTTCTATATCAGAAAACATTTCTGGTTCTTATTTGGAAAACATTACCAAAACTCCTTCATTTGGGCTTAGACAGATGTTTTAAACAAACCATCGCGATGCCAACTCAAATCATTACGCTTATTAACTAAATTCCTTTAACCAACCTTCACTATCGAACCTTAACCATTCCTTAGTTGAAAATGAAGTCAATCAAGTTGGGGTAATACTACCTCTCAGACCTTAACTGAACAACGATTCTAACCTTGAAATAGACAAAGTTCACCTTTTAAATTCTTTAACAAACTACCTTACGTAACTCTCTTTCGAATCATCTCTATTCGATAATTCTTTCCTTCGATAAGGTATATTCGATAACTCTATTCAATTTACTCTATTCGATTAACCCTTATCAATTAACTCTATTGGGCTAACGTTATTGGATTAACTCTATTGGACTAACGCTATTGGATTAACTCTATCGGACTAACGCTATTGATTTACTCGTTTCATTTAACTCCTTTAGAATAAACTATATTCGATAACTCCTTTAACTCTATTCGAATAAACTATTTCCGATTAACTCCTTTTACTTTCTATTTGAATAAACTATATTCGATTAACTCATTTGCTTTAACTCTAATCGATTAAACTAACATTGATTAACTCCTTTTAATTTCTATTCGAATAAACTATATTCGATTAACTCATTTGCTTTAACTCTAATCGATTAAACTAACATCGACTAACTCCTTTTAACTCGATTAAACTAACATCGACTACTCCTTATTCGACTAACTCTAATCGATTTATTCTAATTCGATTAACTCTATTTAATTAATCTATTGGTTAACTCTACTTTAATTGGTTAACTCTAACTCATACTCTATTCGATTATCTCCTATGTGTTAACTCCTTTTCTATTTGTTTACTTAACAAATAACTATTCCCTTTTCAATTCTATTTATTTAACAAATAAATATTTCTTTTATCTTTTCTATTTATTTTAACTAATAATATTCCCTTTTATTCTAACTTATCCTTCGATTTTATAAATATTTTCTTTTAAAAAATCCTTTTCTTTTTCTATATAAAATCCATCGATTTTATATAAATAATTCATTTTCAAAATACACTTTGAAAATCCCCTTTCCCACATCCAGTATTTCTTATGGTATTTAACATACCATATAACAACGATAAATATCGTCCAAACACACATAATCAACAACAGATTATATACCACATCATGTATCACAATATATGAATCATAGTAAAATAAATGTTGAGGAATCCAGTTGGATTCCTCCAACCTGTTTCCCTGCATCACAGATGTTAAACAATATAGATAACATCACTTTCAGTTCCATATGATATATTTTGTTAAACAGAATCAATATAGAAATTTAACTAACTTACTAGCAGTTCAATCAGACAGTCAACACACAATCAATCAGCCAATATTTAACCGTTCTAAAAATACTACATAAAATTATAAATGTTCAGAGTTAGTGAGATTTACTCACATTGGACTATCATCGTTAATTAACGATAATTGTCGTTCGATTTGATTCAGACGGACAATTTATTTTGCCATAAATTATAACGAGCTCCGATGGACTTCCAGTCAGTTTCATCGTGTAGTGTCCGTCCATATGATCCTGTCGGATCTTGTTTCTTCCAATTTTGATATCATATGACGAAGTTACACACTACAGAAGTTAATACACATTTATTTTAAACAAATACTTAGAATAAAAATCATTGGGCCTTACCCCCCTTATCATTCCTTGGCCCATTTACTTACACGTTACCAGCCCAGTACCACCCTTCTTCCCTAGATCCCTGGTTCTCGCGAATACCAGTATCCAAACACCAAATATCGATCATTTCCTCCGATCATCACAGTCCATTACTTCACAAATTTCACTGAACTCTTCCTCACCTCAAACCGCACACCATCATCATCCCAAAGTTCAACTCGTTTACTCGAATCCTGCCTCGCGTCAACAGTCTTTCTCGATAGCACCCAGCAACAAGATCGACACCAATTTTTTCGAAACCCCACCCATTTACACGACAAGCCACACAATTCCACAACGAACTCAAATTTAGAACTCATATCCCCTTCGATGTACCCAACTCGAATAAAATCCAAACCCTAAACACTGCGTGATTTTCCTGTAACAAAATACTGACGTCGAGCTCAATGAAAGGACCATGGGGGGGACGAGCAAGTTGAGAGGAATCCGAATAAATTCATTCCATGATTTTATATAATTTACTTTGATTGTTTTTTTTATTTTCTCTATGATCGAACAAAATTTTTGGAGGATAAGAAAGGTAGCGGCGCACTTATGTTTGACCAGAGAGAAGTGAATTAGGTTTTTAGGTTAAGGGTATATTTATAGAGATTTTATATTATTTTTATATTGAATTTTATTGAACCGTTGCTTCTGTTTGGCTTCTAAAAATCCATACGATCACATACGATACCGAAAAATCACGAAAATGGACATGCAGCTACAGTTTGACATTGCAGATCCAACAAAACTTGTTTCATCGAATTCCGACTCCGTATGCTCACACAGCGTATTTTTAACCGTTGAAATACCAGTGACTCTAAAAATCACGAAACTGGAAATCTAACAACTATTTGACATTGTGGATCCAACAAAATTAGTTTCGTCGAATTCCGACTTCGTTTGCAAAACTGGCTATTTTTAAAGCTCTGGATGACCCATTTAAATATATAAATATATTTAAATATAATTAAATTTAATATTTAAAAATAAATATTATCGTATATATCCACAGTGGAATACCATACAGCTCTACTAGGATTTATAACTTGATATTTCAAATCCCGATTAAATCGATATTCGATTTAAAATGAAATTCCTTTTTAAAAATATAATTAATTCCTTTATAAATTATAAAGGATTTCCACAGTGACTTTTCTAAAATTTGATTTGGACGTAAATCAAAATCTACACGACGAAATCCCAATTTTTCTCTTCCACTAGAAAGATATACTCCACCAGCTCCACACGTTTCTTGTTTCACAGAAATCCGGCTTAAAACGAATCCTGTACATTTAAATGAAGTTCGAATCGCCAATTTATGAACTACAGCGCCATTTCGAGCTCGATTTTAATTATAATAAAATTATACATTCACACTGTCGTTTATATAATATATCCATTATTCTAATTCAATTCTAAACTGAATTAAATATCACAGATGATCCGGTTCACACCATATCGCCATTTCAGCCAATTCTGATTATTTCAGAATTAAATATATTATTTAATTTATTATTTTAATTAAATATTCATCATTATTTAATTCCACGACCATTTAATTCACTATATCACTATTTATATAATTAAATAAATTAATTATAATACCTCTGCCAATGCGGGTCATTACAAGTTATTTATTTTATAACTGAAAATATATGAATTGCCAGTGTTGATTTTTATCGGTTGTATGTGACATTGCTTGAGTTCAACACATAAAATATTCACGACTTATCTACACAAGAAGCGTTGTTTGAATATATGACACTCGTACTTCAAACAATGATGATACACTTTGTAATTATTGAAATGTGATGTAAATATCCATTTATTATTATTTGAGTAGTAAATTTTCATTACTTATCTAAGTAAAATTGGTTAATTAGAAAAATAATTCAAACCGAATTAGAATTGGTCAAATTTATCAACCAATGATTTATTTATTTAAATAGACTATTGTTGTTTGAAAACCATACGGCGATTAGGATGATATTTGACATACACTAATCCCAATATTTAGTAGTATGTCGACCGATTGATTGACAGACTGTTGCAAGCATCATTTATTTATTTCAATGCTTATACATTTGTAAAATGCACTTTGGATGATGTTTGATTGTTAAATGATTATTTATCATTATGGTTGAATACATGCGATGTATGAAAACCATATAACTGAAATTACATGGTAATTGATTGAGTCTGATTCCAATTCGGAAATAACAAACATTTTAAAATAACCAATATTTTAAAATAAGGAATATTTTAAAATATTATTCTGTGAATAATCAAAATATGATTTTGATGTCCGATTTTGGATGGACACGAAAATATTGAAATATATGAAGCTGAGTTAAGTAGTTAAACGTCATTTTAACTCGCACGGATTTTTCTGTCGATTTTATTCATTTTATAATGAATATCGAAAAGAAATGATTTCAAAATCAGATATTTCGAAAATACCATCATTTTAATATTATAATGATATGGAATATTCAATTTTGATTTAAAATTGAAATGGAAGTTGTAAATCGTTTTAAAATAAATTTATAAATATTTTATAAAATACGTTTATCGATGATATATATACAATATATATTATATATATAATGGTTTGAATAGAACACGCCGAGCAACGACCGTTCGTGAATTTCAACCATTAACTTCAAATTGATGTAACGGGAGATCCAATTGTTGGATTCTCCTAAAATAGGAAAGATTGGGTTCGTATTGAAAAGATCTTTCTAGTAAATATAAGAGATTTAAATTTATTTAGATAGATTTTAAATTATGTCCAAATCAATTTCGGAAAAGGTCGCTATGGATGCATTTCAGTGGCTGTTATTGGAAACCGACTGTAAAGGCCTTAATAAAATTATTAAAAATATGGAAAATTTGTGAAAAATCTTAATAAATGATTTGGAAATATTTTCGGTGAAAAATTCCAAGTTTGAAAAGTTAAAAGATTTTTTTATCTGAATGAACTAGGTAACAACTAGAGTAAAAAACTGAAATGAATTGAAATGGTTTTGATATAACGGAATTTTTCAATATAAAAGTATTGGAATGGATTTAAATGGAAATAATCTTTGTAATATTTCGATATTGGATTCCGTGATTATACGGATATCGTTGAGGAATTTGGAAGATATAGAAATCGTTATTCCCAATACGATATTTGTTGGTTTCAGAATTTGATATTGAATATAAGCCAATATAATTTATATTTAGAGCCTAGTATTTAATATCAAACGGGATTTTGGATTTTTCGTGAATGGTGTCTTTATTAACACTATTCTTAAACTCAGTTGAGAAAAGAATAAATCTTTTAATTAAGAGTAATGAAGTTTTCCAATTTATAAATATAAATTGGAATTAAATGGTAGTTGATTACGGGTTCATCATGAACGATGTTTTAAATGACATTGGTTCTTAAACCCGATTAATAGTGAAGATATGATTTGGAATTTATAAATCTTTTTATTAAGATTTATTGGAAATTTTCCAAAGTAAGGATTCCCAATTTAATATATTAAATTGGAATCGAATGGAATTCGATTTGGGAATAATCGAGATGAGCTTCTATGAATGAAGACCATTACTATTTATGGAATTTAAAAGGCTTTGCCATTATTCCACTTATATTATTAGTTTGATACAGAAATTTATGTCAATTATATATATATATATATATTGATTTGTTTTCCGTGAAGATTCCATAGTTAATGGAAAATGCTTTGGGTTTACCGTGAACTGTGTTTTAAATAACATTGATTCTTTAACCCAGTTAAAAAGACAAGATTAATTTCCTAAAAAGTGGAATAATCATTAGTAATGATTTTTCGAGATTAAAACTAAATGGAGTTTTAACGATTCTTTAGTTAGATTAGAAAGTGAATGAGTTAATTAAGTTTACCGAATTCATGAAATGATCGAGATGGAGTACCACCAGTCTTACTCCAGGTGATAGTTGAATCTTTAATTAGATTTGAAACATGAAATGGTAATTAATTTTGCCGATAACACCGTGGGTGTTAGATATGGAGTACTACCAGTTTTGCTCTATGGGGTGAATAGGTTGGGATTGGGAAAAATAAAATAAATGGCTACTTTGGTAAGGCTCAATAATCCCAACTAGTTTTATAAACCTTCATTTGATTTAAACTTGTTAAAAGATAAAATGGAATCCATTGGAAAATGATATCCAAAGGAAGATTAAACTATAACAAATTTATCTTTGATAAATTTAATAGGAACCTTTCCCTAAAGATAAGAATATTTGAATAAATATTCTGAATTGGTGTAAGGCGTATGATGTGTTTATATATCATTGATTATAAAATACGCGAGTTATTTGGGAAGAATGGGTTTAACCTATTCTGAATAATAGTTACGATGACTAAAAGTCAAAGATATGAAGACAGTGGTTGAAGATCGGAGATCTTCACACCGTATGGATGATTACTGATGTCTTGATTAGGCTGGTCCCCCGAGAAAAGGTAATAAGTGGTGATCGTCCAGACGTACTTGGAGATCGACTGGATATGCAAGGACCTATCTCCTGCATTGGACATATGGAATGAGGAATAAGGTGCCTCCGGTTTCGTTCAGACCCGAAATGTATTTGTAAATGGATTATGTATGACATTGTATTGTGTGCTATATTTATTGATCTCTGTTAAATATATATATCTTTTCGGTGGCGGAGAATTTACTCTCTTCCTTAACACCCTTCTCTGAGACGTACGAGCTTAGAGGTTATATATTGGAAAAAATCAATGGTATAGTATGGATTGACAATGTGGCGTGCTAAGATTCAAATGATCAAGGCTTTTGTTGAAAAGCAGAGTCTTGTTGTTGATGGTCAAAGCAAGGCTTTAATTAGAGTAGCTTTGTGTATATCGTTAATTCGTTAGCTTCACACCCCGGTATGAACCAAAAACGGGATGAGGGACCGCATGGAGGGCATGCGTTTCTTTATAGCTAGGAGTGATGTCGTGGCATGGAGTCCAGAAATTTTACTTATGTGGATGTTGGAAAGCGAGGTACCTCAGATTTGAATTCCTAGTGGCTCTTGATGGTAGACATACTGACCAGATTTTATGCCCCATAGGATAGGAAAACGTATTCTTCAGGAATTGTCAATCCACTAAAGTAAGTGTGGATCGTCCCTGCCAGATCCCAGGTGCAGTTGCGGCTGAATCCTGAGACATGGTAGGCTAGATTGTCTCGAATCGGAAGGAGAGATCCCTTGCCTTGGTTCATGATGGAAATCCAATTTCCAATACAATACTTTTCGGTTTTTGTTGTAAAGCTATATGGCGGCATAGTGGCATGAGACGCTCATGTCGTCTATGATTGATATATTTATATTTGAAGTTGTTTGATACACTATGCACTTATAGTTTTATCAAAACGATTTGATTTAAAACGTACCAAGCATGTTTGGTTATTATAAAGTAAAACTCTATCCTCCGATTTGCATTGCATTGTGTAATGAGACCTGAGTCTTATAATAGCTTCATTTTTTGAAAAGCATTGCGTTGGTTATAAATTGTTTTATTTCAGGCTTTGGTACTCACATGGAGTAAACCCGTTCCATAACATGCGGCGTTGTCCTGTAGTTTACCCTATTTTAAAGAAAATTTTTAATAACTGTTTTATGTTCTCACACTAGTCCCATGACTAACTCGGAGTTTATTGTTTCTACCTAAACTCTGGGTGCCCATATTTTCCACATGGGCAGTCAGTAGTTTTGGTTTATAGATATTTATTTCCCTATGATCCTGATTTACAGCTGAAGCTATATTCAAAAGGCTTGTATCTGTGTATCTCTTTCAGTTCTGGTAGTTGATGTATTTCCGCTGCACATTTTATTAATGTATTGTATTTTCTGCTTTTTTGTAATTTGTAATCTCTGATATTTATTTTTCTATTGTAAATTATTTATTTATACTCTGATGTAAATTGTTGTAATAGCAATGAAATATTTTATTGTTTGTGTTTTGATGCGTCATGTTCTCAAAGCAATCCGGGCTCCTCCGTCTCTTTAGGGCTCGGGGAAGTCTGGGTCGTTTCAGCGTGGTATCAGAGCTATGGTTTGCAAAGCTCGAGAACAAGACACATTAGAATCGAACGAAAGAATTCGTCAGAGATAGGATTAGTAATATCCTATAAGAATGACTCGTTAGAGATAGGGTTAGTAATACCATAGAATGAGTTTGAAGAGTATTATTTATAAAAACAAATTTAGTTTTGAAAAAAATTATATATCTTATTATACGTATTTGAGTATTTTATATTAAATTTGGACTATCGGGTATATGAAGATTTTGAATATACGAGTAATTAACGTGTATACGAAGCCTCAAATATACTGGGTAGATATAGAATCACACTATAATCGCCTGGAGATGATTCTGATGGTTGTAGCTTCATCATCAGTGTTTGTGTTCGAGTTTCGAAAGTAGGATATCTATATGATTCCATCTGACTGGTGTGAGACCAATAACTTAGTTATAATTTATTGTTTGTGATTTAACAGTGAAATATGATTTTAAGTATATAAAAGTTATATATTTGAAAAGCTAATTAACTAATTGATTGATGGTTGTAATGTGTGATTATTAGTTGGATTAATAAAAATATTGGAATAATAAAACCAATATGAAAATGAAAGGTAAAATTTAGCCAAATTGAATTTATTATTGAATTGAATTGAAAATTGATTGGAATTGCATACATAGACATATGTGTGTGTGTGTTGAGCAGGTTAATGGCTTCGCGTTGAGTAGAGAATTAAATTGTGTCCACGACAAACAGGTGCACCTTAATGAGGTGGTTTCACAATTTTATTTATTATATAAACTATTGTGAGTGTTTTTAGATGCGTTGTGATGGTTATTCTGTGTGAGATTATAAACATACGCCATAGGATAGTAATAAATAAATTATGAACTACACCGCATGACATACTACATAAAGACAAAATCTCATATCATATTCCATATAAGCATTTGGCGCTTATATGACGAGGTTTGGATTTCCATACGAGCGAGATGCTTGTATGGCAAGGATTGAATTACAGTTTGAATAAAAGGCTGATTATGGACCTAATTAAGGAATATATATAACGGTGCTCGGGGAAGGATTTAATAAAAACCAAACACAGGTCTGGAGATGACAAAAATTCATGTCTCTCCTGTTGTTAATTAAGGAACATGAATTATTTTATTTTTCCAACACTGGGGCAAGTTATGTGATTTTGACATTTTTACACGTCTTCCTTGGGCATAAATAGGTCACAATAACTGTATATGTTTTTTCTTGATTTATTAGGTGCCTAATACGGCCTAATAAAATTTTTAAACCCTCCACGTACAAAGAAGTTTATGGCGATTTTTTTCGAAAATTTAGGTTGTTAGCCAAATTTTTGAGAAATTAGAAACTACTTAGAAACTGAAAGGTTAAAGAACTCAAGCCAGAATGAAAGTTGAGTTGGTTGGTTAAATAACTTTTAGATCCGTTCCTTTTCGAGGACGAAAAGATTTTAAGTGGGGGAGATTGTAATAACCCAGAATTTTTGAACCAATTTAAAATTTTATTTTTAGCTATATTAATGGATTTTGAATAATTAAAGTGATTTATTTTAAATAATAACGATTAATAAATTTATTTAAATCGAAGTTTGAATGTATAAATTTAAAATTTAATTAAAAGGAACTTGAAATGGCACTGTAGTTTGAAAATTCGATTTTTAATTTCAATTGAATATACAAAATTCAATATAAATCAGAATAGGATAAAACAAGAAACATTGGAATATTTTGAACTGTAATTTTCTAACGAATGTAAGTAATTCAGATTTCATAATATAAATTGAAAGTTATGTCCAGTTTAAAATTAAGAATAGTCGCTATGGAATTTATATATATTTAATATAATATATAGCCCTTAAAAATAGCCATTTTGCATAAGACCTCCGTTTTCGACGAAACCACTTTTGTTGGATCTAAAATGTCAAATTATTGTTAGGTTTAAAATTTCATAATTTTTGGAACTAATATATAACACCCCGAATTTTTAACAATACTAAAAGAGGATAAATTGAATAATAATTAATTTAATATTTAGAATTAGACAAAACGGATTGCACCATTGCGTCCGTCTCGAAATTCTGGTCAAGGTAGACATTTAGTTTGCGTAAAAAAGTCAACGTATGAAGAAGTTATTAAGGTTTGAAGTTTGTATGCATATAAGGAAGATATATATATATATATCATTTGAAAATATTCAAAAATCAGCAAAACCAGAAATCCGACGCGCAGATCGACGAAAGGCTGACCGTTTGAGGTCGACCCATAGGTCGACTCAGGCTCATGGGGGTCGACACCCCTAAAGGGGGGTCGACCCCCCTGATGGTGGGTCGACCCACCCGCGACTCTGGAAACTTCTTTTCTGATGTGTACGATTCTGATGGCTTCTTGTCCAATCTGATGGTATTGGTTGCTCCGCCACTCCTATATAAGGTACCCTAAACCTAGGTTTTATTCACATAAAAAAATGGTGATGGTGAAGCTCTGCTGCAATGAAAATTAAGATGACTTTTCTTCTTCTTCTTCTAAGTCAAATTCTAATATTTAAGCATTGATTCAACACTAACTTCTTTACTATCTCCTTAACAAGCGAAATCACAGTGAGTTGGTTATTTTTAGGATAAAATAAATAAAAGTAAACTATGAAAGACTGTGATTTGGATGAATATATGCTATTACCATATATATGCTATATCATGATAGATTTATTCTATGCTATTATCATATCTTATGATCTCATATTTGGATCTTAACTTGTGCTATGCTAGATCTATTCCTATAGATCTAATTCTCTTATGATGTCATAATTAGATCTTAACTTGTGCTATGCTAGATCTATTCCTATAGATCTAATTCCTTTGTGATGTCACATATGTGGATCTTACCTTCTCCCTAAAGTTGGTGGTTAATTTGGGATTATCAGTTTCTAGACAATTAAACCATTGTTTAGATCTAGAACACCATATTGTGATTAATTGAGATCCTTTTTTTCCGGACATAAGAATTCTTATTTGGATCTGCTCATTCTAAGTATATTGGATCTAGTTTTATCATTATACTTTTTAATAGGTCTGTCTTTTTGTCCACCTTATTATGCCTATTACTTATCTATGCCAGTATATATGCTTATGTCACTTTTAGAATGATCACTATTGTCATTTTTCCCATCACTTTTCCCCTATTTATTACTCGTGACTAGGCTATTTTCTAGCCTAGATGCTACCAAATATATGAGAATGCGGTAGTTAGAGACATGGGGAAATATTAGAATTAGCATAGACATAAATTTGGGAACAAGTCTATTATGGGTATAATTGGATATTTAAGCATAAATGGAATATGAGAATATAAATTTGGTATAAATTGGGGAAATGAATGTGAATAAATTTAGGCATAAATTTATTTATGGACATAATCTGAAAAAGAGGCATAAAACCTATAATTGACATAGGTATGATTAATAATGGAATGTTTAATAATTACAATTATAAATTGTAATTGCACTTATGACACGAGGTTAGGTTGCATTAGTGGTGGAAGTCGGCCTGGACCCGACCGACATATCCAGCAGCCACTAATGTTTAACCTAATGTGAGAGGTCAAAGTGCGCAAATACGAATCGGGCTAAGACACGAGGTTAGGCCCAACTTATGGAAGAAGTCTGCTCGGACCTAAACGACATATCCAGCATCCACAAGTTGTAGGCCTAATGTGGGAGGTCTAGCCTATTATAACCATAAATGGACATGGTGATGAATTGGAGTAAACAAGGAATGATAGTAACCTATTTTGATTAATTACTTAATGAAAATGTTGTATATAACAGGTAGGCTTGTCCTAGGGACAAGTGGAAGTTATAACATAAGTTATAATAAAAGGAAAGAAAGCTTATTAGTAAACCTTAGTTAAGAAAACTAAGTTAAAAGTGAACAACGTCAAGTCATAGTGATATGTTAAACAGGAAACAGGTGAACTGAGAAGAGTATACTTAATTAAATATTAAGTAAAACATGTTATTTTAATTACGGAATCAGACAATGAATAATACAAAGGGATTGTAAGATTACTTCCGTTAATTACAATCCAGGGGTGGAAAATTGTAAGATTACTTCTGCTAATTAATATTTAAAGAATAACATGTAATGGGGGATTATTAATGAACATAAATGGAATAAGTTATATTTATATGTAATTAATAAGCAAGAGAAACTTTGGCAAGTAAAAGGCAGCCAATGTGAATGGGGATAACCTATTAGTCTGTAATACTTAACCTAATTGAACCCATGGGGATTGTGTGAACATAAACATGAATAGGGGTTAAGCAAACATGCTTGAATCAATGTAAGGGTTAAGTAAATCTTGGGTAGGTGGGTAATATTAGTATATATAGGCCCACAAACTTAACCGTTAAATAAACATGCTTGAATCAGTGGAAGGGTTAAGTAAATCTTGGGTGGGTAGGTAATATTAGTATATATAGGCCCACACACTTAACCTGGTAAGGTTGTGTAATTAAAGACACCTAGTGGTATACATAACCGAGGGAAATAATAAAGTTATGTAACTAAAGACACCTTTTAGGGTAAGCATAACTTGTAGAAATGATAGGATTATGTATTAAAGACACCTATAGGTAAGTATAACTGGTAGAAAGATTGGGGGTTATGTATTAAAGACACCTATAGGTAAGCATAACTGGTAAAAAGATCGGGGTTATATAATTAAAGACACCCTTTAGGGTAAGCATAACTGACATAGGGATATGTAATTAAAGACACCTAAGGGTATACATAGCCAGTGAAAAACCTAGTGGGGATAAAAGACAAAGGAGAGAGCTTGTATCATATTGTCTGGGACCCATTTCAGTCAGTAACCCGAAGTAGGTATCAAATAAAGAACTCCGTACTAGGCGAAGAAGGGGCACGTTTACTGATTGATTGTAAGAGATCCAAACGAGACGGATGGTGTGGGCGGCGCAAACTGACCGTGGACATGTGCGTGCATGGGCCGGGTATAGGGGGCTAAGACGACCGTGACACCTATTGATATGGTTGTGCACATTATTACGATGAAGGGATGCCACTTTAGGAAGTAATACGTCTTACTGTGGGGCCAGCACAAGGTATCTACAAGGGTTAGGAAGCCAATCGATCAGGGTAGCAGTTAGGATATAGGACGTATACCTAAGCCTACCACCTTATAATTGGAGGGATCGTCTCTTTCTATATATACTAGTAACAGTGCAGAGTACTCATTAGAAGCATATACACCTTATCCTATCTACCTTGTCACACCTGCCATTTATGTAGTGACCACTCTTATCCACTTTATATGCCTATCATGTTACTTTCATTTATTTACTGGCCAAAAGTAACTAGACTCGCTGACTTTATGTCTGACCCTTTTTGTTTCTCCTTCTTTCTTCCATTTCCCCCTAGGTTCTCAAGGGAGGGAATTCTCAGTTTTAGTCAGGCTTCTGCTAACGTCTTGCTTGAAGCTACTTAGAAATACTGTTGGTTTCACATCTTTCTCTACTATGGCTTATGATTTAGGAATTATGCTTTCTTTATTATTGTACTCTGATATTTAAAGTACAAGACAGAAGTTTTAATGATGTACTGAGCTTTTGTATTTTCAGACATATGGTGTAACCATGCTTTATGGTTAATAAAAGTTTTTAATTCCGCTACTATTTTATATTTGTCTTGTAATGTTTCTGTTCTGTTTATCTATAATGCTTCATGAAACTTAATGCATTCCCTTATTAAGTGACATTAACGGACGTGGGGTGTCACACTTGGTATCAGAGCTGAAGGTTACCAGATTGGATTTTGAAAACTATTTTCAAAAAGTTTTAAAAGAAAGCATATTCAAAAAGAAAAGTCTGTTTTGAAAAACATATTCCCCAAAGCCATATGTAACATCTCTCGATTCCCGACTTGATTCCTTTATCCTCTTTATTTGTGGAACCAATTCTTCCCAAAAGGTGTCCTCATTGCGGCATGGTTCCGTAGGCATGTTAAGACTACGACACATGTCGAAGGACAATGAATTTCCTAACCTCCATCTGTAGCTATAATAGTATCACCTACAGCTAATTTTCTCGAGCTTAGTAGGGATTTCCGTGCGATGGAAGCAACTTTCGAGAGACTTGTTAGCTTGTTACACAAATAAAGGTAAAAAAAGAAGTTATGGTTGAGGAAACACAAAATAAAAGGTATGGCCCAAGAAAGGACGGAAACAACAAAAGAAGAAGGGCGGAAAGAACGACAGGGTTGAAGGTAAGAGGAAGTGCCATAGTTGCGGGCGAAAGGGTCACTTGTCCCAGGAATGCAGGAAAAGGAAGAATGCTTGCTTCATTTGTGAAGAGGATGGACACTATTCTAGGCAGTGCCCAAGGACGCAAGGGCAAGGTCAAAAGACAGGAACCTCTAGAGGGCAAGCGAATGCTCTCGTCGCTATTGCACCAGATAGAGATAGGAAAGTTCCATGGAAAGTTTTATTTCTCTTTCCAATCACCCTATTTTGAACTCTTTTTTATTTTGGCGCTTTACACTCGTTTATATCTAGTTTTGTGGTCGAACCTCTGCACTTAGATACTAGTATGGTAGTGGATCCCTTAGTTGTCTCAAACCCCATTGGTGGTCTGGCTCATTTGTATATGATTTTTCGGGGTTGGAGAATATCTGTGTTAGGCGTTGAGTTTGAGTGCGACACATATCTTGTTCAATCGGCTATGGTTTGATCCTAGGAATAGATTGGCTTACCACATATGGTGCCATTTTGGATTGTGAGAGGGGGGCCGTTAGGCTTCTGACTTGTCATGGAAGGACCCTCGAGATTTCTTGTGACCCTAAGGGGTCTGTTAGGTTGAGTTTCCTAGAGTCACTTGACGCATCAATCGATGATCTAAAATCTATTCCAGTAGTTCGTGAGTACCTTGATGTCTTTGAGGAGGTTCGGGGTTTACCTCAAGGCACGAGATTGATTTCCGCATATATTTGGTGGACAATGCAAAGCCAGTTGCATTTCCCATGCGCCATATGGCTCCATGAGAAAGAAGGGAGCTCAGCAAATAAGTAGGAGAGCTACTTGAGAAAGAATTTTCTTTTAGGATGGGATGAAGAAAAAAATGCAGTAGAGTTTGTTTCTCAATGTCTGATTTTCCAGCAAGTCAAATCTAGGCGAAAGAAGCCCGGTGGTTTACCTCATCCTTTAGAGGTCCCGCAGTGGAAATGGGAAAGCATCTCCATGGATTTCATAGATGGTTTGTGTGACGGGTCGCTCCGCACCAGCAAACTGGTGAGAAGTTTGTGCTTGTAACCGATGTGATAAGAGAAACTTCAAACAAGATTAAGGTTATCCAACAACGAATGAAGGCTGCCCAAGATAATCAGAAGAGTTATGCTGATAAGAGGAGAAGAGAATTAAAGTTCTCCATTGGCGACTTGGTGTTTGTCAAGATTTCTCCGTTGAAGAGCGTAATATGATTTGGTAGGAGAGACAAGTTAGCACCAAGATTCGTTGGTCCATTCCCTGTTCTTGAGAAAATTGGGAATTCGGCATATAAAGTTGAATTACCAGAGAAGATAGCAGGAGTTCATAACGTATTTCATGTTTCCCAGTTAAGGAAATTCGTACACGACCCAGATGTGACTATTTCACCAGATCAGTTGGATGATATCGAAGTTGGACCCGAGGCGGTTGGGAACCGCAAGCCTATGCGTATTGTTGGGAACGATACGAAGCAACTTCGAAGGAAAGCGGTGGAGTTAGTCAAAGTTCAATGAGGCAAGAATGAGAATGACTGTACTTGGGAGACAGAGGAGAGCATTAGGAAGACGTATCCAGAACTCTTCGCCTGGTAAGATTTTAACTTCGATTTAGTCTTTCCGCGTGCTAGGATAGGCTAGTTTGTTTGTTTTGCATGTTTGGTTGTTATATATGATTGGTAGGCATGTGGGATCCTTTGTATGTTTTGGGTTAAGGAATTTCGAGGACGTAATTTCTTAAGGGGGGAGAGTGTAACGACCCGCATTCTATGCATCATAGGATTGTAGAATATTTATTTCTTTCACATATGAAGTCGTATGGTCATGCAACTTTGGGAGACAACTATTGGGGTCATTTCCCATGTTCATGATTTTTGTCGATTTTTAAATGACCGTTTTGCCCTTAGCTGATACTGTATTGGCAATAACTTTTGACCGAGAAGGAATTTTGACCTAAAACCACCTCTATTGGCTCCGGATGATGGTTTACAATTCCGTAGAGTGGTCACATTAGCCAAACGGACTTACCATTTGGGAGATATGACTGAAACAAGTTTCAGATGGTGAAAAACAGCTTAACCGGGCCTAATTAGGGTGATTAGTAAGAGGGCCCATAACCCATTTCGGGATTAGGGTTATGAGGAGGCTGAAATCAGTTAGAAAACGATCTTATTTTTATTTTTCAGCCGCCACTTTCATTCTTGAACCCTAATAATGGCATCCAACCTCTAAAACATCCCCAAATTACTTTCTAATCAAGGATTAAGCTTAGCAACATCAAATCAAGGATAAATAGCACCAAATCAGTATTAGAGTTGCTATTATACATTAGTATTCGCCCAAATCAGCGAGGTTTCAGTTCTGAAAATTTTATTTCTGGCCAAGGTGAGTGATTTGCATAGTTTTGCACTAATTACGGTTGATTAAGGGTAATTAGTGAAGATTAACAAAATTAGACATGATAAAAATTTGGAAAAATATTTATAAATTCTGAAATAATGTTTTAGACCTCTGTTAAAAATTTGGTTTGATTTGGTTATGTTTTGTTAATCCTATCATTAGTTTTGCCTAAACATGCTTAAGGGAAATATGGGATTTTGGGTATGTTTGATCCATTTTACATGCTATAGTTGTTGTTTTGGTGGTTATGATTGATTGTACATGTTGCCATGACTGTATGGTATGTTTTGTGATTACCTAAGAAGTGTTAAATTGGTCGAAAACGCCGTCGAATGGCGTAAAACACCCGCTGGAAAAGCTACAGGAAAATATGAAGGGTTTCGGATCGGATCGGGATAGAAGGCTCGGATCGGATGGTGGACTGGGTAGAGAAACCGAACCGGATTGGAACCTCGCACTAAAGGAGACTTGGCGAGAAGGAAGGCCAATTGTTTAGAATTGGAGTTGGGCAGGGGATCGAATCGGAGAGACCAATAGGGATCGGATCGGAAGCAAAGGCATATGGATCGGATCGGACTAGAGCTAGGGGCGGGATCGGATCGGAGTACAAAGCTTGAAGGTAGAGCGAAGCATCGGATCGGATCGGGACATCTAGGAGTGAGCAACCACCGAACCAGGCACAGAGCATCCGAACCGAACCAGGGCTGGAGGACCGAACCGAGAAGGAATGGATCAAGGCATGAGTCAGAACCACCGAACTGAACTGGATAGGGACCACCGAACCGAACCAAATGTATACTTTTACCTCATCGTGACAACTCTTTTGAAGACCAACTCCAATTCGACCAAAACCCGAGATGCAAAGGAAGTCCAAATGAGGAGCTTTGACTCAGGATCCAGTTGGGAACCAATGAGTGAGCTTCATGATTGGGCTTTGCTGCGGGACGTGTGCTAAGGGGTTGTCGATGTCTGTAACTTTGAATCACTATGTGTAGGGAGTACGTGAACGGATTCAGGGTCACAGTGACCTAGGTACGACTAAAGAGCTATAGACTAATGAAGTGGGGTCATTTGTAAAGATTTGGTCATGACTCCATGTGGTAAGCTTGGTAGTAGCAGTAGTTGTACAAGTCGAACTCCGCCACTACTTTGATAGGTCTAGTGATTGACAGTGGTGGACATCGTATACTTTATGCACTGAGTGAGAGAAGTGAGGATGGTTGTTATGGTTGATTTGTTTGCCATCATTATGACATGCACACCCCCACCCCCGTTATCTTTACCCCATTTGTTCAGTGGCACCTTAGAGTATTGTACGGTATGTAGTGCTAACTCTTTGGTTGCAGGTCCAGGTTCAGGTATGGTTTAGTATACCTGTTATTGTTCTGTTTAGCTGCTTATCGCTCATACCAGACTTTTTGTCTGACCTAGAGTTTTATGTCTCTTCTTATTACTCTGGGTGCTCTCACGAGCAGACTAGAGACAGGTTAGCTGGGTATGGACAAGTAGCTGATCCAGAGACGAGCAGGAGGCTTCCACGTATGATACATATTGATATTCTCCCTGTGTTGTTGAAAATCACTGCTTGGGCATTAGTAGTGTATCTCTTACTTTATCTTTTTTTTTAGAGACAGTAATTTGGAAAGTTGTAATAAGATGTATTTGGATTTCCGCTGCTTTGATGTTGATGTTGGTTTTAGTCATCAGCTTGTGCACTGTCTCGCCTATTTTATGTCAAGTATATTATTATTATATTTTGTTCCATGCGCTGTGAGACATTCTACAGGTTTTCGATTAGCTCATCCTCTTCTTTCCTCCCTCTGGCGACCGTTCTATGCTAGTTGGCATGTGTACAGCGCACTTTCGGAGAAAATGCCGGCTGGTGTGGGGCATGCCGTCACAGTTTGCCTAGATCAACAAAGGGCAACACCAGCATTTAGGTGGTAGTAGATAGACTTACTAAGAGCGCCCATTTTATTTTCGTTAAGACCAAGAGGATGGAAGCATGGTTGGCATCAGTTTACGAGATAGTCCGTCTTTATGGAGTACCTTCCAGTATCGTAAGTGATCGTGATCCCATTTTCACCGGTAAATTTTGGAGGAGCTTGCAAGAAGCATTAAGTACACAATTATGTTTTGAGCGCCGCTTATCAACCTCAGATCGATGGACATACAGAGAGGATGAGCAGAATTCTTTAGGATCTTTTAAGGCTGTGTATCCTAGACTTCGGAGGGACTTGTGAACAACACTTTCCTTTATTAGAGTTTGCCCACAACAACAGTCATCAAGAAGGCATCGTCATGGAATCCTTCGAAGCATTATATGGACGACCCTGTAGATCACCAATTGGTTGGTGGCGATCTATAGAATGACTTTTACATGGATCGGAGGTTAAGTGGCTACACAAACGAGAAGTCAAGTTACTAAAGGTTCAATGGGGAGATAGCCCAGAGGATGCGACTTGGGAGACCGAAGACAAGATTCGTGCTTCATACCCTTTCCTTTTCGAGGGTATGTTCTTAACTCCTTTTTCCTAAGTTTTATCAGTGCTTGTCTCTATCAATTGAGTATATATTATCCATAGCATCTTTCGACCTTTAGATAGGAATCCTATAGATGTAAACATGTGTTTGAAACATGTTATGTTTGATGGATGCAAGTGGATGCAAGTGTTTGCTAGTGGTTGCCTTTGGATGCATACACACACACATTAGGCACTAAGATCGGCTCATTCACTTTCATACTACATATGGATGTGCATGCATTTTCTTTTATTTTATGGATGGAGATGGATGTATTAGCATATGGATGTTGCATTTGGACGAATGAGTGTGCACACATATAGAGCTAACATGTTATAATAGGATTATTTGCATACATGATGGATTCGTGGCACTAACATACATTGCATTAAGGAGGTCAACTGAATCAGTAGACTGCTTGATCTTTTGCATTAGCGTTGGGACATATACACACACGATTGCATATATTCATATAAGCATTAGAAAACTTTAAGGACAATGGATGCTAGTGGTTGTTGGATGAGTAGATGGATGATGGATGGTAGGATATGGACTCTTTTCAACTTGGAGATTTCGAGGATGAAATCCTTTGAGTATGGGAGAATGTAACACCCTGAATTTTTAACAACACTAAAAGAGGATAAATAAATAATAATTAATTTAATATTTATAACTAGAGGAAATGGACGGCACCATTGCGTCCGTCTCGAAATTCTGGTCAAGATTTGCGTAAAACAGACAACGTATGAAGAAGTTATTAAGGTTTGAAGTTTATATGAATATAAGGAATATATATATATATAATTCAAAAATATTCAAAAATCATAAAAACCAGAAATCCGGGGCACAGATCGACGAAAGGCCGACCATTTGAGGTCGACCCGAGACCCGGCTGGGTCGACCAATGGGTCGGCTCAGGCTCATGGGGGTCGACCCCGGGGTCGACCTAGGGGTTGACCCACCTGAAGGGGGATTCAACCCACCCGCGACACTGGAAACTTCTTTTCTGACATGTACGATTCTGATGGCTTCTTGTCAAATCTGATGGTCTTGGTTACCCTGCTACTCCTATATAAGGGACCATAAACCTAGGTTTTATTCACATAAAAAAATGGTGATGGCGAAGCCTGCTATAATGAAAATTAAGATGTCTTTTCTTCTTCTTCTTCTAAGTCAAATTCTGAGATACAGACATAGATTCAACACCAACTTCTTTTCTATCTCCTTAACAATCGAAATCACAGTGAGTTGGTTATTTTTAGGATTAAATAAATAAAACTAAATTATGAAAGACTGTGATTTGGATGAATATATGCTATTATTATATCTATGCAATGTCATGATAGATCTATTCTATGCTGTTATCATATCTTATGATGTCATATATGGATCTTAACTTGTGCTATGCTAGATCTATTCCTATAGATCTAATTCTCTTATGATGTTATTTGGATCTTATCTTGTGCTATGCTAGATCTATTCCTACAGATCTAATTCTTTTGTGATGTCACATATGCGGATCTTACCTTCTTCCTAAAGTTGGTGGTTAATTTGGGATTATCAATTTCTGGACAATTAAACCATTGTTTAGATCTACAACACCATATTGTGATTAATTGAGATATGTTATTATCATACATAAGAATTCTTATTTGGATCTGTTCATCCTAAGTATATTGGATCTAGTTTTATCATTACCCTTTTTACTAGGTCTGTCTTTATGTCAACCTTATTATGCCTATTACTTGTCTATGCCAATATATATGCTTATGTCACTTTTAGAATGATCACTATTGTTATTTTTCCCATCAGTTTTCCCCTTTTTATTACTCATGACTAGGTTATTTTCTAGCCTAGATGCCACCAAATATATGAGAATGCGGTAGTTAGAGAATGGGGGAAAATATTAGAATAAGCATAGTTGGGATATAAATTTGGTCATAAGTCCATTATGGGTATAATTGGATATTTAAGCATAAATGGAATATGTGAATACAAATTTGGTATAAATTGGAGAAATGAATGTGAATAAATTTAGGCATAAATTTATTTATAGACATAATTGGGAAAAAGAGGCATAAAACCTATAATTGAAATATGTGTGATTAAAAATGGAATGATTAATAATTACAATTATAAATTGTAATTGCACTTATGACACGAGGTTAGGTTGCATTAGTTGTGGAAGTGTGCCCAGACCCGACCGACATATCCAGCAGCCACTAATGTCGAACCTAATGTGAGAGGTCTAAGTTTGCAAATACAAATCGGGCTAAGACACGAGGTTAAGCCCAACTTGAGGAAGAAGTCTTCCCGGACCCGACTGACATATCCAGCATCCATAAGTTGTAGGCCCAATGTGGGAGGTCTAGCCCATTATAACCATAAATGGACATGGTGATGAATTGGAGTAAACAAGGAATGAAAGTAACCTACTATGATTAATTACTTATGAAAATGTTGTATATAACAGGTAGGCTTGTCCTAGGGACAAGTGGAAGTTATAACATAAGTTATAATAAAAGGAAAGAAAGCTTATTAGTAAACCTTAGTTAAGAAAACTAAGTTATAAGTGAACAACGTCAAGTTGTTGTGATATGTTAAACAAGAAACAGGTGAACTGAGAAGAGTATACTTAATTAAATATTAAGTAAAACATTTTATTGTAATTATGGAATCAGACAATGAATAATACAAAGGGATTGAAAGATTACTTCCGTTAAATACAATCCAGGGGTGGAAATTGTAAGATTACTTCTGTTAATTACAATCTAAAGAATAACATGTAACGAGGACTTATTAATGAACTTAAATGGATTAAGTTATATTTATATGAAATTAATAAGCAAGAGAAACTTTGGCAAGTAAAAGGTAGCCAATGTGAATGGGGATAACCTGTTAGTATGTAATACTTAACCTAATTGAATCCATAGGGATTACGTGAACATAAACATGAATAGGGGTTAAGTAAACATGCTTGAATCAGTGGGAGGATTAAGTAAATCTTGGGTAGGTGGGTAATATTAGTATATATAGGCCCACAAACTTAACCGTTAAATAAACATGCTTGAATCAGTGGGAGGGTTAAGTAAATCTTGAGTGGGTGGGTAATATTAGTACATATAGGCCCAGAAACTTAACTTGGTAAGATTATGTAATTAAAGACACCTAGTGGTATACGTAACCAAGGGAAATAATAAAGTTATGTAATTAAAGACACCTATTAGGGTAAGCATAACTTGTAGAAATGACAGGGTTATGTATTAAAGACACCTATAGGTAAGCATAACCGGTGGAAAGATTGGGGGTTATGTATTAAAGACACCTATATGCAATCATAACCGGAAAAAAGATCGGGGTTATATAATTAAAGACACCCTTTAGGGTAAGCATAACTAACATAGGGCTATGTAATTAAAGACACCTAAGGGTATACATAGTCAGCGAAAAACCTAGTGGGGATACAAGACAAAGGGGAGAGCTTGTATCATATTGTGTGGGACCCATTTCAATCAGTAACCCAGAGTAGGTATCAAATAAAAAACTCCGTACTAGGCGGAGAAGGGGCACGCTTACTGATTGATTGTAAGAGATTCAAACGAGACGGATGGTGTAGGCGGCGCAAACCGAATGGGGACATGTGCGTGCATGGGCCGGGCAGAGGGGGCTAAGACGACTGTGACACCTATTGATATGGTTGTGCACATTATTACGATGAAGGGTTGCCACTTTAGGAAGTGATACATCCTATTGTGGAGCCAGCACAAGGTATCCACGACGGTTAGGGAGCCGATCGATCAGGGTAGTAGTTAGGATACATTAGGACGTATGCCTAAGTCTACCACCTTATAGTTGAAGGGATCATCTCTTTCTGGATATACTAGAAACAGTGCAGAATAATTATTAGAAGCATACACACCTTATCCTATCTACCTTGTCACACCTGCCATTTATGTAGTGACATCTCTTATCCACTTTATATGTCTATCATGTTACTTTTATTTATTTACTGGCTATAAGTAACTAGACTTGCCAAACTTTATGTCTGACCCTCTTTGTTTCTCCTTCTTTCTTCCGTTTCCCCCCAGGTTCTCAAGGGAGGGAATTCTCCGTTTTAGTCAGGATTCTGCTATCATCTTGCTTGGAGCTACTTAGAAGTACTGCTGGTTTCACATCTTTCTCTACTATGGCTTATGATTTAAGGATTATGCTTTAATTATTATTGTACTCTGATATTTAAAGTACAAGACAGAAGTTTTAATGATGTACTTAGTTTTTGTATTTTCAGACATATGGCGTAACCGTGCTTTATGATTAATAAAAGTTTTTAATTCCGCTACTATTTTATATCTGTTTTGTAATGTTTCTGTTCTGTTTACCTATAACGCTTCACGAAACTTAATGCATTTCCTTAGTGAGTGACATTAACGGATGTGGGCTGCCATATAATATGTGAGCGTAGTAAATTTAAACTTGTTTTATAAATTCATTTTAAATTTAATCATCTAGAAAAAGGCCATTTTGCAGATGATCTCCAAATTTGATGAAATTAAATTTATTAGGATCGTATCATCAGAACATAGCTATATTTTAATTTTTGTAATTTTTGAAATCATTATGTGGCCCCGGTAAATTAAAATGTATGTTGAATTCAATTTTGACCATTATATTAATATATATTTTTTAATTTTGATAAAAACTGATCCAAATAGTCGAACTGGCTTACGAAACACATCCCATTGTGTCCGAAATGAGGTTATTTGGTTAGGAATGATAGTCTTTGGGTTTGATTTGAGTTTGGATGCAAAATCACCGAAACTTGGCATTAAATATAGTATAAAATAATATATGTACCCCTTGATATCTCCAAAACTCTAGACCCCATTCACAATGGTTCAACGCTGTCACAAGTGATTAACGACTTGATTCATTTGAATTTGATCCCTTAATTATTCCAAATTCGCCAACAATTATACAAGTATATAAAACGAAGATCGTAGAACTCTTTGAAAGCTTTCAATCCATATGGGATTAATGAATTTTTGTGCCACAAATTCAAGAGAAGGGGGCTCAAATGCCCACCATTCGTGCGCGGATTCCAACGCCAAGAGGAGGCCGAGCTCCACTTAACTCAAGGCATGGGGAGAGTTTGGCGTGAGCGTCGAGGTGGTGGTCATTGATAGTGTTCCACCCCCCTATAGTGTCGCCCGCAAGTGATTGGCATGGTCGAAGTTTTGGGTTCAGTAATCGGCCAAAGAAATTAATGGGGAAGACGAATTAATAATTAATTAATTGATTAATTATATTAATTGTTGTAATTAATGCAAATATTATCATATCTTCTTCATATGAGGTCCAAATCCAATGATTTCAGTAGTGTTGCGATCGTGGCGGAGAATTCTACATTTCAGAATTGACCGGAACAGAAACGGAGCAAATTGGATTTTCAGCTAAATTTAACGCATTTTAATTTAGTTGAAAAATAAAATCTTATGATAAAGACTAACGAAGTAGAAACCTATGTGAGAATTCTCTCACATAAATATTATACTGCTTATTTAGTAACTGAAAATATATGAATTGCCAGTGTTGATTTTTATCTGTTGTATGTGACATTGCTTGAGTTCAACACATGAACTATTCAAGACTCATCTGCACAAGAAGCGTTGTTTGAATATACGACGCTCGTAATTCAAACAATGTGGATACACTTTGTGATTGTTGAAATGTGATGTAAATATCCATTTTTTATTATTTGAACAATAAATTTTCATTACTTGTCCAAGTAAAATTGGTTAGTTAGAAAAATAATTCAAACCGAATTAGAATTGATTAAGTTTATTAACCAATGATTTATTTAAATAGACTGTAGTTGTTTGAAAACCCCACACGGGTATTGGGATGATATTTGACATACACTGATCCTAATATTTAGTTGTATGTCGATCGATTGATTGACAGACTGTTGTTTTTAATGCTTATATAGTTGTAAAATGCACTCTAGATGATGTTTGATTGTTAAATGATTATTTACCATTATGGTTGAATACGTGCGAAGTATGAAAACCATATAACTGAAATTATATGGTAATTGATTGAGTCAGATTCCAAATCAGAAAAATGAATATTTTAAAATAACGAATATTTAAAATAACGAATATTTTGAAATAAGGAATTTTTTAAAATAATATTCGGTGAATAATCAAAATATGATTTAGATGTCCGATTTTGGATGGAAACGAAAATATTGAAACTTATGAAGCCGAGTTAAGTAGTGAAACACTATTTTGACTCAAACCAATTTTTTTGTCGATTTTATTCATTTTATAATGAATATCGAAAAGAAATGGTTTCAAAATCAGATAAGTATTTTAATATTATAATGATATGGAATATTCAATTTTGATTTAAAATTGAAATGCAAGTTGGAACCGTTTTAAAATGAATTTTTAAATATTTTATGAAATACGTTTTAAATATAAATCAATGAAATATATATAATATATATTATATATAATGGTTTGAATAGAATGCGCCGCGCAGCGACCATTCACGAATTTCAACCATTAACTCTAAATCGATGTAATAGGAGTTCCGACCGTCGAATTCTCCTAAAACTGGAACCTTGGGTTCATATCGAAAAGACCTTTCCAATGAATATAAGTGATTTAAATTTGAACTGTTAGATTTTAAATTATGTCCAATTCAATTTCAAAAAAGGTCGGTATGGATGCAGTTCGGTCGCCGTTATTGGAAACCGACTGTAAAGGCCTTAATATAATTATTAAAAATATGGAAAAATTGAGTAAAATCATAATAAAGGATATGAAAATATTTTGGGTGGAAAATTCCAAGTTTGAAAAAATAAAAATATTTTTATCTGAATGAACCAGTTAACAACTAGAGTAAAGAACTGAAATGAATTGAAATGGTTTTGATATAACCAAAATTTTCCTATATAAAAAAATGGTATGGATTTCAATGGAAATATTCTTCGAAATATTTCGATATTGGATTCCGTGATCATACGGATATCATTGAGTAATTTGGAAGATATAGATATCGTTACTCCCAATACGATATTTGTTGGTTTCAGAATTTGATATTGAATATAACCCAATATAATTTCTGTTTAGAGCCTTGTGTTTAATATCAAACGGGATTTTGGGTTTGTCGTGAATGGTGTCTTTATTAACACTGTTCTTAAACCTTGTTGAGAAAATAATAAATATTTTAATTAAGATTAATGAAGTTTTCCAATTTATAAATATAAATTGGAATTAAATGGTAGTTGATTACGGGTTCATCATGAGCAATGTTTCAAATGACATTGGTTCTTAAACCCGATTAACAGTGAAGATATGATTTGGAATTTATAAATCTTTTTTATTAAGATTTATTGGAAAATTTTCAAAGTAAGGATTTCCATTTAATTTATTAAATTGGAATCAAATGGAATTCGATTTGGGAATAATCGAGATGAGCTTCTGTGAATGAAGACCATTACTATTTATGGAATTTAAAAGGCTTTGCCGTTATTCCATTTATATTATTAGCCTGATGTAGAAATTTATATCAATTATATATATGTTGATCTGTTTTCCACGAAGATTCAATAATTAATGGAAAATGATTTGGGTTTATCGTTAACTGTGTTTTAAATAAAATTGATTCTTTAACCCAGTTAAAAAAAATAAGATTAATTTCCTAAAAAGTGGAATAATCATTAAGTATTGATTTTTGGAGATTAAAACTAAATGGAGTTTAAATGAATCTTTAATTAGATTGGAAAGTGAATGAGTTAATTAAATTTACCAAATTCATGAAATGATCTAGATGGAGTACCCCTAGTTTTACTCTAGGCGATAGTGAAATCTTTAATTAGATTTGAAACGTGAAATGGTAATTAAATTTGCCGATAACACCGTGGGTGTAAATATGGAGTACTACCAGTTTTGCTCTATGGGATGAATAGGTTGAGATTGGGAAAAATAAAAGAAATGGTTACTTTGGTAAAGCTCGACAATCCTGACTAGTTTTATAAACCTTAATTTGGTTTAAATTTGTTAAAAGATAAAATGGAATCCTTTTGAAAATGATATCCAAAGGAAGAGTAAACTATAAGTTTAAAGGAATTTATCTTTGATAAAATTAATGGGAACCTTTCCCTAAAGATGAGAATATTTTATTAAAAGAATATTCTAAATTAGAATGAGATGTATGATGTGTTTATATATCAGTTGATTATAAAGCACACGAGTTATTTGGAAAGACTAGGTTTAACCCATTTTGAATAACTATTATGACGACTTAAAGTCAAAGATATATAGACGGTGGTTGAAGACAGGAGATCTACACATCATATGGATGATTACAGATGTCTTTCTTGGGCTGATCCCCCGAGACAAGGTAATAAGTGGTGATCGTCCATACGTACTTGGAGATCGACTGGATATGCAAGGACCTCTCTCTTGTATTGGATATATCGAATGAGAAATAAGGTGCCTTCGGTTCGTTCAGACCCAAAACGGACTTGTAAATGGATTATGCTGACATTTTATTGTGTGTTATATTTGTTGATCTCTGCTAAATATATATCTATTTGGTGGTGGGGAATTTATTTACTTACTTAACACCTTAAACGACCCGAACTTCTCCGGTGAGGAAAGCGCGGATTGAGTCGAGAACAAGCCACATCAGAACGTAGACGGAAGAACATTTCGTTGTATATTACAACAATACCATCGGATTACAAGAATATACATAGTATAAATGAATATTACACAGAAATATCAGAGATTTAAATTACATTTAAATACATAGCAGCGGAAAATAATATAATACACAACTAGAAGAGATATACGGATACAAAGCTTTCCGGATATCATTCCAGCTGTAAACCAGGATCCTGTGAATATAAATCTGCAAAACCAAAACTACTAGCTTCCCATGTCGAAAATAAGGGCACCCAGAGTTTAGGTTAAAACAATAAACTCCAGGTCAGTCATGGGACTGGTGCGAGAACTAAAACAGTTATTAATCTTTATTTTAAAGTTAGGTAAATCAAGGGACCACGTTGTGTAACACGGAACGGGTTTCCTCCCAAGAATACCAGTGCATAAAACAAACAGCGCAATGCTAAATAAAGAAAAATGAAGCTATTATAAGACCTAGGTCCTATCACACAATGCAATGCAAGCCGGGGGATAGGGTTTTTACCTTATAATAGCCAAGAATGCTTGATACTTTTAAAACAAATCTTTTGATACTATAATAAGTGTATAGTGCATAAAACAACTTCAAATCATAAGTATCAATCATAAACGGCATAAGCGCCCCATCCCACTATGTCGCCATACTAGGCTCTACAAATAAAACCGCAACATCACGTATTGGAAGTTGGGTTATCATTTATATTATGAACTGAGGCTAGGGATCGTCCTCTACCGATTCGAGACGCTCTAGCCCGTGTCTCAGGAACAGCCGCAACTGCCCCTGGATCGTCAAGGCCGGTCCACCGATGTGGATTATAATGCCTGAACAATACGTTTCTCCACCCTATGGGGTGTAAATGAGCCAATAAATGACTCCATCGGACCCGGATCATTCGATCAAACCGAGGCGCCTCGCAACAGCAATAACCACATAAGTCAAACTCGTCAGGGCGTGTAAAACCACTGATGCCACTTCTAACTTGAAAGAAACGCATGCCCCCCTGAGGTCCTTCTCCTGTTTTTAGTTCATACCTGGTGTGAAACTCGCAAAGTAAACATTACACAAAGCTACGCCACAAAGGCCGTGCTTCGATCATCAACCACAAGACTTTGCTTTTCAACAGAAGCCTTGATCACTTGCCACTTAGGCATGCCACACAGGCAATTCACTCTACGCGTTTGATATCCATCAGTATATAACCCCTGAGCTCGTACGTCTCAAAGAAGGGCGTTAAGCAAGAGAGTAAATTCTCCGCCGCCAAACAGATATATATTTAATAGAAATCAATCACACAGACTAAAATCCAATGTCAGACACACAGTCCATTTACAAGTCCGTTTTGGGTCTGAACGAAACCGGAGGCGTCTAGTACCCCGCATATCCATCGATCTCCAAGTACGTCTGGACGATCACCAACTGATTCCCTCCTCTTGGGTGTACGGCCCAATCAAGATCATCAATAATTATCCAAACGACGTGAAGACTTCCGGTCTTCAACCACCGTCTTCATCTTCGACACCACGTCGAATCGGTTATTCAGAGTGGGATAAACCCGGTCTTTCTGAATAACTCGCGTATATAATAAACAAGTGTTACACAAACACAACATACGCCTCATTCCAATTCAGAATATTCTTTTATTCAAATATTCTTATACTTTGGCAAAGGTTCCCATTAATTTTATCAAAGATAAATTCTTTTAAATTTACTCTTTAATCTTCTTTTGAATATCAATTCAAATTAGTCGGGATTAGCGAACCACACCGAAGTAATCATTTATTTATAATTTCCCAATCCCAACCTATCTATCCCATGAAGTAAAACTGGTAATACTTCATATTTAACACCACGGTGTTATCGGTAAATTCAATTACCATTTCATGTTCAAATCTAATTAAAGATTTAACTATCGCCTGGAGTAAAATTGGTGATACTTCATTCTCGATCTTTTCAAT
Source organism: Allium sativum (assembly GCA_030737875.1). Lineage (NCBI taxonomy): Eukaryota > Viridiplantae > Streptophyta > Magnoliopsida > Asparagales > Amaryllidaceae > Allium > Allium sativum. The sequence goes on from CM060922.1 coordinate 37,054,348, forward strand.
CTAATTAAAGATTCATTAATACTCCAATTAGTTTTAATCTTTAACTGGGTTAAAGAATCAGTGTCATTTCAAAACACGGTTCACGATAAACCCAAAATCACATTCCATTAATTATCGGGTTAAAGAACAAGTGTTATTTAAAACACTGTTCACAATAAACCCAAAAATCAATACCAATTCAATTCCTATTAAATATAATTTAATTGGTACACTTCATTAAATCTAACTAAAAAGATTTAATCGTTTTCTCAATTGGGCTTAAGAATAGTGTTAATGAAGACACCATTCACGACAAACCCAAATTACATTTGATATTAAATACAAGGCTCTGAATAGAAAATATACCGGCTTATATTCAATATCAAATTCTACGACTAACAAATATCGTATTGAAAATAATGATATATATATATATATATCTTTCAAATTCCCATAACAATATCTGTATCACGAAATCCAACATCGAAATATTCCGAAGACAATTTCGATTCAAATCCATTCCAATATAATTATTGGAAATTCTGGTTACTTTCAAAACCATTTCAAATCAAATTTATTTATTTTAAAAATAAATAAATTACTATTCTAGTTCAAAACTAGTTCATTTCGATAAAAATCTATTTTTATCCTTTCAAATATGGAGTTTTTCATCTCAATTCTTCCCAAATCATTTCTTATGATTTTACACAAATTATTAATATTTTTAATAATTTTATCAAGGCCCGTACAGTCGATTTCCATCAACGGCCATCGAACTGCACTTACAACGACCTTTTCCAAATTTGATTTGGACATAATTCCAAATCCAACTGTTAGATTTCTAATTTCTAATATTCGTTAGAAAGCTCTTTTCGATACGAACCCAACGGTTCCGGTTTTAGAAGAATCCGTCGGTCGGATCTCCCGCAATATCCATTCGAAGTCAATGGTCGAAATTCACGAACTGCCGCGGCGCGGCGCGTTCTATTCAGGCCATTATATTATATATATAATATATATATATATAATATACTTCGCCAATTTCAATTCAAAACGTGCTTTATAAATCGTTTTAAATTCATTTTCAAAATGGTTTCAACTTCATATTCAATTTCAAATCAAAATTGAATATTCCAATATAAATTCGTTTTAAATTCATTTCAATTCGATTTCAATTCAATTTCAATTTGAATTCATTTATATTCAATTTCAATTCGAATTCATTTCTATTCAATTTCAATTCGAATTCGTTTATATTCAATTTGAATTCGAATTTCAATTCTTTTCGAAAAATTAGATTTTGAAATCAATTTCGATATTCATTATAAAATGAATAAAATCAATATAAATATTGTTCACGTCAAAATGGCGTCAATCTAATCAATACGGCTTCATATATGCCTATTTTCAAATATTCTATTTCAAATATTTCTATTTCAGATATTTCTATTTCAAATATTTCTTTTTCAAATATTTCTTTTTCAAATATGGAATGAGGCCCAATCAATTACCATATAATGTTAATTATATGGATTTTCTATCACATGTATATAACAACAACGATAAATCATCAACCATCATCCAAAGTGCGTTCTACACTGTATATGCATCAAATATAAATATTTAACGCTTATAACAGTCTATCAATCAATCGATCGACATACAACTAACTATTGGGATTAGTGTAGGTCATATATCACCCCAATACCGGTGTGGGGTTTTAAACAATCAAACACAGATTTTATTTGTGCAGTTGGGCGATGTGTAAAATTTATCGTCCCAATCGATATCAGTCAAATGTGTGTATATAAACAAATCGTCCGATTTGTTTATTTTTATTTCCTTTCATATATACGTTAAAAATTCTATTTTTAACTATGAAATATTTTTAACTATATAAATATTTTATTTCATTTCACATCACATCGCACAATCAACTACACATCAAAATCAAACAATCAAGCATACAAGCCGTCCATGGTCTGTGGACGACGGGTGTCAGGTGCTACTAAACACCGTCTGCATCCTAGTATATATTTTAACTAGAAAAATTAAATTAAAGGTGAGAAGTTCTCACCAAGAGCTAATCCAAACTCCACGACTCTTCTTTGTAGAAATCTTTGCCGTTCTCGCCTCTTGTCACTTTCTTTGCCCGTATTCTCTACGTATGTAAAAATCACATTTTTACTTCGCTATTCAATATATAAAAATCGAATGTTTACTTTGCTATTCAATATATAAAAATCGAATTCTTACTTTGCTATTCAATATATAAAAATCGAATTTTTACTTTGCTATTCAATATATAAAAATCGAATTTTTACTTTGCCATTCAATATATAAAAATCAAATTTTTACTTTGCTATTCAATATATAAAAATCGAATTTTTACTTCAACATATATGTATGAAAAAAAATCAGATTTTTTTTTATTCTGCTACATATATAAAGAATATATTTTTACTATCTTCACAACATACAAAAATTATATTTTCACACCATATAAAAATTATATTTTTATATAATTAAAAACCACTTCTTTACTAGATTAAAAATCAAATCTTTTTATTAAATAAAAACCAAATCTTTTTATATTAAAAATCATATTCATATCAAATATAAATATCGAATCTTTTTGAATATAAAGCTATAACCTTTTTCCTGTTAACAATATAATCTTTTAATTTCTATTAAAACATATATCCTTTTTCTTAGAAAAATACTATTTTAAAAATTGAAAATCCTAATTTATAACATGTATATGAATAAAGAGTAAAATTTAAAAACTTACCATATGAATTGGGAGAGGGGGTGTTCGTTGCTGCGTTGGAGGTGGTGGGGCTGTCAAATGGTCACGTAGGGGGGGGGTGCTCACAGCAGCGATGGTGGGGAACATGGGCGGTTTCAGGTGGGATTCGGGGGTTTTCTCGCTATAGAAGGGTAGAGAGAGGAGAGAGGGGGATCGGGGAGCGGATGGTCGGAGTTGAACCACTGGCGGCGGCGGCCTCCAAGCGATGGGGCTAGGGTTTCTCGGGTTCGGGGTCTTGGGCGTTCGAATGGAGAAAGAGGAGTTTGGGGGGGAGCGCGTGGAGGTTGGGGACGGCACGGTGGTAGCAGCGCCGCTGCTGCGGCGATGGAGGAGGCGGCGCGCCCCTCCGTTCTTTCCCTTTTTTTTCTCAGATGTGAAAACGAAAGGGGAGGGAGAGAGAAGTTAACGGGTAGAGGGTGACTAAATAATTAATATATTTATTTTCTTTTTCTTCTCTAAAAAGTGTTTTTTCATTCGAACTCTAATTCGTGCCCATCGTCTGTCGCCCCAAGTGTACTACCCCCATTCCGAACACAATGGGATATGTACCGTAAGCCGATTCGACTGTTTCGATCAGTTTCCGTCAAAATATAAATATAAATCTATATTTTGAATTTGAACGCGCATTTCAATTTACTGAGGCCACATACTAACTCGAAAAATTCTAGAAAAATATTTTCTAGCTTCGTATTGACGATACGGTCCTAACAAAACTAATTTCGTCAAATTCTGAGACCGTTTGAAAAATGGCCATTTTCCAGTCGATTAAAATCAACTAAAACTGGTCAAATGCGTTTTCCTTTGCCACACTCACATATTGATTCGAAAAAATATGAAATTTGAAACCTAGTAATAATTTGACATCGCGGATCCAACAAAAGTGGTTTCGTCGAAATTCGAGGTCGTTTGCAAAATTTCCATTTTTAAGGGCCTGAATTCTATAGCGACTATTCAGAATTTTCAACTGGGCATATCTTTTGATTCCCGCTATGAAATTTTGATTTTTCGGATTCGTTGGAAAGATATTCCCAATTAGATTCTATTATTTTTGGTTTCACTAAAATCCGGTTTATTTTGCACTCGGTATGTTCAATTGAAGTTTGAAATCGAATTATCGAACTACCGCGCCATTTTCAATTTCTTTTATAATTATAAATAATTATTTATATTCTAACGACGATCTATATAATATATACGTTCGAATTATATTCAAAATAAATTTTCGTCGTTTTTATTTTAAAATAATTCATTTTAAATATTCAAAATTCGCTAAAATTGCCAAAATAGAAATTTTAAACTGGCCCAGATTTCCGGGTTATTACAACACCCTTCTTCGAGACATACGAGCTTAGAGGTTGTATATTGGAAGAAATCAATGGTATGGATTGACAATGTGGCATATTAAGATGCAAATGATCAAGGCTTTTGTTGAAAAGCAGAGTCTTGTGGATGATGGTCAAAGCACGGCTTTAATTATAGTAGCTTTGTGTACAGCGTTAATTCGCAAGCTAAACACCCCGGTATTAACTAAAAACGGGATGAGGGACCATATGGAGGGCATGCGTTTTTTTCCTAGCTAGGAGTGATGACATGGTATGGAGCCCGGATATTTTACTTATGTGGATGTTGGAAAGCGAGGTACCTCGGATTTGAGTCCCTAGTAGCTCTTGATGGTCGACATACTGGCCAGATTTGATGCCCCATAGGGCAGTGAAACGTATTGTTCAAGAATTGCCAATCCACTAAAGTAAGTGTGGACCGGCCCTGCCAGATCCCAGGTGCAGTTGCGGCTGAATCCTGAGACATGGTAGGCTAGATTGACTCAAATCAGAAGGAGAGGTCCTTTGCCTTGGTTCATGATGGAAATCCAATTTCCAATACGATACTTTTCGGTTTTAGTTGTAAACCAATATGGCGGCATAGTGGCATGGGACACTTCGGTAAGGCTCGATAATCCCAACTAGTTGATAAACCTTAATTTGGTTTAGAATTGATATCCAAAGGAAGATTAATGTATAAATATAAAATTATTTATATTTGATAAATTTAACGGGAACCTTTCCCAAAAGATATGAATATTTGGATAAAGGAATATTCTGAACTGGAATGAGGCGTATGATGTGTTTTTATAGCACTTGATTATTGATTATAAATACACGTATTATTCGGAAAAACTAGGTCTATCCCATTCTGAATAACTGATATGATGATGATAAGTCGACGATGAAGACGGTGATTGAAGACTGGAGTTCTTCACATCATTTGGATGATTACTGATGTCTTGATTGTGCTGTACACCCAAGACAAGGTAATAAGTGGTGATTGTCCAGACGTACTTGGAGATTGACCAGATATGCGAGGACCTCTCTCCTATATTGGACATATGGGACGAGGAATAAGGTGCCTCCGGTTTCGTTCAGACCTAGAACAAACGAGTAAATGGATGTGTGTCTGACATTTGATTTTATTCTGTGTTGATTGATTTCTATTAAATATATATCTGTTTAGTGGCGGAGAATTTATTCTCTTGCTTAACACCCTTCTCTGAGACGTACGAGCTTAGAGGTTATATATTGATAGACATCAATTGCATGGCGTGAGTTGTTAATGTGGCATGATGATATGAAAATGATCAAGGCTTTTGTTGAAAAGCAGAGTATTGTGGTTGATGATCAAAGCAAGACTTTAAATAGCATAGTTTTGTGTATAGCATTAATTCGCGAGCCTTACACCTGGTACGAGTGAAAAACGAGATAAGGGACCCAAGGAGTGCACGACGTTTCCTTCTAGCTATGGGTGGTGTCATGGTATGGAGCCTAAACATTTTTTTTACCTGTGTGGATGATGGAATGTGAGGCGCCTCGGATATTGGTCCCTAGTAGCCAAGTGATAGGTCCGATAGGACCGGGAAACGTGTGCTTAGGAATTGCCAATCCTCAAACGCAAGGGAGGACCGACCTTGAAGGATCCAAGGGTTCACTGCGAGTAATCTTGAGACATTTTCTAGAGTCTCTCGAAGCCGGCGAGGAGTACATCCATTGCCTCGACCCATAGATGGAATGCAATTTCCAATACATGACTTTTCTGTTTTAGTTGTAGAACTAGTATGGCGATATAGTAGCATGGGATACTATGCCGCTATGACTGATACATTTATATTTGAAGCAATTTTTGACACTATACACTTATAGTAATATCAACATGATTTGTTTTAAATGTACCAAGCATGTTTGGCTATTAAAAGGTAAAAGTCTATCCTCCGACTTGCGTTGCATTGTGTGAGGGGACCTGAGTCTTATAATAGCTTCATTTTTTGAAAAGCATTACGTTGTTTATAAACTGTTTTATTTCCAGCTTTGGTATTCACATGGAGTAAACTCGTTCCATGACATACATCGTGCTCTTGTGAATTACCCTATTTTAAAGAAATTTTTTAATAACTGTTTTAAGTTCTCATCCCATGACTGACTCGGAGTTTATTGTTTCTACCTAAACTCTGGGTGCCCATATTTTCCACACGAGCAGTCAACAATTTTTGTTTTGCACAAATTTATTTCCACAGGATCCTGATTTACAACTGGAGCTATATTCGGAAGGCTTTGTATCCGTGTATCTTTTTCAGTTGTGGTAGTTGATGTATTTCTGCTGCACATTTTATTCATGTATTATATTTTCCGCTGTTTTGTAATTTGTAAATCTCTTATATTTATTTTTCCACTGTATATTATTTATTTTTACTCTGATGTAAATTAGTGTAATAGAAATGAAATGTTCTATTGTTTGTGTTCTGATTTGCCGTGTTTTCAAAGCAATCCAGGCTCCTCCATCTCTTTGGGGATCGGGAAAGTCTGCGTCATTTCAGCCTCGTGCACGCTTTTGCGTTTTAAAACTTTGTTCATGACCATGAAAGAGCAACAAATTGGAGGATTGTAAAAAAATGGTACACTTTACTATTATTCCATAATTATCATTGTATTTAGGGATATGCATTTATGCACATAGTTAGGTATAGATATTTTGTTCCATATGTCGATACATCATAGTATATATATCAATATATTAATCTAATTTCTAAAAGTTTTTTCTTATTTTACATTTAAATTTGCCCACTGTTTGTTTTGATTTTATTTGAAAGGACATCTTCTTAGTAGAAAAATGTCAGCTCAAAACTCTAGTTATCAACTTGGTTTGTCTACTTATTTACTTTATGCCTCATAATATATATATATATATATATATATATATATAAAGTACACAAATCTAAATCGTCATATATATAGTACATATATATGTTAATATGGTATATAGAACTTGAAATAATTTAAAAAAATCGAACATTTAATATTATTGTAAAATATAAATTTATATATGTCTTATATACGTAGTTAAAATTATAAATTTTTCATACATAATTGTATAAAAAATTGGTTAACATTATAATAAATATTGTTTGTAATTTAATACAAATTTTGATTTCTTATTTCAATTAGATATATAAAACTTGTATATTAAACATAATATTTGGTTTGATAAATGAGTTTATATGTCTTAAGTATATAGTTTAAAATTGTGACGACCCCAAACCCTCGATTCACGGTGGCAAGGGTAATCTTTGGAATATAACACATAAACAAATAACAGCAGAACAGAAATATATAAATACACTAGATAATATACAACAGAATACACACTGGATAAACATAATCATCAGAATTACATAGTATACAGGATCGTACTTAGTACAAAATATAGTTCAGCTTTTACAAAAAATGTCTACAGTGGAACCAAAAAATAATATGTACAACAGGTGCTGAACAACATAAAAAGAAAGAAGTGATAGAATCCATCTTTAGGTCCATAGCTATCCAGAAAGAGCCTGCTAAAACTTGAATATAAGGCTGCCCACATAGAAATAGAGGCACCCGAGTTTGCAAGTGAAACAAACTACGAGTCAGTCATGGGATTGGTATGAGAAATCTACTTGACTTATTTTATAATAAGGCCAATCATAGCACCAAGCCACTAACGCCAAACAGGTTTACTCCATTGGATTTCTGGTGCTTTAAAACAAGTAAATCATTTAAACATCGTAATGCTTTTTATAAAAATGAAGCCATTATAAGACTCAGTTCCCATCATACAATGCAACGCAAACCGGAGGATAGAGTTTTACCTTATAATGGCCAAAATATGCTTGATACGAACAAAACAAATCATTTGATATTATAATTAGTGTTTATATGTTTCAAAAATAATTTCAATCATAAGTATCAATCATAGATGGCATAGGTACCATATATTGTGTCTCCATATATAGGTATCCAATCAAAACCGCACAATGTCGTATTTGGAAATTGGATTTCCGTCATGAACCAAGGCAAGGGATCGTCCTTACCGAATTCGAGACGCTCTAGCCCGTTCTCAGGATCAGAACGCATCGACCCTTAGAAGCCACAGGGCCTGTCCACACAAAGTGGATTAAAATGCCTGAACAATACGTTTTCCTGCCCTATGGGGCGTAAAACTGGCCGGTATATCTACCAAACCATCCATCGGCTCCGAAGAGACCGAAATAACCGAGGCGCCTCACATTCCAACATCCACATAAGTCAAACTCGTCAGGGCTTGTAAAACAACTGACACCACTTCTAACTAGAAAGAAACGCATGTTCTCCCTGGATCCTTCTCCCATTTCTGGTTCATTCTGGGGTGTGAGACTCGCGAATCAACGCCAAACACAAAGCTAGCTAATTAAAGTCATGCTTTGATCATCAACCACAAGACTCTGCTTTTCAACAAAAGCCTTGATCACAGTATCTTAGCATGCCACGTTGTCAATCTACAACGCCAGACACACATCCATATACAAGTCCGTTCTGGGTCTGAACGAAACCGGAGGCACCTTATTCCTCTCCCGTATGTCCAATATAGGAGAAAGGCCCTCGCACATCCGAACGATCAACAAGTACGTACAAACAACCACCACTGTAACCCTTTCAAGGAAACAACTCCTATCAAAGGCATCAGTAGCCATCCATTCGATGTGAAGAACATCGATCTTGCACAGTCTTCATATCTTCGACTACTTATCGTCGATCAATTATTTGAAATGAGAATTAACTCGAACTTTTCAAATAATTCACGTATATTTAGAATTCAAGTCAATTCTGTTCATGGTTAAATTATTCGACATTAGTAATTCAGTTCATTAGTTTAATTTTTATGTTAAATACATCCAACCATCAAAATATCTGATAAACCAAGTAAAATTGGTTTATCTCCAATCCATATCGCTATATATATTTTATAACGATTTATCGCTATTTTTATTTATTTAAAAATAGCCAATTTTATTTAAACGACACTTCAGACCATAACGCGGCCATGGCGCTGTTTCTCTTCAAATTTGATTTACACATATCTAAAAATTTAACCATTGGATCTTTACAAATTTTATATCATTAGAAAGTTCTTTTCAATGCGGATCCAACGGTTTCAGTTTTGAGAAAATCTGACGGTCGGATCTCTCGGTATAATGGTTTAAAGTTATGATTTCAAAACACGATCTGCAGCGTCATTATTCAATTTATTTTAATATATATATATATATATATTTCATTTTGGCGCTGTTTTTATTTAGATTTGATTTACACATATCTAAAATCTAACCGTTGGGTCTTTGCAAATTTTATATCGTTGGAAAGATCTTTTCAAGTCGGACCCAACGGTCTTAGTTTTGGGAAAATTCGATGGTCGGATCTCCTAGTATAATCGTTCAAAGTTACGATTTCAAAACACGAACTACAGCATCGTTATTCGATTTATTTAAATATATATATATATATATAAATATAATTCATTCTTCGATCTCTAATCCATTTCAATTCACATACGTGTTAAAAATAAAATTTTTAACTAACAGATTTATTTCAACACATGAATATTTTTCAATACTTCATATATTTTATAAAAAAGGTGATTTTTATTGTCCAACAATTTATTTAAAACATGGTATTTTTAACACTTCATATATTTGATAAAAATGTGATTTTTATCGTTAAAACCATTTATTTCAAACATGTATATTTTTAGCAATTCATATATATAATAAAAATGTGATTTTTGTTATTTAAACAATTTATTTCAAACATGTATATTTTTAACACTTCATATATTTGATAAAAATGTGATTTTTATCGTTCTAATATTTTATTCAACATATGAATATTTTCTATATTTCATTCAAGCGATAAAAATGTGATTTTTACCGTTCTAATATTTTATTCAACATATGAATATTTTCTATACTTCATTCAAGTGATAAAAATGTGATTTTTATCGTCTAAGCAATTTATTTCAATCATAAATAAATTATCAAGACATGAATATATTTCAACATACGAATATAATTCAAACACATAAATATTTCAGAAAATTTCGGCAGTATAACGGCAGGGTAGTTAAAACCGACACCGTCCCAAGTACGGCTCCTCGCTCTACCTTAAAGCCTCGCAGCTTTTGACAATGGGGATTTCAATAATCTGTTTCGTACGCAGACGAATTTTTCCACAAACTTGTCCTATTTGTTTTCAACCACAAACCATTATTTTTAACCACAAACAATTATTCTCAACTATTCGCAACAATAAACCAAGTTTCACATCCCAACTCAAACAAGTCGTCCATGGTTTGTGGACGACGGGTGTCAGGAGTTTCTAAACTCGTCTACATCCTAATATTTTATTTCTAAATTAAACTGAATTTTGAAATCTCACATTGCTTTTTGCGTTGCCAAAAATTGTGGTAAGCTCTAAAAATTATCCGGTCTCTTCTAGAATGTAGAGAACGTTGCTACGAGTCCAATGTCTCTTGTTTCACTGAATTTCGACAATAAACGAGAAAGATATGATTTTTATACTATAAACATGCTTTGCGACACTTTAGAGTGTTAAAATAGTTCAAATTTCTTAAGGCCGTTACCTTCCAAGTGGTGCTCGAAACTAGGGTTGCGGTTAACTTCCGATCCGTCGCACGAGGGAGCGATCAGGTTTCACCACGGTTTAGAGCAAAGAGTGGCACGCCTTTGACGGGGGTGGGGTCCCACTCACAGCGGCCATGGTGGGGGAACAGGGCTCGAAATGACGGAGGTTCAGAGGCTCCAAACCCGAGAAAAACACGACGATATACAATCCTTATATGGATTTGAAGATCCGGAGATGCTCTTCAAAAAGTTCCAAAGGAGCATACAATTTTGATATGTGGATTTTCCAAAAATGAAGAGAGAAGGAGGGAAGCTCAATCCATCGTTCACGCTGGAGCTATCGGGTCTGAGCGATGTGGAAGAAAGAATGTGATTGGCCCCTTTATTTTATATTTAATTTTTAATTCCATTAAATCCAAAAATACCCTTTCTCCATACGGACACCAATTCAAACCCAATGACTGTCGCCCCCGGCTAAATACCCCCATTCTGAAACCAATGGAATATGTTTCGTAAGCCCGTTCGACTGTTACAGTCAGTTATTCTTCAAATTAAAGTATAAAACATTCAATTTTAGATTTGAACGTACATTTTAATTTGCCGGGGCCACACACTGATTTGAAAAATTCCCGAAAAATAAATCTAGCTATGTTGGGATGATACGGTCCCAAAAAACTGATTTTATCGAATTCTGAGACCATTTGAAAAATGACCATTTTCTGGTTGATCCAATTTGACTGAAATAAACCAAACACATTTTCCTTTGCCAAGCTCACATATTGATTTCAAAAATTATGGAATTTGTAATCTAGCAATGATTTGACATCCCGGATCCAGCAAAAGTGGTTTCGTCGAAAACGGAGGTCGTTTGCAAAATGTCTATTTTAACGGGCTATATAAACTCCATAGCGAGCTTTTTGAAAATTCATTTGGCCATAACTTTTGATTCTCTCTATGAAATTTCGATTTTTCAGATTCGTTAGAAAGATATTCGTAAACAGATTTAGATATTTTTGGTTTCACTAAAATCCGTTTTATTGTGCACCCGATACAGTCAGTCAAAGTTCGAATTCAAATTTTCAAACTGCTGCGTCATTTCAGGCCTTGTTTTATAATTAAAATAAATATATTTATTTTCCAATATCGATTCAAATAGACTTTTAGTTGTTATTATTTAATTTTTTTTAAATATTCAAAATCGACTAAAATAGCCAAATTAAATTTTTTAAATTGGTTTAGATTTTCCGGGTTGTTACAATCTCCCCCACTTAAAATCTTTTCGTCCCCGAAAAGGAATGAAGCTGAAAGTTGTTTAATTAACCAACTCAACTTTCATTCTGGCTTTCATTCTTCAACTTTTCAGTTTCTCAGAATTTTAAAATTCTTCAAAAATTTGGCTAACACCCTAAATTTTCGAAAAATTTCGCCATAACCTCCTTTGTACGAGGAGGGGTTTGGAAATTTATTGGGTCGTATTAGGTACCCAATAAATCCTAATAAGAATACACATATTTATAGTGATACGTTTCGATGTCCATAGGGGAGTGTGTATAGATCATAACTCCAAAGAATAAATTCTCGTCACCCTATAAATGATTTTTGTGCCTTAATGACCAGAGAGACGTGTTTATTGTCATCTCCATACCCGTGTTTTTTTTTATTAATCTGGCAATTTACCGTTACATTTTATATAGTCCATGTCAGTCTTCTGTTCAACCTGTAATATATAGTCATCGCTATACAAGCCTCTCGTTCGTATGGTAAATCTTCAACCTTGTCACATAAGCTCCAAATGCTTATGTGGTATATGATGAAGTATGCTATCTTCAAGAAGTATGTCATGTAATGTAGTTCAAAATTAATTGTTACTATCCTATGGCGACGTTTTATTATTACACACAGAATAACCAACACTTCGCATCTAATGGCATTCACAGGAGTTGATATAGTAATAAAATTGTGCATCCAACTCATTAAGGTTTACCTATTTGTCGGGTACGCAAATAAATTCTTTATTCAACAGCTAATCCATATACTTGTTCAAACATATATAATGTACATGCATGTTTCTATCTATTTCAAATCAGTTTAATATTTGATTTAATTGCATAAATTTACCTTTTATTCTCATGTTGGTTTTATTAACTATCATTCCAATAGTTTGATTAATCAAATTCTTAATCACACAACACAAATAGCAATCAATTTATTTTTAACCTTCTCAAATAAATCTAATAATTAATTCATATACTCTTTTAAAATCATTCAGACTATATAATTAGAATTTCACATCCATGAAAAGGACATGACAGCAAAGTAGAAAACAATACCGAAATGCAAAACATGGTAAATGTACCTTGCACCGGAGTTAGTCATAAATATCCACCCTGCAATTGGGATAGGCTTTCTTAATGCTCTCCTCAGTTTCCCAAGTACAGTCTCACGGATCTCCACTCCATTGCACTTTGACTAAGTGAACTTTCTTGTTCCTCAGCTCTTTAGTTTCTTTGCCAATAATCTTTATCGGCTCTCTTCTCACAGCCAATTCTTGAGTAATTTCTAAGTCTTGTTGCGCGCCTTCTTCCATGACCAAGTCTGGATCATGTACATGCTTTCGAAGTTGAGATACGTGAAATACATCACGCACTCTAGGAAACCAATCAAGCAGTTGAACTCTATAAGTGAGAGTTCCAATTCGTTTAAGTATAGGAAATGGACCAATAAATCTGGGCACCAACTTCCCTGTTATACCGAATCGGACTACTCCTTTCATTAGAGATACCCTCAAATATACATGGTCACAAACAGAAAAAGACAAATCTCTTCTTCTCGAATCTGCATAGCTCTTCTGTCGGCTTTGAGCTGTTTGCAATTGTTTCTTAATGAAATCGACTTTATCCACAGCTTCGCGAATCATATCTGGCCCCAATACAAGTATATTGCCAGGTTCTACCCAACAAGCGGGAGATCTGCACAGTCTACCAAGCAGTGTTTCGAATGGTGACATTTCCAGGCTCGTTTCGTAACTGTTGTTGTATAAGAACTCGGCCAAATGCAAATGGTCTTTCCATGATATGCCAAAATCAATAACACATTCCTACAATAGATCTTCTAAAATCTGATTCACCCTCTCAGTTTGACCATTTGTTGGAGGATGATAAGCGGTGCTCAAGATCAACTTCGTTCCCAATTCTGCTTGGAATACTTCCCAGAATTTACTTGAAAAAATTGGGTCACGATCACTAATGATACTCATGGGAACTCCATGCAGTTTAACAATTTCCTTGAAATAAATCTGTGTGAAACTCTGGGCGATTCTATTCGATCTGACAGGTATGAAATGGGCAGTCTTCGTGAAATGGTCTACAATCAACCAAATACTGTCATTTCCTTTTCTGGTTTTGGGCAAACCAACTATGAAATCCATAGAATTTTTTCCCACTTCCCACCAGGAATTTCCAACGGTTGCAACAATCCGACTAGTTTCTGTTGATCGCTTTTAACTTGCTAACAAGTGGAACATCGGCTCACGTATAAAGAAATGTCTCGTTTCATCGATCTTCACCAGAACGTACATTTGATATCATTATACATTTTTCTCACCCTTGGATGGATACTCAATTTGGCTTTGTGAATTCATCCAACACTTCTATCCGGAGTTCGGGACTGTTCGGAACACAAATTCGGCCTTTCAACCTCAGAAACCCATCGTTATCAATCTGAAAACTCGAGGGCTCGCCTTTCTGAACTCTCTCTGAACTTCTGAATGAAGTGTGTTGGTTCTAGATTAACCTTAGAGAGGGGGGGGGGTGAATAGGGTTTATCACAGTTTTTTACAAGATTAAAAATAACTGACAGGATATTAAAATAATAAACAGATCATAGAATGTTGTAAAATTAAAAGTACAGAAAATAATTCACACACAGATATACCCAGCTTCGGCAAAACCCTGCCTACTGCTGCATTCCTAAGGTTTCTACTTGGAGTTAATAACAGATCCCGCTTACTGACACTGTAAACTCGCACTCCCTGCTCCTGTACTAACCCTAAGCTCAAAACCGTAGACTGATCTAAACCCCTAGATCAGATTCCCCGTGATTACAACCCCGTAACCAGTAAATCCAAGATTTTACAGACTCAGCGACTGCCAGTCAACACTCTGACTAGATCACCCTAGTATTTTACAGAATTCTAGAAACTGTTTGAGATGGTTTACAAAACAAAACTAAAATACAACATGAATTAAACAAATAAAACCCTAAAGGAAAATAAAGAAGGTTAGTAATAAAAGGGTCATCAACTTTTCACTCAAAACACTTGGCCAAACATAGAGAAGGCCGGCCCATCCTTTATTCCCTTTTGTCCCGATCCTTTGGTCTCTAGAGAAATACAAATGGCGGCTTCAATTGGGCGACTAGGGTTTCTTTCAAATCAAAATCACGATGCAGTTGTTTGGTTGTTGAAATTTAGGCTCTGGAATTAATCTTTGGTGCTCGAATTTGATACTCCTTTGTCATTCGATTTAGTCTCTCTGTCTAGTGATCGAAACTGTGAGTAAAACTTGATTTTGAATCTTTGCTTGAAATTTTTGATGCTTGCTTTTCGATGCCTGTTTGCCAGTGAGGATAGGTGATTAAATAGGATTTCGCATCCTTAAAAAATCTATGATTTCGAATTGTTGATTTGATCTGAATTTTGGGGGTTTCCTCTTTTGAATCTCAGTTTTAATGCTGTGAAATTTGTGATAAATCCTTGACCTGTTTTGGCCCTTCAATGAATTTGGTTAATTCAATTTCCCGCTTGCGTGTTCTCTGGAATGAATTAAAAAAAAAGTTGTTGCCAAAAATGATATTTTGAAATTTGGAATTAGTTTATTTTCCCCTTTTAGAACAAATGTCAAAACTGAATTCTGCTCTGTCTTAAGAATGAAAAAAAAATGCCTTGTTCGAATTACATAATTTCAGGCATGCTTTGAAATTTCTGATCTAATTCTGGAAACCATTCTTGACCCAAAGGAAATGCTCTTGAGTTTCTTCTAATTAAATTTTGAAAATAAATTGATACTTTCCAAAATATTTTAAGTACTGGATTTAGATAAATGCATGAGTCACCCTTATAGCACTTGCCAAATTTGAGTTGCTTAGTTTCTGTAATCAAATGTTAACTCCAGTTTTGCATTGTGATTCTTTGCCACTGCTCCACGTTGATTTGTGATATGTTTCCATGCTTTGTGTATGCACGGTATATAAACTGATGTGAATCTCTTTCTCACTTGCATTGTCATGTGCACCACCAGTTAGCATACATGTTCAAACTGTTTGTGTTTTGAACATGAACCAAACTTGCACGTGATACTGCTTTGAGTTTGTACTTATGAGCTGATCATTTTGTCATGCTTTCACTTGAATGTTTGTCCACTCTTTCATGTATAAGCTGAACCCATGAAATCCATACTTGGGTATTTCTGGAAATAATTTATACCATACATGTTTGCTGTGGTATCTTGAATCCTGACTTGTTTATTTTGAACATTTGAACTTCTTGTACAACCTTTTGTTTTGCCAATTTGAGATGCATCCATGTACCTTTACGTGAAATGAATGCATAGAAAATTTTCACTATGAGTTCATGTTGCCAGAAAGTGTGTTAACATATTGCAGTTTATATGTTGTGTGAACTTTTTTGCTTTCTCACACTCATGCTTTCTAGAAATGAATCCCACTGGTTAAAAGAAAACCGAATCTTCATTATTGCTCATATGTATATACTAGCTCATTCTCGACCAATATGGCTATACTGGCTCCACTAGGCTTAAATGTTTGAGTCATGCCCATTTGTTGGTTTGATCACTTGCATGTTGCATCTGTATCATGACTCGATATTGCTTGAATCGGTGATGCTCTGCTTTCTTCATGTTATCATGCTTTGTATATGCACCTGAATTACACCGTTCTGGTTGACCATGCCATATACTGTTCTTGCCTTGTGCACAAATCATTAGCTGCCTTGTTTTGAGCCTGGAATACGACTGAACCATGTATATGCTTTGTATTTTAAAATGCTGAGTTATTTTCATGCTACGCATAAACTTGTCACACTTGTATTGCTGCTCATTCATGAGTGCTATCCATATATACATTCCAGCTCAACCAACATGTTCTCATTATGTGCTTAGTTCATGAACACCATTGTTTGGTCTGATCCACTTTTGAGCTGTGTTGAATTTGCATTGAGTTATTTTCATGTGTGCACTGAGTCGAGATGGTCCATGTGGCTACTCCTCAGTTGCTCGCTGATTGGCGAGGCAGTGCACACGTGTATATTTATACACGTGTGTATATGCAGCCATCAGAAGAGATTTCTTGTCCCTGCATTGATATATATAAATATGTTGTCTGCCTTGTGGTATTTATAGTGTATCACTGTGAATATCACAAGCTGTCTAGACACAGTCGGATAAATCAGATCGAGTCAGAAAAATGATGAGAAACACACCAAAATTCTGAGGCAAATAAATTTCCAAAAAAATAAAAATTATATTCGCATGTGTTTAGTATTATTTCTATTGCAATGTGCTGTGTGTGTTTCATTGTGACAGGTAAGAAGATGATGACTGGACTGATAGAGAGCTATGACGACAAAAGACAAGAAGACAGAAGGCAGAAAACAAGAACAGTGTGTGTAACAGTGAAAGTGTTTGTATATGTGTCTGTAAATGTATTACTGAAAATGTATAATCGAATGAGTGTTGTAGGAGCTGTGAATGAAAAAGAATATTGTACTGATATTTGTAATAAACAAATTTGTTTGAAATAAAATATTATTTTATTGTGTTTAAACTTGTTTTCAAACAAAAATTGTTTATTGTATTCAGTTTATATACAAGTACAATTTTAAGTGAAGTGTTTAAATAGTGGAGTTATAAATAGTTGTACTGTTTGAGTGTATTAAATATGATTTTATATTTAAATTCAATACTGTATGAATATAAGAATGTCTGTATAGTCGTATTCTATTTAAATATAAATATTATATTCATGTCTGTGATATATATATATATATATAGAACAGTACAGTGACAAACACACTTAAAATAATATTTATTTGTTTGTTATTATTAAACAATAAAAAATATAATTGTGTATACAACAATGTTATATACAACAATCTCTCCCTTTTGATGATGACAAACAAATAAAGGATTTTGAATACACTAAATGTGTTTGACAGTGAATATTGAACTCCCCCTATTTATTTTCTCCCCCTACAACAGACGACTCCCCCTATAACAGTGCATGAGTGAAATGAATGATATGAATAATGATAAATTTTCAAAATTAATAATATTTATAAAATATTCACTCATAAATCAAAATCTCAACCCATTCTCCCCCTTTTGTTATCATCAAAAGGATACAGAATTTAAAATATAGATGAAAAATGACTAAAAATATAATTTCAGCTTAAGAGGAAGAATGGTCATTATAAATCACAATCAGTCAAACAAAAATCATAATATTCTAAGAACAGGTGACATATTTCACATTGTAGAGAATGACGGATTTACGATGAATTTTATTTAAAAAGGGAGAGCTAAAAAAATGAGTTCTAATTATTTTCCAAAGAATTTTTATAAAAAAGAGGTTCAAAAACAGTGATGGAATAATTCAATTTAAGTGACAAAATCAAATACTCCCAAATCCTAATAGCTATCAAACAATAAATGATAATACGTCATAAAATATTAACACACTTCACAGATTAGAAAGATGGATTGATATGCTGGTTTTTTTAATTCCCAAGGAGAATTTCAGATTAATTTCAATTTATGGCACAATATTTCCTTTTTCTTTTTATTTTATTTAAGAGCACACTGACCACGCATAACTAGAACTTGGATTTTTAAATGAGGTCAGTCGCAACATAAATTATAAGTTGTCTCATGACCATGCATGACCAGAGCTTGGATTTTTAAATGAGGTTAGAGACGCACTTGTGAATTAATTATATATTTATCATTTTCAGCTTCTAAAGAAAAACTCCTCGGTATATAAAACCAATATGAATGATAGAAATGTGGTAGGTACAGAAATGGACTGTGAAATAAATTTCTAAATTAATTATATTATGAAATATGCTCGATTGTACTGGGATCGTTGAAAATTTTCAATTATCACTAATTTTGAATAATAACACAGTCCAATTTCTATCACAAAAATTTCCACTGTTTTCAAGATGTTTTAAAAAAAACTCTCTATATTAATATAAAATTATCATGGATGGCAGAAAGATGATAGATAAAGGAGATGGTCGTGAAATAATTGCTAATTCAAAGATATTATAATAAATGTTCAACCATCATGAAAATCCAAATAAAATCACCTCTTATTATGAAATATATTACAGTCACAATTCATCACCATTTCAAAATCTTATAACAAATTTGATGAATTATAGTTCAATTTGGACATTGATTTCAATTTCTGAATAAATAATTTTAAAATTGAAAAACAATTACAAGAGAAATATGAAGAGCTATACACGACAAGAGAAAAAAATTCAGCACATCTGATACCAATTGGTGTCTCTATTTACGATGATTTTAACACAACACTTGAGATGAACAAGGACATTATAGACAACAAAATTTTAATCACAAAGCCCAAGCAGACACGGTTAACAAATCAAGAAAATTAATTTCATCTATCAGAGCATGGTATATATTTGATATCAAAACAAGCAGTCTCAAAGATCATATTCAAAGATGATTCCATTTATTGGAGCAGCAGACAAAAAAATAATCAAAGCAAGCAGTTACAAAGAATTTTCGAAGATCAATATCAGGACATCACAAAGACAGTTTCAAATCAGACTTGATAAGAGAATGATGTTTCACAGCTTATTACAGAAGATCACAAAAGATGATTCATGATTCTAGATTAAAAATATAGTTAATTTTAAATCAGTTGATGAAAATATCAAGATTTAATGAATCAGTCACACCTGAATGTAAATTTCAGATTCAAGATACGTGTGTGATCCAATAAATCAGTAATTTCAAATGATTTAAAAAAAACATATATTCAAATCAAATAATCATGAAAAACAAAGAGGTTTAAGGCCAATTTTTCAAAGATTTTTTTTTTTAAAAAAATTATTTCTGACAAGCCCAAAGAATTTTTCAGTATATTTACATTAAGTTTGAAGGAATAATTCATGATCCAAAAATAGTGGTTTATTCAAAATCACTTGAAATAAATGTAATTCTTGAGATATAATGAATCAATCACATAGGGTTAATAATTTCAGATCTGAGATGTGTGTGAGATTCAAAATATCAGAAATTTCAAATGATCTTAAACAAACAGAAAATCCAAACCAGATGAACATGAATAATAGAGAATTTCAAGATGTAAGCAATGATTCAAGAATTTCTAAGCCAATCTGAAAATCAATGAAATTATCACGGCTGGTAAGTAGAAGTGTGCTATAATGAATATCATATTTCAAGCTTTTCTAAATTGAATTAGAAGAAACTCAAAACAGCAGAAATGTGTGAAATTCCATTAATCTTTCAGATCTTTAAAATTTATACTAACAGTGTTCAAGATATGATATGAATGCTTCAACACTGTTAGAAATTCAGGAATCAGAAAATAAACTTCAAAACAATTGCAGAGATATATACAAATTTGAATTCAAGATCCGGAAATAATTAAAATGTGATGATGAGAAATTTCGCTCGATCTGAATCGATCGCTAAACCGACCAAGACCATTGGAAACCTCTGATTGTTTTGAGAACACGACAAATTGGAATGCAAGTAGAAGAACATTTCATTGTATATTACAACAATTCCATCAGAATACAAGAATACTACAGAGTATGAATAAGTATTACATAGAAAATATCAGAGATTTAAATTACATTTAAATACATCGCAGTGGAAAATAATACAAAACACAACTAGAAGTAATACGCGGATACAGAGCTTTCCGAGTATTGTTCCAGCTGTAAATCAGGATCCTGTGAATATAAATTTGCAAATCCAAAACTACTAGCTGCCCGTGTCAAAATAAGGGCACCCAGAGTTTAGGTTAAAACAATAAACTCTAGGTCAGTCATGTGACTGGTGTGAGAACTAAAACAGTTATTTAAATCTATACTTTAAATCATATATATCAAGGGACCATGCCGTATAACACGGAACGGGTTTCCTCCCAAGAATATCAGTGCATATAACAAAACAGCGCAGTGCTTTTTGGAAAAATGAAGCTATTATAAGACCCAGGTCCCATCACACAATGCAACACAAGCCAGAGGATAGAGTTTTCCCTTACAATAGCCAAACATGCTTGGTACATTAAAAACAAATCATTTGATACTATTATAAGTATATAGTGTCAAAATAATTTCAATCATAAATATCAATCATAGACGGCATGGGTACCATATATCATGTCGCCATACTAGGCTCTACAATCAAAACCGCAAAGTCACGTATTTGGAAATTGGATTTTTCATCTATGAACCGAGGCCAGGGATCGTCCTCTACCGATTCGAGACAATCTAGTCTACCATGTCTCAAGACCCAGACTCAGGTGGGCCCTTGGATCGTCAGGGCCGGTCCACCGATGTGGATTAAAATGCTAGAACACTGCGTTTCCCCACCCTTTGGGGCGTAAATGAGCCTAATGGCTCCATCGGCTCCACATAGTCACTGATATATCCAAGGCGCCTCGCAATAGCAACAACCACATAGGTGAAAATAATATAATTTTCAGGGTTGGTAGGTCACTGACACCGCCCTAGCTAGAAAGAAACGCATGTCCTCCTTGAGTTCCTCTCCCGTTTCTGGTTCACAACCGGGGTGTGAGGCTCGCAAATCAACGTTACACAAAGCTATGCCACACAGGCGGTGCTTTGATCATCAACCACAAGACTTTTCTTTTCAATAGAAGCCTTGATCAATTACCATTTAGGCATACCACATAGGCAATTCACTCCATACGATTGATATCCATCAATATATAACCCCTGAGCTCGTACGTCTCAGGGAAGGGCGTTAAAGGGCGTTAAGCAAGAGAATAAATTCTCCGCCGCCAAACAGATATATATTTAATAGAATCACACAGAATAAAATCCAATGTCAGACACACAGTCCATTTACAAGTTCATTCTGGGTCTGAACGAAACCGGAGGCACCTGGTACCTCGCATATCCATCGATCTCCAAGTACGTCTGGACGATCACCAATTGATTCCCTCCTCTTGGGTGTACAACCCAATCAAGATCGTCAGTAATTATCCAAACGATGTGAAGACCTCTGGTCTTCGACCACCGTCTTCATCCTCGACACCATGTCGAATCAGTTATTCAGAATGGGTTAAACCCGTTCTTTCTGAATAACTCGCGTATATAATAAACAAGTGTTACACAAACACAACATACGCCTCATTCCAATTCAGAATATTCTTTTATTCAAATATTCTTATACTCTGGGAAAGGTTCCCATTAATTTTATTAAAGATAAATTCTTTAAAAATTTTCTTTAATCTTCCTTTGAATATCAATTCAAACTAGTCGGGATTAGCGAACCACACCAAAGTAATCATTTATTTCATTTCCCAATCCCAACCTATTCATCCCATGATGTAAAACTGGTCATACTTCATATCTAACACCACGGTGTTATCGGTAAATTCAATTACCATTTCACGTTCAAATCTAATTAAAGATTTAACTATCGCCTGGTGCAAAACTATTGATACTCCATTCTCGATCATTTCAATCTAATTAAAGATTCATTAAAACTCCACTTGGTTTTAATCTTCCCAAAAATCAATATTAATGATTGTTTAACTTGGGAAATCATATCTTGTCTTAAACTGGGTTAAAGAACCAAGGTCATTTAAAACACCATTCACGATAAACCCAAAAATAAATTCCGATTCAATTCCAATTAAATATTATTTAATTGGTATACTTCATTAAATCTAAATAAAAAGATTTAATCTTTTTCTCAACTGGGTTTAAGAATAATGTTAATCAAGACACCATTCACAACAAACCCAAATCCCATTTGATATTAAATACAAGGCTCTGAATAGAAAATATATCGGCTTATATTCAATATCAAATTCTACGACCAACAAATATCGTATTGGAAATAACGATATAAATATATCTTTCAAATTTTCATCACAATATCTGTATAATCACGAAATCCAACATCGAAATATTACAAAGACAATTTCTATTCAAATCCATTCCAATTCAATTATTGGAAATTCTGGTTACTTTTAAAACCTTTTCAAATCCAATTTATTTATTTCAAAAATAAATGGATTATAATTCTAGTTCAAAACTAGTTCATTTCGATAAAAATCTATTTTTATCTCCTCAAATGTGGAATTTTTCATCCCAACTCTTCACAAATCATTTCTTATGATTTTACACAAATTATTACTATTTTTAATAATTTTGTCAAGGCCCGTACAGTCGATTTCCATCAACGGCCATCGAACTGCACTTACAGCGACCTTTTCCAAATTTGATTTGGACGTAATTCCAAATCCAACCATTAGATTTCAAATCTCTAATATTCGTTAGAAAGCTCATTTCGATACAAACCCAACGGTTCCGATTTTAAGAGAATCCGACGGTCGGATCTCCCGTAATATCCATTCAAAGTCAATGGTCGAAATTCGCGAACTACCGCAGCGCGGCGCGTTCTATTCAGGCCATTATATAGTATATATATATTATATATTTCGTCGATTTCCTTTCAAAACGTATTTTATAAATCGTTTTAAATTCGTTTTCAAAATGATTTCAACTTCATATTCAATTTCTAATCAAAATTTAATATTCCATATCATTAATCTATAAATGATAATATTTTCAAAACTTTATATTTTGAAATCACTTCCTTTTCTATATTGATTATAAAAATGAATAAAATCGATATAAATATCGTTCACATCAAAATGGCACATATCTAATCAACACGGCTTTATATATTTGAATAATTTCGTTATTCTATTCAACAAATGAATTTTCTTCAACACGTGAATATTTTTTTTATTCAACACATGAATTTATATTTTATTCAACACATGAATTTTCTTTTATATTCACCACATGAATTTTCTTTCTATTCAACACATGAATTTTTATTCTATTCCTTATTTTCCCAATTGGAATGAGGCCCAATCAATTACCATATAACGTTAATTATATGGATTCCCTACAACACATGTATATAATAGCAACGGTAAATCATCAACCATCATCCAGAGTGCACCACACAACTGCATAAGCATTAAATATAAATATTTAACGCTTATAACAGCCTATTAATCAATCGATCGACATACAACTAATTATTGGGATTAGTGTATGGCCAATTTCATCCCAACACCCGTGTGGGGTTTTCAAACAATCAAACATAGATTTTATTTGTGCAGTTGGGCGATGTGTAAAATTTATCATCCCAATCCATATCAGTCAAATGGGTGTACATAAACAAATCGTCTGATTTGTTTACAACTATTTATTTTATATACACGTTAAAAATTATATTTTTAACCATAAAATAATTTATTCAATCCACATCACACAATAAATTTTTCACAATACATCAATCAAACAAACAAACCATCCACGGTCTGTGGACGATGGGTGTCGGGTGCTACTAAGCACCATCTGCATCCTAGTATACATTTCAAACTAGAAATGAAAATAAATGTGAGGAGTTCTTACCTAGAAGCTAAACCAAACGCCACGACTCTTCATATGTAGAAAATCTTCGCCGTGCTTGCCTTTTGTCACTTTCGTTGTCCGTATCCACTACATATATAAAAATCGCATATTTATATTGTTACTATGTATATAAAAATCACACTTTTATACTGTTACTATATAGATAAAAATTCTATTTTTACTTCGCTATTCCATATGTGAACATTCTATTTTTACTCTATTCTAAACATTATTTCATATTCCATTATAAAAATCATATGTTTACCGCGTTTCTTTCTATATAAAAATTATATTTCTATATCACTACTTCTTATATAAAGATCGAATTTTTATTTCCCTTCTATATAGATAAAATCGTATTTTTATCTCTCTTTCTAGATAATAAAAATCGAATCTTTACTCATTAAAAAAAACTCACCTTTCCTATATTAAAAATATGATCTTTTCACTTTCAAAAATACGATCTTTTTATAAATAAAAATCTCACCTTTACCTTAATAAAACTTTCATATAAAACTGATTTTAATTTAAGTAATTACATTTTCAAAACTGATTTTAATCTAAGCAATTACATTAAACCAACTATTTAAAATAAACTAAAGTAAAACTTACATGTTTCTCAGCGAAGGAAGGGGGAAACAGGGGCGGAGCATCGATGGGGGAGGGGGGGAAGTAGAACGCCAGAGGTTAGCGATGGTGCGGTCGGAGGTTCTGGAGTGGCTAAGGGGGTACGGGTGGCGGCGCAAGGGCGGGGGAGGCATGGGATGGCTGGCGACGGGGTATTTGGGGGGTGGTGCTCGTGGATAACGAAGAAAGAGGAGGGGGAAGAGAAGCGCGAGGCACGAGGGAAGGGGGGTGTTGCCAGAGATGGCAGAGGTCGGTGCGCCGCTGGGGGGAGGGGGCGCGATGGTGGGCGGCGGCTAGGGCAGAGCGGCGGTGTATTTTCTTCGCTTTTTTTTATTTGATTTTTAAAATGAGCCGGGGGGTGAGAGAGTATAGAGAGGGAGAGAGGGTTTTATTTATTTAATTAATTAATTAATTTCAGAAAGCAACATTTTATTTTGAACTTGAAATCGAACACACCGACTGTCGTCCATAGCTAAATACCCCCATTCCGAACGCAATGGGATATTTATCGTTGGCTGATTCGACTATTTCGATCAGTTTCCATCAAAAATCAAAATATAAATCTATATATTGAATTTGAACGCGCATTTCAACTTACTGGGGCCACATACGAACCCTAAAACTTCCCGAAAAATATTTTCCAGATTTGTATTGACGATATGGTCCTAAACAATCAAATTTCGTCAAATTCTGAGACTGTTTGAAAAATGGTCGTTTTCTGGTCATCGAAATTGACTGAAATTGTTAAACACGTTTTCTTTTGCCACGCTCACATATTGATTCAGAAAATTACGAATTTTGAAACCTAGCAATAACTTGACATCATGGATCCAACAAAAGTGGTTTCGTCGAAAACCGAAATCGTTTGCAAAATTCCCATTTTTAAGGGCCTCAATTCCATAGCGACTATTCTGAATTTTCAACTGGGCATAACTTTTGATTCCCGCTATGAAATTTCAATTGGCCGGATTCATTGGAACGATATTTTCAATTAGATTCTAATATTTTTGGTTTCGTTAAAATCTGGTTTATTTTGAATCCTGTACACTCATTTGAATTTTGAAATCGAATTTTCAAACTAACGCGCCATTTTCAATTCCTTTTCAAATTAAAAATAAATATTTATTTTCTAACGTCGATTCTAATCTCATTCAAAATTAATTTCTCGTCGTCATTATTTAAAATAATTCATTTTACATATTCAAAATTCATTAAAATTACCAAAATAAAAATTTTAAATTGGCTCGGATTTCCGGGTTATTACAATCTCCACCACTTAAAACTTTTCGTCCTCGAAAAGGAACGAAGCTGAAAGTTGTTTAACTAATCAACTCAACTTTCATTATTTTCATTATGGCTTAATTTCTTCAACTTTTCAGTTTCTAAGAACTTTTCAAATTTTTCAAAAATTTGGCTAACACCCTAAATTTTCGAAAAATTTCTCCATAACCTCCCCTGCACCGGGAGCTTCGGGATATTTCAAATAGCCTCCCATGGCCCTCACCAATCCAAAAGAAAAAGAAAAAGCCAAGCGGCTAGCCAATCGGCTCACAAAATCATCCAAACCCAAAGAAATACAATAAACATGTACCTATTTGTCAGGCAAACAATTTTATTCCTCTTCTCTAGCCTCCTTACTATGACCTGTTCATTGTAAGTACATGTATATGCGTGCAAATGCGACTAATTTTCAATACAGCTCACTATTTGGTTCAAATTTGGCTATATGGTCCAAATTTTAATCAATCAACCAATAATCAAATAACACAATCAACAATCAATTAATTGATTAACGTTTCAAATTCATAATTTTGATATATATACAGAAAATCATGTTTTTGATGCCAAGTCACAACAATATGTTCTAACTATATTTCGGTTCTCACACCAGTCTATTGGAAATATATAGAAATCCCACTTTTTGAAACTCGAATATAAATTTTGATGATACTCGAGTAATCATCAAAATCATCTCCGGGCGACTAGAGTGTGATTCTATATCTATCTAGTATATTAAAACTTCGAATACACGTGGATCAGACGTATATGCAAAATCTTTATATATTGGATTATCCAAACTCAGTATATAATAAATATTCAAATACGCTGAATCAAGTTTAAATTTTCAAACAAAAATTGTTTTCAATTTAAAAATATACTCTTCACACCCGTTCTTGGATACTACTGATCCCATCTCTAACGAGTCATTCTCTTGGATATTTCTAATCCAACCTCTGATGAATTCTTTCGTTGGGTTCTAACATGTCTTGTTCTCGAGCTTTGTAAACTAAAGCTATGATACCAAATGTGACGATGAGAAATTTTGCTCGATCCGAATCGATCGCTAAACCGACCAAGGCCGTTGGAAACGCCTGATTGTTTTGAGAACACGACAAATTGGAACGCAAGCAGAAGAACATTTCATTGTGTATTACAACAATTCCATCAGAATACAAGAATACTACAAAGTATGAATAAGTATTACACAGAAAATATCAGAGATTTAAATTACATTTAAATATATTGCAGCAAAAAATAATACAAAACACAACTAGAAGTAATACGGGGATACAGAGCTTTCCGAGTATTGTTCCAGCTGTAAATCAGGATCCTGTGAATATAAATCTGCAAAACCAAAACTACTAGTTGCCCGTGTCAAAATAAGGGCACCCAAAGTTTAGGTTAAAACAATAAACTCCAGGTCAGTCATGTGACTGGTGTGAGAACTAAAACAGTTATTTAAAGCTTTACTTTAAATCAGATATATTAAGGGACCACACCGTATAACACGGAACAGGTTTCCTCTCAAGAATATCAGTGCATATAACAAAACAACACAGTGCTTTTTGGACAAATGAAGCTATTATAAGACCCAGGTCCCATTACACAATGCAACACAAGCCAGAGGATAAGGTTTTCCCTTATAATAGCCAAACATGCTTGGTACTTAAAAACAAATCATTTGATACTCTTATAAGTGTATAGTGTCAAAACAATTTTAATCATAGATATCAATCCTAGATGGCATGGGTACCATATATCATGTCGCCATACTAGGTTCTACAATCAAAACTGCAAAGTCATATATTTGGAAATTGGATTTTCAACTATGAACCGAGGTCAGGGATCGTCCTCTACCGATTCGAGACAATCTAGCCTACCATGTCTCAGGACCCAGACTCAGGTGGGCCCTTGGATCGTCAGGGCCGGTCCATCGATGTGGATTGAAATGCCTGAACACTGCGTTCCCCCCTTGGGGCGTAAATGAGCCCAATGGCTCCACATAGTCACCGATATATCCGAGGCGCCTCGCAACAACAACAACCACACAGGTGAAAATAATATAAATGTCAGGGCTGGTAGGTCACTGACACCACCCTAGCTAGAAAGAAATGCATGTCCTCCCTGAGGTCCTCTCCCGTTTCTGGTTCACAACCAGGGTGTGAGGCTCACGAATCAATGTTACATAAAGCTATGCCACACAGGTGGTGCTTTGATCATCAACCACAAGACTTTACTTTTCAACAGAAGCCTTGATCAATTGCCACTTAGGCATGCCACACGGGCAATTCACTCCATACGATTGATATCCATCAATATATAACCCTTGAGCTCGTACGTCTTAGAGAAGGGCGTTAAGCAACAGAATAAATTCTCCTCCGCCAAACAGATATATATTTTATAGAAATCAATCACACAAAATAAAATCTAATGTCAGACACACAGTCCATTTACAAGTTCATTCTAGGTCTGAACAAAACTGGAGGCACCTGGTACCTCGCATATCCATCGATATCCAAGTACGTCCGGACGATCACCAACTGATTCCCTCCTCTTGGGTGTACAACCCAATTAAGATCATCAGTAATTATCCAAACAATGTGAAGATCTCTGGTCTTCGACCACCGTCTTCATCCTCGACACCACGTCGAATTAGTTATTCAGAATGGGTTAAACCCGGTCTTTCTGAATAACTCGCGTATATAATAAACAAGTGTTACATAAACACAACATACGCCTCATTCCAGATTATTCTTTTATTCAAATATTCTTATACTTTGAGAAAGGTTCCCATTAATTTTATCAAAGATAAATTCTCTAAATTTATTCTTTAATCTTCCTTTTAATATCAATTCAAACTAGTCGGGATTAGCGAACCACACCAAAGTAATCATTTATTTCATTTCCCAATCCCAACCTATTCATCCCATGAAGTAAAGTGGTCATACTTCATATCTATCACCACAGTATTATCGGTAAATTCAATTACCATTACACGTTCAAATCTAATTCAAGATTTAACTATCACCTAGAGAAAAACTGGTGATACTCCATTCTCGATCATTTCAATCTAATTAAAGATTCATTAAAACTCCACTTGGTTTTAATCTTCCCAAAAATCAATATTAATGATTGTTTAACTTGGGAAATCATATCCTGTCTTTAACTGGGTTAAATAACCAATGTCATTTAAAACACCATTCACGATAAACCCAAAAATCAATTCCAATTCAATTCCAATTAAATATTATTTAATTGGTATACTTCATTAAATCTAAATAAAAAGATTTAATATTTTTCTCAACTGGGTTTAAGAATAATGTTAATGAAGACACCATTGACAACAAACCCAAATCCCATTTGATATTAAATACAAGGCTCTGAATAGAAAATATATCGGCTTATATTCAATATCAAATTCTACGACCAACAAATATCGTATTGGAAATAACGATATAAATATATCTTTCAAATTTCTATCACAATATCTGTATAATCACGAAATCCAACATCGAAATATTCCAAAGACAATTTTGATTCAAATCCATTCCAATTCAATTATTGGAAATTCTAGTTACTTTTAAAACCTTTTCAAACCCAATTTATTTATTTCAAAAATAAATGGATTATAATTCCAGTACAAAACTAGTTCATTTCGATAAAAATCTATTTTTATCTTTTCAAATGTGGAAATTTTCATCCCAACTCTTCACAAATCATTTCTTATGATTTTACACTAATTATTACTATTTTTAATAATTTTATCAAGGCTCGTACAGTCAATTTCCATCAATGGCCATCGAACTGCACTTACAGCGACCTTTTCCAAATTTAATTTGGACGTAATTCCAAATCCAACTGTTAGATTTCAAATCTCTAATATTTGTTAGAAAGCCCTTTTCGATACGAACCCAACGGTTCTGATTTTAAGAGAATCCGACGGTCGGATCTCCCGTAATATCCATTCAAAGTCAATGGTCGAAATTCGCGAACTACCGCAGCGCGACGCGTTCTATTCAGGCTATTATAATATATATATATATATATATATATATATATATATATATATTATATTTCAACGATTTCCTTTCAAAACGTATTTTATAAGTTGTTTCAAATTAATTTTCAAAATGATTTCAACTTCATATTCAATTTCTAATCAAAATTGAATATCCCATATCATTAATCTATAAATGATAATATTTTCAAAACGTTATATTTTGAAATCACTTCCTTTTCTATATTCGTTATAAAAATGAATAAAATCGATATAAATATCGTTCACGTCAAAATGGCGCATATCTAATCAACAAGGCTTTATATATTTGAATAATTTCGTTATTCTATTTAACAAATGAATTTTCTTCAACACATGAATATATTTTTTTATTCAACACATGAATATATATTTTATTCAACATATGAATTTTCATTTATATTCAACACATGAATTTTCTTTCTATTCAACACATGAATTTTCTTTCAACACATGAATTTTTATTCTATTCCAATTTGGAATGAGGCCCAATCAATTACCATATGACGTTAATTATATGGATTCCCAACAACACATGTATATAATGGCAGCGGTAAATCATCAACCATCATGCAGAGTGCACCACACAACTACATAAGCATTAAATATAAATATTTAACGCGTATAATAGCTGTCAATCAATCGATCAACATACAACTAATTATTGGGACTAGTGTATGGCCAATTTCATCCCAACACCAGTGTGGGGTTTACAAACAATCAAACACAGATTTTATTTGTGCAGTTGGGCGATGTATAAAAATTTTCGTCCCAATCCATATCAGTCAAATGGGTGTACATAAACAAATCGTTCGATTCGTTTACAACTATTTATTTTATATACACATTAAAAATTATATTTTTAACCATAAAATAATTTATTCAATCCACATCACACAATCAATTTTTCACAACACATCAATCAAACAAACAAGCCATCTATGGTCTGTGGATGACGGGTGTCGGGTGCTACTAAGCACCGTCTGCATCCTAGTATACATTTCAAACTAAAAATGAAAAAATATGTGAGGAATTCTCACCTAGAAGCTAAACCAAATGCCACGACTATTCATATGTAGAAAATCTTCGCCGTGCTCGCGTTTTGTCACTTTCGTTGTCTGTATCCACTACATATATAAAAATACATATTTATATTGTTATATGTATATAAAAATAACATTTTTATACTGCTACTATATAGATAAAAAATTTATTTTTACGTCGCTATTCCATATGTAAAAATTCTATTTTTACTCTATTCTAAGCATTATTTCATATTCTATTATAAAAATCATATTTTTACCACGTTTCTTTCTAAATAAAAATTATATTTCTATATCACTACTTCTTATATAAAGATCGAATTTTTATTTCCCTTCTATATAGATAAAAATCATATTTTTATCTCTCTTTATAGATAATAAAAATCGAATCTTCACTTTGTTGTAATAGCAATAAAATATTCTCATGTTTGTGTTTTGAGGTGTCATGTTCTCATTATAATCCTCGTTTTCCCGTCCCCTTGAAGGCTGGCGAATTCGATGCATAATAGTCCAAGTGGAAGGCGTCAAGGCTAAGTTCGAAGCCCAGCTAGAAGGGCTTAGATTTGAAGCTAAAGAGGCTCAAGTGAAGGCGAAGATGGAGCTTGAGCCGGCAGTATAGAGCTTCAATGTAAGGCAACTTCGATTCTGCGGAATCTTATAGGTCGAAGACTATGCCTGCTTTCTTGCACTAGCTTGGGAAAAATTAGTAGAGTATGAAGCTACCGTCCAAGAAGTAGGGATTATAGACAAAGAAGTGATGGGCAGAAGTTATACCCTTGTTGAAAGAAGATGCCCAGACGGAGGAGGAAGAATGACTTGCTGCCGAGAAGGGGAAAACAATTGTTATGGAGGGC
The DNA here is from genome assembly GCA_030737875.1 of Allium sativum. Taxonomy (NCBI): domain Eukaryota; kingdom Viridiplantae; phylum Streptophyta; class Magnoliopsida; order Asparagales; family Amaryllidaceae; genus Allium; species Allium sativum. The sequence goes on from CM060922.1 coordinate 37,086,723, forward strand.
GTGGTGGTCGCTTGTGAGTTTGGAGGTGGTAGTTCCCAATAGTAGAAAGTCATTCGTATTGGTTCTATTGGTAGTCCTTCCGTTCCAACTTCGGTGATTAGAGAGTATGTCCCCGACAATCCGAGGTTGGAACATGAAGGCTTCCTTCCATCAGCAACTGAAAGCGTTGTACCTATGCAAGCCATGCAACAAGGGATATAAGGTATATAACTTCCTCAATGGTATTTGAAAGAATAGTAACACGAAGTCATAGTAAACTTACTCGTCTTCTTCTTCATCGCATAGGTTCCTCTGGACTGGGGCGACAGCTGGCTCTGAGACAACAATGGTTGTTGTTCCTGGGTTTGAAATGGAGTCTGATATGAGGCAACTGGGAGAATTCGGCCACTCGAAGATGTTGTTGAGATTGAAGATGTGGGAGATTAGGATGGATGACTTTGATAAACTCTTCGAGGAGGAGAAAGGAAAGAAGAAGGGGGACCCTCAGGTAATCGAGCAAGAGGAGGTAGGCAGGCCACCTATGCACAAACTAGTCGTACAACAGAAGGCCCAACTGATGATGAAGTCTAAGGAAGGGGAGACGAGGAGTAAAGCCGATAAGGAATCCCCATTAAAGGCTCGGGAAGAGGCGAGGGTGAAGGTCGAGGCAGAAGCTCAAGCAAAAATTCGATAAGACTCATAAAATAAGGTTGAAGAGGTGGATGCCCCAAAGAGGAAAGAAGAGGAGTTTCCTAGGTTGAAGGTTAAGTGGGAGGCGAAGCTGAAAGCGGAGGCTCGAAAGGAGGCCAAGAGATATGCTAAGAAGAAGTCCTACATGGAGGCCAAGAAAGCCAAAAAGGAAGCCATGAAAGAGGCGGAGAAGTCTATGGTGCTGGCACTTCCCATGGAGCCTCAACCGAAACCATTGAAGGTCTTGCCTGGCCCGAAGATGGAAGCTCATGTCATAGAGATTCTGATCGACTTCAAAGAAGAAATGCTGCTTGAAGGATATCTGAAGTTTGAGATAAAGCCTTGCCTCCAACCTACTCCACTGAAGGGATAGAAGGGAGGCGGAAGAAGTAGCTCCAAGAGGAAGATAAAGAAGGACGAGTAGGAGGAGGAAGAGCAACCCGACTCCGGATCAGAGCAGAACCAAAAGGTGGCCTTCCAGAGTGATGGTTATAGTTATATTTTGGATTATAGGACAATAGGATATGTGAGTACGACCCTTGCTCTTGGAAGCATGATGTGGTTTTGATGTACATTGTGTCGTCAGAAAGAAATATGTTGACTTGTGAATAAAAGTTAGTTTACTTTGCTTATATCGTGCGCCATTTTAAGTGTTCAAGTATTATTTACACTTTCCAGCACTATACTTATATAAATTAACTTGTCGTTATGCTAAGATTCGAGTTTCTTGGATGGAGGAGTTTTGAGACTTCGGGAATTCGAAGTTGAATCGAAAAAACACGAAAATCTCTTGCAAGTGCGTAGGGATTTCAATTTCCTATCCCGGAGACTTAAACAAATTTTCCTATTTTTCTAAGAGTTCAAAGTTGAGTTATTTTCTTTGACTCCGAACTCGAGTTATCAAGCTTGAATTATCATGTGACGTCGCACGATTAGGTTAGGATTAAAAGTGAACATATTAGAACCTATAGGCGTACCGCTCAAGAAACGAACTTGTTTGAACTAATAACTCAAATACGCGCATAGGATATGGATTGTGGTTGGATCATTAACTTCACTTTTCAAATCTTAACCTAATCACAACGTAATCACAGTTTGGTCCATGTATTGCGACTATGATCGGTGATGACAATGGTTTTAGTTATAAAACTAAAGATTGTCACCATGTTCCTAGATGTTCGTCCACATGGACTCCTGGCCTTGAGGGTCGTTAGAAGTGACTTCCGTGATCCCAATACTTTGATTCTGGATCATTTTCTCTGTGTGGTGGTTTTGATTTCGAAAGATCGCTTTGTGGGTCGTGGAGAAGATGATAATGGTGAGGATGCGGGAACTGGTGGAGGATATATGTCCCCGGTCCCGCTTCTCGTTATGTCCTCTGGCTCGCTTCCCGACACGTTGGATAATAGTGTTTGCTTTCTACTCCTGTTCCGTCTCTGATAAGGGAGATAAGGTTGGGAGTGGTTCGCAAACTGATTTCTCCGGCGATGACCTCGAATACCACTGCACCAGTGGGAGTGACGATGGGAACTGGTGGAGGACATGTTCCCTTGGGCCTATACCCTATCGTGCCCCGATTGTGCTTGCCAACACGCCCCTAACTTACTGGGAAGTGGTCGGAGCTTAGAAGGAGGCGTAAGTCTATGATAACAACGAAGAGGAGGCTTTCATTGGAGAAAAGGGTTTGCTTGTTACTCCCGTTCCATCTCCGATGAGGGAGAGAAGTTGTGAGTAGGTCGTAAACTAGCTACTTCGATGATAACCTCAGTGACCAGTGCAGTAATGGAGATGTTTTCTCTAAGTGCTAGAGTACCTTCGCACTTTTCTGTAGCCTTCGTCGTGTAAGGTAACTTGTCATTGCACTTGTATTTGGATTCCCCCCAAGTCCGAAGGCTAAGGGATGGAGTTGTACATTTGAGTTAATAGGAGCCGTGAGTTATTTATACTCGTCTTCTTCATTGATTCGAGACTCAAGTTGACTCAAAAAGGAGGATTGCTCCATATGTTTTGAGTCTTGGTAAAGACTCGAGATGGTGCGCTCGTTCATGCTAGTCGGTCGTTTTCACAACTTAACATACTACGGATAGTTCGAGCAAGAGTTGTTCTTCAGTTGATCATGTTTACAATTTGCAATTTCCATTTTCCAATTTCCAATTTCCAATTTCCAATAGCATGTTGAAGTTCAAGATTGCAATGGAACTATATTGTTTATTTGAAAGTATACAATGAGGTTTACATAAGATGTAACCCAAGCAAGATGAAACGTACAGTTTGGCATTGCTGCCTAAGCTAGTTATTTCTACTGCAATCTTGTTGAGTTAAAATGGGAAATACCAAGGGATCTAGTCGTTACGCAAGGTCTTGGTTGGTTGAAATTCTTGTTGAGCGTTGAACGGCTCAGGGATTCCATTTAAGGGACCCTATCTATACTTCTCGAGTTTTCTCTTATGGATGAGCTTCTCGATGTCACTCTTCAAGTGGCGACATTCGTATATGTCATGACTGTGAATGTTGTGGAACCAACAGTGTTTTCTATATTCTTTTGCCTCGTCTGACAGTTCTCTATAGTTTGGCTTCTTGTACTGCAGAACATTACAGGTTTCAAGGTAGATGTTTTTGAGGGTGTTAATGAGTGGAAATTAGTTGTCGAAAGGTGGAAGTTTGGGCTGCTTACTCTACTTGCTGCGATTACCACCGTTGTTTCCTCCTCGAGTAGGTTTGTTTGAAGCATTAGGACTGGAGTCATTAGAGCTTTTGACTCCATCTCAAAGTAAATTTTTGTAATGAGGGGTTCGATTCCTCTGTCCCTCTTCTTGGCATAAGCAATAGTTTTCTTTCTTATAGAAGATTTACAAAGTCTCGGGTTGCCTTCAGTCAATCCATGCTTCAAATTCATAATTAGGAAGTACGCGCTTGGAAAGTTGGGCTTAGATAGTATGGGGATCTGGGTCTTTGATCTCTGCCAACGCATTATTAAATCTTTCTAGATATCCCTTCAAAGTTTCCCTAGTGCCTCGGCAGATATGCATCACGAATTGTTTGATCAAATCCCTGGAGAGCCGATCGAAGGTTGCGATGGTTCTTGACGGGAGTCGAGAGAATTATAACAGAGGTATGCCTTTTATAAATACAAGGAAGCACTTGCACTTCACAACATTCATGGCGTGAGCAAAGTCCATGGGAGATTCATAATGGTTTGTGAAGTACCGAGGGTCTGATTTGCCTAAGTAAGCCTCTGTCAATGCAATTTTGAAGTTTTTGGGCTATTTGGCCTTGTGTACTTCTTTGGTGAAGGGGTTATGTCTCATACTGGTTTTCAATTTGTCGGTGACGTAACCCATAGATTCTTTCATGATGCAAAGAACCAGGTTGGCCAGAATGGGAGTTCGAATCTTTACTGGATTCCAACGGTCATGATTTAACTCGGGAGAGCATATCCTTGGATGCCTTCTCGGATGAATGTCGTATTCATCTAGAGAATCTTCAACCTTAATTCTTTGTTTTTTGCAGAGGTTGGTAGGTGCGAACTTGGGGTTGTTTTATTATTCGAAGCGTAAGCACGAAGTTTTGGGTTATGGAAGGTCGATCCTTCCTAATGAAGGGTCGAGAATCAGTCCCTTGGTTGGGACTAAGCCAAAATTGGGAACGGTCGGGGTGACCCATACCCTATCTGATGGCTACTTCGACACCATCACAGTTGATTGTCAGAAGTTGTCTTCGATTACGATGGAGAGGAATGGGAATGGAGCTCGGGGAGATGTAATTTGGAGAAGACTGAATGCTCCTATTAGCTTGAAGGTAAAAGACGTCTCGTTGTGCATATTTTTGAAGCCGTTGATTCAACTTGAGGTTGCGTTTAATTTGTTTATCGAGGAATCTTTGTTATTCTCTTAATTATTTCATAGCTTTGACAAACTGAGCTCAAGTAACTGGAGCCTTAGGGTTGAAGGAAATAACGATATCTAAGTTAGTCGAAGCTTAAGTGGATCAATGCTGAGGAGAGTTTTCTATGTCAAGACCAATAGTAGAAGGTCCAACCGTGATAGCCTTTCCTTTTGTCACCATTATCGGTAAACTTAGAAGGTGAGCCTAACTAGACCTAAGTTGCACTCCAAGTCCTGATTGATGAATGGCAGGAGAGACGAAGTCTCTAATTCTCATTGAGCGCATCAGAATGTTGATGCGCAAAAATTGGAAACAACACCTAACGAGTTCCAAGATAATGAAACTAAATGTTCAAAGTGGAAATTATGCAGGAAAATAAATCAGCGCGGTATTTTATGGTGGTTTGGTCCATGCGAATCTACATCCACTTTGAAGTTTTATTGTTTCTATTCATATTTAATCAAAGTACAATGGTAAGAGCCATAGTTACAATTGATTACAAAGCCAATAGTGGAAAGTATGCTCCATTAGGTCCAAAAGTGAATTCTAATTCCTTCTTCCCGAACTGATATGCTGGCTCAAAAGTCCAAGCATTTAAGGAGGTAGAATTCTTCTTCCTAAAGTTCCAAGGTGGTCTATGGTGTCCAAGAGTCAATATCTTCTTCCAAAAGTGCCAAATGAGCAAGTTTTCAACCCTTTCCTCGGAGTAGGATGAAAGGTATTTATAGGAGAGTGGAGCAGGTAAGAGTAGAAAAAAACAGAAGCTGGTGGGTACGTGCAACATTTTTCGTACCCTGGGGTTGGTACCGATCCGGGGATCGATATGTATCCAAAGGACTTAGTTTTTATCTCTGCTTTCATCTTCTATTCTTCTCCTCTTCTTGTTGTCTTCATTTTCCCTTGCGTTGCTAGTTTTCATATCCCACGATATGAGTCACTTGTATCAATCCGTGGAGTTGTATTGGGGATACAGGTTATGGAATGGCAAGGCGAGATACGAAATACAAGGGGGAAACAGGGATACGCTGGAAGGCGAAGTTAGTGAGATGAATTAGTGAAGTAAGCTTTGGGATGCGAACTTTGGCATAAGAATCAGGATATTGAAATCTTGCCTACGGATCCCAAGAGTTCATTATGGAGTATGAAATCTAGTGAAAAGACACACCGATCCCAAAGTACTTAGCTGATTTTAAGCCGTATCGTCGAGCCGTGACGACTATATTTGATTGGCTGCATCTAGACCTTGTTCTTAGGTAATTTGGCGAAATTTTTGGGTTGTTTAACCATGCGATGGGCCATATGGTGTGCGTTTGACCGCTTTAAGTATCCAGGCTAAAAGGTCGGATAACACCTATGTTCCTGACTTCAATTATTACTCTCATTCCCAAGTTCATTAACATGGTTAGTTATTCTTTTTTTAACATTCCATTACTAGAACCTACCCCATTTAAACAAATTAGAACTTAGCTTTACCCTTAATTGCATAACATATTTCCATCTCTTATCCTGAAAAGAGAAGCATTGTGCGATATTTGTAATTAGAAGGAATACTTCTTTTTATTTATTGAAATATATAATACAAAACACAGAGATTGCTCATATTTTATACTCTTCTTTCTTTTTTGAAAGCTACATATTTTATTTCTTATAATTCCATACATCACATTTACGAGGGTTTGGCTTATAAAATATGGAAAATCACTTGCTTTAACATTTATTCCTATAAACTAAAATGCTAACCAAATCCAAAAGATGAAATTTAACTTAATTCATGTTATAGTTTTAAAGAAGGTTGTTTTATCCATATCATAGGAATCAAAGTTAAATGATGCATTCCCATTTATTTTAGCTCAAGGTTGACTAGTATTTCCTCATCCTTTCGGTGCAAAGCTGAATAATTTGAGGGTAATAAACAATGTAAATATTCATACATTTAATTTCATAGGCAACTTTCTTCCTATTGCAAGTCTACCACATATTACGTTTTCCCTTCACGGGATTCTCAAATGAAATAGCAATTCTTAAATATATAAAGTGGAATAGATTCACAACGATATATTATACAGCATGTTAAAACATATAATTTATCCACTAACCATGCTAGCTTTTCAACTCTTCTTATTCTATCTACATTAGTTCTTATTATATATATTCTCCCCTTTGTAATTCCCTATTTGAATTTGTAAACGATATTTTTATAAGCATATTGGACAAGATTAACAAGTAAAGAGATTTAAATTCAGATTAACAAATTAAAACCATATCCGAGGGTCTAACTTTTTGATGTAGTTTTTTATTTGAATCCATTTCCTAATCTTTTATTATGTTCTTCTATAGTTTGAATATGAGAGTCCTAGATCTAAAATTTCATATTTAGAAGTTTTGAAGAAGAAAGAAAAATGGCAGTCCAACAACACTCATTAGAAAAAATAATGAGTTTAAAGTAAATCCCTACACGTTTATATATGTAAGTTCAGATCAGCACCAGTGGATAAAATTCTATCAAATCTGAACCATACAAAGCTTATGCTTTATACACTTTTGAAATGCATGACGGTTGACCACCACTGTCGACCACTGTGGCGATGGTTAACTATTATGCATATATAAATATATATTTTTCTTTGAATATAAATATATTATTTTAATTAATTCATTTTCAATTCTTATCCATTCTCTTGATAATCATTATCGATTTATGCTAACTTCTTATTGATTATGCAATTATCCTGGTTTGAATTGTAATTATTTAATTAAATTCCTTTCTGAACTAATTACATATGTTACACATTAGTTACTTCCATTGATTGATTCAATGTGTTACAAATTAATTACTCTTGTTTGTTGATTGCAAATGTTACAAACTAATTTCCACCCTTGGACTTCGATAGGAAAATATTAAATATAACAATTTATCTGATAATCATGATGAACACAATGGTCAAAGTTTTGTGGCCAAATTTCAACATCTTCAGAATGTTCATCTTCACCATTTCAAAATGTTCAAAGAATCATGAGAATTTTATCACATAGAAACAGTATAACGTTTTAGATATTCATAATATAGATGTTTTGAGATATGACACGTCTTTATCTTTAAGTATTAGCGCATGTAACGGTCTCTAAATATTAGGCAATGCATTTCTCATAGTTTTTTAGTGCATTACAATAGTAAATGGATAGCTATGGAAGTGTAACTACCTAAAAATTTAGTTGTTAAATTGTAAATATTTAAATAAATTTATTTTTTGAATTTAACAATTTGAATTTCAGTTGAGTGATTTTTAATATTTGAGTTGGTGAATTAAATATTAATTGAATATGTTTATTAATCTCATTTAACTCAATATTTCAATTAATTAGTATTGATTATAAATCCTTTTTGTAAAATTATTTAAAATAACAAAAAATTAGATTTGAATTGATACTGAATCATAATATGAAATAACAATAATAATAATAAAATAAATTGTTGATAATGTAACTTGATATTTATAACATATTATTAATCTAATTTATTGGATTTTCCATTAATTTTAATTTGGAAAATATTTAAATTTACCATTTGATATTTTTTAGCAAACGGTAAGTGTTTTTGTGATTTCAGAAAGTGCTATTATACCCGAAAATAGTTTAGTCAGTTTATGCGAATTTATGTGGCATACTATTCCACATATTATTATGGTGCCAGCTCTCTTCTATTCCACGAATCATATTCTTCCCCCTCTCCCAAAAATCCTACTTTTTCTCAATACCCATTTCCCCTATCAATGATATCTCTACAGAAACATGTGTCACAAAATTAATACTTTTTTGATCAATCAAACAACATTTTTGCTTGTATTTCTGTAATGACCCGGATTTTCAACGACTTTGGTTATCGACATAAGCTCGATGTCGATAACCAAAACACCGAAAAATCCTGGTAATTAGTGAAAGAAATTAGAGGGTGGGGAAAGATAAGATAGAAACTTAGAACAGAAGAAGAAGAAGAACACAATATCAAAGTAACACGAATCTCACAGCGGAACGAATAAATATATTTCATAACATAACTTTGAAAGACAAATCTGTACTGGAATATACATATCATTATCAAAGTACAGCACTTACAACACAACGGAAATAACTATAGCTATATGATCTTGAAGCCTCCTGCTCCAGCTCTTCAAGTGTATCTGTAAAATCCCGACTACTTGACTGCCCGTACAAATTTAGGCACCCAAGAGTTTAGGGAAAACAATAAAATAAACTCCGGGTCAGTCATGGGACTGGTATGAGTAAAACAGTTTAAAACAGTTCGAACAAGTAACCGATATCTCATAAGACCACGCCGCATAACAGAACGGGTTTTTCCCTTATGAGAATCCAAAATATCTTTATATCAAAAACCTTTTGATATTATAATAATGTCTATCAACACAATATAATAATCATCTAGTAGAAACGCTTTCATCTCACGTTCTACATATATTGTATACAATCAAAACCGCAAGCACGTATTGGGAAATGGATTTCCAACTATGACAAGGTATGGAACCACCTATCGCTCGTGTACCTCTAGAGAGGAATACACTGGGTTCAACAAGAACATCTTGCAACCCGGCCACACATGACCGACCACTCATTTCGCTTGAGTGTATCGAATGTATATCACCAACAGTTGGGATCAGCAACCGTTTCCCGAATGGGACAACATCAACAATAGATTTTTAGAAGTAAATGAAACTCTAGATCAGGTGATTATACACCCTACTTCGGTGCGACCAACTTAGCCATGCCGCCTGCCCGATTTCTGTCATTTACCGGATGATGAGGCTAGAAGCTACGCTTTATCATCACACCAGATTCACTTTGAATGCCACATCCTCAAATCCATCCAATCACCGATTGACATCCTCAACAATACATTATGTGTTAGCTAAAAGAAGTTTCCTTCTCCGCTTCCACTCTTGGTACGGTTGGAGAAATCAATATATGTGATCGTCTGGAAATACTCTGTCAGACATCCGTCCATACAAGTCATCCAGGAACAGGATGAACCGAAGGCACTATTCTGTAAACAGGATAGCCCTTGCATAACACCGTCTTCAATTATCTTTGGCATATATGATTCGCAACGCTCATGCCAAATACAGAGTGGTTCTTTGGATAATAATCCAACCGGTCTCTCCATATTAACAACGTTAAAATGGTCAAAACTTCGATAGTCTGTGATTTAACTATCGAATAAAAACAGGTGTGCAACCAACGATATTATTTCCAAATGGGAATTTATATCGATCAAACATCATTCAACATTTATCTCTATATTTCATTAATCTACTTATCTCCTATTTCCCTATATTCAGTATTTCTTATTTTCTAAATTTGGAAAATATACGTTATTAACAATGGAAAACATTTCCATTTCTTGTTTTCTTTATTAGAAAACATTTCTGGTTTCTTATTTGGAAAACATTTCCAAAGCTTCTTCATTGGACTTAGACAGATGTTTAAACAAACCATCGCGATGCCAACTCAAACCCTTTCCTTTACTGCCGAACCTTAACTATTCCTTAGTTAAAAACGAAGCCAATCAAGTTGGGGTAGAACTACCTCTCAGACCTTAACTGAACAACATTTCTAACTTTGAAATAGACAAAGTTCACTTTATATCCCTTTACTAACTTCCTTACTTAACTCTCGTTCGAATAAATCTCTATTCGATTTATTCTATTTGATTTACTCTTTTTGATTTACTCTATTCACTTAACCCCTTTCGAATAAACTATATTCGATTTACTAACTTTATTCGAGTAAACTATATTCTATTAACTCCTTTTACTTTAACTCTAACCGATTAAACTAACATCAATTAACTCCTTTTAACTTTATCACTAATCGATTAACTAACATCGATTAACTCCTTTTACTTTAACACTAATCGATTAACTAACATCGATTAACTCCTTTTAACTTTATCACTAATCGATTAACTAACATCGATTAACTCCTTTTAACTTTATCACTAATCGATTAACTAACATCGATTAACTCTTTTTATTTTAACACTAATCGATTAACTAACATCGATTAACTCCTTTTAACTTTATCACTAATCGATTAACTAACATCGATTGACTCCTTTTAACTTTATCACTAATCGATTAACTAACATCGATCAACTCCTTTTAACTTTATTACTAATCGATTAACTAACATCGATTAACTCCTTTTAACTTTATCACTAATCGATTAACTAACATCGATAAACACCTTTTAACTTTATCACTAATCGATTAACTAACATCGATTAACTCCTTTTAACTTTATCACTAATCGATTAACTAACATCAATTAACTCCTTTTCGAATAAACTATTCATTTATAAAGATTTACTTTTAGTAACAGTTCTTCACTTTACAAATGATTTCCCCTTTTATAAAACTCAATTCGTTTTAAAAACATTTTTCCCTTTTATTTACTTTCGAAATATTTTCTTTTATAAAATCTGTTGATTTTAAAAAATCCCTTTTATTTCAATATACATTGAAATAATTCTTTTTACATCCCAGGGTCTTTATGATATTTACAATATCGAATAACAATGATCAACATCATTCCAACACACATAATCCATAACAGATTATATAACACATCATATATCACAATATATGAAAACAGCAAAATAAAAGGTTAGGAATCCAGTCGAATTCCTCCAACCTGTTTCCCTGCATCACAGATGTTAAACAATATAGATAACATCACCTTCAGTTATATATGATACATTCTGTTAAACAGAATCAATATAGAAATTTAACTAACTGACTAGCAGTTCAATCAAACAGTCAACACACAGTCAATTAGCCAATATCTAACAGTTCTAAAAATACAACATGAAATTATAAACTATTCAGAGTTAGTGAGATTTACTCACATTGGCGCGTTAGCCGTTAAATAATCGGTTTGCGTTCTTTGATCGAGTCGGACAATTTATTTTGCCATAAATTGTAACGTGCTCGGATTCACTCCCAGTCAGCTCCATTGTGTTGTCGTCGTCCATACGATCCCAATGGGTCAAACCATTCGAAATTCTGATGTCATAAGGTCGAGATATTTAATTCTACAAGTCGATATACTTAATTAAATTTAAATAAAAACTTAAATTATTTAAATATATGGCTTTACCTTAAATGATCCGGCCCACCTAAAACTACCGAACCCGCGCCTGTAACTTACCAACCATTTGAACCCTCCAGCACCTTTAAATTCCCATCCTTGTCACGTTTCTTTATTTAGTCCCCCTTTTATTTTCATTATAATATACATATGGCCTCTACTCAGCCCAATTCCTTGTTAACCACTCCACGTCAGCACTAAACAGTGCTTCATCTTCCTTCTGTCAAAAATGTGTGAGCTCCGGTACTGAAAACATGAGACCTCCTCCTGATAAACATCCGAACACGCAAACACTTCAAAACTTTCCACTCACGTGTTTCCATTTCCATGCAGTTTCTTTGTTTTCCCTTTGTTCACTATCGAACTGCCACTCACAAAACCGTCGATGCCAGTTTTTTGATCATCTACCGCCATTTGTTTTTCCTCACCCTTCACATTGAAACACATTGATGCCCCATCCCAGTTTAAACATTCCATGTTAATTTACCTAGACCAAAGTATACGTCCCCTGACCCCATCGTTTACTTTAACTACTCCTCTGTAAAAAAAAAAACCCATACTGCTTTATAAAAAGGAAAAATACACGCTAAAAAAAAAGACTAACCAACCCACTTATTTCCTTCGCTCCACTGTACTCAACGAGTCCTTCACACCACTGTTAACCGCCGTTCCTCCATGAAACAAAATATTAGCTTGCATCAATAGCTTGTAGGAAATTCCCATCCATTCTTCTCGTTCTCACCCCTCCTAACGCATGCATGTAGATAAATCATTCAGGGTTTTAAGTATATTTTTGGTCTTGACTTTTAGATGGGATATAGGTCTTGAATTGATTACTTGAAGCTAATAAAACTCACGACAGGGTTTATTCCCTAAAGCCAAAATCAAAAGGGAACTGTTCTCTCATGTATTTATAGTTAGATGTTTCCTTATGGGTTAGGTGAAACGTAAGGTTTAAGTGGTGACATATAGGGTAGGACGTGGGCGTATGTATGTCCTCTCAGTGGACTGGACGTGGTGCTTATGTTACAAAGTAAATATTTGTGTCCATGCACATCTCTACGTGTTGTTCTGTTGTCACATAAACTAACCTCTTGCGTTCCCTCTTTATGTCCATTAACGTGTTAAAATTATAAAGTTTAATGTACCCTGTTACGTAGAATTCTGCTTACGTACAGACAGAAATTAAAATATCATTTTGACCAGTAAGGTACCTCGATTTCAAAAATATAAAAATACCGGTAGATGGACTCATATTTTGAAACTTCAAAATGTTGATTTCAGGGTGCGAAATACTTTAAATAAAAAGTCGCTTATTAAATTAATTAAAAATCACAGTAAAATTCTAAAAATTAAATTATCACTACTTTCCAAAAAAACCTTGTCTAAATTCAATCCCGATCTTTAGTTATATTGAAATAGCCGTTATGGTCGATAAACGATTTTATCGCGACTATTATAAAATTTGAATTGGACATATCTCAAAATCTACACGACGAAATCCCGATTTTTCCCTTCCACTAGAAAGATATACTATACCAGCTCCACACGTTTCTTATTTCACAGAAATCCGATTTAAAACGAACCCTGTACATCCAGTTGAAGTTCGAATCGCCAATTTACGAACTGCATCGCCATTTCGAGCTCGTTTATAATTATATTATAAACTATACGTTCAACTGTCGACGATTGGATATATTCGTTATTCAAATTCAATTCCAAGTTGAATTAAATATCGCAGTTGATCCGGTTCACACCATATCGCCATTTCAGCCAATTCTGATTATTTCAGAATTTAATTTATTATTTTAATTAAATATTCATCATTATTTAATTCAACGATCATTAAATTCACTAATCACCATTTATATAATTAAATAAAATTAATTATAATACCTCTGTCTATGCGGGTCATTACAATTTCCGCCTGGTAGAATGGGTATGAAAATTTTCTGCTTTCTATTCCAATATTTTCGATATTAGTCAAACCCAACGAAGGGTTACTAACGCATGTATACTTTGTGAAGTCTATGATCTGACACATTACATTTAATATTCACTGTGTAAAATATTAATTATGCATTTGGCAAAAAAACCATAAATTTTTAAATAATTATCAATGGTTACAGGTTTACGTACTCAAATAATATTGCATGCATTTTTCCGGCCATAATAACTCACCTGAGATATATGTATGCGATGATTACATGATTATCACTAAAATAGATTAAAAATCAGTAGCAAAATAATCCTTATCCAAGACTTATTGAATTGTTTATCCAAAATTTTAATGTTCTTTATCTCATATGCATTATTCTTTCGGATCAGTTGATGTTATCATTTTTTTAAATCATTTTCTCGTTCCTTATATGACCATTTGTATAGTTTACAAATGACACATTAAATATTGAAAAAGGGGTATCAAAGAGAATGACTGATAGTTTTGTCTCCCTTGGTTTAAATAACGAGGAATTAAAAAACTATTTTGATGTTAGTACAAAAAATGATAGGTCAATTGTATTTGCAACAGAAGTTACAATATATGACGTGTTAGGATTGCCTCACATGTTGTTAAAGTAGGAACGACTTTTGAATAAATAGTCCCATATCACGTAATAAATTGAAGGACTGGAGTACAACTATGAGTTGGTAGGCACGTAACATCAGGGATAACTTTTGTTACAAGGATGTGTGTGCCAACTCATATGTGTGCGCCCTATGCAGGAAGGAATGGGGTTTTGTCTTGTAACAACCCAAATTCTAATAGACCGATTTTTTTTTCAAAATTCTAATCCATCGAAACCCGTGTTGGTTGCTTTTTATCTTGCAGAAAAGATAGAGATATAAATATATCAGAGCTCAGAAAATATCTCACAGCGGAATGGATAAAGTATAATATAATCAAAGTATAGCCTTATCGCTATAATAATTAACCAATATCCAAAGCTATCATATCTCTACCACAAATCTAACATGTGAGTATGTTATGAGGAGGGGGTCAGAACACAAGTTCTCGTGATTGGATTTAAATTATACACTTTGGATAATCCTACATATACCGTTCAATCATATTTTCTTATTTATCAGGTTACTTGGGTTAACAACACTCAAGGCTTACACACGTGTCATACCCATTTACTCCCGGTGGATTATCCTAATACAGTATATATGTAGCTACCCACAATATTGAGGTACACCCCATGGTACCCTACTCGCACGGTCTCCACTGCAATGTCATAGAAATGTATGCAATCCCTTATCCTACGCCATAGTAACGTATGTATCTCTATTATGTTCCGCATATATCTGTCCTTATTATGCTATGTAAGCGTACGGACTGCCGCCTTCGATCGAATCAGATTCTATTCCAGAGTAATGCCCTCAAGTCTACGATACACCACCAGAGCAGACATGCATGTATATAGACTTTCCCACGTACGTATCGTCAATCGTATTTGATGCCTTATCCGCACATAACCTCTTTTGTGCACTGAGTTCCGTGGTAGGGTTACACAAGAAACACATAACTCGGTCGGGAGCTTTTCCATATCTGTACATGTCGCCTTTAATGGCCTAAAAATACAGATATCCCTCGGGTCTGTTTTTCATGGTTGCTATGGCCCCACCTCGGCCCCTCCCTCAACTAGTAAAGACTACGAGAGATAAACGACTTTCCCCTAACAAACAATCTAAACATCCAGTTGGCATCTCCCCTCAACCACCGTACCTCGATAGTGAAAGGTGAATGGTCTATTGGGTTTAGCTCTAGTCTTTTCGCATCCCACTGGCTGCCGATGATGGGTACCCGATGATCTACTATCCTTCTTTGTCCTGACCTCACCTCCCGTTGAGGCGATCGCCGAATCACCCTGGTGTCACCTCGTCACAGCATTCTGACTGTAAAGCTACTTTTGCAGTCAAGGCCCACCCACCTGGTAGTTACCTGCAGACCCAACCTCTGCGGGCATAGCCTAAACATCTGCCACCGCACAAAGAACTACCAGGAGCACCTTACGTATCTCAGGAAGCCACGTGCTTCCCTATCCAGTCCTTCGGAGTTATCAGAATAATCAGATGGATGTACACTAGCCTCGTGCCTCATGACACCGCGATGATCAACCCCGTTGGGTTATTTACCCTCAAACGTGCGGACTAGTCCAAGTGCCTCATTTTAATATGTTATTAGACCCTATGTCTAAACATTCTTGTATGCGCTTGCCTTACCTCATTAGGTTGCCTTTTAAATTGGTTATTCCCATTCACATTGACTTCTTAATAAAGTTACTAAGTTATTCTTGCTTATTAATTTCAATCATATAACTTACCTATTTAAGTTTATTAATAAGCCCACAACATGTTATTCTCTAGATTGTGAACCAGGGTCTGTAATCCATAATCTCTTTATACTCTTGTTTGATTTCATAGTTACAATAACATGCTCTACTTAATATGTAATTTAGTATATCTCAATTCACATGTTTTCTATTTAACATGTCACTTGTCATTTATGATTAAATATAACTTATTTCATTTCATAAGTTGCCTCACTCTTTCTTATTTAATCATAATTCCATCTTATACTGTCACTACAACTTATCGTTGTTTACTTATTAACTTATTTCTCTTAACTAAGGTTTACTAATAAATCTCCTTTCCATTTATTATAACTTATGTTATAATTTCCACTTGTCCCTAGAACAGGCCTTAACATGTTATTCTTATATGTAGATTTCCAGGTTTATAGATTACTTAATTTATAATTAATTATAACTTCTTACATTTCATAAATTCCCCTTTTCTCTACTTATTACAAACAACTGGTTTCTGTTTTCCCCATTTACTAATTACTTAATTTACAATTAAGTACCACTCATCTCATTACATAAGTTATCTCATTTCCTTACTAGTTTATTATAACCTAAGTTATAATCTTCACTTGTCCCTAGGACAAGTCTACCGATTATACAACATTCTCATTAATGTAATTTATTTATAATAGGTTATTATCATTCCCAATTCATTCTATTTCTTTAATTGTTGTCACTTTCATTGAATTCCATTCATTTCCATTAATAACCATAAATGTCATTTATTTCTATCCTTTTATATCCATATATATATATATATATATATATATATATATGCTTATGTACTGGACCTCTCACATTAAGCCTACCACTTGTGGATGTTGGATTTGCCGGGCAGTTCCCGGCAGACTTCTTCCACACCACGTGTCTTAGCACCGTTACATGTTTTATTTATGCACTTAGACCTCTCACATTATATTTACCACTTGTGGATGCTGGACATGCCCGGCGGTTCCGGGCAGACTTCTACCACAAGTGAAATCTAACCTCGTGTCTAAGCACGGTTATAGTTTCCTATTTACTATAAATTTTCTATGTAATTTAGGCGTGTCTATTCTTTCAAGTATATATTTTACATGCCATCATATTAAACCCATTTTATATTGCATGTTCTTTCTAACATACAATAAACTCTATTCTATTAATCATGTAATTATTCAAATCAAACAAACTAACATGTAATTTTCCCAATTTCTACTGTTAATTGTCCAGGTACACAAATGTCACAAGTTAACATGGAATTGAAACAACAGTAATCGCTACATATATTTTGACAAGTTTATATTTCAACATATGAATTTTTCCAACATATTATTATCTTAGCATATTAATATACCAACATGTCACCTTCGTCACTTCAATCTTTTTAATATATGTTTCAACATTTCAACATATCATATTTTAACATGTCATATATAGCGGGGAATGTCAAACGATAATATAACATTATCAAAAGTGATATAACTTAAATTCACTCACCTAATTTGCTTTCCAAATCTTGGATCTGGTCCAGATCTAGCATTCCATGGTTTTCCCTTAATTGGATTCAGAGCCTAACAACCATGGATTCATAATTTTTACTAAAAGAAAAAGGGAAGAAAGAGGAAGAAAATTGAATAGACCAGATCTAGAAAATTAGCTCACTTCGAATATGATTCTGAACACCTTCTAATTAATATTCATTCTTTTCCTCCAGATCTTAATTCAGAATTTTCCTAAACTAATTATCTTATTTTTCTGAAGAGATTTAAGGAGGAGAAAGAACTGCGAGCTTAGACGTTGTCTCAAAGAATGTGAGATTTAGGCTAGGCTATGGTTGCCTATTTATAGATGTTTAAGATCTTATCGTACACGCAGCGCTGAGTCGGCATTGAATCCAGTTAAGAAAACAGTCCAGATACGCTAATGAATCTGGCTAGATCTGGGGGGAGTCGAACCCCTGGGTCCCATGAGCTATTTTGGCGCAAAAATTTGATTTTCGAATGTTTTAATTTATGGAATTTGTTTATCTGTTATATTCACATGTAATCTTTTATGCATATACAAATCTTTAATGACCATTTTACACGTATATATATATGCACAACTTCTGTTTTGTTTTCAAAATTCAAATGGTGTTGTACCGTTATTTGATTCTTACCATATTTCTCTGATTTCCGCCTTATCTTGAATTTTATCTCTTGTATATATATATATATATATTCCTACACATATATATGCGCATATTCTCATATACATATATACATATATTTTCTTTACTTCCTTATATGTATATTTTTCCTTATATGTGCGTTTATACATATTTTCCCTCACGAACATGTGTTATTTTAGCCGTTCTCTTTAAACAAAAATATGATGGCGGCTGGGATTGAACTCTGTTCCTTTTGTATGCAAGTCACATATTCTAACTAACTAGACTACTAAGGCTATTGTTAACAAGGATTAGAACAATGGTAGTTATTGTTCTCTTCTCATTCCTCTTTTTCATATTTGTTGCAATATTCCAATTAAACCATTGCATGAATCTTTTTCTTTTAATTTTCTTTTATTATTAATGCATAATCAGTGCATGTAATACATTTGCACCGCATGCAACCAATCCTTTCTTTCTTTTAATGCATGCATTACATTTTTGTTTACATTATCTTTATTTTATTCTTCATATATACATTTATATCTATGCATATGTATACACATATGCATTATTTAATTATTTAATCATCAAAAAATGTGTGGTGTTACATTCTCCCATCCTTAGGAAATTTCATCCCCGAAACTTGATAAGGGTAAAAATCAATTAGCCCCTCGCAGAATATACATCCATCACTGTGCATCCAATTTTTGCAAATATTTTCACTTATGCAAAGTGAAATACAACATAATAATACATGTATGCCTAAGCGGTACCTTTTATGTGTATGCAAGTTTTTCAAAAATCCTTTTAAAATATTATGTTCACATCCTAAATATGTTGGAAGTTCTAAATGCAATATTTTGAAAATCAAAATATATTTTCATCCAAATTTCCCACATTCTTGTAAAGCGAGAGCGCAGTTAATCCAATTGTTGCATCCAAAATCCTACCAACCAACTTTATTTTTTTCAAATTTCAGAATAATCTAATTTTCTAAATTCGATTTCTTATGTTACAAAGAGGCGGAAAACAGAAAACTTCACATCTCCAATTTTTTTTTTTCAACCTTTTTCCAACCGTACTTGGATTTTTTGAAACTATTTATAAAGATTCCCCTATTTTCTTACCCAAGCACATCCCACATAAGAATTTTTTTCTGTTGTATCTTTTTTTCCCGTCTTACCTTGGAAATTTTTATTCTGATTCGTCTTTTCTCATAATTTGTCAAATTTGCCGCTTTATTGAATTTGCTATTTCTTTTTTAGTTATGCCTTTATTCTTCTCTTAGCTTATTCAATCATCTGATCTAAGTTTTGCTTTAAAATAAGCCTTCTAGTCTTTCAACTAAAACAAGAAAATAGACGCTCTATACAGCTACTACTAAGGGCCAAGAATCTCAGGACTATGTCCCCCTAGATAGAAAAGTTCAAACCACGGGATCCACAACAGGTTTAGGTGTTACCCAAACTACCCAACAAGAAAAATAACAGAACGATCCCAATAGAAATGCGATAATGGGTTGTACTCCTAACATGAAAATTAGCAACATGATTTAAATACTCACTTGCCCTTTTACTATCTAGTAGTTACCACTAGTCCTAGCTGTGTACCAACAATTATTTCAAGCAACACCCTAGGCTTTTCAATGCTTACGCATTCTACAGGAACTTACTATTATTCCAAGATAGTTCTTGCTATTTTCTTCATAGCCTCAAAAAAAAAAATCTTGCCTTTCCTAGGCATTAATCCTTACCTACTCCGTATTTTTAAAACATTGTTTGGCCATTTCATTTAAATTTTCTTTCAAAAAATTAGAAGTATCAAAATTTTATTGTCCTTATGAAAACTTACTTTCGCCAAACCATAAAACATGTCATTTTATATTAAAAAAATGTAAATCATTTTTTTTCGAATCACAAAAAATGGACTAGATAAGGAGAACTATTTCTCAATCGGGATTATAACTTGTTCTTACCTATAAGTTCGGTTCAATTACTTCTTACAAGATGCAAACTTCTACTCTATTCTTAATTTCTACAACTTATTTTTTCCACTCAACAAAATTTTCTCTTTTAAACAATTTATCAAAAATGATTGTCAAAAGAATAGAGACTTCAAAACTTTCTTTGTTAAAAATTCTTGTATGAAATATAACAAGAAAACTAGCGAGCTATACATGCTCTATAATATGCATCTTTTATTGAGGTACACCCCATGGTACCCCACTGTAAAGACCCGCAAATTCCCACCCTTCGAATCGACCATAAACCACACAGGTCTGACCCAAAAAGTGAAAATCTACGAATACTTTAACTTTGGGCATATAACACATTACAACAGATAACAGAAGACTTTTATAACACTATAATAAATGTTACATCAGAGTACAGAATATACATATCAGAGTACATTGGAATATAATTACAGCGGAAGATAAATACAAAAAATGTAATATACTGCAACGGAAGAACACAGCGGAAGACTCTCTATCTCTGGACACAGCTTTAAGCTTCAACCCATAATCCTATTTAATATATCTGCAAAAATAGCTACTCGACTACCCGTGTGGAAAATATGGGCACCCGAGTTTGCCAGTGGACAAACTACAGGTCAGTCATGGGACTGGTGTGAGAATTCTACTTAACCTATATAATATAATAAGGCTAATCACAGGACCACGCCACTTTCGCGGAACGGGTTTTCTCCTATGAATTGCCAGTGCATGACTAAAGTAAATCGTCAAAATAACGCAATGCTTTTTAGAAAAATGAAACCATTATAAGACCCAAGTCCCATCACACAATGCAACGCAAATCGGAGGATAGGGTTTTACCTTATAATGATCAAAAGATGCTTGATACGATAAACACGGTATTATATAATAATAGTGTGCAACCAATTTGAAATACATCAAAGTAAATGTATAAATCCTAGACGGCATGAGTGCCCCATCCCACTATGTCGCCATATATAGGTATACAATCAAAACTGCGTGATGTTGTATTGGAAATTTGGGTTTCCATCTGAGTCAAGGCTAGGGAGGAGATCCTTACCGATTCGAGACACTCTAGCAAATGCCCCAGGATTGGTACTCTGTCCAACCCTTGGATCCTGCAGGGCCGGTCCATACGTTAACGCTTAATGGATTGGCAATTCTTGAACACACGCTTCCCGGTCCTTTTGGACCTATAATACGGCCAGTGGCGACCGCATAAACCAAGGCCTCGAAAAATCCAACAACCACAATGAATAAATGCCAGCGCTGGTAGGTCCCTGGCACCACTCTAGCTAGAAAGAAACATGTGCACTCCCTGCGTTCCCTTCTCCCGTTTTAGACTCTACCGGGCTGTGAGGCTCGCGAAGTCACGTTACACAAAGCTATGCCTAAATAGACTATGCTTTGATCATCCCACAAGGCTCTGCTTTGCAACAATAAGCCTTGTTCAAGTGTAACTTGGCATACCACATCAACAACTCATATCATGCGATCGGTAATTATTTAACATACAAAAGGGTGTTAAGCAAGAGAATAAATCCTCCGCCACCATGCATTTATATATTAAATAAAAAACAATTTAATTACATGAAATAAATTTCAATGTCAGGCATGCTATCCATTTACAAGTCCGTTCTGGGTCTGAACGAAACAACGTATCCGTCGATCTCCAGTACGTCTGGAAGATCATCACTTTTTACCTTGCCTTGGGGGATCAGTCCCAATTCAAGATATCAGTCACCATCAACCAAACGATGTGAAGCTCTCCGATCTTCAGTCACCGTCTACATCTTCGACTCTTGATCGTCGTGATGATTATTCAGAATGGGTTTCTGAATAACTCGCGTATTTGTAATTAAAATCAACCATACGCCACATTCCAACTCTGAACATTCTTTTAAATAAAAATTATTATTTATGTTAAAAGATTCTCATTAATTATATCAAAGATAAAATAAATTACATTTTAATCTTTCTAAATAGATTTATTTATATTCCTTTTAAATCTATAAAATAGATTTATAAATTTCCAAATAACAATATCAATGTAAATTGGATTAAAGAACCAATGTCGTTTAAAAACAAAGTTCACGATAAATTCAATTCACATATCAATTTATTTTCAGTCACAAAATATAGTTGTAAATAATCTTAATTAAAAGATTAACTCTTTCATCGGGCTTAAGGACAATGTTATTTAAGACACCATCCACGACAACCCAAAATCCATTACTTGAACTAAATTCTAATTAAATATAATCTAATTGAAAACTTCATCTAGTCCGTTTGTAAGATATTTTCAATTCAATATACTCTTTATATTACAAAACTCTTTATTTTACAAAAATCTTTTATTTAAAAAGAAATTCTGCATTGGAACGTGACTCAACCATGCACCATAAAATTTGGGTCATATGGGTTTCATACATTTCATGTATAGGGTAATAAACAGGAAATAATCCTCAAACCATCCATTAACAACCAGAGTGACAATGTCAACTGTGTGAGCATTAAGATGAGATTTTAACGCTCATCGCAGCCTGTCGATCAATCGATAGACATATAATTAAAGATTGGGATTTGTGTCAGTCAAGTATCGTCCCAATACCCGTGTGGGGTTTTCAGCAAACAACAGTTCATATAAATAAATAAATAAATAATTGGTTAATAGATTTAACCAATTTCAATTTCACTAACAAGTTGATGTTAATAAATCAAACATGTAACTTATATCGAGTAAAAATGTATTTTTCTCGTAAGATTTCTCTCTCTATATATACATCCCTAAAGTTACATAAACAGTAATTTACTTATATAGCTTTATTGCGGATGACAATTAAATATAAATTTTATTACACTTCAATTCGTGTGGAATTTCTGGACAATACAATTCAGTGTATATTTTTTTCCCACATAATGATTCCTATGTTATAACATAAACTCTAATGTAAGTTTGCAAAATAAAATTGGATTTTTCTATTTGCATATAAATTCTACTGTATATTATGCAAATAAATTCCGTTTCAACAAAGATGTGTAAAAGTGATACACTCATTTTGTTGGCAATTCTATTTCAACAAATACAATGTAGATAAAAGTGTATTTCTAATATTGTACTTTTATTTGTACATAAAATACAAATAAAATGCATTTCATGTATTTGTCTTTTTATTTGACAAAACAATGTTAAAAAAATGTTCTTTTAAATCTTGTCCTTTTATTTAATAAAACAATGGTAAATAAAATGTCTCTTTAAATCTTTTACTTTTAATTAACAAAACCATGATAAATAAAATGTCCCTTTAAATCTTTCTATGCTTTATTTGTATCTAAAAAT
The DNA here is from genome assembly GCA_030737875.1 of Allium sativum. Taxonomy (NCBI): domain Eukaryota; kingdom Viridiplantae; phylum Streptophyta; class Magnoliopsida; order Asparagales; family Amaryllidaceae; genus Allium; species Allium sativum. The sequence continues at coordinate 37,110,272 of CM060922.1, forward strand.
GCAAATAAGAAATATAACTCCCTTCTTTTTCTTGTGTTTTGTTTACATAAAAAAAAGGAAACAACTATGTGATTCTTTTTCCTATATTTTGTTTGCATCCAAAAATGCAAACAAAAATATGTCATATTCTTATTTAAACAAAATAGTAAACTCACATAATTACTTCTTTTTACTTATAATAGGAATGTAAATAAAAAGGTGTAACGACCCGGATTTTCAGCCGTTGAACTCTGAATATTTAAATTGGTTTAAATATTTTATTTGAATTATATATAGGGATTTATAATGAATTTGTTTATAAAATGAAGTTTGAACGTGAGTTTATTTATATAAAACGAGCTCGAAAATGGCGAGGCAGTTCGTAATATGGAGTTTTGAACTTCAACTGGGTATACAGAACTCGTTATAAATCGGATTTCTGTGAAACAAGATACGTTGGAGTCATATTTATGATGATTTTCATATGAAAGAGAAAAATTTTGATTTCATGTTATAAATAGAAAGTTATGGCCAAATCAAATTTTGAAATAGTCGCTGTGGAAATCGTTATTTAAAATTATACGTGTTAAAATAGCTGTTTTGCAAACAGACTTAGATTTTGATGAAATCAGTTTCATTGGGACCGTATCGTTAAATTATTGTACGGTGTTGAATTGCGTGGCAAACCGATGTCGTATGTGACCACGGTAGCCGTAAACGCTCGTTCAGTGCAATTAAATTAATTCAACTGAATAAAGGGATATTAGAGTGTAACTTGAACAGACGATCGAATCAGGCCACGAAACCAGTTCCGGTGAGTTCGTAGCGTCGGATATAGTCAGGGTAGGTATATGGTTTGTTATTTTTAGAGATCGGCAAATTGGGTGTTCAGAAGGGCAGTGCGGTACGCGCCAAAAACAGCCTACCGGGGCAACAGTCTCAGAATGCGACGAAACTAGTGCCATTGGGTTCGTATCGAAAAGTTATTGTCGGTGTTCGCAGTTTCAAGTTGATTTGATTTATCTGGTGATCGTGAAAAAATTAAACGCGTGTTGATTTCCGGTTTTATAAAGGAAATTTTTTCATACAATGTCAGAATTCGACGAAACTTGTCCCATTGGATTCAGAATAACTTTTTACACCAAGATTAGCCTTTTCATCAGTAAACAGACTGTTCATTCATATGATTTTTCGTTCATATTCAAATACACACATAAACCACGTACTATACACTTTATAACTTGAAACATAATATATATAAAACATTCGTTGGTTCATCAACGATAGATTCGAAACAAAGAAATAAACGACGCCTTCACCGACATGTTCACACTTTAAAAACCGTGACTGCCAAGTACAAAAACAAGAAATATAAAATATAGTAGTAATAATATACGCCTTACTCAGTAAACTTCTGACACCGTGTCATCCAAGCTTATACCCGTGCCTACCAAGTTATTCTGTATTCGTGATGGCCAAGGAATTCAAACCGTGCATAGCACGTTGTCTCCAATACCGTGAGTATCACGGTACTCAAATCCCTATATAAACCAAAGCCGTCCCCTTTCTATTTTTCTCTGGAGCAACTCAATAAAATCCCAAATGAAAAATAAAACAAATCCCCTCTGGCTTCCGTTGTTTCATGATGAAGTCTAACCGAAACTTGTTCGTTGAGAGGAGGGTTATGATTTGGTGGAACCGGTTGAGGTCCGGTGTCTGGAGGCGGCTTGAATCATATTGGAAGAAGCTACTGGGGTCTGCCGAGGGGTTCGACTATCGGAGTACGGTGGTGGTCGAGGGCTCGGTGAGGCGTGGGCGGTCATGCGATGTTCGGCATCGTTGGGGAGGAGTCCCATTTTCCTGTAACGAACCAAACGATGGGGTAGTGTATTTAGTGGTTCTTACGTTTTGTGGGTTCTTTTGTTTTGGAGCTGGCGGCCTTGAAAATATGTTATGGGGACGAGTTAGGTTATTCAGGAGGAAGAACGGGAGTTAAGGGGTATGAAGGCTGTTCGTTTGTTTTGGTGAATGAGCATGAAGCGGATCACTTCAACTGGAAAAGGCTGTAGCGTGTGTAGCCTTGGGGAAAGGATGGGCGAACGTGGTACATGGGGTTATCAGCTTGGGTGGAAGTGAACGGTAGAGTTTTATTTATGTTTGGCTCCTTGTAAATGAAGAAGACACGGTGAGGACATAATTATGATGGGAGCAGATGCTTTATTATTTTGGTACTGAGGAGAAGAGGGATTGTCAGAAGGGTGACAGTCGAAGTATATAAGGTAGGGGACGTGGATGAAGTAGGTCATGCGGAAGTGGTAATCATCAAGAAAGAAAAAAAAAAAAAAAAAAAAAAAAGAGAGAGAAACAAGGAAAGAACAGAACCACCCAAGCTAGGATCCGCTAAAACCGTAACGACGAGATGAACAGTATGGAACAGACATGGTTGAATACAGCGCTACAGGAATTTTGTGATAGAATCAAACACTCAGTTCATTTTTAACAAAACAAAAGCAGCGCCGTCAACTGCGAACCAAGGTGAGTAAACTCACCAACTCTGCTTCGTTTATATTTTTATATAAACGAATTTTAAATTGATTTTTATAATGTGCAATGGTTGAATGGTTGAATAGTTGGTAAATTTGGTTGAATTGGTTGATAGGATTACACCATTAATTGATCATTAGTTCTGATATTTCATTTTGATATGAAATAATATTTTTGATGTTACTAACATCTGTGGATGCAGGGAAACAGGTTGGAGGGATCCAACTGGATCCCTCAACATTTTATTTACTGTTTTATTTGATGGTGATATATGTTATGCTACATTATCCATGGTTGAATTTGTGTGTTTGATTTACCCTGGCCTTAGGAACCTGGTATTTTAGATACCATAAAATATTATCGAATGTGAAAAAGAAATTAGAATTTAAAAGCAGAGTTTATTTCCAAATTAGAAAAAATTTCTTTTCATTGAGTGCAAATGGAAACTTATTCCATTAGGTAAACCAAGGAAAATGTTATAAATAAAGATATAGATTAAGTGGATCATGGACCATTGGATAATTAAAATATAAGTTCAAATATAAATGTATATTTGAAAGTGAATATCGGTTCTGAAACCAATATTTGAAATAGATTTGAATTTAGCAAAGTATAGAGGGAAGTTAAAGAAAGATTTTCAATGCTTAAAATAAAAGAATAAATAGTTTAAAACAAGGAAATACTTTGCAAATAAAATGTATATAAAAAGGGGATTTATAGAAATCGAATTAAGTGGTTAGAAGAATGTATAGTTTATAAATATGAACTTGAATTGTTTAAAATAAACAGAGTTTATAAATGAACGACGGAAGCGTGTGCGTCGCACACGGTATTTTATTCAAAACAGCAAGCATAACGCTGTTGTTATAAGAAATGCTCTTATAAAACTAAACAGCGATTTTAGCACTGTTGTTATAATAAATGTTGTTAATATATATATACAGCAATTTTAGGCGCTGTTGTTATAATAAATATCTTGGTAAATCTAAATAGCAATTTTAACGCTGCCGTTATAATAACTGTTTTAATAGCAATCTTAATGCTATGGTTATGATAAGTGTTTTATAATGCTAGATAGCGGTTTTAACGCTGTTGTTGAAAGCAATGTTTGGTTTAAAGTTGTGAGCTCTGAATGTTTCAAAGGCTCGATAGCAAGGGTTGGTTAGTGATATCGTTAGTTAACAAATGATTTATGATTTAAGTCATAGTAACGATGTTTATAACATCAGTAAATTCAAAGGATTTAGAAATGTTTTCTAACTGGAGTAAAAGATATTTTCTCAATAAAGGAATTATATATATTGAAAATGGTTTCCAATATTCAAGTTAGAAAATAAAAGTCATATTTAAGTTATTATATTTCGGATGCAGGGAAGTATAACACCATTGTTATAATCAAGTGATTCCTGAAAAGGAAGTGGATTCATAATCGAATCCGAGAGCAACGTGAGGAAGTGTGTTAAAAGATTGGAAAGATGAACCTTGTCTATTTCGAGGTTAGAAATGTTGCTCAGTTAAGGTCTGAGAGGTAATTATACCCCAACTTGATTGACTTCGTTTTAACTAAGAAATGATTAAGGTTCGATAGTGGAAAGTGGTTAAGTGGAAACCAAATGAAGGAGATTTGGCATAGTGATGTTTATTCAAACATCTGTTTAATCAAATGAAGGAGATTTGGAAACGTTTTCCAAATGAGAGTCGGAAATGTTTTCTGAATGTAGAGGACAGGAGATGGAAATGTTTGCCAATGTTAATAGTGTATATTTTCTAAATATATTAAATAAGGAATGTAAATGAAAATGAAAAGGGAAATGAATGAATGAACTAAAAGGGATAAACGTTGAATGATGTTTGGTCGATAGAATTTCCTTTTGGAAATAATATCATTGTTTGCACACCGACATGTTTCATTTGATAGTTAAATCACCGACTATCAAAGTTTTGACCATTTTAACGTTGTTAATATGGAGAGACCGGTTGGATTATTATCCAGAGAACCACTCCGTATTGGCATAAGCGTTGCGAATCAAGTATGCTGAATATCTTGAAGACGGAGTTATGCAAGGGCTATCCTGTTTACAGGTTAGTGCCTTCGGTTTGTCCAGACCCAGGACAACTTGTATGGACGAGTGTCTGACAGAGTATTCCCAAAGGAGGTTACGTACGTTGATTTCTTCAAACGTACGAAGTTGGTGGCATAGAAGGGAAACTTCTTTAGCCTAACAATCTGAGTATTTTTGTGGGAATCAATTAGTGATTTCCGATGGATCTGACGATGTGGCATTCAAAGTGAATGATGGCCAGATGTTCTGGAAGATAATTCAAACCTCAAGCCTCACAACCCGGAAGTGGACAAAAATCGGGCAGGCAGCATGGCTATGTGGGTCGCAACCATTAGGGTGTATAATCACCTATCTAGAGAAATTCCTTTTGTTTCTAAATCTATCGATTCTGCCCATTCGGGAAACGGTGGTTTGAGCCCAACCGTTGGTGATGTACATTCGATACACTCAAGCGAAATGAGTGGTCGGTCATGTGTGGGCCGGGTTGCAAGATGTTCTTGTTGAACCCAGTGTATTTGCCTCTAGAGATACATGTTTGGAAGGTGGTCCCATACCTTGTCAAGTTGGAATCCAATCTCCAATAAGAGCCCTGCGGTTTTTGATTTAATATTATATATGGAGCGTGAGATGCAAGCGTTCCGCTAAATTCTATTTATTTGATGTAGACATTATTATAATATCACTGGATTTGATATCAAAAGTGTTTTGGGTTATCGTAAGGTAAAAACCATTCGTGTTTATGTGTGGATCGGTCTTACGATTACCTTTTCTTTTGAAAAGGATTTTGAAAGTTAAACAAATGATTGGAGTTTACTCACACCAGTCCCATGACTGACCCAGAGTTTATTTTGTTGTTTTCCCTAAACTCTTGGGTGCCCAAATTTGTACGGGCAGTCAAGTAGTTGGGATTTTTCAGATTCACTTGGAGGAGCTTGAAGCAGGAGGCCTCACCACTTAGCTATAGACTATCATATTTTCCGCTGTGTACTATGTTGTATCTGGAAACAGGTGTTTATAACTGTTCCAGGGATAATCGTTGTGCTCTGATAATGGTATGTATATACAAATACTGATTTGTGCTTCAAAGGTTATATTATATATAGTATATTTTATTCGTTCCGCTGTGAGCTTGTGACCTTCGTTTTCTCCTATTCTAATATTTCTTTCTTTCTATTTCTCATCCTCTAACTTCTTTCTAATAATGGTTCGTATTTCTGTACAATTTGAGTTGGACGTGTGGTGTTATTAGCCGACTCAAAGGGTACGGATTTGCGGGTCGTTTCATTTGGTATCAGAGCTGAAGGTTAAGTGATTACCTTGGCTCTGTGGCGTGACTCAATAGAGATGGGGTTAGTAATACCCTAGATTGAGTTTGAGTGTACATATATGAGCGCGTATTTGTAAATTCGATATAAATTTGTTTATATTGTGTTGACTGGTTTGTTGAGTGGTTTATGAATTCTGGTCGATACAAGATGGACAACTGTATCGATAGGTGTTTCTAAACTCTCGAATAAAACAATTCGACTCAGTATTGTTTTAAAGTGGGTAAGTGATATAATTTGCCCAAAAGCTATTTTGATATAAAGGGATAATTTTCTGAAATTATCGAATATGTTGATTGTTATCATAATCAAAGGAAATTATAAAATATTGAAATGGTTGTATAAAACCAAATTGAATTTGTATAAGAATAGGATATACAAATAAGCTGAACTGAAATTTAATTCAAACCATAAGTTGGAATTTAAATCCCGGAAGTTTTGAAGTATTCCTTGAAGTATTTTAAAGGTAATATGGCATTAGTTTGAAGAGATTTTTGAATAAGAAAGGTTTAAATGGATTTGAAAGTAATTAAGCACTGAAATCACTTCAGTGGCGAGAAAATAGTACTGATAATGGGTCGCGACATTATCGGTATTCATTTTCAAGTTTCTGAGTGACGGATTGCTTCCATAGTAATTTGAAAATGGAAATTTGTTTGAAAAGGACAAGATGATTTAGAAATTCAAATGTTTTGAATTGATTTGATTATAAATATATGTACATATATATATGATTTCAAACTAGTTGAAATAAAAACCCGGGAATTTGAATGCTGAAATTAAATTTTTAACTTGTATAAGTTGAATGGATCAAAATGGTAAAAATGTACCAAATGAATTGAAATCTAACTTAAGTTAAATAAAATTGGGTGGGATTATAAATAATTCCGAATGAATTTAAATAAAGAGAAATGATGAGATTCAAATTATGAGGTCGACATATGAAGAAGCAAGTGAATATATTGGATGTTGTTGGTTGGAATTGAATTGGATTCAAACTGAATAAGTGGGTTGACGTAAATAGGAATCATATTTGAATGGATATAATGAAAGTAAACTAATCAGAAGTTGATTAGAGATTTCAAACTGGAAGTTGGATTGATTTTAAACCAAGTGGAAATGATATATGTATGCTGAGCAGAATGGAAGCAAATGCATGAGATAGATTATGCCCGACAAAAAGGTACATGTTTACAATATTGTTTGGGTTGATGATTTTATGAGCCTATAAGGCAAGACACTTGGCTTTTTGATTTTCTTTTGGTTTGAAGAAGGCCTAGAAAGGCGAGTTGTGGTTGTACCGATTGAACCGTGTAGAGGAGATACTGCCGAAATTTTTCAGAATTCAAAGTGTTAGAAAATTTTCAGAATTTTTGGAAATTTCCGTTAGTAAGAATAAATGAATATTTTAATTGAAATAAATTGGTCCAGTTAAACCAAAGTTAAAAAGTAAACTAAAGGATTTTTGATCTAGTTATTAGGGTATGTAGTATCTTTTCCTACCTTAGCAATTTCGAGGACGAAATTATTTTAAGGGGGAAGGAATGTAACGACCCGGATTTTCAGCCGTTGAACTCTGAATATTTAAATTGGTTTAAATATTTTATTTGAATTATATATAGGGATTTATAATGAATTTGTTTATAAAATGAAGTTTGAACGTGAGTTTATTTATATAAAACGAGCTCGAAAATGGCGAGGCAGTTCGTAATATGGAGTTTTGAACTTCAACTGGGTATACAGAACTCGTTATAAATCGGATTTCTGTGAAACAAGATACGTTGGAGTCATATTTATGATGATTTTCATATGAAAGAGAAAAATTTAGATTTCATGTTATAAATAGAAAGTTATGGCCAAATCAAATTTTGAAATAGTCGCTGTGGAAATCGTTATTTAAAATTATACGTGTTAAAATAGCCGTTTTGCAAACAGACTTAGATTTTGATGAAATCAGTTTCATTGGGACCGTATCGTTAAATTATTGTACGGTGTTGAATTGCGTGGCAAACCGATGTCGTATGTGACCACGGTAGCCGTAAACGCTCGTTCAGTGCAATTAAATTAATTCAACTGAATAAAGGGATATTAGAGTGTAACTTGAACAGACGATCGAATCAGGCCACGAAACCAGTTCCGGTGAGTTCGTAGCGTCGGATATAGTCAGGGTAGGTATATGGTTTGTTATTTTTAGAGATCGGCAAATTGGGTGTTCAGAAGGGCAGTGCGGTACGCGCCAAAAACAGCCTACCGGGGCAACAGTCTCAGAATGCGACGAAACTAGTGCCATTGGGTTCGTATCGAAAAGTTATTGTCGGTGTTCGCAGTTTCAAGTTGATTTGATTTATCTGGTGATCGTGAAAAAATTAAACGCGTGTTGATTTCCGGTTTTATAAAGGAAATTTTTTCATACAATGTCAGAATTCGACGAAACTTGTCCCATTGGATTCAGAATAACTTTTTACACCAAGATTAGCCTTTTCATCAGTAAACAGACTGTTCATTCATATGATTTTTCGTTCATATTCAAATACACACATAAACCACGTACTATACACTTTATAACTTGAAACATAATATATATAAAACATTCGTTGGTTCATCAACGATAGATTCGAAACAAAGAAATAAACGACGCCTTCACCGACATGTTCACACTTTAAAAACCGTGACTGCCAAGTACAAAAACAAGAAATATAAAATATAGTAGTAATAATATACGCCTTACTCAGTAAACTTCTGACACCGTGTCATCCAAGCTTATACCCGTGCCTACCAAGTTATTCTGTATTCGTGATGGCCAAGGAATTCAAACCGTGCATAGCACGTTGTCTCCAATACCGTGAGTATCACGGTACTCAAATCCCTATATAAACCAAAGCCGTCCCCTTTCTATTTTTCTCTGGAGCAACTCAATAAAATCCCAAATGAAAAATAAAACAAATCCCCTCTGGCTTCCGTTGTTTCATGATGAAGTCTAACCGAAACTTGTTCGTTGAGAGGAGGGTTATGATTTGGTGGAACCGGTTGAGGTCCGGTGTCTGGAGGCGGCTTGAATCATATTGGAAGAAGCTACTGGGGTCTGCCGAGGGGTTCGACTATCGGAGTACGGTGGTGGTCGAGGGCTCGGTGAGGCGTGGGCGGTCATGCGATGTTCGGCATCGTTGGGGAGGAGTCCCATTTTCCTGTAACGAACCAAACGATGGGGTAGTGTATTTAGTGGTTCTTACGTTTTGTGGGTTCTTTTGTTTTGGAGCTGGCGGCCTTGAAAATATGTTATGGGGACGAGTTAGGTTATTCAGGAGGAAGAACGGGAGTTAAGGGGTATGAAGGCTGTTCGTTTGTTTTGGTGAATGAGCATGAAGCGGATCACTTCAACTGGAAAAGGCTGTAGCGTGTGTAGCCTTGGGGAAAGGATGGGCGAACGTGGTACATGGGGTTATCAGCTTGGGTGGAAGTGAACGGTAGAGTTTTATTTATGTTTGGCTCCTTGTAAATGAAGAAGACACGGTGAGGACATAATTATGATGGGAGCAGATGCTTTATTATTTTGGTACTGAGGAGAAGAGGGATTGTCAGAAGGGTGACAGTCGAAGTATATAAGGTAGGGGACGTGGATGAAGTAGGTCATGCGGAAGTGGTAATCATCAAGAAAGAAAAAAAAAAAAAAAAAAAGAGAGAAACAAGGAAAGAACAGAACCACCCAAGCTAGGATCCGCTAAAACCGTAACGACGAGATGAACAGTATGGAACAGACATGGTTGAATACAGCGCTACAGGAATTTTGTGATAGAATCAAACACTCAGTTCATTTTTAACAAAACAAAAGCAGCGCCGTCAACTGCGAACCAAGGTGAGTAAACTCACCAACTCTGCTTCGTTTATATTTTTATATAAACGAATTTTAAATTGATTTTTATAATGTGCAATGGTTGAATGGTTGAATAGTTGGTAAATTTGGTTGAATTGGTTGATAGGATTACACCATTAATTGATCATTAGTTCTGATATTTCATTTTGATATGAAATAATATTTTTGATGTTACTAACATCTGTGGATGCAGGGAAACAGGTTGGAGGGATCCAACTGGATCCCTCAACATTTTATTTACTGTTTTATTTGATGGTGATATATGTTATGCTACATTATCCATGGTTGAATTTGTGTGTTTGATTTACCCTGGCCTTAGGAACCTGGTATTTTAGATACCATAAAATATTATCGAATGTGAAAAAGAAATTAGAATTTAAAAGCAGAGTTTATTTCCAAATTAGAAAAAATTTCTTTTCATTGAGTGCAAATGGAAACTTATTCCATTAGGTAAACCAAGGAAAATGTTATAAATAAAGATATAGATTAAGTGGATCATGGACCATTGGATAATTAAAATATAAGTTCAAATATAAATGTATATTTGAAAGTGAATATCGGTTCTGAAACCAATATTTGAAATAGATTTGAATTTAGCAAAGTATAGAGGGAAGTTAAAGAAAGATTTTCAATGCTTAAAATAAAAGAATAAATAGTTTAAAACAAGGAAATACTTTGCAAATAAAATGTATATAAAAAGGGGATTTATAGAAATCGAATTAAGTGGTTAGAAGAATGTATAGTTTATAAATATGAACTTGAATTGTTTAAAATAAACAGAGTTTATAAATGAACGACGGAAGCGTGTGCGTCGCACACGGTATTTTATTCAAAACAGCAAGCATAACGCTGTTGTTATAAGAAATGCTCTTATAAAACTAAACAGCGATTTTAGCACTGTTGTTATAATAAATGTTGTTAATATATATATACAGCAATTTTAGGCGCTGTTGTTATAATAAATATCTTGGTAAATCTAAATAGCAATTTTAACGCTGCCGTTATAATAACTGTTTTAATAGCAATCTTAATGCTATGGTTATGATAAGTGTTTTATAATGCTAGATAGCGGTTTTAATGCTGTTGTTGAAAGCAATGTTTGGTTTAAAGTTGTGAGCTCTGAATGTTTCAAAGGCTCGATAGCAAGGGTTGGTTAGTGATATCGTTAGTTAACAAATGATTTATGATTTAAGTCATAGTAACGATGTTTATAACATCAGTAAATTCAAAGGATTTAGAAATGTTTTCTAACTGGAGTAAAAGATATTTTCTCAATAAAGGAATTATATATATTGAAAATGGTTTCCAATATTCAAGTTAGAAAATAAAAGTCATATTTAAGTTATTATATTTCGGATGCAGGGAAGTATAACACCATTGTTATAATCAAGTGATTCCTGAAAAGGAAGTGGATTCATAATCGAATCCGAGAGCAACGTGAGGAAGTGTGTTAAAAGATTGGAAAGATGAACCTTGTCTATTTCGAGGTTAGAAATGTTGCTCAGTTAAGGTCTGAGAGGTAATTATACCCCAACTTGATTGACTTCGTTTTAACTAAGAAATGATTAAGGTTCGATAGTGGAAAGTGGTTAAGTGGAAACCAAATGAAGGAGATTTGGCATAGTGATGTTTATTCAAACATCTGTTTAATCAAATGAAGGAGATTTGGAAACGTTTTCCAAATGAGAGTCGGAAATGTTTTCTGAATGTAGAGGACAGGAGATGGAAATGTTTGCCAATGTTAATAGTGTATATTTTCTAAATATATTAAATAAGGAATGTAAATGAAAATGAAAAGGGAAATGAATGAATGAACTAAAAGGGATAAACGTTGAATGATGTTTGGTCGATAGAATTTCCTTTTGGAAATAATATCATTGTTTGCACACCGACATGTTTCATTTGATAGTTAAATCACCGACTATCAAAGTTTTGACCATTTTAACGTTGTTAATATGGAGAGACCGGTTGGATTATTATCCAGAGAACCACTCCGTATTGGCATAAGCGTTGCGAATCAAGTATGCTGAATATCTTGAAGACGGAGTTATGCAAGGGCTATCCTGTTTACAGGTTAGTGCCTTCGGTTTGTCCAGACCCAGGACAACTTGTATGGACGAGTGTCTGACAGAGTATTCCCAAAGGAGGTTACGTACGTTGATTTCTTCAAACGTACGAAGTTGGTGGCATAGAAGGGAAACTTCTTTAGCCTAACAATCTGAGTATTTTTGTGGGAATCAATTAGTGATTTCCGATGGATCTGACGATGTGGCATTCAAAGTGAATGATGGCCAGATGTTCTGGAAGATAATTCAAACCTCAAGCCTCACAACCCGGAAGTGGACAAAAATCGGGCAGGCAGCATGGCTATGTGGGTCGCAACCATTAGGGTGTATAATCACCTATCTAGAGAAATTCCTTTTGTTTCTAAATCTATCGATTCTGCCCATTCGGGAAACGGTGGTTTGAGCCCAACCGTTGGTGATGTACATTCGATACACTCAAGCGAAATGAGTGGTCGGTCATGTGTGGGCCGGGTTGCAAGATGTTCTTGTTGAACCCAGTGTATTTGCCTCTAGAGATACATGTTCGGAAGGTGGTCCCATACCTTGTCAAGTTGGAATCCAATCTCCAATAAGAGCCCTGCGGTTTTTGATTTAATATTATATATGGAGCGTGAGATGCAAGCGTTCCGCTAAATTCTATTTATTTGATGTAGACATTATTATAATATCACTGGATTTGATATCAAAAGTGTTTTGGGTTATCGTAAGGTAAAAACCATTCGTGTTTATGTGTGGATCGGTCTTACGATTACCTTTTCTTTTGAAAAGGATTTTGAAAGTTAAACAAATGATTGGAGTTTACTCACACCAGTCCCATGACTGACCCAGAGTTTATTTTGTTGTTTTCCCTAAACTCTTGGGTGCCCAAATTTGTACGGGCAGTCAAGTAGTTGGGATTTTTCAGATTCACTTGGAGGAGCTTGAAGCAGGAGGCCTCACCACTTAGCTATAGACTATCATATTTTCCGCTGTGTACTATGTTGTATCTGGAAACAGGTGTTTATAACTGTTCCAGGGATAATCGTTGTGCTCTGATAATGGTATGTATATACAAATACTGATTTGTGCTTCAAAGGTTATATTATATATAGTATATTTTATTCGTTCCGCTGTGAGCTTGTGACCTTCGTTTTCTCCTATTCTAATATTTCTTTCTTTCTATTTCTCATCCTCTAACTTCTTTCTAATAATGGTTCGTATTTCTGTACAATTTGAGTTGGACGTGTGGTGTTATTAGCCGACTCAAAGGGTACGGATTTGCGGGTCGTTTCAAAAGGGTTCACATAATTTGATCTTTTAATTTACAATAGAAAATGTAAATAAAAGTGATTCACATAATTTGTATTTTTACTTACTATAGAAGATGTAAATAAATGTATTTCTAAATTCTATTCTTTTTATTTACATGAGAAAATGTAAATAAGCTTATTTCTAGATTCTATTCTTTTTATTGTAACAAATCGACAATAAAATATGAACTTCTATAACTATTCTTTTTAAATGACAAAAATTGTAACTTTTTGCTTCAACAAAATAAAAATTAAAATTAAAATCTTACATGACTATTCTTTTTATTGTAATGAATTATAATAAGAAATAACACAAAAACATGGGTACTTTTACTTGCATATAAAATATAAATAAAAGTTCAATTCTATAACATGTATTTTTATTTACATACAAAATGTAAATAAAGGTAAAATTCTCAAATACATCTTGTAACACCCCACACCCGCTATGGTCACTCACTAAGGGAATGCCATAACATCGGTGGAGTATTTTGAGTGAATATAGAACAGAAAAATTACAACAAGACAGATATAAGTAATACTTGAGAATTTAAAACATCATTTCATTCCAACGGAAAGTAAAACATGTTTGGTTACACCAAAACCATAAATAAGGGTCAAGTACATAATATCCATCCTGATAAAAACAAAAGTACATAATCCCACTACATAACCTAATAGCCATAGTAGAAAAGATAAACTGAGCTTTTCATCCACGGTCCAAGCTCCAAAAGATAGATAAAGCAGTCTGATCAAAGCCCACTAGTGCTAGGCCCACTCTGATAACCTGAGGGTTGAAAAAAAAGATAAAAACAACGGGGTCAGACATAAGTCTGAGTGAGTCCTATAACCCTAACAATACAATCACCAAAGTAATTAGGGTATGATATAAGCAAGATACGGTACCTCTGGGGATAATGACTACACTAAGTAGCCAACTAAACACAGGATGTTCTATGATAAACGAAAAGACGCATTTACCCACCCAAGGATAATTACTAGATTGCACCACCCCAGATTCTACCCACCCAAGAGTAATTCTTACACTGCACCACACCAGTTGTACCCACCCAAGGGTAATTCCTACTTACGGGTTGATCCCACTAAGTGTACTTAGTAATTTTTAATAGTAGTTTCGTGTACCCTGTAACAACCCGGAAAATCTGGGCCAGTTTAAAAATTTTATTTTTGGCCATTTTAGCGAATTTTGATTATTTAAAATGAATTAGTTTAAATAATATCGACGTAAAATTTATTTTGAATATAATTCGAACGTATATATTATACGCGTCGTCGTTAGAATATAAATATTTATATATAATTATAAATAGAATCGAAAATGGCGCGGTAGTTCGATAATTCGATTTCAAACTTCAATTGAATGTACCGGGTGCAAAACAATCCGGATTTTAGTGAAACCAAAAACATTAGGATCTAATTGATGATATCTTTCCAACGAAGTTGACAAACTGAGATTTCATCTTAGAAATGATAAGATATGTCCAGTTTAAAATTAGAAATAGTCGCTGTGGAATTTATATATATTTTTATATATATAAGGCCCTTAAAAATAGCAATTTTGCAAACGACCTCGGATTTCGACGAAACCAGTTTTGTTGGGTCCGTGATGTTAAGTTATTGCTGGATTCCAAATTTCATAATTTTTCGAACCAGTATGTGAGCGTGGCAAAGGAAAACGTGTTTTGACCATTTCAGTTGATTTTAATCGACTGGAAATTGGTCATTTTTCCAACGGTCTCAGAATTCAACAAAACTAGTTTTGTTAGGACCGTATCGTCAATACGAAGCTAGAAAATATTTTTCTGGAATTTTTCTAGTTAGTATGTGACCCCGGTAATTTGAAAATGTACGTTTAAAATTCAATATAGTGATTTAAATGTAAATTTAACGGAAACTGATTGTAACAATCGAATCAGCTTGCGATACATATCCCATTGTGTTCGGAATGGGGGTAAAACGCTATGGACGACAGGCGGTGGGCCTCGTTTCGAGGTCGTAATTGAAAGTCAACTCTTTAGGATAAAATAAATAAATTAATAAAAAAAAAAAAAAATTATTATCTTTCCCCCTTTAACCGTCTGGCCCCCCCCTCTTTCGATCATTTCGAAGCAGGAAAAAAAAAAAAAAAGAAAAAAAAAAGAAAATTAGGACGGAGGAGGAAGGGGGAGGAGCCGCCGCTCCTCCCGCCACCTCGCTCGAGACCCCCCCCCCCTTTAGCGGCGCCGCGAGCCTACCGACCCCCCCCCCCTCGCCAGAAACAATCGCGAAGGACCCCCCCCCCCCCCCCCCCAGTCGAAGCCTGTAACCCTGTCGCGCCATCCCCTTTTGCCGCACCACCACCTGAAACTGAGCCGCCCACCTGCTTCATCTCCGACCCTCCACCAAGCGGCGCTGCGGCCGAGGCCACCTCCTCCTCCTGGAAGTAAAAACCGTGAGTTTCCATTGTGAGTTTTATTTATATTGTTATTTACTTTTATCTAGTTACAATAATTAGTTTTAAAAGGAAGAAAAAAATTTCATTTTGTTATATGTTTGTAAACTGACTTTTTATAAAATAAAAAGTTTATATTATTTTTATTAGGAGGAAGCTTATATTATAGAAGTAAAAATATAATTTTTATATAATAGTAATATTAAAGACAGGATTTTTCTATAATAGGGATAATAAAAATATAATTTTTATATGATAGAAAGGTTCAAAATGTAATTTTTATTCAAGTAATAAGTTAGAAATATAGTTTTTATATATGTAAGAATATAAAAATTCGATTTTTATATATTGAACTTCGATAGGAAAATGGGATTTTTATATATTGAACTTCGAAATAAAAATTCGATTTTTATATATTGAATAGCGAAATAAAAATTCGATTTTTATATATTGAATAGCGAAATAAAAATTCGATTTTTATATATTGAATAGCGAAATAAAAATTCGATTTTTATATATTGAATAGCGAACTAAAAATTCGATTTTTATATATTGAATAGCGAACTAAAAATTCGATTTTTATATATTGAATAGCGAACAAAAAATTCGATTTTTATATATTGAATAGCAAAGTAAAAATGTGATTTTTACGTATGTAGTGAAAGCGGACAACGAAGGTGACAAAAAGGCGAAACGACGAAGACTTCTGCAAATGAAGAGCCGTGGAGCTAGGATAGCTATATGTGAGAATTTCTCACCTTTCTATTTCTTTTCTAGTTATATATTTATACTAGGATGCAGACGGTGCTTAGTAGCACCCGACACAACCGTCCACAGACCATGGACTTGTCTGTTTGGCTGTTTGGTTATTGATTGTGATATTGGTTTGAATGTGGTTTGTGGTGTGAAAAATCGAATCGATAAATTGGTTAGGATTAGACGTGCGCCGTTATAAGGCGTAGGAGTAAGGCTAGGTTAGACCCTTACTCCAAATTTTGTGGTTTGCAAAATGAAATTGATTTGATTGATGAGTGAATGGCGTGGGCCTTCACTAGACCGGGGATAAGGCTAAGCCTTGTCCCGTTTCTAGTATCGTGCCGTTATGCCGCCGAAATTTTCTAAAATAAGTTAGAAAAATAAAAATAGCATTTTATTTAACGAATGAACTGAATAGAAATTCATATGTTAAAATAAAATGTGTTATCGTTAAAAATATAATTTTTAACGTGAATGTGAATAAATAAATATTCATTTACAAACCAGACGGTTTGTTTATGTACACCTATTTGAATGACGTTGATTGGGTCGATAAATTTTACACATCGCCTAACTGCACAAATAAAATATGTGTTTGATTGTTTGAAACCCCACACGGGTGTTAGGATGAAATTTGAAGTTCACTCATCCTGATTGATTAAATATGTCGATCGATTGATTGACAAGCTGCTATAAGCGTTAAATGTCTATATTTGATGCTTATACAGTGTAGTGCACTTTGGTTGATGGTTGATTATTCATCGTTGTTGATATATACATGTGTTGTAGAAAATCCATATAATTAACATTATATGGTAATTGATTGGGCCTCATTCCAGTTTCGAAAAAAAAAGAAATATTTGAAATAGAAATATTTGAAATAGAAATATTTGAAATAGAATATTTGAAAATAGAAATATGTGAAGCCGTGAGGATTAGATTGACGCCATTTTGACGTGAACGATATTTATATCGATTTTATTCATTTTAAAATGAATATTGAAAAGTGATTTCGAAATCGAATATTTCGAAATGAATAGAATTGAAAACGATTTCGAAATGAATTGAATTGAATACGATTTCGAAATGAATAGAATTGAAAACGATTTCGAAATGAATTGAATTGAAAACGATTTCGAAATGAATTGAATTGAAAACGATTTCGAAATGAATTGAATTGAAAACGATTTCGAAATGAATTGAACTGAAAACGAATTCGAATTGAATTGAAAGCGAAGTGAAATAAATTCAAATTGAATTGAAATTTGAATTGAATAGAAATGGATTTTAAAACGAATTTATAAAGAAGAATGCAATTTTGATTTGAATTGAAATGGAAGTTGAAAATGTTTTTGAAACGAATTCAAAACTATTTATATAATTCGTTTTAAATAGAAATCGACGATATATATATTATATATATATTATATATAATATAATGGCCTGAATAGAACGCGCCGCGCCGCGGCAGTTCGCGAATTTCGACCATTTATTTCAAACGGGCATTACGGGAGATCCGACCGTCGGATTCTCCTAAAACCGGAACCGTTGGGTTCGTATCGAAAAGAGCTTTCTAACGAATATTAGAAATTTGAAATCTAACGGTTGGATTTGGAATTATGTCCAAATCAAATTCGAAAAAGGTCGCTGTAAGTGCAGTTCGATGGCCGTTGATGGAAATCGACTGAACGGGCCTTGATAAAATTATTAAAAATAGTAATAATTTGTGTAAAATCATAAGAAATGATTTGTGAAGATTTGGGATGAAAAACCCCATATTTGAAAAGATAAAAATAGATTTTTATCGAAATGAACTAGTTTTGAACTAGAATTATAATTCTATTTATTTTTAAATAAATAAATTGAATTCGAAAAGGGTTTTTAAAATAACCAAAATTTCCAATGATTGCATTGGAGTGGATTTGAATCGAAATTGTCTTCGGAATATTTCGATGTTGGAATTCGTGATTATACAGGTGTTGTTATGGAAATTTGAAAGATATATATATTTATATCGTTATTTCCAATACGACATTTGTTAGTCGTAGAATTTGATATTGAATATAAGCCGATATATTTTCTATTCAGAGCCTTGTATTGAATATCGAATGTGATTTGGGTTTGTCGTGAATGGTGTCTTTACTAACACTGTTCTTGAACCCAGTTGAGAAAAGATTAAATCTTTTTATTTAGATTTAATGAAGTGTACCAATTAAATAATATTTAATTGGAATTGAATTGATATTGATTTTTGGGTTTATCGTGAACAGTGTTTTAAATAACACTTGTTCTTTAACCCGATAATTAATGAATGTGATTTGGGTTTGTCGTGAATGGTGTCTTCACTAACACTGTTCTTGAACCCAGCTGAGAAAAGATTAAATCTTTTGATTTAGATTTAATGAAGTGTACCAATTAAATAATATTTAATTGGAATTGAATTGATATTGATTTTTGGGTTTATCGTGAACAGTGTTTTAAATAACACTTGTTCTTTAACCCGATAATTAATGAATGTGATTTGGGTTTGTCGTGAATGGTGTCTTCACTAACACTGTTCTTGAACCCAGCTGAGAAAAGATTAAATCTTTTGATTTAGATTTAATGAAGTGTACCAATTAAATAATATTTAATTGGAATTGAATTGATATTGATTTTTGGGTTTATCGTGAACAGTGTTTTAAATAACACTTGTTCTTTAACCCGATAATTAATGAATGTGATTTGGGTTTGTCGTGAATGGTGTCTTCACTAACACTGTTCTTGAACCCAGCTGAGAAAAGATTAAATCTTTTGATTTAGATTTAATGAAGTGTACCAATTAAATAATATTTAATTGGAATTGAATGGATATTGATTTTTGGGTTTATCGTGAACAGTGTTTTAAATAACACTTGTTCTTTAACCCGATAATTAATGGGATGTGACTTTGGGTTTATCGTGAACCGTGTTTTAAATGACACTGATTCTTTAACCCAGTCACCGATTAAAACTAAGTGGAGTTTTAATGAATCTTTAATTAGATTGAAAAGATCGAGAATGGAGTATCACCAGTTTTGCTCCAGGCGATAGTTAAATCTTTAATTAGATTTGAATGTGAAATTTAGAAACTAACTGGCGGTTAGCCAAGCAGAATGGTTTTCTGGATATTGATCTGATGTTGGTTTCGGCCTTCGGGGTTAATATTTGGGGAATTATTCTCTTGATTAATTTACGGTTAGTGACTAATGAATTGGAATGAGGCGTATGTTGTGTTTGTGTAACACTTATTTAAATATACGCGAGTTATTCGGAAAGACCGGGTTTATCCCATTCTGGATAACTGATACGACGATAAGTCGAAGATGAAGACGATGGTCGAAGACCGGAGGTCTTCACGTCGTTTGGGTGATAACTGATGATCTTGATTGGGCTGTACACCCAAGAAGATGGAAACAGTTAGTGATCGTCCAGACGTACTTGGAGATCGATGGATATGCGGGGTACTAGGTGCCTCCGGCTTCGTTCAGACCCAGAACGGACTTGTAAATGGACTGTGTGTCTGACATCGGATTTCATTCTGTGTGACTGATATCGGTTGCATAGGATGGTTTGCCTGTGTGGCATGCTAAGATGCAAATGATCAAGGCTTCTGTTGAAAAGCAAAGTCTTGTGGTGATGATCAAAGCACGGCCTTTGTGGCGTAGCTTTGTGTAACGTTTACCTCGCGTGTTTCACACCAGGTATGAACCAAAAACGGGAGACGGACCTCAGGGAGGACTTGCGTTTCTTTCTAGCTAGAAGTGGCGTCAGTGGTTTTACACGCCCTGACGAGTTTGACTTATGTGGTTGTTGCTGTTGCGAGGCGCCTCGGTTATATCGGTTTCGGCCGAATGCATTCTGGTCGGCTGACGGACCAGAATTACACCCCATAGGGTGGGGAGACGTATTGTTCAGGCATAATAATCCACTCCGTGTGGACCGGCCCTGACGATCCAAGGGGCAGTTGCGGCTGTTCCTGAGGCTCGGGCTAGACAGTCTCGAATCGGTTGAGGACGATCCCTGGCCTCGGTTCATAGATGGAAAACCAATTTCCAAATACGTGACACTTGCGGTTTTATTTGTAAACCTATATATGGCGACATAGTGGCATGGGACGCTCATGTCGCCTATGATTGATACTTATGATTTGAAGTTGTTTTATACACTATGCACTTATTATAGTATCAAATGATTTGTTTTAAACGTATCAAGCATTCTTTGGCTGTTATAAGGGAAAACCCTATCCCCCGGCTTGCGTTGCATTGTGTGATAGGACCTGGGTCTTATAACAGCTTCATCTTTCTTTATTTAGCATTGCGCTGTTTGTTTTATGCACTGGTATTCTTGGGAGGAAACCCGTTCCGTGTTATACGGCGTGGTCCCTTGATTTACCTTTTAAAATAAAGATTAATAACTGTTTTAGTTCTCACACCAGTCCCATGACTGACCTGGAGTTTATTGTTTTGACCTAAACTCTGGGTGGCCCTATTTTGACACGGGCAGCTAGTAGTTTTGGTTTTGCAGATTTATATTCACAGGATCCTGGTTTACAGCTGGAACGATATCCGGAAAGCTTTGTATCCGTATATCTCCTTCTAGTTGTGTAATGTATTATTTTCCGCTGCTATGTATTTAAATGTAATTTAAATCTCTGATATTTCTGTGTAATATTCAATTATACTCTGTATATTCTTGTAATCTGATGCATTGTTGTAAAATATATAATGAAATGTTCTTCTGTATGTGTTCTGTTGTGGTTTGTTCTCGAACTATCCGTCGCTTTCCTTTACGGGGAAGTTGCGGGTCTTTACACGTGGTATCAGAGCTTTGGTTTACAAAGCTAGAGAACAAGACACATTAGAACCATACGAAAGAATTCATCAGATAAGGGATTAGTAAAATCCAATGGGAATGACTCGTTAGAGATGGGATCAGTAGTATCCTAGAACGAGTGTGAAGAGTATACTTTTGAAAGTGAAAACAAATTTTGTTTTGAAAATTTAAATCAATTATTCGTATTTGATTATTTATATTGAATGTGGACAATCCAGTATATATAGATTTTGCGTATACGTCTGATCCGCGTGTATTTGAAATTTTAATATACTGGATAGATATAGAATTACACTCTAATCGCCCGGAGATGATTTTGATGATGGAGCTCCATCATTAGAATTTATGTTCGAGTGACGAAAGTGGGCTTTCTATATATTTCCTATTGACTGGTGTGAGAACCAAAATTAGATAGGGCCTATTGTTGTGATTTGGCATCAAAAATCTGATTTTTGTATATGTATCAAAATTATGAATTTGAAACTCTAATTCACTAATTGATTGATGTCTGTGTTGTTTGTTCATTGTTTGATAATTTTGAACCATTTAGCCTAATTGAATCAAATATTGAATTGTATTGAAAATTGGTCGCATTTGCTAGCATATACATATATATCGTTGAACAGGTCATAGCAAGGAGGCTAGAGCAGAGAATAAAATTTGTTTGCCCGACAAATAGGTACATGTTTACTACATAATTTCCTGTTTTGTTTGGGTGATGATGATTTTGTGAGCCTATTGGCTAGCCGCTTGGCTTTTTCTTTTTCTTTTTGAGATCTGAAGGACCGGGGAAGCTATTTGAAATTCCCCGATGCTCCCGGTACAGGGGAGGTTATGGCGAAATTTTTCAAAAATTTAGGGTGTTAGCCAAATTTTTGAAATTTTGAAAATTCTCAGAAACTAAAGAGTTGGAGAATGGAAGCCTGATCGATCGTAGAGCTTATTAATCAAACCACTTTCGACTTTGTTCCTTTTCGGGGACGAAAAGTTTTAAGTGGGGGAGATTGTAACAACCCGGAAAATCTGGGCCAGTTTAAAAATTTTATTTTTGGCCATTTTAGCGAATTTTGATTATTTAAAATGAATTATTTTAAATAATATCGACGTAAAATTTATTTTGAATATAATTCGAACGTATATATTATACGCGTCGTCGTTAGAATATAAATATTTATATATAATTATAAATAGAATCGAAAATGGCGCGGTAGTTCGATAATTCGATTTCAAACTTCAATTGAATGTACCGGGTGCAAAACAATCCGGATTTTAGTGAAACCAAAAACATTAGGATCTAATTGATGATATCTTTCCAACGAAGTTGACAAACTGAGATTTCATCTTAGAAATGATAAGATATGTCCAGTTTAAAATTAGAAATAGTCGCTGTGGAATTTATATATATTTTTATATATATAAGGCCCTTAAAAATAGCAATTTTGCAAACGACCTCGGATTTCGACGAAACCAGTTTTGTTGGGTCCGTGATGTTAAGTTATTGCTGGATTCCAAATTTCATAATTTTTCGAACCAGTATGTGAGCGTGGCAAAGGAAAACGTGTTTTGACCATTTCAGTTGATTTTAATCGACTGGAAATTGGTCATTTTTCCAACGGTCTCAGAATTCAACGAAACTAGTTTTGTTAGGACCGTATCGTCAATACGAAGCTAGAAAATATTTTTCTGGAATTTTTCTAGTTAGTATGTGACCCCGGTAATTTGAAAATGTACGTTTAAAATTCAATATAGTGATTTAAATGTAAATTTAACGGAAACTGATTGTAACAATCGAATCAGCTTGCGATACATATCCCATTGTGTTCGGAATGGGGGTAAAACGCTATGGACGACAGGCGGTGGGCCTCGTTTCGAGGTCGTAATTGAAAGTCAACTCTTTAGGATAAAATAAATAAATTAATAAAAAAAAAAAAAATTATTATCTTTCCCCCTTTAACCGTCTGGCCCCCCCTCTTTCGATCATTTCGAAGCAGGAAAAAAAAAAAAAGAAAAAAAAAAGAAAATTAGGACGGAGGAGGAAGGGGGAGGAGCCGCCGCTCCTCCCGCCACCTCGCTCGAGACCCCCCCCCCCCCCTTTAGCGGCGCCGCGAGCCTACCGACCCCCCCCCCCCCCCTCGCCAGAAACAATCGCGAAGGACCCCCCCCCCCCCAGTCGAAGCCTGTAACCCTGTCGCGCCATCCCCTTTTGCCGCACCACCACCTGAAACTGAGCCGCCCACCTGCTTCATCTCCGACCCTCCACCAAGCGGCGCTGCGGCCGAGGCCACCTCCTCCTCCTGGAAGTAAAAACCGTGAGTTTCCATTGTGAGTTTTATTTATATTGTTATTTACTTTTATCTAGTTACAATAATTAGTTTTAAAAGGAAGAAAAAAATTTCATTTTGTTATATGTTTGTAAACTGACTTTTTATAAAATAAAAAGTTTATATTATTTTTATTAGGAGGAAGCTTATATTATAGAAGTAAAAATATAATTTTTATATAATAGTAATATTAAAGACAGGATTTTTCTATAATAGGGATAATAAAAATATAATTTTTATATGATAGAAAGGTTCAAAATGTAATTTTTATTCAAGTAATAAGTTAGAAATATAGTTTTTATATATGTAAGAATATAAAAATTCGATTTTTATATATTGAACTTCGATAGGAAAATGGGATTTTTATATATTGAACTTCGAAATAAAAATTCGATTTTTATATATTGAATAGCGAAATAAAAATTCGATTTTTATATATTGAATAGCGAAATAAAAATTCGATTTTTATATATTGAATAGCGAAATAAAAATTCGATTTTTATATATTGAATAGCGAACTAAAAATTCGATTTTTATATATTGAATAGCGAACTAAAAATTCGATTTTTATATATTGAATAGCGAACTAAAAATTCGATTTTTATATATTGAATAGCGAACAAAAAATTCGATTTTTATATATTGAATAGCAAAGTAAAAATGTGATTTTTACGTATGTAGTGAAAGCGGACAACGAAGGTGACAAAAAGGCGAAACGACGAAGACTTCTGCAAATGAAGAGCCGTGGAGCTAGGATAGCTATATGTGAGAATTTCTCACCTTTCTATTTCTTTTCTAGTTATATATTTATACTAGGATGCAGACGGTGCTTAGTAGCACCCGACACAACCGTCCACAGACCATGGACTTGTCTGTTTGGCTGTTTGGTTATTGATTGTGATATTGGTTTGAATGTGGTTTGTGGTGTGAAAAATCGAATCGATAAATTGGTTAGGATTAGACGTGCGCCGTTATAAGGCGTAGGAGTAAGGCTAGGTTAGACCCTTACTCCAAATTTTGTGGTTTGCAAAATGAAATTGATTTGATTGATGAGTGAATGGCGTGGGCCTTCACTAGACCGGGGATAAGGCTAGGCCTTGTCCCGTTTCTAGTATCGTGCCGTTATGCCGCCGAAATTTTCTAAAATAAGTTAGAAAAATAAAAATAGCATTTTATTTAACGAATGAACTGAATAGAAATTCATATGTTAAAATAAAATGTGTTATCGTTAAAAATATAATTTTTAACGTGAATGTGAATAAATAAATATTCATTTACAAACCAGACGGTTTGTTTATGTACACCTATTTGAATGACGTTGATTAGGTCGATAAATTTTACACATCGCCTAACTGCACAAATAAAATATGTGTTTGATTGTTTGAAACCCCACACGGGTGTTAGGATGAAATTTGAAGTTCACTCATCCTGATTGATTAAATATGTCGATCGATTGATTGACAAGCTGCTATAAGCGTTAAATGTCTATATTTGATGCTTATACAGTGTAGTGCACTTTGGTTGATGGTTGATTATTCATCGTTGTTGATATATACATGTGTTGTAGAAAATCCATATAATTAACATTATATGGTAATTGATTGGGCCTCATTCCAGTTTCGAAAAAAAAAAGAAATATTTGAAATAGAAATATTTGAAATAGAAATATTTGAAATAGAATATTTGAAAATAGAAATATGTGAAGCCGTGAGGATTAGATTGACGCCATTTTGACGTGAACGATATTTATATCGATTTTATTCATTTTAAAATGAATATTGAAAAGTGATTTCGAAATCGAATATTTCGAAATGAATAGAATTGAAAACGATTTCGAAATGAATTGAATTGAATACGATTTCGAAATGAATAGAATTGAAAACGATTTCGAAATGAATTGAATTGAAAACGATTTCGAAATGAATTGAATTGAAAACGATTTCGAAATGAATTGAATTGAAAACGATTTCGAAATGAATTGAACTGAAAACGAATTCGAATTGAATTGAAAGCGAAGTGAAATAAATTCAAATTGAATTGAAATTTGAATTGAATAGAAATGGATTTTAAAACGAATTTATAAAGAAGAATGCAATTTTGATTTGAATTGAAATGGAAGTTGAAAATGTTTTTGAAACGAATTCAAAACTATTTATATAATTCGTTTTAAATAGAAATCGACGATATATATATTATATATATATTATATATAATATAATGGCCTGAATAGAACGCGCCGCGCCGCGGCAGTTCGCGAATTTCGACCATTTATTTCAAACGGGCATTACGGGAGATCCGACCGTCGGATTCTCCTAAAACCGGAACCGTTGGGTTCGTATCGAAAAGAGCTTTCTAACGAATATTAGAAATTTGAAATCTAACGGTTGGATTTGGAATTATGTCCAAATCAAATTCGAAAAAGGTCGCTGTAAGTGCAGTTCGATGGCCGTTGATGGAAATCGACTGAACGGGCCTTGATAAAATTATTAAAAATAGTAATAATTTGTGTAAAATCATAAGAAATGATTTGTGAAGATTTGGGATGAAAAACCCCATATTTGAAAAGATAAAAATAGATTTTTATCGAAATGAACTAGTTTTGAACTAGAAT
Organism: Allium sativum; assembly: GCA_030737875.1. Lineage (NCBI taxonomy): Eukaryota > Viridiplantae > Streptophyta > Magnoliopsida > Asparagales > Amaryllidaceae > Allium > Allium sativum. The sequence goes on from CM060922.1 coordinate 37,136,403, forward strand.
TATAATTCTATTTATTTTTAAATAAATAAATTGAATTCGAAAAGGGTTTTTAAAATAACCAAAATTTCCAATGATTGCATTGGAGTGGATTTGAATCGAAATTGTCTTCGGAATATTTCGATGTTGGAATTCGTGATTATACAGGTGTTGTTATGGAAATTTGAAAGATATATATATTTATATCGTTATTTCCAATACGACATTTGTTAGTCGTAGAATTTGATATTGAATATAAGCCGATATATTTTCTATTCAGAGCCTTGTATTGAATATCGAATGTGATTTGGGTTTGTCGTGAATGGTGTCTTTACTAACACTGTTCTTGAACCCAGTTGAGAAAAGATTAAATCTTTTTATTTAGATTTAATGAAGTGTACCAATTAAATAATATTTAATTGGAATTGAATTGATATTGATTTTTGGGTTTATCGTGAATAGTGTTTTAAATAACACTTGTTCTTTAACCCGATAATTAATGAATGTGATTTGGGTTTGTCGTGAATGGTGTCTTCACTAACACTGTTCTTGAACCCAGCTGAGAAAAGATTAAATCTTTTGATTTAGATTTAATGAAGTGTACCAATTAAATAATATTTAATTGGAATTGAATTGATATTGATTTTTGGGTTTATCGTGAACAGTGTTTTAAATAACACTTGTTCTTTAACCCGATAATTAATGAATGTGATTTGGGTTTGTCGTGAATGGTGTCTTCACTAACACTGTTCTTGAACCCAGCTGAGAAAAGATTAAATCTTTTGATTTAGATTTAATGAAGTGTACCAATTAAATAATATTTAATTGGAATTGAATTGATATTGATTTTTGGGTTTATCGTGAACAGTGTTTTAAATAACACTTGTTCTTTAACCCGATAATTAATGAATGTGATTTGGGTTTGTCGTGAATGGTGTCTTCACTAACACTGTTCTTGAACCCAGCTGAGAAAAGATTAAATCTTTTGATTTAGATTTAATGAAGTGTACCAATTAAATAATATTTAATTGGAATTGAATGGATATTGATTTTTGGGTTTATCGTGAACAGTGTTTTAAATAACACTTGTTCTTTAACCCGATAATTAATGGGATGTGACTTTGGGTTTATCGTGAACCGTGTTTTAAATGACACTGATTCTTTAACCCAGTCACCGATTAAAACTAAGTGGAGTTTTAATGAATCTTTAATTAGATTGAAAAGATCGAGAATGGAGTATCACCAGTTTTGCTCCAGGCGATAGTTAAATCTTTAATTAGATTTGAATGTGAAATTTAGAAACTAACTGGCGGTTAGCCAAGCAGAATGGTTTTCTGGATATTGATCTGATGTTGGTTTCGGCCTTCGGGGTTAATATTTGGGGAATTATTCTCTTGATTAATTTACGGTTAGTGACTAATGAATTGGAATGAGGCGTATGTTGTGTTTGTGTAACACTTATTTAAATATACGCGAGTTATTCGGAAAGACCGGGTTTATCCCATTCTGGATAACTGATACGACGATAAGTCGAAGATGAAGACGATGGTCGAAGACCGGAGGTCTTCACGTCGTTTGGGTGATAACTGATGATCTTGATTGGGCTGTACACCCAAGAAGATGGAAACAGTTAGTGATCGTCCAGACGTACTTGGAGATCGATGGATATGCGGGGTACTAGGTGCCTCCGGCTTCGTTCAGACCCAGAACGGACTTGTAAATGGACTGTGTGTCTGACATCGGATTTCATTCTGTGTGACTGATATCGGTTGCATAGGATGGTTTGCCTGTGTGGCATGCTAAGATGCAAATGATCAAGGCTTCTGTTGAAAAGCAAAGTCTTGTGGTGATGATCAAAGCACGGCCTTTGTGGCGTAGCTTTGTGTAACGTTTACCTCGCGTGTTTCACACCAGGTATGAACCAAAAACGGGAGACGGACCTCAGGGAGGACTTGCGTTTCTTTCTAGCTAGAAGTGGCGTCAGTGGTTTTACACGCCCTGACGAGTTTGACTTATGTGGTTGTTGCTGTTGCGAGGCGCCTCGGTTATATCGGTTTCGGCCGAATGCATTCTGGTCGGCTGACGGACCAGACTTACACCCCATAGGGTGGGGAGACGTATTGTTCAGGCATAATAATCCACTCCGTGTGGACCGGCCCTGACGATCCAAGGGGCAGTTGCGGCTGTTCCTGAGGCTCGGGCTAGACAGTCTCGAATCGGTTGAGGACGATCCCTGGCCTCGGTTCATAGATGGAAAACCAATTTCCAAATACGTGACACTTGCGGTTTTATTTGTAAACCTATATATGGCGACATAGTGGCATGGGACGCTCATGTCGCCTATGATTGATACTTATGATTTGAAGTTGTTTTATACACTATGCACTTATTATAGTATCAAATGATTTGTTTTAAACGTATCAAGCATTCTTTGGCTGTTATAAGGGAAAACCCTATCCCCCGGCTTGCGTTGCATTGTGTGATAGGACCTGGGTCTTATAACAGCTTCATCTTTCTTTATTTAGCATTGCGCTGTTTGTTTTATGCACTGGTATTCTTGGGAGGAAACCCGTTCCGTGTTATACGGCGTGGTCCCTTGATTTACCTTTTAAAATAAAGATTAATAACTGTTTTAGTTCTCACACCAGTCCCATGACTGACCTGGAGTTTATTGTTTTGACCTAAACTCTGGGTGCCCCTATTTTGACACGGGCAGCTAGTAGTTTTGGTTTTGCAGATTTATATTCACAGGATCCTGGTTTACAGCTGGAACGATATCCGGAAAGCTTTGTATCCGTATATCTCCTTCTAGTTGTGTAATGTATTATTTTCCGCTGCTATGTATTTAAATGTAATTTAAATCTCTGATATTTCTGTGTAATATTCAATTATACTCTGTATATTCTTGTAATCTGATGCATTGTTGTAAAATATATAATGAAATGTTCTTCTGTATGTGTTCTGTTGTGGTTTGTTCTCGAACTATCCGTCGCTTTCCTTTACGGGGAAGTTGCGGGTCTTTACACGCCTAGCTGACTACATAGGTGCCGTCTGCCCCTATCTCTACTAGGTGTACCCACTACTCCCCAAGCGATCGGCTCCCTACCGTAGATATCCGTGTTGGCCCCACAATGGGGTGTATCACTCCCCAAAGTGGCTAGCCCGATACAACAAATGGTGCACGGGTTATATCTACACGATGCAACAACGTCTTACCTACCATCCCGGGTCCACACATGCAGATGAAACCCGTTGGACTCGCGTTGCCACCGCTACCCGTTTTGGCCTCTTATAGTCAAGCCCAATATGCGTGTCCCGTCACTCGACTAGAGTCGAGCCCACTAAGATACGTTTGGGATATTGGTTGAAATGGGCCACCACAAGCTACCACCTAAGCTTGTTATTTTATCTAGTGTATCCCACTTAACCCCTTTTATAATCATGCCCACCTACATGTTAAGGTTTGGTTAAGTCATCTAATCATATTTCAATTGCCACTTAAGGCACCCACTAGATTTCCACATGCCACCCAAAGCACTTACTTAACCCTTTACCCATGTTTAATTACATGTTCCACTTTGGTTAAGTATTCTAATCGTATTTTCTATTGCCACCCAAGGCAACCCACTAGTTTCCTCATGCCACCCAAGGCACCTCCACTAGTTACTACATGCCACCCAAGGCACCCACTTAACCCCTCATGCCCCACTACATGCTAATATGGTTAAGTGTTTCTTAGTTAATTAAGATCGTAACCTTTGTAGAGACCTCTCACATTAGACTGTCTTTTATGGCAGCTGGATATGCCGGTTGGTTCCGGGCAGCCTTACACCATAACAGAGTCTAACCTCGTGTCTTTACACTTGTCACGTATTTAGTTTGTAACTAAGACCTCTCACATTGGGCCAATCATTTGTAGCCGCTGGATTTACCGGTCGGTTCCGGGCAGTCTTATGCTACAAAAAGGGTCCAACCTCGTGTCTTAGTAGATTAATTACACCTAATTAATCACCCCCATAATTTGTATTAATTATTACAAATATTTAAGAATATGGGTAGACCTAACTCAATAGGTATAAATTCCCAATTCCATAATATGGGTAGACCTAACTTAATAGGTAAATTCCCAATTATGTCCATCCACTTTACGGTATGTTTAATCATACCCACTTCACACAATTTTATGTGTTCATTAATTTTTACCCCATCGTCCCCACATAAATACGTTAACATGACATACTTCAAAAGAGAAGATTCATCATACACACAATGGGTTCAACTTATCATATCATTAGCATTGTCATGGGTTAAAAAGGTGTCAACTTGCATATATGACCATAAACCCAACTTGCATACAAAACCAACCCAAACTTGCATGAATCACATATGTCATAAGGATGTTAACTTGCTTAAATGTTCATGTCATAGACCTATCATAAAGGTGTCAACTTGCATACATGTCATAGGTCTAAAAGGGATGAACTTGCTCATAGACTTATGTCATTCATAGAGGTAAACATGCATATGAACTTGCATCATAACTTGCATATGAACTTGCATCATAACTTGCATATGAACTTGCATCATAACTTGCATATGAACTTGCATCATAACTTGCATATGAACTTGCATCATAACTTGCATATGAACTTGCATAACATGCCATACTTAGAGGCAAACTTGCATATATTATGCATATCATAAAAAGAGACAAACTTGCATAAAACCAAACACTTAATATGCATAAAACCAAGTGCTTAGCATGCACAAAACCAAATACTTAGCATGCATAAAACCAAATACTTAGCATGCATAAAACCAAATACTTAGCATGCACAAAACCAAATGCATAACTTGCATATCATGTTACATACAACTTGCATATACTCTCACATATAGTTTGCATAACATGTTACATATGCATAAATGTTCAACATAGTGGTTTGCATCATAAAACATGGCATTAAACTTGCATATAGCATAAAACTTGCAAAACACATATCATACAAACTTGCATAAACACATTTATCCACAAACATAGCCATGTCTTATCATATCCTACCATAATCAATTTAACAATTGATTATTAAAGCTATAGGAACTCACCACTAAGCTCCCATAAGCAAACACTTGCCACAAATTACCCAAAAACTCTAGCCTTGAACATAAAGCTTGCAACTTGATGATGAATGCAAGCTAATGATCACTTATACAACTCAAAGATGCTTGTATGCACATGAAAGCCTTCATAGAAATAGTTTAGAAATAGGGTGGAGGCTAGGGTTTTGGGTGGAGGCCATGATCATAGAAAATTTTGGCATAGTTTAGTTAGGAGATAGGATTATGATCATTTAGGGCTAGCTTAGGGTCTTATTTATAGGATTAGGCAAGTGTTTTAGGCCTTTAGATCAACCCTAGGTTAGATTAGGACCATCAGATCTCGGAAGTTTCCAGAAACCAGCCCCAAAGCCTAACCCAAACTCAACTAGGTGCACCAGGCCAGCATCAGCCGACAGGGCAAGTCGACAGCCCTGTCGACAGCCAAGTCGACAGGCATGTCGACAGGCAAGTCGACTGCCCTGTCAACAGCCATGTCGACCAGGCTGGGCGGGAGTTTTCCCGCCTGGCCCCATTTCTGCATGTTTCGAAATTTGAACCAGAATTTTTAAATCTGTTTTGAACTTTGAATTTTCTGTAAACTTCATTGGGCCATAACTGGGCCATACGGACTCCGATTCTCGAAAACTCGGACTCTATTTCGCGTATTTTTCCGAGACGAACGCAATGACACAACCCGTTTCCCCCAATTCTCACATCTGAGATTATTTATTCTGTAATTAGTGAATATTAGTATTAACTGAAATTCGGGGTGTTACACATCTTTTATTGTAATACAAATGACAATAAAAATATGTTATTTCAAATTGCAACAAAATGGCGCTAAGAATATATATATATATTTTTTAGTTGAATCCACATGACACTAAAAATATGTTCGTTTTAATATTTCAACATGACACTAAAAATATATTCATTTTTAATGATTCTACATAACACTAAATTTATGTTTCATTTTTAATGACATAACTTGACACTAAAAATAATGTTTCATTTTTGGTGAAACTTAATGACATTAAAATTATGCTCATTTTCATGAAACTTAACGACGCTAAAAATATGTTTATTTTATATAAAACTTAACGACGCTAAAAATATGTTTATTTTATATAAATCTTAACGACGCTAAAAAAAATATGTTTATCTTATGTAAATCTCAACGATGCTAAAAATATGTTTATTTTTATGTCAATTTCATATCACCTTCATGTTTCTACGTATGATATCAACTAATATTTTGGTGTCAATGTTTCCATAACAATTCCTACATATAGCAACAACTAATATTTTGGTGTCAATGTTTTCATGACAATTCCATATTACTACATATGACCGCAACTAATATTTTGGTATCAATTAGGATGTCCATTTCTCATATTAATACATGTAATCATATTAACTTTGGTGTTAACATATGATGTCAATTTCCATACTATTACATGTAACAACATTAAATTTTTGATGTCAACATATAGTGTCAATTTCCATATTAATACATGTGTTTATTACTAAACCTTTGGTGTCAACATTCATGTAACGTTTCATATTAATACATGAAATAAAAACTGAATTTTTATTGTAATATAAAGGACAATAAAAGTGCCTCTTCTCATTTGTAACTTTTATTGTAATATAACGATATTAAAAATTGAATCTTTTTAATGTACACCTTTTTATGCAAAATAACAACATTAAAAATTGAATCTTTTTATTCATTTATTTAAAACAAGATCTAATCTAATCGGTGTTTACATATCTAAATAAATAGGAACTTTTATTTGTATGACGTAGATCTAAACCATCATGGATATTCCAAAACACTGCAATTCATACAAAAATCCAAGCACAAGACATTGCAATTATAATTATAATCATAAATTCATGGATTTCGATTACCAATAATTAATTAAATGTTTAGTAAATTATTATCACCGAAACAAAGAGCAGAATTTCGTCGCAGAATCAGATCTAGAATAACAAATCTGGAATAAATAATAGATTTTCATCGCAGAACTGGATCCTTACATACATACACAAAATTAATCAGCGAGAAAATAATTAATCTAAAAATTAATTTTGTAAATAGGAATTCTCACCGTCGTTCGTGATTAGCCCAATTTTTTCAATAGCTCAGAAATTCCCCGTTTCAGTCTAGAATTGTAGTTCAGGATCGTACGAGTCCAACGCTTCTGAATTTGTATGACCAAGTTATGGGTAAAGCAAGTTAGTAAATAAATTTAAAATTAAATTAATCAAAGGGATTAAGTTCCTTAACCTTTCTTCCCTCTCTGTAAAACTCGGCCATGACTTTTCTAATTTGTTCAAAACTTTGGATTCAAATTTTCGGCGATTTAGTGAATGGTTTAAGGCGCCGTCAGTTGGAGGAGAACGGGCTCGGAGAGGTCGAGGTGTGCCGGCGACAAGGGGGTGCAGTGGTGCCTGGTGGGGCCAGCGGCGTGCGCAAGGCGCTGACTTTGGTGGCTCGGCCCTCGAGCTACGGGCCACGAGAGGTGGTGCTTTTGGTCGGAGGTGAAAAGAGGAGGGAAGGGGCTTCAAAACGGTGTATGGTATGGGTTCTAACTCGAAGTGAGGAGGGAGAATTGGAGGAGAGAAGTTTGGAAGGGGTGGCAGCCAATGAAATTAGGATTTGTGTTTGGTATTGAGAAGGTATGAGATATTTTGTAGAGGTCTAGGATTTTTATTCTAGCTTGTCCATGTTAATCAATTTTAGTAATAGTCTTTATGTTATAACATTATATATATATATATATATTTTAATTTTGCAAAATAAACCATTAATGTGTCTCCCACATATAGTATGTTACACAGTAATTTAGTCAGCTGACTGGGCATAAGGTAAATGGTTTAATTAATGTTTATTTTAAAATTCAAAATCGAAATTGATGTGCGTATTAATAATTCCTTCATTTTTATATTCCTACCTATTTAATCATGTGAAGGTTATTTTTAACTTCTTCGTTTACCATTTTAACGCGCATTTTATTTTTAGTTCCAACCGCGTATTATTAATATATGCACAAAATTAAAAGTTATTTCAACTTTCTTTTATTGCATGGTTTTATACCATCTATGACGCACGTTTATTTTGTGCATTACTTTTGCAATTTATACCTAAACATATTTATATTAAATTTTCTATTTATTTCTTCCTATGCATGCACAATTCTTTGTTTGTGTATTTAACATAATATTTAGTTTCTAATTTTACAAATAAACCCATAATGTGTCTTTCTCTTTTTATATTTTTATTTATTAAAAAGCATAAAGTGTGGCATATATTCATATGAAAGAAAGAGAGAGGATCATAAAAGAAATGAATCAAACGCATGCTGTAATTATTATTGGGTGGTTCTATTTGTACACCACTAATTAGTTAGCACACACCACACATTATATAAGTAAATTATACACCTAAAACTACTTTATACATACTATTATTTTACAAGATTAACCTTGTTTTCGTCATCATTTTCTTTCCTTGTTCTGATATAAAACTTATATGCAAATATAAAAGCATGGCCTTAAAATAAATAATCATAATTGACATTATTTTCTAACATTAAAATTGTAAACTCTTTATTATTACTCATATAATTTATCATTTTGATTAAAATCAACCCTAATTTTATGAGGGAAAAACAACCCTGTACCCTTTAAATTAGAGCATTTAATGATGATAGTTGTCTTGATTGATGACAATTTCCGTTTTATAATAGGAAAAAAAAATCCATTGATTCCATCACTAAAACCTATCGCTTTGATAAATTTTGTAAATTTTAAAGTTTAATGGATATAGGAAATATAAGCGAGAAAGCAATTAAAAAGAAGGGTAATTTATTAATAAATTTTTATTAAAAAGATTGTGATGTACGTAGAGCAGTATTTGGTGTGTAAATAGAATTTGCCATTATTATTATCATTATTATTCCTTGCAAAGAATGACATGCTTTTAATTCCCATTGAATGTGATTCCAAATTTTATTTATTTTATTGAAGGAGGGGATTTTCCCCTTTTTTCACTTTCACTTTATTTGGTTATATATATTTTACTTTACTTTATTTTATTTTATTTTATTTTTTTGTGAACAAATGACAAAATGAAACCTAGTCTATTTATTTCATCATTTTTTTTCTTTTAGTAACAAATGGCAAATAAAATACATTTTCAACCGTAATTATTTAAATAAATTATTTTATATTCTCTAAAATTCATTAAAATTTTATAAAATAAAAATTTTGAATTGGTCCTGATTTTGCGGGTTGTTACAATCGCCCCCACTTAAAAACTTTTCGTCCTCGAAAAGGAGCGTAGCTAATAATTGTAAAATTTACTATCTTAATTTTAAATTTTAATGGTTGATTATTCTTTCAAAATATACATAACTTTATATATATAAAAATCATATTTCAAAGAATAGATTATAAATATCAAAAATGCGTTAATTATAAATTCGTAACTCTTAACTCGTTCTAGGGCATTACTAACCCCATCTCTAACGAGTTTACTCATTCTAGGATACTGCTGATCCTATCTCTAATGAGTATTCTTATTGGACATTACTAATCCAATCTCTGATGAGTCTTTTGTTCAGTTCTAACAAGTTGTACCCCAAAGATTTGAGCTAACCAGAGCTCTGATACCAACTGTAAAGACCCGCAAATTCCCACCCTTCGAATCGACCATAAACCACACAGGTCTGACCCAAAAAGTGAAAATCTACGAATACGTTAACTTTGGGCATACAACACATTACAACAGATAACAGAAGACTTTTATAACACTATAATATATGTTACATTAGAGTACAGAATATACATATCAGAGTACATTGGAATATAATTACAGCGGAAGATAAATACAAAAAATGTAATATACTGCAACGGAAGAACACAGCGGAAGGCTCTCTATCTTTGGACACAGCTTTAAGCTTCAACACAGAATCCTATTTAATATATCTACAAAAATAGCTACACGACTGCCCGTGTGGAAAATATGGGCACCCGAGTTTGCCAGTCGACAAACTACAGGTCAGTCATGGGACTGGTGTGAGAATTCTACTTAACCTATATAATATAATAAGGCTAATCACAGGACCACGCCACTTTCGCGGAACGGGTTTTCTCCTATGAATTGCCAGTGCATGACTAAAGTAAATCGTCAAAATAACGCAATGCTTTTTAGAAAAATGAAACCATTATAAGACCCAAGTCCCATCACACAATGCAACGCAAACCGGAGGATAAGGTTTTACCTTATAATGATCAAAAGATGTTTGATATGATAAACACGGTATTATATAATAATAGTGTGCAACCAATTTGAAATACATCAAAGTAAATGTATCAATCCTAGACGGCATGAGTGCCCCATCCCACTATGTCGCCATATATAGGTATACAATCAAAACCGCGTGATGTCGTATTGGAAATTTGGGTTTCCATCTGAGTCAAGGCTAGGGAGGAGATCCTTACTGATTCGAGACACTCTAGCAAATGCCCCAGGATTGGTACTCTGTCCAACCCTTGGATCCTGCAGGGCCGGTCCATACGTTAACGCTTAATGGATTGGCAATTCCTGAACACACGCTTCCCGGTCCTTTTGGACCTATAATACGGCCAGTGGCGACCGCATAAACCGAGGCCTCGAAAAATCCAACAACCACAATGAATAAATGCCAGCGCTGGTAGGTCCCTGGCACCACTCTAGCTAGAAAGAAACGTGTGCACTCCCTGCTTTCCCTTCTCCCGTTTTAGACTCTACCGGGCTGTGAGGCTCGCGAAGTCACGTTACACAAAGCTATGCCTAAATAGACTATGCTTTGATCATCCCACAAGGCTCTGCTTTGCAACAATAAGCCTTGTTCAAGTGCAACTTGGCATACCACATCAACAACTCATATCATGCGATTGGTAATTATTTAACATACAAAAGGGTGTTAAGCAAGAGAATAAATCCTCCGCCACCATGCATTTATATATTAAATAAAAACCAATTTAATTACATGAAATAAATTTCAATGTCAGGCATGCTATCCATTTACAAGTCCGTTTTGGGTCTGAACGAAACAACGTATCCGTCGATCTCCAGTACGTCTGGAAGATCATCACTTTTTACCTTGCCTTGGGGGATCAGTCCCAATTCAAGATATCAGTCACCATCAACCAAACGATGTGAAGCTCTCCGGTCTTCAGTCACTGTCTTCATCTTCGACTCTTGATCGTCGTGATGATTATTCAGAATGGGTTTCTGAATAACTCGCGTATTTGTAATTAAAATCAACCATACGCCACATTCCAACTCTGAACATTCTTTTAAATAAAAATTATTATTTATGTTAAAAGATTCTCATTAATTATATCAAAGATAAAATAAATTACATTTTAATCTTTCTAAAAAGTTTTATTTATGTTCCTTTTAAATCTATAAAATAGATTTATAAATTTCCAAATAACAATATCAATGTAAATTGGATTAAAGAACCAATGTCGTTTAAAAACAAAGTTCACGATAAATCCAATTCACATATCAATTTATTTTCAGTCACAAAATATAATTGTAAATAATCTTAATTAAAAGATTAACTCTTTCATCGGGCTTAAGGACAATGTTATTTAAGACACCATCCACGACAACCCAAAATCCATTACTTGAACTAAATTCTAATTAAATATAATCTAATTGAAAACTTCATCTAGTCCGTTTGTAAGATATTTTCAATTCAATATATTCTTTATATTACGAAACTCTTTATTTTACAAAAATCTTTTATTTAAAAAGAAATTCTGCATTGGAACGTGACTCAACCATGCACCATAAAATTTGGGTCATATGGGTTTCATACATTTCATGTATAGGGTAATAAACAGGAAATAATCCTCAAACCATCCATTAACAACCAGAGTGACAATGTCAACTGTGTGAGCATTAAGATGAGATTTTAAAGCTCATCGCAGCCTGTCGATCAATCGATTGACATATAATTAAAGATTGGGATCTGTGTCAGTCAAGTATCGTCCCAATACCCGTGTGGGGTTTTCAGCCAACAACAGTTCATATAAATAAATAAATAAATAATTGGTTAATAGATTTAACCAATTTCAATTTCACTAACAAGTTGATGTTAATAAATCAAACATGTCACTTATATCGAGTAAAAATGTATTTTTCTCGTATGATTTCTCTCTCTATATATACATCCCTAAAGTTACATAAACAGTAATTTACTTATATAGCTTTATTGCGGATGACAAATAAAATATAAATTTTATTACACTTCAATTCGTGTGGAATTTCTTGCCAATACAATTCAGTGTATATTTTTTTCCCACATAATGATTCCTATGTTATAACAAACTCTTATGTAAGTTTGCAAAATAAAATTGGATTTTTCTATTTGCATATAAATTCTACTGTATATTATGCAAATAAATTCTGTTTCAACAAAGATGTGTAAAAGTGATACACTCATTTTGTTGGCAATTCTATTTCAACAAATACAATGTAGATAAAAGTGTATTTCTAATCTTGTATGTATTTGTCTTTTTATTTGACAAAACAATGTTAAAAAAATGTTCTTTTAAATCTTATCCTTTTATTTAACAAAACAATGGTAAATAAAATGTCTCTTTAAATCTTTTACTTTTAATTAACAAAACCATGATAAATAAAATGTCTCTTTAAATCTTTCTATGCTTTATTTGCATCTAAAAATGCAAATAAGAAATATAACTCCCTTCTTTTTCTTGTATTTTGTTTACATAAAAAAAAGGAAACAACTATGTGATTCTTTTTCCTATATTTTGTTTGCATCCAAAAATGCAAACAAAAATATGTCATATTCTTATTTAAACAAAATAGTAAACTCACATAATTACTTCTTTTTACTTATAATAGGAAATGTAAATAAAAAGGGTTCACATAATTTGATCTTTTAATTTACAATAGAAAATGTAAATAAAAGTGATTCACATAATTTGTATTTTTACTTACTATAGAAGATGTAAATAAATGTATTTCTAAATTCTATTCTTTTTATTTACATGAGAAAATGTAAATAAGCGTATTTCTTGATTCTATTCTTTTTATTGTAACAAATCGACAATAAAATATGAACTTCTATAACTATTCTTTTTAAATGACAAAAATTGTAACTTTTTGCTTCAACAAAATAAAAATAAAAATAAAAATCTTACATGACTATTCTTTTTATTGTAATGAATTATAATAAGAAATAACACAAAAACATGGGTACTTTTACTTGCATATAAAATATAAATAAAAGTTCAATTTTATAACATGTATTTTTATTTACATACAAAATGTAAATAAAAGTAAAATTCTCAAATACATCTTTTATTGTAATACAAATGACAACAAAAATATGTTATTTCAAATTGCAACAAAATGGCGCTAAGAATATATATATATATATATATATATATATATATATATATATATATATTTTTAGTTGAATCTACATGACACTAAAAATATGTTCGTTTTAATATTTCAACATGACACTAAAAATATATTCATTTTTAATGATTCTACATAACACTAAATTTATGTTTCATTTTTAATGACATAACTTGACACTAAAAATAATGTTTCATTTTTGGTGAAACTTAATGACATTAAAATTATGCTCATTTTCATGAAACTTAACGACGCTAAAAATATGTTTATTTTATATAAAACTTAACGACGCTAAAAATATGTTTATTTTATATAAATCTTAACGACGCTAAAAAAAATATGTTTATCTTATGTAAATCTCAACGATGCTAAAAATATGTTTATTTTTATGTCAATTTCATATCACCTTCATATTTCTACGTATGATATCAACTAATATTTTGGTGTCAATGTTTCCATAACAATTCCTACATATGGCAACAACTAATATTTTGGTGTCAATGTTTTCATGACAATTCCATATTACTACATATGACCGCAACTAATATTTTGGTATCAATTAGGATGTCCATTTCTCATATTAATACATGTAATCGTATTAACTTTGGTGTTAACATATGATGTCAATTTCCATACTATTACATGTAACAACATTAAATTTTTGATGTCAACATATAGTGTCAATTTCCATATTAATACATGTGGTCATAACTAAACCTTTGGTGTCAACATTCATGTAACGTTTCATATTAATACATGAAATAAAAACTGAATTTTTATTGTAATATAAAGGACAATAAAAATGCCTCTTCTCATTTGTAACTTTTATTGTAATATAACGATATTAAAAATTGAATCTTTTTAATGTACACCTTTTTATGCAAAATAACAACATTAAAAATTAAATCTTTTTATTCATTTATTTAAAACAAGATCTAATCTAATCGGTGTTTACATATCTAAATAAATAGGAACTTTTATTTGTATGACGTAGATCTAAACCATCATGGATATTCCAAAACACCGCAATTCATACAAAAATCCAAGCACAAGACATTGCAATTATAATTATAATCATAAATTCATGGATTTCGATTACCAATAATTAATTAAACGTTTAGTAAATTATTATTATCACCGAAACAAAGAGCAGAATTTCGTCGCAGAATCAAATCTAGAATAACAGATCTGGAATAAATAATAGATTTTCATCGCAGAACTGGATCATTACATACATACACAGAATTAATCAGCGAGAAAATAATTAATCTAACAATTAATTTTGTAAATAGGAATTCTCACCGTCATTCGTGATTAGCCCAATTTTTTCAACAGCTCAGAAATTCCCCGTTTCAGTCTAGAATTGTAGTTCAGGATCGTACGAGTCCAACGCTCCTGACTTTGTATGACCAAGTTATGGGTAAAGCAAGTTAGTAATTAAATTTAAAATTAAATTAATCAAAGGGATTAAGTTCCTTAACCTTTCTTCCCTCTCTGTAAAACTCGGTCATGACTTTTCTATTTTGTTCAAAACTTTGGATTCAAATTTCCGGCGATTTAGTGAATGGTTTAAGGCGCCGTCGGTTGGAGGAGAACGGGCTCGGAGAGGTCGAGGTGTGCCGGCGACAAGGGGGTGCAGTGGTGCCTAGTGGGGCCAGCGGCGTGCGCAAGGCGCTGACTTTGGTGGCTCGGCCCTCGAGCTACAGGCCACGAGAGGAGGTGCTTTTGGTCGGAGGTGAAAGAGGAGGGAAGGGGCTTCAAAACGGTGTATGGTATGGGTTCTAACTCGAAGTGAGGAGGGAGAATTGGAGGAGAGAAGTTTGGAAGGGGTGGCAGCCAATGAAATTAGGATTTGTGTTTGGTATTGAGAAGGTATGAGATATTTTGTAGAGGTCGAGGATTTTTATTCTAGCTTGTCCATGTTAATCAATTTTAGTAATAGTCTTTATGTTATAACAATATATATATATATATATATATTAATTTTGCAAAATAAACCATTAATGTGTCTCCCACATATAGTATGTTACACAGTAATTTAGTCAGCTGACTGGGCATAAGGTAAATGGTTTAATTAATGTTTATTTTAAAATTCAAAATCGAAATTGATGTTCGTATTAATAATTCCTTCATTTTTATATTCTTACCTATTTAATCATGTGAAGGTTATTTTTAACTTCTTCGTTTACCATTTTAACGCGCATTTTATTTTTAGTTCCAACCGCGTATTATTAATATACGCACAAAATTAAAAGTTATTTCAACTTTCTTTTATTGCATGGTTTTATACCATCTATGACGCACATTTATTTTGTGCATTACTTTTGCAATTTATACCTAAACATATTTATATTAAATTTTTTCTTTATTTCTTCCTATGCATGCACAATTCTTTGTTTGTGTATTTAACATAATATTTAGTTTCTAATTTTACAAATAAACCCATAATGTGTCTTTCTCTTTTTATATTTTTATTTATTAAAAAGCATAAAGTGTGGCATATATTCATATGAAAGAAAGAGAGAGGATCATAAAAGAAATGAATCAAACGCATGCTGTAATTATTATTGGGTGGTTCTATTTGTACACCACTAATTAGTTAGCACACACCACACATTATATAAGTAAATTATACACCTAAAACTACTTTATACATACTATTATTTTACAAGATTAACCTTGTTCTCGTCATCATTTTCTTTCCTTGTTCTGACATAAAACTTATATGCAAACATAAAAGCATGGCCTTAAAATAAATAATCATAATTGACATTATTTTCTAACATTAAAATTGTAAACTCTTTATTATTACTCATATAATTTATCATTTTGATTAAAATCAACCCTAATTTTATGAGGGAAAAACAACCCTGTACCCTTTAAATTAGAGCATTTAATGATGATAGTTGTCTTGATTGTTGACAATTTCCGTTTTATAATAGGAAAAAAAAATCCATTGATTCCATCACTAAAACCTATCGCTTTGATAAATTTTGTAAATTTTAAAGTTTAATGGATAGAGGAAATATAAGCGAGAAAGCAATTAAAAAGAAGGGTAATTTATTAATAAATTTTTATTAAAAAGATTGTGATGTACGTAGAGCAATATTTGGTGTATAAATAGAATTTGCCATTATTATTATCATTATTATTCCTTGCAATGAATGACATGCTTTTAATTCCCATTGAATGTGATTCCAAATTTTATTTATTTTATTGAAGGAGGGGATTTTCCCCTTTTTTCACTTTCACTTTATTTGGTTATATATATTTTACTTTATTTTATTTTTTTATTTTTTTTCTGAACAAATGACAAAATGAAACCTAGTCTATTTATTTCATCATTTTTTTTCTTTTAGTAACAAATGGCAAATAAAATACATTTTCAACCATAATTATTTAAATAAATTATTTTATATTCTCTAAAATTCATTAAAATTTTATAAAATAAAATTTTTGAATTGGTCCTGATTTTGCGGGTTGTTACACCCACTCACATGGTCACCACTGTAATGTCACAGAAATGTACGCAGTCCCTCGTCCTATGCCAGAGTAACGTATGGATCTCTGTTACGTTCTGCATATATCTGTCCTTGCTATGCTACATAAGCGTACGGACTGCTGCCTTCGATCGAATTAGATTCTATCCTAGGGTAATGCCTCGAGTCTAGGATACACCACCCAGAGCAGACATGTATGTATCTAGACTTTCCAATGTATGTATCGTCAATCGTATTTGATGCCTTATCCGCACATAACCTCTAATGTGCACCGAGTTTTGTGGCAGGGCTTTACAAGAAACACAAAACTCGGTCGGGAGCTTTTCCATATCTGTGCAGGCCGCCTTTAAGGGCCTCAAAATACAGACAACACTCGGGTCTGTTTTTCATGGTGGCTATGGCCCCACCTCGGCCCCTCCCTCAACTAGTAAAGACTACGAGAGCTAAGCGACTTGCCCCTAACAAACAATCTAAACATCCAGATGGCATCTCCCCTCAACCACTATACCTCGATAGTGAAAGGTGAATGGTCTATGTGGTTTAGCTCTAGTCTTTTAGCATCCCATTGGCTACCGATGACGGGTACAAGAAGATCTACTATCCTTGTTGGCCCTGACCTCGCCACCCGTTGAGGTGATCGCCGAATAACCCCAGTGTCATCTCGTCATAACATTCTAACTGTAAAGCTACTTTTGCAGTCAAGACCCACCCACTTGGTAGTTATGCGCAGACCCAACCTCTACGGGCACAACCTAAACATCTGCAACTGCATAAAGGACTACCAAGAGCACCTTAAGTATCTCAGGAAGCCGCGTGCTTCCGCTTCCAGTCCTTCGGAGCTATCAGAATAATCTAATGGACGTACACTCCCATCATGTCTCATGACACTGCGATGATGTACCCCGTTGGGTTATTCACCCTCAAACGTGCGGACTGGTCCAAGCGCCTCATTTTAATATGTTATTAGACCCTATAACTAAACATTATTTTATGCGCTTGCCTTGCCTTATCAAGTTTCCATTTAACTTGGTTATTCCCATTCACATTGAGTTCTCAATCAAGTTACTAAGTTCCTCACGCTTATTAAGTTTAGTCATATAACTTAACCCATTTAAGTTTATTAATAAGCCCACAACAAGTTATTCTCTAGATTGTGATCCAAGGTCTGTAATCCACAGTCTCTTTATACTCTTGTTTGATTTCATAGTTACAATAACATGTTCTATTTAATATGTAATTAAGTATATCTCAATTCACATGTTTTCTATTTAACATGTCACTCAACATTTATGATTAAATATAACTTATTTCATTTCATAAGTTGCCTCACTCTTTCTTATTTAATCATAATTCCATCTTATACTGTCACTACAACTTATCATTGTTTACTTATTAACTTAGTTCTCTTAACCACGGTTTACTAATAAGTCTCCTTTCCATTTATTATAACCTATGTTATAATTTCCACATGTCCCTAGGATAAGCCTTAACATGTTATTCTTATCAACAGATTACAGATTTCCAGGTTTACAGATACTTAATTTATAATTAAGTATAACTTCTTACATTTCATAGATTTCCCCCTTTTCTCTACTTATTACAAACAACTAGTTTAATTTTCCCCATTTACTGATTACTTAATTTACAATTAAGTACCAGTCATCTTATTACATAAGTTATCTCATTTCCTTACTAGTTTATTATAACCTAAGTTATAATCTTCACTTGTCCCTAGGACAAGTCTACCTATTATACAGCATTCTCATTAATGTAATTAATTTATAATAGGTTATTATCATTCCCCGTTCATTCTATTTCTTTAACTGTTGTCACTTTCATTCATTTCCATTAATTACAATTAATTACCATAAATGTAATTTATTGCTATCCTTTTATATTCATATATATATATATATGCTTATGTACTAGACCTCCCACATTAAGCCTACCACTTGTGGATGCTGGATTTGCTGGGCGGTTCCGGGCAGACTTCTTCCACAAGTTGACTTAACCTCGGGTCTTAGCACCGTTACATGTTTTATTTATGCACTTAGACCCCTCACATTAGATTTACCACTTGTGGATGTCGGGAATGTCGGACGGTTCCAGCCAGATTTCTACCACAAATGTAATCTAACCTCGTGTCTAAGCGCGATTACAGTTTCCTATTTACTGCAAATTTTCTATATAATTTAGGTGTGTCTATTCTTTCAAGTCCATATTTTACATGTCATCATATTAAACCCATTTTATGTCGCATGTTCTTTCTAACATACAATAAATTCTATTCTAACATGTAATCGTTTAATCATGTAATTGTTCAAATTAAACAAACAAACATGTCATTTTCTCAATTTCTACTGTTAATGGTCCAGGTACATAAATGTCACAAGTTAACATGGAATTGAAACAACAATAATCGCTACACATATTTTGACAAGTTTATATTTCAACATATGAATTTTTCCAACATATTAATATCTTAGCATATTAATATTCCAACATGTAAGATTCGTCACTTTAATCTTTTTAACATATGTTTAAACATTTCAACATATCATATTTCAACATGTCATATGCAATGGCCCGAATTTCTGTACTCTTTGAGTCGAATAATAACACCACACGTCCAACTCAAATTGCAAAGAAATATGAATCATTATTAGAAAGAAGTTAGAGGATGAGAAATAGGAAGAAAGAAATGTTAGAATAGAAAAAAAACAGAGAAGACAAATCTCACAGCGGAACGAATAAAATATATTATATAACATAACTTTTGAAATACAACTCAGTAACTTTATATACATACCATCATCAGAGAACAACAATTATTCCTGGAACAGTTATAAACACCTGTTTCCAAATACCACATAGTATACAGTGGAAAATATGATAGTCGATAGCTAACTGGTGAAGCCTCCTGCTTCCAGCTCTTCCAAGTGAATCTGAAAATTCCCGACTACTTGACTGCCCGTACAAATATGGGCACCCAAGAGTTTAGGAAAAAAAACAAAATAAACTCTGGGTCAGTCATGGGACTGGTGTGAGTAAACTCCAACCGTCTGTTTAACTTTCAAAATCCTTTCGAAAGAAATGATAATCGTAAGACCGATCCATAATAAACACGGATGGTTTTTACCTTACGATAACCAAAAATATTTTTGATTGATATTATAATAATGTCTATATAAAATAAATAGAATCTAGCGGAACGCTTGCATCTCATGCTCCATATATAATATAAAATCAAAAACCGCAGGGCGCTTTTTGGAGATTGGATTTCCAACATGACAAGGTATGGAACCACCTTTCGATCAGTGTACTCTAAGGGCGATACACTAGGGGTTCAACAAGAACGTCTTACAACCCAACCCACACATGACCGACCACTCATTTCGCTTGAGTGTATCAAATGTATATCACCAACGGTTGGGATTAGCAACCGTTTCCCGAAAGGGACAACATCGAAAGATTAAAGAAGCAAATGGAATTTCCCTAGATAGGTGATTATACAACCTAATGGGAGCGACCCACTTGGCCACGCTGCCTGCCCGATTTTTGTTAATTCCCGGTTGTGAGGCTTGAGGTTTGTATTATCTTCCAGAACATCTGGCCACCATTCACTTTGAATGCCACATCGTCAGATCCATCAGAAATCACTAATTGATTCCCACAAAAATACTTAGATTGTTAGGCTAAAGAAGTTTCCTTTCTTTGCCACCAACTTTGTACGCTCGAAGGAATCAACATACGTAATCCCTTTGGAAATACTCTGTCAGACACTCATCCTTACAAGTTGTCCTGGGTCTGGACAAACCGAAGGCACCATTCTATTAATTCATCTTAGGCAGTTTCTACCTAGGATTAACAGAATAGCCCTTGCACTTTACTCTGTCTTCATAATCTCTTCAACATAAGTTGATTTGTAATGCTTATGCTAATACAGAGTGGTTTTCAGATATTAAATCTGATCCCGGTCTCTCCGTATTGACAATGGAGGTATAAAATAAATCAAAACTTTGATAGTCGGTGATTTAACTATCAAAGGAACATCCATTCAACCAACAACCCTATTTCCAAATGGAAATTCTACCGATCAACCATCAAGCAATACTGGCCCCTATTTATATAAATTCCTTATTTTGTTATCAATTCCAAATTTCCATCTTTCCTATCTTTTCAAAGCTCGATTTTCTCTCTCGATTATTGTAAAACATTTTCAATATCCTAATTCTTTATTCGAGAAAATATCTCTTATTCCAGTTAGAAAATAATTCTATATATTCACAATTCCTTATTTTCTATATTCAGAAAATATACTTTATTAATATCCCAAAATACTTCCATATTCCATTTCTTAATTCGTGGTTGACCAATCCATTTCTTTTTCTACGCATAGAAAATATTTCTTATTTTATTTGGGGAAACATTTCAAAATCCTTTGAATTAGTGTGATGTTATAAAACATTGTTATTATAACTCAAACTGTGACGACCCCAAAACCCCGTACAACAACATCAAGTGTAATCTTTGGAATATAACACATAAACAGATAATAGCAGAACAGAAATAAATAAATATACCAGATAATGCACAATAGAATACACTGAATAAACATAATCATCAGAGTTGCGCAGTATACATGATCATACTTAGTACAAATACAGTTCAGCTATACATAAATGTCTACAGCGGAAAACAAACATAATATGTACAATAGGAGCTGAACATCATAAAAAGAGATAAATGATAGAATCCATCTTCAGCTCTAGCTATCCAGAAAGAGCCTGCTAAAACCTGAACACAAGGCTGCCCGTGTAGAAAAGGGGGCACCCGAGTTTGCAAGTGAAACAAACTATGAGTCAGTCATGGGACTGGTATGAGAAATCTACTTAACACATTTTATAATATGGCTAATCACAGGACCGTGCCATTTTCGCGGAACGGGTTTACTCCATTGGATTGCCAGTGCTTTAAAACAAGTAAATCTTTTAAACATCGCAATGCTTTTTATAAAAATGAAGCCATTATAAGACTCAATTCCCATCACACAATGCAACGCAAACCGGAGGATAGAGTTTTACCTTATAATGGCCAGAATATGCTTGATACGAATGAAACAAAAGCATTTGATATTATTACTAGTGTTTATAGGTTTCAAAAACAATTTCAATCATAACTATCAATCATAGACGGCATGGGTACCATATATCATGTCGTCATATATATATATATATATATATATATATATACAATCAAAACCGCACGGTGTCATATTTGGAAATTGGATTTCCATCATGAACCAAGGCAAAAGATAGTCCTTACCGAATTCGAGACTGTCTAGCCCGAGTCTCAGGGAAAGTACTCAGTCAAACCCTTGGATCGTCAAGGCCGGTCCACCGATGTGGATTAAAATTCCTGAATACTACATTTCCCCACCCTTTGGGGCGTAAATGAGCCAACGAATGACTCCATCGGCTTCACATAGTCACCGATATATCCGAGGCGCCTCACATCAGCAACAACCACATAGGTGAAAATAATATAAATGTCATCCAGTTTAAGCACTGACACCACCTCTAGCTAGAAGGAAACGCATGCCCTCCTTGATGTCCTCTCCCGTTTCTGGTTCATACTGGGGTGTGAGGCTCGCGAATCAACGTTATACACAAAGCTATGCCATACAGGTCGTGCTTTGATCATCAACCACAAGACTTTGCTTTTCAATAGAAGCCTTGATCACTGCATCTTAGCATGCCACATAGGCAATTCACACCATGCAACTGATGCCATCAATCACACAGAATGAATTCCAATGTCAGACACACAATCCATTTACAAGTCCGTTCTGGGTCTGAACGAAACCAGAGGCACTATGTACCTCGCATATCCATCGATCTCCACGTACGTATGGACGATCACCACTTATTATCTATATTTCGGGATGCCTCCCAATCAAGACATCAGTTACCATCCAACCGAGGTGAATATCTCCGGTCTTCAATCACCGTCTTCATCATCGACTTCTTATCGTCGATTCAGTTATTCAGAATGGTATAAACCCAGTCTTTCTGAGCAACTCACGTATATAATAAACAAGTTCTATACAAACACAACATACACCTCATTCCAATTCATCATTCACTAACCGTAAATTAGTAAGAGAATGATTTCCCAAGTATTAACCCCGAAGGCCGAAACCAACATCAGATCAAAACCCAGGAAACCATCCGACTTAGCTAACCTTTAGTTAGTTTATAAATTTCATATTCAACCATCAAAAATCCAATAAACCGGGTAAATTCGTTTTATTTCCATTCCATATCGTTTATAATATTTTATAATGATTTATCGTTATTTTTATTTATTTAAAAATAGCCAATTTATTCAAAAGACGCTTCAGGCTATAACGCGGCCGTGGCGCTGTTTTTCTTCAGATTTGATTTACACATATCTGAAAATCTAACCGTTGGATCTTCACAAATTTTATATCATTAGAAAGATCTTTTCAAAACGAATCCAACGGTTCAGTTTTGAGAAAATCCGACGGTCGGATCTCCCGGTACACTCGTTTGAAGTTTCGATTTCACAATACGAACTGCAGCGTCGTTATTCAATTCAATTTAATTATATTTATATATATATGTATAAATATAATCGATTCTGGCGCTATTTTTCTTCAGATTTGATTTAAACATTCTAGACAATCCAACCGTTGGATCTTTACAAAGTTGGTGTCGTTGGAAAGATATTTCCAAAGCGAACCCAACGGTTTCGGTTTCAGGAAAATCCGATGGTCGGATCTCCCGCACTAATCGTTTGAAATCACGGTTTCAAAACACGAACTGCAGCTTTGTTTTTCGATTTATTTTAATTATATTTATACATATATATAAATATAATATATTCTTCGATTTCAAAACCATATTCTTTTCATACATTTGATAAAAATAATATTTTTATCCAACAGTGTAAAGACCCGCAAATTCCCGCCCTTTGAATCGACCATAAACCACACAGGTCTGACCCAAAAAGTGAAAATCTACGAATACTTTAACTTTGGGCATACAACATATTAAAACAACAACAGAAGACTTTTATAACACTATAATAAATGTTACATCAGAGTACAGAATATACATATCAGAGTACATTGGAATATAATTACAGCGGAAGAATAAATTACAATAAATGAATACATTGCAGCTGAACTAATCTCAGTGGAAGGCTATCAACATTATGGCCACAGCTTCAGTCTTCAATCCAGGATCTTGTTTTATATATATCTGTCAAATAAGCTACTCGACTGCCCGTGTGGAAAGAGGGCACCCGAGATTGCAAAGTGAAACAAACTACAGGTCAGTCGTGGGACGGGTGTGAGAATTCTTAAACTAACCTTAATTAATAATAAGGCTAATCACAGGACCACGCCACTTTCGCGGAACGGGTTTTCTCCTATAGATTGCCAGTGCATGACTAAAGTAAATCGTCAAAATAACGCAATGCTTTTTTGAAAAATGAAACCATTATAAGACCCAAGTCCCATCACACAATGCAACGCAAACCGGAGGATAGGGTTTTACCTTATAATGATCAAAAGATGCTTGATACGATAAACACGATATTATATAATAATAGTGTGCAACCAATTTGAAATACATCAAAGTAAATGTATCAATCCTAGACGGCATGAGTGCCCCATCCCACTATGTCGCCATATATAGGTATACAATCAAAACCGCGTGATGTCGTATTGGAAATTTGGGTTTCCATCCGAGTCAAGGCTAGGGAGGAGATCCTTACCGATTCGAGACGCTCTAGCAATGCCCCAGGATTGGTACTCTGTCCAACCCTTGGATCCTGCAGGGCCGGTCCACACTTGCTTTTGTGGATTGGTTATGCCTGAACACACGCTTCCCGGTCCTTTTGGACCTATATTACGGCCAGTGGCGACCGCATAAACCGAGGCCTCGAACAATCCAACAACCACAATGAATAAATGCCAGCGCTGGTAGGTCCCTGACACCACTCTAGCTAGAAAGAAACGTGCGCACTCCCTGCGTTCCCTTCTCCCGTTTTAGACTCTACCGGGCTGTGAGGCTCGTGAGGTCACGTTATACACAAAGCTATGCCTAAACAGGCTATGCTTTGATCATCAACCACAAGGCTCTGTTTTGCAACAATAAGCCTTGATCAAGTGCAACTTGGCATACCACATCAACAACTCATATCATGCGATCGGTAATTATTTAACATACAAAAGGGTGTTAAGCAAGAGAATAAATTCTCCGCCACCATGCATTTATATATTAAATAAAAACCGATTTAATTACATGAAATAAATTTCAATGTCAGGCATGCTATCCATTTACAAGTCCGTTCTGGGTCTGAACGAAACAACGTATCCGTCGATCTCCAGTACGTCTGGAAGATCATCACTTTTACCTTGCCTTGGGGGATCAGTCCCAATTCAAGATATCAGTCACCATCAACCAAACGATGTGAAGCTCTCCGGTCTTCAGTCACCGTCTTCATCTTCGACTCTTGATCGTCGTGATGATTATTCAGAATGGGTTAGACCCGGTCTTCCTGAATAACTCGCGTATTCTTAATTAAAATCAACCATACGCCACATTCCAACTTTGAATATCCTTTTAAATAAAAATTATTATTTATATTAAAAGATTCTCATTAATTTTATCAAAGATAAAATAAATTACATTTTTAATCTTTCTAAAAAGATTTATTAATATTCCAATTTTGATTTAATTTATAAAATTGATTTATAAATTTCAAATAGTAATTTCAATGTAAATTGGATTAAAGGATAAATGTTATTTAAAACATCGTCCACTACAAATCTAATCTACATATCAATCACCAAAATAATAGTTAAGATCTAATAATCTTAAATAAAAGGTTTATCTTAAAGATATTAATTCATTACTATATTAAAAAAACATATTTTAAAATAATCAATAAAATATTCTATATATAAAAGATTCTGAATGTAAAATATACTTTATAATACAAAATCTTTTATTTTACAAAAATCCTTTCATTATATAAACATTCTTTATTTAAAAAGAAATTCTGCATTGGAATGCGGCTCAACCATGCACCATATAATTTGGGTCATATAGGTTTCATACATTTCATGTGTAGGGTAATAACAGGAAATAATCCTCAATCCATCCATTAACAACCAGAGTGACAATGTCAACTGTGTGAGCATTAAAATAAAACAATAACACTCATCGCAGCCTGTCGATCAATCGATAGACATATAATTAAACATTGGGATTTGTGTCAGTCAAGTATCGTCCCAATACCCGTGTGGGGTTTTCATCCAACAAACAAATAATAAATTATTTGTGCACTTGGGCGATGTGTAAAAATAATCGTCCCAATCACATAAACAAGTCGGATGACTTGTAAATGGAAGTGTAATATTCAATGTTGAATATACTAACATCACATTTAACACATCAAAATACAACATCACAGGCAAATATTTCAATTCTCTTTATTATGAACATATGACAATAAAAATCGTGACTTTTATTTATTTACAAAAATGCATATTTTTGGTCTCATTCATTTTAATGACAAAATGAATATTTGACTTCATTCTTTTTAATGTATAAAAATATACATTCTTAATTCATTCTCTTTAATGTATGAAAACATACATTTTAAATCCATTCTTTTTCTCAACATAAACAAATATGATGATTTTGTTTTCTAAACTTCTAATGCAACAAAAATGAAAATTTTGTCTAATCTTTTTCAATGAATAAAGATGTCTATTTTTACTTCATTCATTTTAATGTGCCAAAAATGCCCATTTTGTCTAATCCACTTTTAATATACAAAAATGAGTATTTTGTTTTAATCTCTTTCCTTATGCATAAAAAAAATGTTTATTTTTAATTTATTCTTTTTTTTATGACACCAAGTGTTCATTTCTAATTAATCCTTTTTAATGACACAAAATGTTCATTTCTAATTAATCCTTTTTAATGACACAAAATGTTCATTTCTAATTAATCCTTTTTAATGAAACAAAATGTTCATTTCTATTTAATCCTTTTTAATGTATAGAAAGGTTCATTTTCTAATTTTGACATGTTAACTCAAAATGACAATTTAAATTCACTAATCAAGTCTTGACAAGAATGTTGTTCTTTTTCATTTACAATAGAAAATGAAAATAAAAAGGATTCACATGTCTTGTTCTTTTTCATTTACCATAGAAATACCAATAAAATGATCAACATATTTTGGTCTTTTCATTTACAAAAGAAGTTGTAAATAAAGTGGTCCTCATATTTTTACTCTTTTCATTTACAATAGGAGTTGTAAATAAATGATTCTCATGTTCCTGTTCTTTTTATTTTCTATCGCACCAAAAATGTCGATAAAAATGAATCACTAACATTGTCTATTTTTATCGCACCAAAAATGTCGATAAAAATGAATCACTAACATTGTCTATTTCTATCGCACTAAAAATGTCGATAAAAATGACAACCTTAACCATTCTATTTTCACCGCGTTCAAAATGACGATAAAATATTCAACATTAACAATTCTATTTTTACCGCATTCAAAATGACGATAAAATATTCAACATTAACAATTCTATTTTTACCGCATTCAAAATGACGATAAAATATTCAACATTAACAATTCTATTTTTACCTCATTCAAAATGACGATAAAATATTCAACATTAACAATTCTATTTTTACCTCATTCAAAATGACGATAAAATATTCAACATTAACAATTCTATTTTTACCGCATTCCAAATGACGATAAAATATTCAACATTAACAATTCTATTTTTACCTACTATAGAAAATGTAAATAAATATATTTCTAAATTCTATTCTTTTTATTTACAATTGAAAAGGTAAATAAGTAATTCACATATTTTGTTCTTCTCATTTACAATAAAAAAAATGTAAATAAAATGATTCATATATTTTGTTCTTTTGATTTTACATTTGAGAATGTAAATATAATGATTCACACATTTATCCTTTTCATTTACAATAGAAAATGAAAATAAAAATGATTCACAAATTTTGTTCTTTTTCTTTTACAATAGAAAATGTAAATAAAATGTGTATTTCTAAATTCCATTCTTCTTATTTACATAACTGGTTAACATGTTTTATTTTTTTTCCCTTTCAATGAAAATGTAAAAAAAGTGATTAACATGTTTTACTCTTTTTCTTTTACAAAGAAAATGTAAACAAAATGATTAACATGTTTTACTCTTTTTCTTTTACAAAGAAAATGTAAACAAAAACCGTTCACACATTATGTTCTCCTTTGGTTTCCATATAAAATTTAAACAATATGATTTACCCATTATGTTCTCTTTTGTTTTACATATAAATGTAAATAAAAACAATTCACAAATTATGTTCTCTTTTGTTTTACATAGAAAAATGATTTTTCTTTATATTTCTGTTCATTTATTTACAAAAGCAATGTAAACAAAATGACTAACAAACTTTGTTTCTTTTCTTTCACCATATAAACATCAATAATGTGAATAACATATTTTTGGTCTTATCATTTACAAAGGAAGGTGTAAAAAAAAGGATTAACCTATTTTGTAATGTAAAAATATGACCTTTTCTATTTTACAATGTAAAAATGATAACTCCTCTATTTTAAATGTAAAAAGATCATCTTCTTATTTTCATCGTAAAAATTACATCTTTGTGTTTTCAATATAAAAAGATTGTCTTTTTAACTCCTTTTATCACATCTAAATGTGTTCATTTATTTACAAAGAAATGTAAATAAAAACTTGTTCTTTTATTAATAACAGAAATGTAAATAAAAACTTTTTATTTTTTTTTATTTTAAGGACAAAAAGAAATTCATTTGTGTACATGTTCTAAAAATAAAAGAGGATTTTATTTGTTTTACAAGTTCTAATCCAATCTTAACATATATATATATGCTGAATAAAATATGTTATGATCTCATTTTAGATCCCATTTCTCCAACCGCAAATAAGATATATATAAATCCAAGTGGATTTGCAAATCATGTACAACAATCATTCAACAAACAACAATTATCACTCCAAACAACACCCAACATTTCAGGTCAGAATTAAATGATCAAACAATTATTTTTAATGCAAGAAAATAATTTATAATTAATTAAACAAATAAAATTAGAATCCTCACATTGAATTTTTGGCCAAAATTTTACTGTCTCCTATTTAGCTGCGGTCTGCGCCATCGTGAAGCTCTTAATTTTGTGATTCCAACGCAATTTACGGTTCGTCAAACGGACCTCGTATGAAAGAGTTATGAATTTTTAAAGATCGGGTAATTAAATAATTAATTAATTAATTAATATTCGTGAAAATACCTAAAAATTTCACTGTCTCAGAATTGGACAAAATTAGTGTCCACGCGTCCATCTCGTCCCCACGATCCCAACGCACCTGAAATCGTCGATTTTCGACTTCGTATGAGTGAGTTATGCAATTTTAAAGTTCTGGAAATTAATTAAATAATTTAAAAATAAAATAGAAAATACCCTCAGCCCATTGACCGCGAAACACTGTTCACCGCCGAACTTTGACCGCGATTTGCCGCTGCTTCAGGCCACCTGACGCCACGGGACCACCGCCAACGTCTTCGTCTTGGCGAGACGCACCACCACCAGAAAGAGCCGCCCCTAAAGCTTCTCCGATCATCGGGAAATCGCCTAGAACGGATTTCGCCTCGCGGGTCCCACAGGCCGCCTCACATCTCCAAACTGCCTAAAATTTTCTGAGCATCTTTGTCTTGCGTAGACGAATGGTCAAAAACTTCGATATTGACAACGATGGTTCTTCGGATAATAATCCAACCGGTCTCTCCATATTGACAACGATGGTCAAAAACTTCGATAGTCTGTGATTTAACTATCGAATAAAAACAAGTGTTCATCCAAACATATCAAACAAATCACTGGGCTCTTTAATTAATATTTCATTAATTAAATCTCTTCTCCATTTCCTTATCAATATTTGTTAACCAAATATTTACAAGTATCGCCTCCTTTTATTTTCTATAGTTAGAAAATATTTTCGATTTTAATTGGAAAACATTCCAATCACTTATCTCTTCCACGAACTCATTTAAATCTATACTTAGAAAACATTTGTTATTTTATTTCCAAGTTTACATTTATTTGGGTTAAAACAGATGTCGTGTAAAACATCGTTACGACAACCCAAATATATACATTCAACTAAATCTCTTTAAACGTTGATCTACGAGACTGAGTTTTGCTATTTATCGGTTGTTAATGATACCAATCAAGTTGGGGTATAATTACCTCTCAGACCTTGACTGAATAACATTCATAACGTCAAAACAGACAAGACTACTTACTCGAATAATCAATACTATACAAACCAATTATCTATTTTTAAAACACGTATACATTTCCCTTGTTATTTTTAACAAATCTAAGTTATAGTTTTCCTTCTTGTTTCAAATATCCTATTTAAATTTGTTTCATTATCTAATTCTATATATATATATATCGATATATGGATTTCTAGTTATCAAATTTTCTTAAAAATATTCTAACTCCTTAAATTTTCGGAAAAATTCGCCATAACCTCCCCTGTATCGGGAGCATCGGGAAATTTCAAATAGCTTCCCGGTAACTTCTCATCTCAAAAGAAAAAGAAAAAGCCAAGCGGCTTGCCGATACG
This sequence comes from Allium sativum, assembly GCA_030737875.1. NCBI lineage: Eukaryota > Viridiplantae > Streptophyta > Magnoliopsida > Asparagales > Amaryllidaceae > Allium > Allium sativum. The sequence goes on from CM060922.1 coordinate 37,167,181, forward strand.
GCACATAAAATCTCATATATGAATTAAACATGCACCTTTTTGTCGGCACATAAAATAAAATCTTCATATACTCCATCCCATATCTGTTTAACACCTGTTCACCTGTTTCCAATTCAATTCAACTCAATCCATTCGTTTGAATTCAATTTTGAATCGTTTGAATTCAGTTTCGCTCAATTATTCTTCAATTAGCCTTTTTGCCTATTTCACTTCTTTGTTTGAACATAACATGTTCAAACAAAATATTTAATTAGCTTATATCCAATTTGAATTTCAAGTTTCCAATTCTAGTTTCCCTTTCGATTTCGAATATAAATTTTCAAATCGAATTCACTTATTCAAAGCCCAATATCAATTCAAAATCCCATTTAACTAATTACTATTCAAATTAGTTAGTTCTATTCAAAGTCAAAAATCTGATTTTTGTTTCAAAATCAAATTCATTATTTCACTTGAGTTCACATATAGTTACAACTCAGAATCTGAAATTTTCCAAAAGGAAATTCGAATTTTATTCGTTTAAAATCCTTTTATAAAATTAAATAAACCATTATGGTTTTAAAACGATTTTGGCGCTGTTTTTCTGAAAATTCGATTTTGACATATCTCAAAATCTATATGACGAAATCCAGATTTTTCTCCTTTATTAGAAAACTATTATCAAATCGGTCCTGACGTTTCTTGTTTCAAAGAATTCCGATTTCAATTGGGTTCTGTATACTCGATTGAAGTTCGAATCGCCAATTTACGAACTGCAGCGCTGCGGCGAGTTCGTTTTAATTATATTTATATATATAAACTTTCAAACTTCGTCTATAATAAATTCCACTTCATTCTGATATATTTTAATGTATATCAAATCAATTTGTCCCAATTCAACATAGCATTTCCGAGCTATTTCACTTCTATTTGAAATTCTATATTCAAATTTCAATTCACTTCTATTTTCCAAATTCTATTTGATTTTCTATATTCGAATTTCCTTTATTCAAACCCCATTTGAATTTCTACGTTCAAATTCTATATTTGATTTCCTTTGAATTTCATGTATTCAAACTCCATTTAAATTCCTATATTCAAATTCCCTTTGAATTTTCTATTTGAATCCTATATTCAAATTCTATAGTTTAAATTTCATTTGAATTCTCTATTCAAATTCCATAGTTTAAATTCCATTTGAATTTTCTTTATTTAAATTCTACTTTAATTCCTATATTCAAATCCCTTTTTGAATTTATATTTGAAATTCATACTTGAATGTAAATATTCAACTCATTTGAATTTCTATATTCAAATTCCATATTTGAAATCTATATCCAAATCTTTATTCGAATTTTCTATTTTCAATTTTCCATTTCAAACTCCATTTGAATTTCTATATTCAAATTTCTATTTAAATTTTCTTTATTTGAATTCCTATGGATTCAAACTCTATTTTAATTCCTTTGAATTCAAATTCTAATTTCGCATATTCAAATGCTATTTGAACTTCTATTTGAATTTCTAACATTCAAACCCCTTTTCTTTTCTATTTAAAATTCAAATAGTTAAACTCCTTTTCTAATTCTACTATTCAAATCCCATTTGACTTCTATTATTCCATTTCTATTTTGAAATTCCTTTATTCAAATTCTTTATTCAAATGTTATACTCAAATTTTATTTGAATTATATATTTAAAAATTCCATTTCAAATCCTTTTTGAATTTTCTTTAAATTTCAAATATTCCAACTCCTTTCTAATATTTAAATTCTATTTAAATTTCTACTTAAAAATTCTATTTCAAGTTCTATTTTGAAATTTCATTTCAAAATTCTATTTTTGAAATTCTATTTCAAAATCCCATTTTGAAATTCTATATTTTTAAATTCTACTTGAATTTCAAATTCTATTTGAGAAAAATAGAATTTCTTTTTTTTAAATAAACTCAAATATCCTTCTCATGATATTCTAATTAAATTAACACTTGGCCCAGTGATATTTAAAACAATCAAATCATCCAATTTTCAATCATTTGATTTTTAACACGTCATATATGAATATATACAAAATCAAGCAAACAACCAAACAGATAATATATTTTTGAGGAATCCAGTTGGATTCCTCCAACCTGTTTTCCCTGCATCCACAGATGTTAGTCAACAGAAATAATACCCATCCTGCTTCGAGGCAAGATATCGCGGTATGAAGGTCATCCACTATCATAGCGTGGGGCGTATAGGGTAATCATCCGCTAATGAAACCGCGGGCATCGGCTAATGAGACCGCGGGAATCCAACCAATCATCAACCCAATATATATATGTAATAGCCTAAATAACTAATATATATAAAACAAGCAGAAAAATCCAAACAAGCAACAACAATTATTTTTAACGAATAAAAATAATTTTAAATAAAAGGTGAGTGAGATTTACTCACCTCATTCTTCCTTTACTGAATATCCGGTAAAATGCTGCGTCTTCTCAGTTTCGAATCTATTCAAATCATTTATCTTGAACCTACGATTATTTATTTTAATTTTAACGATTAAACATTTACCTATATTAAATTTATTAATAACATAAATAAATCCTTTTATGTATAAAAGAAAATTTCGAGAAGGTGTATACCTTATTTCCCGGACAACTACGAAGCCAACATGAAACGACTCCACAACCAACGATCACTCATACCGAAAATAGCCCAAAAATTGCCTCATTCATACTCAAACAATTCATCGAACAGTTCGCATACAATCTCCATTCCCAAACTGTACTCCTTCTTCACTGTTATCGGACTGCCAGAAAACCCATCAGCTTCGAAACTCACTGATCGACTTCTCCTCTTCAACTGTCGCCCTCCAGTTATCGCAGCTAAACCCCATCGCACTACCCTGTTGTACTCAACACCGTACTCCCAAATACTGTCGACCCTAATCCGTTGAGCCCTACCCGTGATTCTCGAGTTCGGCCTGCCTTTTGTTCACATCGCGTCGCCGGTTCTTAAGGAGCTCGAATGGATTTCGAGCTTCATGGAATAACTCTAAATCGCAACTCCTTCATGATTCAAAAGCGATTCAAGCTCAGTCTCAAGCTTCGGATTCGACCGCGAATTTCCCATTTTTTTGGATTTCGATTTTGAAGAATTGAAACACAGAAGGAAAGAAAAGGAAGGCGAAAACTCAGACTTATTTCGTGAGTTCAGGAGTAGGGAAAATAGTGAAGGTGAATGGTTATTTATATGTGCGAGAGCAGACATGCCATTAAATTGTTGTTTCTTAGATTTCGAAATAGTGAGACAATTTTCACAGCTCGATGAAGGAAAACAAGCTGTATGACAGAACAAGGGTAGGTCGGCTGATAAGGATTGAAAGGATTTGATTTGAATTTTATTTATATTAAAACCAAAATATCTCGTCGCCCCTAACTTGAAACCCTGAACCGCTATTTAACCGTAACGACTGATGTTCTCGGATTATGACGTTATTTTGAACTCCACGAGACTGGTTCCGGAATTTTAATTCAACTGTATAGAACAGAAAACAATTTAAATTAACGGTTAAATTAATTTTGATTTAATATATAAATCGATTTCAGATAATAAAATTTAACGAAAATAAATTATTATTATTGTTTTAATTCAAACAAAATCTTATATTAATCAACTGAACTGTTTTTCAATTCAGTTTTAACTGTGAATTAAATTGCTTGTTAATAACTCGATATATTCAAAATTATATCCTATGTCGATTATTTAATAGATAAATTCAATATAAAATTCATTTATATTCCCAATTAGATATTTAAAACTAATTTAAATATTCATTATATAATAGCTAAAAATCAGGGACGTTACATTCCTTCCCCCTTAAAAGAATTTCGTCCCCGAAATTACTAAGGCAGAAGAAATGCTACAACTCGTTAACTTTTTCAAAAGCCCACTTTTTTTTATAACTCTGTATTTCAAATTCTGTAACTCAAGTTCCATAAAATTTTAAGTTTTCATGGGAATATTCAATTTCAGTTCATTTAACTAGATTCCATTATTTTGATTTATTTAATCTGCTTAAGTTAAATTTAGATTACGGAATCCAAATTCCAGGGTTTTTATTTCAAATCCTTTTTGAAATCATATAAATATACACACACTTTTATTTCCATCTCAAACTCAAAATATTTGAATTTCCCAAAACAACTTGGTTTTCTAGAATAAATTTCCATTAGAAATCTCACAATGGCAGCAATCCATCACTTAGAAACTCGAAAATGAACACTGACGATGTTGCAATCATCATCAGAATTATTTCCCAGCCACTGAAGTGAGTTCAGTGCTTTATTATTTCAAAATCCATCTAAAATGATTTTCTTTCAAATCCTTCTAAAATAAAGCTATATTATTTTAATATACTTTGAAAAATATTTTTCAACTTCCCAGGATTTTGAATTCTTAATTCTGGTATGAATTTGATTCTAATTCATCTCATTTGTATATTTTTCATTCATATACAAATTTTATTTGGTTATAATTACCCATTCCAATTTCGTAATCTCAATGGATTATAATCCTAACAATCAAAACATCCATATAATATAATAATTTCAGAAAATTATTCCTTCTATATAAAAATAGAAATTTGCGTAAAATTATTTCATTTACCCACTTTAAAACAATACTGTGTCGAATTTCTCTGTTTAAGTGTTTAGAAATTCCTATCGACTTCGTGGCATCCCATGATTCGACCAGAATTCATAAACCACTCAACATATTAGCCAACACAATATAAAATAATCTTTTTATGTCAATTTACAAATACGCACTCTTGTATATATACACTCAACCCATTCTAGGGTGCTACTGACCCTAACTCTAATGAGCACAACTCCACAAAGCCTAGGTGTTCACTCAACCTAAGCTCTGATACCAACTGTAACGACCCGCAAATCCGTGCTATCTGAGTTGACTAAAAACACCACACGTCCAACCCAAATTGCACAGAAATACGAATCATTTTTAGAAAGAAGTTAGAGGATGAGAAATAGAAAGAAAGAAATATTAGAATCGAAGAAAAACGAAGATCACAAACTCACAGCGGAACGAATAAAATATATTATATAACATAACCTTTGAAATACAGATCAGTAATTTATATACGTACCATCATCAGAGCACAACAGTCATTTCTGGAACAGTTATAAACACCTGTTTCCAGATACAACATAGTACACAGCGGAAATACGATAATCTACAGCTAACTGGTGAAGCCTCCTGCTTCCAGCTCCCCCAATTGAATCTGTGAAATCCCGACTACTTGACTGCCCGTACAAATTTGGGCACCCAAGAGTTTAGGGAAAAAAAACAAAATAAACTCTAGGTCAGTCATGGGACTGGTGTGAGTAAACTCAGATCATTGGTTTAACCTTTAAAATCCTTTCAAAAGAAAAGATAATAGTAAGACCAGCCCACACATAAACATGGACGGTTTTTACCTTACTATAACCCAAAACACTTTGATACGAAAATCCAGTGATATTATAATAATGTTTACAACAGGTAAATAACCAAATAGCAGAACGCTTGCATCTCACGCTCCACATATATAGTATAAAATCAAAAACCGCATGGCGCTTATTGGAGATTGGATTTCCAACATGACAAGGTATGGAACCACCTTCCGCTAGTGTATCTCTAGAGAGGAATACACTGGGTTCAACAAGAACATCTTGTAACCCGGCCCACACATGACCGACCACTCATTTCGCTTGAGTGTATCAAATGTATATCACCAACGGTTGGGATCAGCAACCGCCTCCCGACTGGGACAGCATCGAATAGAATAAGAAATTAAATGAATCTCTAGATAGGTGATTTTACATCCTAATGGGTGCGACCCACATATCCATGCTGCCTGCCCGATTTTTGTCCTTTTCCGGTTGTTGAGGCCTGAGGCTACGAATACTTACCATTCATTGATAGCACAATCCCTTTGAATGCCACATTGTCAGATCCGTTAATCACTGGTTGAGTTTGCACAAATATTCTGGATGTTATGCTAAGGGAATAAATCCGTTGCAACCATATATATTTATACAGACCAGCCCATTTGATCATTGGAAATACTCTGTCAGACATTCGTCTATTTACGTTCGTTCTGGGATTGAACGAAACCGAAGGCACTATTTCTATTTAATAGAAAGAGTCCTTGCACTTTACTCCGTCTTCAATATATTCAGCACACTTGGTTCGCAACGCTTATGCTGATACAGAGTGGTTCTTCTGATAATAATCCAACCGGTCTCTCCATATTGACAACGATGGTCAAAAACTTCGATAGTCTGTGATTTAACTATCGAATAAAAACAAGTGTTCATCCAAACATATCAAACAAATCACTGGGCTCTTTAATTAATATTTCATTAATTAAATCTCATCTCAATTTCCTTATCAATATTTGTTAACCAAATATTTACAAGTATCGCCTCCTTTTATTTTCTATAGTTAGAAAATATTTTCGATTTTAATTGGAAAACATTCCAATCACTTATCTCTTCCACGAACTCATTTAGTTCTATACTTAGAAAACATTTGTTATTTTATTTCCAAGTTTACATTTATTTGGGTTAAAACGGATGTTGTGTAAAACATCGTTACGACAACCCAAATATATACATTCAACTAAATCTCTTTAAACGTTGATCTTCGAGACTGAGTTTTGCTATTTATCGGTTGTTAATGATACCAATCAAGTTGGGGTGTAATTACCTCTCAGACCTTGACTGAATAACATTCATAACGTCAAAACAGACAAGACTACTTACTCGAATAATCAATACTATACAAACCAATTATCTATTTTTAAAACACGTATACATTTCCCTTGTTATTTTTAACAAATCTAAGTTATAGTTTTCCTTCTTGTTTCAAATATCCTATTTAAATTTGTTTCATTATCTTATTCTCTATATATATCGATATACAGATTTCTAGTTATCAAATTTTCTTAAAAATATTCTAACTCCTTCAATTTTCGGAAAAATTCGCCATAACCTCCCCTGTATCGGGAGCATCGGGAAATTTCAAATAGCTTCCCGGTAACTTCTCATCTCAAAAGAAAAAGAAAAAGCCAAGCGGCTTGCCGATACAGTTCATAAAATCTCATATATGAATTGAACATGTACCTTTTTGTCGGCACATAAAATAAAATCTTCATATACTCCATCCCATATCTGTTTAACACCTGTTCACCTGTTTCCAATTCAATTAAACTCAATCCATTCGTTTGAATTCAATTTTGAATCGTTTGAATTCAGTTTCGCTCAATTATTCTTTAATTAGCCTTTTTGCCTATTTCACTTCTTTGTTTGAACATAACATGTTCAAACAAAATATTTAATTAGCTTATATCCAATTTGAATTTCAAGTTTCCAATTCTAGTTTCCCTTTCGATTTCGAATATAAATTTTCAAATCGAATTCACTTATTCAAAGCCCAATATCAATTCAAAATCCCATTTAACTAATTACTATTCAAATTAGTTAGTTCTATTCAAAGTCAAAAATCTGATTTTTGTTTCAAAATCAAATTCATTACTTCACTTGAGTTCACATATAGTTACAACTCAGAATCTGAAATTTTCCAAAAAGAAATTCGAATTTTATTCGTTTAAAATCCTTTTATAAAATTAAATAAACCATTATGGTTTTAAAACGATTTTGGCGCTGTTTTTCTGAAAATTCGATTTTGACATATCTCAAAATCTATACGACGAAATCCAGATTTTTCTCCTTTATTAGAAAACTATTATCAAATCGGTCCTGACGTTTCTTGTTTCAAAGAATTCCGATTTTAATTGGGTTCTGTATACTCGATTGAAGTTCGAATCGCCAATTTACGAACTGCAGCGCTGCGGCGAGTTCGTTTTAATTATATTTATATATATAAACTTTCAAACTTCGTCTATAATAAATTCCACTTCATTCTGATATATTTTAATGTATATCAAATCAATTTGTCCCAATTCAACATAGCATTTCCGAGCTATTTCACTTCTATTTGAAATTCTATATTCAAATTTCAATTCACTTCTATTTTCCAAATTCTATTTGAATTTCTATATTCGAATTTCCTTTATTCAAACCCCATTTGAATTTCTACGTTCAAATTCTATATTTGATTTCCTTTGAATTTCATGTATTCAAACTACATTTAAATTCCTATATTTAAATTCCCTTTGAATTTTCTATTTGAATACTATATTCAAATTCTATAGTTTAAATTTCATTTGAATTCTCTATTCAAATTCCATAGTTTAAATTCCATTTGAATTTTCTTTATTTAAATTCTACTTTAATTCCTATATTCAAATCCCTTTTTGAATTTATATTTGAAATTCATACTTGAATGTAAATATTCAACTCATTTGAATTTCTATATTCAAATTCCATATTTGAATTCTATATCCAAATCTTTATTCGAATTTTCTATTTTCAATTTTCCATTTCAAACTCCATTTGAATTTCTATATTAAAATTTCTATTTAAATTTTCTTTATTTGAATTCCTATGGATTCAAACTCTTTTTTAATTCCTTTGAATTCAAATTCTAATTTTGCATATTCAAATGCTATTTGAACTTCTATTTGAATTTCTAACATTCAAACCCCTTTTCTTTTCTATTTAAAATTCAAATAGTTAAACTCCTTTTCTAATTCTACTATTCAAATCCCATTTGACTTCTATTATTCCATTTCTATTTTGAAATTCCTTTATTCAAATTCTATATTCAAATGTTATACTCAAATTTTATTTGAATTATAAATTTAAAAATTCCATTTCAAATCCTTTTTGAATTTTCTTTTGAACTTCAAATATTCCAACTCCTTTCTAATATTTAAATTCTATTTAAATTTCTACTTAAAAATTCTATTTCAAGTTCTATTTGAAATTTCATTTCAAAATTCTATTTTTGAAATTCTATTTCAAAATCCCATTTTGAAATTCTATATTTTTAAATTCTACTTGAATTTCAAATTCTATTTGAGAAAAATAGAATTTCTTTTTTTTTTAAAACTCAAATATCCTTCTCATGATATTTTAAATAAATTAACACTTGGCGCAGTGATATTTAAAACAATCAAATCATCCAATTTTCAATCATTTGATTTTTAACACGTCATATATGAATATATACGAAATCAAGCAAACAATCAAACAGATAATATATTTTTGAGGAATCCAGTTGGATTCCTCCAACCTGTTTTCCCTGCATCCACAGATGTTAGTCAACAGAAATAAGACCCGTCCTGCTTCGAGGAAGGATATCGCGGTATGAAGGTCATCCACTATCATAGCGTGGGGCGTATAGGGTAATCATCCGCTAATGAAACCGTGGGCATCCGCTAATGAGACTGCGGGAATCCAACCAATCATCAACCCAATATATATATGTAATAGCCTAAATAACTAATATATATAAAACAAGCAGAAAAATCCAAACAAGCAACAACAATTATTTTTAACGAATAAAAATAATTTTAATAAAAGGTGAGTGAGATTTACTCACCTCATTCTTCCTTTACTGAATATCCGGTAAAATGCTGCGTCTTCTCAGTTTTGAATCTATTCAAATCATTTATCTTGAACCTACGATTATTTATTTTAATTTTAACGATTAAACATTTACCTATATTAAATTTATTAATAACATAAATAAATCCTTTTATGTATAAAAGAAAATTTCGAGAAGGTGTATACCTTATTTCCCAGACAACTACGAAGCCAACATGAAACGACTCCACAACCAACGATCATTCCTACCGAAAATAGCCCAAAAATTGCCTCATTCATACTCAGACAATTCATCGAACAGTTCGTATACAATCTCCATTCCCAAACTGTACTCCTTCTTCACTGTTATCGGACTGCCAGAAAACCCATCAGCTTCGAAACTCACTGATCGACTTCTCCTCTTCAACTGTCGCCCTCCAGTTATCGCAGCTAAACCCCATCGCACTACCCTGTTGTACTCAACACCGTACTCCCAAATACTGTCGACCCTAATCCGTTGAGCCCTACCCGTGATTCTCGAGTTCGGCCTGCCTTTTGTTCACATCGCGTCGCCGGTTCTTAAGGAGCTCGAATGGATTTCGAGCTTTAGGGAATAACTCTAAATCGCAACTCCTTCATGATTCAAAAGCGATTCAAGCTCAGTCTCAAGCTTCGGATTCGACCGCGAATTTCCCATTTTTTTGGATTTCGATATTGAAGAATTGAAACACAGAAGGAAAGAAAAGGAAGGCGAAAACTCAGACTTATTTCGTGAGTTCAGGAGTAGGGAAAATAGTGAAGGTGAATGGTTATTTATATGTGCGAGAGCAGACAGGCCATTAAATTGTTGTTTCTTAGATTTCGAAATAGTGAGACAATTTTCACAACTCGATGAAGGAAAACAAGCTGTATGACAGAACAAGGGTAGGTCGGCTAATAAGGATTGAAAGGATTTGATTTGAATTTTATTTGTATTGAAACCAAAATATCTCGTCGCCCCTAACTTGAAACCCTGAACCGCTATTTAATCGCAACGACTGATGTTCTCGGATTATGACGTTATTTTGAACTCCACGAGACTGGTTCCGGAATTTTAATTCAACTGTATAGAACAGAAAACAATTTAAATTAACGGTTAAATTAATTTTGATTTAATATATAAATCGATTTCAGATAATAAAATTTAACGAAAATAAATTATTATTACTGTTTTAATTCAAACAGAATCTTATATTAATCAACTGAACTGTTTTTCAATTCAGTTTTAACTGTGAATTAAATTGCTTGTTAATAACTCGATATATTCAAAATTATATCCTATGTCGATTATTTAATAGATAAATTCAATATAAAATTCATTTATATTCCCAATTAGATATTTAAAACTAATTTAAATATTCATTATATAATAGCTAAAAATCAGGGACGTTACAAGGGTAGTTAAAATCGGGACCGTCCCTAGTACGGTGTAATAACCCGGAAATCTGTGCCAGTTTAAATTTTTTATTTTGGCAATTTTTGCGAATTTTGATTATTTAAAATGAATTATTTTAAATAATATCGACGAGAAATTTATTTTGAATATAATTCGAACGTATATATTCATTTGAATCGTCGTTATAATATAAATAATTATTTATAATTATGAAATAGAATTGAAAATGGCGCGGTAGTTCGATAATTCGATTTCAAACTTCAAATGAATGTACCGGGTGCAAAATAAACCGGATTTTAGTGAAACCAAAAATAATATGATCTAATTGATGATATCTTTCCAACGAATCCGAAAAATTGAAATTTCATAGCTGGGATCAAAAGATATGTCAAGTCGAAAATTCTGAATAGTCGCTATGAAATTCAGGCCCTTAAAAATAGCCATTTTGCAAACGACCTCGGATTTCGACAAAACCACTTATGTTGGATCCGCGATGACAAATGATTGCTAGGTTTCAAATTTCGTAATTTTTTGAATCAATACGTGAGCGTGGCAAAGGAAAACGCGTTTAGCCAGTTTCAGTTGATTTTAATCGACTGGAAAATGACCATTTTTCAAACGGACTAAGAATTTGGCGAAACTAGCTTTGTTAGGACCGTATCGTCAATATGAAGCTAGAAAATATTTTTCTGGAATTTTTCGAGTTAGTATGTGGCCCCAGTAAATTGAAATGTGCGTTCAAATTCAATATATAGTGTTATATGTTGATTTTGACGGAAACTGATCGAAGCGATCAAATCATCTTACGATACATATCCCATTGTGTTCGGAATGGGGGTAATTAGCTATGGACGATAGTCGGTGGGTTCGATTTCGAGTTCGAAATAAAAAGTTACTTTTAGAGAAAATAAAATAATAATTAAATAATTTATAAAACCCTCCTTTTTGTCTCCTTCCTCCTTCAGAAACTCGATCCCCATATATATATATATATATATAAAAGAGAAACCCGTTCGATTCCTCCCGCCGCCTCCACCCTCCCTGGCGATCGCCGTCGCCATCGACCTTGCACCCACCGCGCATCCTCCTCCGGTTCCCCTCTCCTCGTCTCCGACCTTCCTCCCTCCACCCTCTTCAATCTCGAACCCAATAACCTAAACAGCCCCAACCGGCGAATAGAACGCGCCCCTGCTGCTGTTACCGCCAGCGACCCCCCTACCAGCCTCCACCTCGCGAGACGAAGACCTTCCCCCCTTTATTCTTCAACCGTGAGTTTTCTTGTTCTATTTATTTATTTAATTATTCTTCTAGTTAAATCAGAAGTTTAGCAGTGATTTTACTTATATGAATCACATACAAAGTTATGATCTTTGTATGGTAAAGGTATGATTATTGTTAAGAAAGAACGAATTATTACATAGTAAAAATTCGATTTTTATATATTGAATAACATAGTAAAAATTCGATTTTTATATATTGAATAACATAGTAAAAATTCATTTTTTCTATATTGAATAGCATCGTAAAAATTCGATTTTTATATATTGAATAGCATAGTAAAAATTCGATTTTTATTTATTGAATAGCATAGTAAAAATTCGATTTTTATATATTGAATAGCATAGTAAAAATTCAATTTTTATATATTGAATAGGATAGTAAAAATTCGATTTTTATATATTGAATAACATAGTAAAAATTCGATTATTATATATTGAATAGCATAGTAAAAATTCGATTTTTATATATTGAATAGCATAGTAAAATTTCGATTTTTATATATTGAATAGCAAAGTAAAAATTCGATTTTTACATACGTAGAGAATACGGGCAAAGAAAGTGACGAGAGGCAAGAACGGCGAAGATTTCTACATTTGAAGAGTCATGTGATTGGATTAGCTTTCGGTGAGAAATTCTCTCTTTTAAATTTATTTCTAGTTGAAATATATACTAGGATGCAGACGGTGTTTAGTAGCACCCGACACCCGTCGTCCACAGACCATGGACGGCTTGTATGCTTGGCTGTTTGATTTTGATGTGTAGTTGATTGTGTGATGTGATGTGGAATGAAATAAAATATTTTATAGTTAAAAATAGAATTTTTAATGTGTATATGAAATGAAATAAAAATAAACAAATCGGACGATTTGTTTGTATACACACATTTGACTGATATTGATTGGGACGATAAATTTTACACATCGCCCAACTGCACAAATAAAATATGTGTTTGATTGTTTGAAAACCCCACACGGGTATTGAGGTGATATATGACATACACTAATCCCAATAGTTAGTTGTATGTCGATCGATTGATTGATAGACTGTTATAAGCGTTAAATATTTATATTTGATGCTTATACAGTGTAGAACGCACTTTGGATGATGGTTGATTATTCATCGGTGTTATTGTATACATGTGTTGTAGAAAATCCATATAATTAACATTATATGGTAATTGATTGGCCCTCATTCCAGTTTTGAAAAAGAAATATTTGAAATCGAAATATTTGAGAAAGAAATATTTGAGGAAGAAATATTTGAAAAAGGAATATTTGGAATAGAATATTTGAGAATAGAAATATATGAAGCCGTATTGATTAGATTGACGCCATTTTGACGTGAACGATATTTATATCGATTTTATTCATTTTATAATGAATATCGAAAGTGATTTCAAAATCTGATATTTTGAAAAGAAATGAATTCGAATTGAAATTGAATATAAATGAATTCGAATTGAAATTGAATATAAATGAATTTGAATTGAAATTGAATATAAATGAATTCGAATTGAAATTGAATATAAATGAATTTGAATAGAAATTGAATAGAATTGAATTCGAACTGAAATTGAATATAAATGAATTCGAATTGAAATTGAATAGAAATGAATTCGAATTGAAATTGAATATAAAAGAATTTGAATAGAATTGAATTTGAATTGAATATAAATGAATTCGAATTGAAATTGAATAGAAACGAATTCGAATTGAAATTGAATTGAATCGGAAACGAACTGAAATTGAATTAGAAATCAGTCTGAATTGAAATCAATTTGGAATGAATTTAAAAACGAATTTATAGGAAAAAAATTCAATTTTGATTTGAATTATAAATGAAGTTGAAATCATTTTGAAAACAAATTTAAAACGATTTATATAATACGTTTTAAAAGGAAATCGACGAAGTATATATTATATATATAATATAATGGCCTGAATAGAACGCGCCGCGCCGCGGCAGTTCGCGAATTTCGACCATTGACTTCGAACGAATATTACGGGAGACCCGACCGTCGGATTCCCCTAAAACCGGAACCGTTGGGTTCGTATCGAAAAAATCTTTCTAACGAATATTAGAAATTAGAAATCTAACGGTTGGATTTGGAGTTATGTCCAAATCAAATTCGAAAAAGGTCGCTGTAAGTGTAGTTCGATGGCCGTTTATGGAAATCGACTGTACGTGCCTTGATAAAATTATTAAAAATATCAATAATTTGTGTAAAATCATAAGAAATGATTTGGGAAGAATCGAGATGAAAACTCCATATTTGAAAAGATAAAAATAGATTTTTATCGAAATGAACTAGTTTTGAACTAGAATAGTAATTTATTTATTTTTAAAATAAATAAAGTGAGTTTGAAATGGTTTTGAAATATAACCAGAATTTCTAATAATTGAATCGGAATGGATTTGAATCGAAATTGTCTATGGAATATTTCGATGTTGGATTTCGTGATTATACAGATGTTATTATGAAAATTTGAAAGATATAGATATATATATATATATATCATTTTCTTCAATGCGATATTTGTTGGTCGTGGAATTTGATATTGAATATAAGCCGATATATTTACTATTTAGTGCCTTGTATTTAATATCAAATGTGATTTGGGTTTGTCGTGAATGGTGTTTTCATTAACACTGTTCTTAAGCCCAGTTGAGAAAAGATTAAATCTTTTTATTTAGATTTAATGAAGTGTACCAATTAAATAATATTTAATTGGAATTGAATTGATATTGATTTTTTGGTTTATCGTGAACAGTGTTTTAAATAACACTTGTTCTTTAACCCGATAATTAATGGATGTGATTTTGGGTTTATTGTGGGCCGTGTTACAAATGACATTGGTTCTTTAACCCAGTTAATGACAGGATATTGATTTCTGTGAAGATTAAAACTAAGTGGAGTTTTAATGAATCTTTAATTAGATTGAAATGATCGAGAATGGAGTATCACCCGTTTTGCTCCAGGCGATAGTTAAATCTTTAATTAGATTTGAACGGGAAATGGTAATTGAATTTACCGATAACACCGTGGTGTTAGATATGAAGTATGACCAGTTGTACTTCATGGAATGAATAGGTTGGGGTTGGGAAATAAAATAAATGATTACTTCAGTGTGGTTCGCTAATCCCGACTAGTTTGAATTGATATTCAAAGAAGATTAAAGAACAATTCTTAAGAATTTATCTTTGATAAAATTAATGGGAACTTTTCCCAAAGTATAGGAATATTTGAATAAAAGAATATTCTGAATTGGAATGAGGCGTATGTTGTGTTTGTGTAGCACGTATTTATTATATATGCTAGTTATTCAGAAAGACCGGGTTTATCCCATTCTGAATAACTGATACGACGATAAGTCGAAGATGAAGACGGTGGTCGAAGACCGGAGGTCTTCACATCGTTTGGGTGATTACTGATGATCTTGATTGGGATGTACACCCAAGAAGATGGAAACAGTTGGTGATCGTCCAGACGTACTTGGAGATCGATGGATATGCGGGGTACTAGGTGCCTCCGGTTTCGTTCAGACCCAGAACGGACTTGTAAATGGACTGTGTGTCTGACATTGGATTTCAGTCTATGTGATTGATTTCTATTAAATATATATCTCTTTGGCGGCGGAGAATTTATTCTCTTGCTTAACGCCCTTCTCTGAGACGTACGAGCTCAGGGGTTATATACTGATGGATATCAAACGCATAGAGTGAATTGCCTGTGTGGCATGCCGAAGTGGCAATATGATCAAGGCTTCTGTTGAAAAGCAGAGTCTTGTGGTGGATGATCAAAGCACGGCCTGTGTGGCATAGCTTTGTGTAACGTGAGTTCGTGAGTTTCACACCCGGTATGAACCAAAAACGGGAGACGGACCTCAGGGAGGGCATGCGTTTCTTTCTAGTTAGAAGTGGCGTCAGTGGTTTTACACGCCCTGACGAGTTTGACTTATGTGGTTGTTGCTGTTGCAAGGCGCCTCGGTTTGATCGGACGATCCGGGTCCGATGGAGTCATTCGTTGGCTCATTTACGCCCCATAGGGCGGGGAAACGTAGTGTTCAGGCATTTTAATCCACATCGGTGGACCGGCCCTGTCGCTCCAAGGGTCACTCGAGCTCTGATCCTGAGGCTCGAGCTAGAGAGTCTCGAATCGGTTGAGGACTATCTTTTGCCTCGGTTCATAGATGGAAATCCAACCTCCAAATACATGACATTTGTGGTTTTATTTGTAGAGCCTAGTATGGCGACCTAGTGGGATGGGGCGCTTATGCCGCCTATGATTGATACTTATGATTTGAAGTTGTTTTATACACTATGCACTTATAATAGTATCAAATGATTTGTTTTAAACGTATCAAGAATGCTTTGGCTATTATAAGGGAAAACCCTATCCTCTGGTTTGTGTTGCATTGTGTGATGGGACCTGGGTCTTATAATAGCTTCATTTTTCTTTATTTAGCATTGCGCTGTTGTTTTATGCACTGGTATTCTTAGGAGGAAACTCGTTCCGTGTTATACGGCCTGATCCCTTGATTTTCCTAACTTTAAAATAAAGATTAATAACTGTTTTAGTTCTCACACCAGTCCCATGACTGAACTGGAGTTTATTGTTTTAACCTAAACTCTGGGTGCCCTTATTTTGACATGGGCAGCTAGTAGTTTTGGTTTTGCAGATTTATATTCACAGTATCTTGGTTTACAGCTGGAACGATATCCGGAAAGCTTTGTATCCGTATATCTCCTTCAGTTGTGTTTTGTATTATTTTCCGCTGCTGTAAAGACCCGCAAACCCCTGCCCTTCGAATCGACCATAAACCACACAGGTCTGATCCAAAAAGTGGAAACCTACGAATACTTTAACATTGGGCATACAACACATTACAACAGATAACAGAAGACTTTTATAACACTATAATAAATGTTACATCAGAGTACAGAATATACATATCAGAGTACATTGGAATATAATTACAGCGGAAGAATAAGTTACAATAAAATGTAATATACTACAACGGAATAACACAGCGGAAGACTCTCTATCTCTGGACACAGCTTTAAGCTTCAACCCAGAATCCTGTTTAATATATCTCCAAAAATAGCTACTCGACTGCTCGTGAGGAAAATATGGGCACCCGAGTTTGCCAGTGGACAAACTACAGGTCAGTCATGGGACTGGTGTGAGAATTCTACTTAACCTATATAATATAATAAGGCTAATCACAGGACCACGCCACTTTCGCGGAACGGGTTTTCTCCTATGAATTGCCGGTGCAAGACTAAAGTAAATTGTCAAAATAACACAATGCTTTTTAGAAAAATGAAACCATTATAAGACCCAAGTCCCATCACACAATGCAACACAAACCGGAGGATAGGGTTTTACCTTATAATGATCAAAAGATGCTTGATACGATAAACACGGTATTATATAATAATAGTGTGCAACCAATTTGAAATACATCAAAGTAAATGTATCAATCCTAGACGGCATGAGTGCCCCATCCCACTATGTCGCCATATATAGGTATACAATCAAAACCGCGTGATGTCGTATTGGAAATTTGGGTTTCCATCTGAGTCAAGGCTAGGGAGGAGATCCTTACCGATTCGAGACACTCTAGAAAATGCCCCAGGATTGGTACTCTGTCCAACCCTTGGATCCTGCAGGGCAACATACGTTAACGCTTAATGGATTGGCAATTCCTGAACACACGCTCCCCGGTCCTTTTGGACCTATAATACGGCCAGTGGCGACCGCATAAACCGAGGCCTCGAAAAATCCAACAACCACAATGAATAAATGCCAGCGCTGGTAGGTCCCTGGCACCACTCTAGCTAGAGAGAAACGTGTGCACTCCCTGCGTTCCCTTCTCCCGTTTTAGACTCTACCGGGCTGTGAGGCTCGCGAAGTCACGATATACACAAAGCTATGCCTAAATAGACTGTGCTTTGATCATCAACCACAAGGCCTGCTTTTCAACAAAGCCTTGATCAATTGCATCTTAGCATGCCACATTGTCAGACTCTACCATATCATTGATCATCTACCAATATATATATATAACCTCTAAGCTCATACGTCTTAGAGAAGGGGGTTAAATGAAGAATAAATTCTCCACCACCAAACAAAAATATATAATCAGTAGCGTTCAACAAATACAGTAGAAAAGAATACATTGTCAGACACACAATCCATTTACAAGTCCGCTCTAGGTCTGAGCGAAACAATGTGTCCGTCGATCTCCAAATACATTTGGACGATCATTACCAAATACCTTGCCTTGGGGTGTCCAGTCCCAATTCAAGATACCAGTCATCATCATCCCAACGATGTGAAAACTTCGGTCTTCAATTGCCATCTTCATCTTCGACTCTTGATCGTCGTGATGATTATTCAGAATGGGTTAAACCCGGTCATTCTGAATAACTCGCGTATTTTGTGATTAAAAATCAAATATTGGAAAATCACACATTACGCCACATTTCCCACTCAGAATATTCTTTTAATAAGATATTCATATTAAAAGATTCTCATTAATTTTATCAAAGATAAATTAATAAATTTAATCATAAATCTTCCTTAAAAGATTTATTAAAAATTCTAAATTTGATTTAATATCAAAAATCATTTTCACAAGATTATTTATTTTAAAGAATAAATCTACTTTTAAACGGGTTAAAGAACTCGTGTCATTTAAAACACAGTTCACGATAAACCCATAAATCAATTTCCAAAATATGGAATTCCACAGAAATCAATCAATACATAATCGATGTGAATTTCTGTATCGGACTAACAATATACATGGAATAACGGCAAAGCCTCTTAAATTCCATATATAATATCGGTCTTCTATTACAGAAGCCCATCTCGATTATTACCAATCGTATTTTCCACTTAATTCCAATTTAATTTTATTAAATTGGAAAACTAGATTTTTAGGAAATGCTCTTTTTAAATCTATAAAATAGATTTATAAATTCCAAATAATAATTTCAATGTAAATTGGATTAAAGGAGAAATGTCATTTAAAAGCACCGTCCACGATAAATCCACTTCACATCTCAATTATTTCATATCACAAAATATAATTGCAAATTCTAATAATCTTAAATAAAAGATTTCTCTTTGAAAATTAATTCATTATTATAGAAACATATTTTAAAATAATCATTGAAAATATTCTTTATATAAAAGATTTTTATCTTTTACAAATATTCTTTCTTTTAACATATTCTTAATTAAAAATATATATATATTTAAATAAAAAGAATTTCTAATGTAAAAATATTCTTATTTAAAAGAACATCTGAATCGAAATGCGACTCAACCATTTACCATATAATTTGGATTATATGGATTTAACACACATCATATATAACAATAAAAATGTAATTATCAAGTCATCCATTTACATCCAAAGTGTAAATTCCAACTGTGTAAGCGTTAAAATTAAATAATAACGCTCATCACAGCCTGTCGATCTAACGATCAACATACAACTAAATATTGGGATTAGTGTATGTTAATTTTCATCCCAACACCCGTGTGGGGTTTCATCCAACAAACAAATAATTAATTCATTTGTGCACTTGGGCGATGTGTGAAAATTATCGACCCAATCACATAAACAAGTCAGGTAACTTGTTTATGGCAGTGTAATACACAATATATAACACGACGATAAAACTGTCTCTTTTTATTTCTATTCTTTATATCGCATGTAGAATGTCAATAAAAATGAATTCTTTATTTCTATTCCTTCATCGCATCTAAAATGACGATAAAAATATAATATTTATTTCAATTCCTTTCATTGTAAATAAATGAAAAGAAAAATGTAATCTTTTAATTCCATTGTAATAGGGAATACAATTAATAACAAAAATATAACTTCTCATTTCATGCTTCATTTGCAATAGAGAATGCAAATAAAGATTCAAATTTTTAATTTGATGTTTATTTACCTAAAGGAATGTAAATAAAATTGTGACTCTTCATTTCATAAATTATTTGCATTAAGGATTTCAAATGAAAATGTATCCTTTATTCTCATGTTTTTATTTGCGTTGAGTAATGCAAATAAAAATGTAATATTTATTTTCTAGTTTTATCTACATCAAGGAATGTAAATAAAATAACTACTTCTATTTTATGTTTATTTACATCAAGTGAAGTAAATAAATAAAAATTATAACCTTTATTTTAATGTTTTGTTCGCATTTAAAAAACATGCAACAAAAATGAGACATTTGTTTTTAATAAATTTGTTTTGTTTGCAACTAAATTTGCAAACAAAATATAAATGTATTTTTTTTTTATTGTCTTGTTTGTTTGCAACTAAGGTTGCAAACAACAAATGAAATTTTATCTCTTTGTTTATTTGCATGATGGAATGCAAATAATATAAAAGAAAATATAAATTAGTTTGCATCTGAATTTGCAAACCAAAAATGCAAATGTTATTATCTTGTTTGTTTGCAACAAAAGTTGTAAACAAAAAAAATGTAAATTTCTTTTCTTTCTTCTTGTTTTATTTGCATGGTAGGATGCAAATAAAATGTATTTTCTATTTTCTACGTTTCATTTGCATCAAAAATTGCAACCAAAAGATATATTTTTCCTCTACTTTTGTTTGCATCTAAAATTGCAAACAAAAAGATATTATTTTCTTTTTTTCTATTTTTGTTTGCCTCAAAAATTGCAAACAAAAAGGTATATTTTTTTCTCTACTTTTGTTTGCATCTAAAATTGCAACCAAAAGATATATTTTTCCTCTACTTTTGTTTGCATCTAAAATTGCAAACAAAAAGATATTATTTTCTTTTTTTCTATTTTTGTTTGCCTCTAAAATTGCAAACAAAAAGGTATATTTTTTTCTCTACTTTTGTTTGCATCTAAAATTGCAACCAAAAGATATTTTTTTCCTCTACTTTTGTTTGCATCTAAAATTGCAAACAAAAAGATATTATTTTCTTTTTTTATATTTTTGTTTGCCTCTAAAATTGCAAACAAAAAGGTATATATTTTTTTCTCTACTTTTGTTTGCATCTAAAATTGCAAACAAAAGATATATTTTTCCTCTACTTTTGTTTGCATCTAATATTACAAACAAAAAGATATTTTTTTTTCTTTTGTTTGCATCTAAAATTGCAAATAAAAAGGTATATTTTTTTTCTCTATTTTTGTTTGCATCTAAAATTGCAAACAAAAAGATATTTTTTTCTTTTTTTCTACTTTTGTTTTATAAAATGTAATCATAAAATAAAACTGTCTCTTCCCTCTTACATGTAGTGTTTGCATTTAATTGCAACACGAAAATGTAAATTTTAAATTTTAAGAAACGTTTTCATATGCATGCCAACACAAAAATGTATGTTTTAATTTTATGAAGCGTTTGCATATGTATGTAAACACAAAAATGTAAATCTTTTTTTCTTTTTTTTTCTTTTTGTGAAGCGTTTGCATATGTATGCAAACACAAAAATGTAATTTTTTTTATGAAGCGTTTGCATATGCATGCAAACACAAAAATAATGAAAATCATATATATTATTTCTTTCTACATTGAATTTTTATTACGAATTGTAATGAGATGAGTTCCTATACTTTGTTGACATTAAGGAATGCAACAATACACTTTCCTTTTCCATCATATAAAATTTTTGTTTGAAAACACAAATCAAAATGTTAATCAATTAACGATGTAAATATTTGTGTTAGGGACACAAGTGAAATACTTTCGATGTACGGTACATGTATTTGTGTTGGGGACCCAAGTAAAAATAAATAAAATAAAATTTCAATGGCGGTGCATTCATTTGTGTTTAAGACAAAAATAAAAATAAAACTTTGATGATGAAGTATTTATTTGTGTTTAAGACAAAAATAAAAATAAAACTTTGATGATGAAGTATTTATTTGTGTTTAAGACACAAATAAAAATAATTCATATTCCTGTGTAAATGTATGTGCCAATATATAAATAAAAAGACATTTTTTTTATAAACTTTTATGTTTAGACATTTCTTTTGAATATTGTTATTTGTGTTGAAACACAAATATAAAATGAACACCTTTCATACATGTAGATTTTTGTGTTGAAACACAAAAATAAAGTAATCTTTTTTTTTTTCAAGTAGATTTTTGTGTTGGAACACAAAAATAAAATAAACATTTTTTATTGTAGATTTTTGTGTTGGAACACAAAAATAAAATAAACACATTTTTTTTTCTCATGTATACTTTTGTGTTGGAACACAAAAAATAAAATAAACAATCCTTTTTTTTCTATGTATAATTTTAGTGTTGGAACACAAAAATAAACAATCTTTTTTTCTCATGTGTATTTTTGTGTTGGAACACAAAAATAAAATAAATAATTTTTTTTCCATCGCAATATGAATATTGAATTGATTATCAAAACCAATTCAATAAAAACCAAATCTGAAATAAACGTATCCAAGTTCGCACAACAACCAATACAACAATACATTCATCAAACAAAAAATCAACATAACATACTATACAATTCAAATCTGAACGAATATTATAATAAATAAATTAATCAACTAATTAATTTAAATTAAAGAAATCTCACCTTCCGTTAATTCAGATCTAAAGATTCAAACAGTCCAGAAAATGTTCCAATCAGTCTCAAACCGTTCTATTTGCTGTTACGATTCCAATGTTTTTGAAATCGTCAAATTCTAAGTTGAAATGAACGAGTCATGGTCAAAACAAGTTTTTAAAATAATTTAAATTAATTAATTAGTTAATTAATTAAGATAATTACCCTTCTTCCTCCTCAAATAGGATCGGCCGTACTTATGAGAATGGAGAGGAGAAGATGGTGGCTCCAGAGAAGATCTAACCTTATGAGAATGGAGAGGAGAAGATGCTCTTTGATTTGGTATAGGAGTTAGGATTTAATTTGAAGAGAAGAGGGAGAAAGTGGCACAAGAATTTTCGGCCATGAAGAGAATAGGGGGCGGCGGCTACTAATTGAAGAAGATGAATAGTGATTTAGTTAGGGTTCTCCTCTTTTTTATATTATGTAATTGTTGATTTTTAAAAAAAACCCATTCCTCTCAAATTATTTAGAATCCAGTCCAACAAAAGCAACCCTACCCAATAACCCCTAATCCGGACCCATCTAGCCATGTCCCGCAGGCCCAAAAGGTCGTCTAAGCCCTCATTTTTCGAATTTAAAATTAATTCTTTTTATTATTTAATTCGGACACAATCAAAAATCCGCCGAGGCCACACACGGACTCCGAAAAATCTAAAAAAAAATATTTTTAGCTTTCATTTGACGATACGGTTCCAATGAGACTAATTTCATCGAATTTTGTGACTGTTTGAAAAATAGCTATTTTTAAGGCGTTTAAATTTAACTAAAATAGTCAAAACACATTTTCCATTCACACGCTCACATATTAATTCGAAAAATTCTGAAAATTGAAACCTAGCAATAATTTGACATTCCGGTTCCAACAAAAGTGATTTCATCGAAAACCGAGGTCGTTTGAAAAATGACTATTTTTAAGGCCAATATATTTAATATTAAAAATATATTTTTAAACAAATAAATCCCGAAACTCAAAATATATAAGTGTTTACTGTTTTTCAATGTAGAAACATCATTCTGAACTCAATGGAAGTGGTTTCGAGTTCAAATTCCTTCGTATGCAAAAAGTAGCATTTTGGCCCTTATAAATTTCCGCTATGAAATTTCAATTTTTCGGATTCGTTGGAAAGATATTTTAAATAGATTCTAATATTTTTGATTTCACTAAAATCCGTTAAATTTTGCAACCTATACGGTCAGTCAAAGTTCAAGTTTGACTTTTCAAACTACCGCGCTATTTCTAACTCTTTTGTTAATTAAAATTAAATCATTCATTCTAACTTCGATTTAAATCAAATTTGTGATCATTATTATTTAAATAAATAATTTTATATTGTCAAAATTCATTAAAATTTACTAAAATAAAATTTTTAAATTGGTCCTGATTTTTGCGGGTTGTTACAGCTGTTATGTAATAAATTGTAATCTCTGATATTTTCTGTTGTATAATATTCATTTATACTCTGTATATCTATATATTTCCTATTGACTGGTGTGAGAACCAAAATTAGATAGGGCTTATTGTTGTGATTTGGCATCAAAAATATGATTTTTGACTATATATCAAAGTTATGAATTTCAAAAGCTAATCAACTAATTGATTGATGGTTATGTTGTTGATTATTGGTTGATTAATTAAAATTTGAACCTTTAACCAAATTGGTCAAATATTAAATTGTATTGAAATTTGGTCACATTTGCTGCATATACATGTACTTACATTCAACAGGTCATAGCAAGGAGGCTAGAGCAGAGAATAAAATTTGTTTGCCCGACAAATAGGTACATGTTTATCATAATTTACTGTTCTGTTTGGGTGATGATGATTTTATGAGCAGATTGGCTAGCCGCTTGGCTTTTTCTTTTTCTTTTTGAGATCAGAAGGCCTGTATGGCAATTTCGGATTTTCCCGTGCTCCCGGTGCAGGGGAGGTTATGGCGAAATTATTCGAAAATTTAGGGTGTTAGCCAAATTTTTCAAAAATTTGAAAAGTTCTTAGAAACTGAAAAGTTGAAGAACTTAAGCCGTAATGAAAATAATGAAAGTTGAGTTGATTTGTGAAAGAACTTTCAGCTTCGTTTTTAACACCCCACCTCCGCCAGTGTGGCTCTTGCAAGCACTCTGACTTTGGAGGGGCGTTTGTATCGGGTAAACAGGTAAACAAGCATAATGATATATCAAGGCAGAACAAGAACATATGTATATATATATATATATAAACAGAGTAAATAACATAGATAAAACAGCGGAAGATTTCAAACCATTTCAAAACAAGTCTGGTACAACATAATGCCAACTTTCCAAATACACAAGTCTAGATAAAAACAACATCACTGAAAAACTGAAATACATAAGTACTATCCCCAAAATAAGTGATAACCATAGCTAGCTTCATGTCAAGACCGTACATGAGCTAAAATCCCACAAGCAAGCGATCAGAAATCCAAGCTAAGCTCCAATATTCCCACCCTGAGAACCTGGGGGGGGGGGGGGGGGAACGGAAGAAAAGAGGCGAAAGGAAAACAGGTCAGTCAAAAAGACTGAGTAAGCCCTACTACAATCAATGTAAACTGATAAAGTTAACTGACATGAGAAGCAGGAATGAACATAAGGATAACAACATACTAGCATGATGATTAACTAACAAGGTAGATAAAGGTGTCATCGCATAATCAGGTTTAAGGTTTTTTTTTGCACCACAGGTGTACTAGCAAACTAACATGACTTGAATAAACAAGTATTGATCCCTTGGCCCAAGCTTTGGCCCAATAACATGAAATGACCCTAATACGCGGTCCAACCAAACGGTCTAGTCGATCGGCTCCCTATAAGCCTAACTCGTCACGAGTTGGTGTCAATGCAGCCCAAACATAATTGTAGTCAGACTGTGCAGGGTCTCCCGTCGGGTGTATCAAGCCCTAGGGTGTCAACCCCTGGACACCATAAACATAAGTGCACAGTCTCGATCTACTGGTACCCGTGCGTGCTTTCCCCGGCTTCGGACTATGTGCACGACCATAGTCCGCCCGGAACTACACCGGCGTACCCTTCTGCCGTCGTTTTTGGTCTCTTACCTCAAGTCCAGTAATTGTGCCCCCCACCCTAGCCTAGACCCTAGGGCCATAATGATACAAACTTGGGATTACTGCTGGAGTGGACCTCCATTGCTAGGATTTTCTAGTGGGTTAAGTACGGTTTAACCCTCTTGCTAATCACGGATTAACTTGGTTAAGTGTAACGATGAGTTCACGAATTAACCCTGATTAATCTACCAAGCCCAAATTGGTTAAGTATTAAGTGGACCATGACTTAACCCTAATCACGAGGCATTAATTAATTTAATGTGCCTTAACCTCTCACATTAGACCTTGTTGTGGTTACTAGTTAAGCCGGTCGGTTCCGGGTAGCTTTATACCACAACTTGGTCTAACCTCGGGTTCAAGGTACAACATGACCAACTTCTCACATTGGGTCCTATTGTTTGTAGCAACTAGTTAAGCCGGTCGGTTCCGGGTAGTTTTACGCTACAAACTCAACCCAACCTCGAGTTGGTCACACTTATATTTTCTAAGTGTCATGTCCATCATGTTTCCAAAACATATTACAAGTTTTCAAGAATTTGGGTAGACCTAACTTAATAGGTAAATTCCCAATGGGTAGACCTAACTTAATAGGTAAATTCCCAATCTTATGTTTTTATGTCTTTTAAATTTACCCAACCCCAAACGCAATCTCATCGCTTACATATCGCAATAGCGCATAAAGGATAGAAAGAGGGAATTTGGCATAATCATGACATAAAGGTGTTGAAGCCACAAGTTTAACATGGTGGCATATGAAATGTACATATGTTCATATACTTGCATATTACATTTTTAGGCCTCAAAAGCATGCATAAAATCAAACTTAGCATATTGGTGATACATGGTGATAAATGACATGTAGGAATGGCCATAAGTTCGCATTTAGCCTCACATGCAAGTTATCATAAGAGATATGATAACTTACATGTTGCCAAAATGCAACCTTTAGCATAAAGCTTGAAGCTTTATGTTCATATACTCAAGGTAAGCTTGCATAACATGATAACATGAACAAAATGATCAACCCCAAACTTGCATAACATAACTTGCATATCATATGGCAAACTTGCATATCATAACATAGCAAACTTGCATAACATAACATGATGAACTTGCATATCATAACATGGCAAACTTGCATAACATAACATGATGAACTTGCATATAATAACATGGCAAACTTGCATAACATAACATGATGAACTTGCATATCATAACATGGCAAACTTGCATAACATAACATGATAAACTTGCATATCATAACATGGCAAACTTGCATAACATAACATGATAAACTTGCATATCATAACATGGCAAACTTGCATAACATAACATGATAAACTTGCATATCATAACATATCAAACTTGCATATCATGGCAAACTTGCATATCATAATGATCAACCAAACTTGCATCATTCGTTTAACTTTAGAGTTTAAATATGAAAGTAGAAAAGGGCTTACAATGCTTATGAAGACACAAAAAATATGACAAAGCCCTTATGCAATCAATTAGACCCAAAATGCAAGCTTTAATAGAAAAACCCTTGAGCCAAAATGATCAAAACCCTTGCTTTATGATGTAAATATGGAAACTTGACTTGAATGCAAGCTAATGACACTCATACAAGCTTGAAAACACTTGTATGCATGGAAAATCTCTCATAAAAATGACTTAGGAATTTTATGAAGAGAGTGGAGGCCATGAGAGGAATGATTTTGCCATAGTTTAGTTACTTGAATAAATAATGATGATTTAGGGTTAGGTTAGGGGCTTATTTATAGAGATTAGGATTAGTTCTAGCCTTAGGATTAAACCCTAGTTCCAATCTCAGCCCTCAAAACCGCCCAAACTCAACACAACTCCAAGATGGTGCACCAGGCAAAACTGCCCGGCTGAACCAAGTCGACAGGGCTGTCGACTCCCGTCCAACCAAGTCGACTCCCAAGTCGACAGGGCTGTCGACTTGGGTGCTCTGGCGGGAATTTTCCCGCCTGGCCCAATCTGACCTAATTTCCAAATTCAAACTTGAATTTGAAATCTGTTTTTACTTTGAATTTTTCTGAAAACTTCGTTGGGCCTTAATCGGGTCATACGGACTCCGATTTTCGAAAACTCGGACTCTATTTCGCGTATTTTTCCGAGACGAACGCAATGGCATAGCCCGTTTCCCTTGATTCAGATTTATAAATTAAATTCTTCCTCGATTTATATTATAACGGGTTATTGAAAATACGGGTTGTTACATTCTCCCCTCCTTAAAGGATTTCGTCCCCGAAATCTCCAAGTTAGGAAGAACGTATCCTACCATCCAACATCCATCTACTCAAAACATCATCCACGAGCAATCATTGTCCTTACAAGATTCTAAATGTTGTATGAACATATGCAAAGGTGTGTGTATATGTACTTATCTAATGCAAATATCATCAATGCAAATTATGTTAGTGAAATGAATCCATATGTATGCAATTCCTAACATAATGTATAACATCTATATGTGTGCACATAACATACATCCATATGCAACATCCATGTGATAACACAAAAATTTTCATCCATGAATAAGCGTAAACACTCATGCATATGCAATATGAGGAGTGTGTGAGCCGATCTAGTGCCTAATGTGTATAATGCATCCACGAGTAACCACTTGCAAACACTTGCAACCACTTGCAAACATCAAGCATAACATGTTTCAAACACATGTTTCATCCAAAGGGTTTCTACCTATGGTTCTCATGACAAGATTAACATGATAAACTAGATAATCAAGACAAACTGGGATAGCAAAAGATATGCTACAAAGAGATCGGGAAGATAAGCAGGATATACTCCTTTTGGATTACAAGAAATCCCTTCCTAACCCTGACATGTATTACTAGCCAATAAGTCGTACCTCCTGACAAAAATAGGACCGAGAATGGGACCGAGAGGATATACGTAAAAAAATAACATGCAAGTAAGTTCCACAGGAAAACAAGGATCAAGAATATACTCTTAAAAAGAGATATGATGCGCGTATCTAGCCTTCAGTCTTCTAAGTCACGTTTCCTTGAGCTTAACTCCACTGTGCTTTGACCGTCTTTTACTTCATGATTTCTTGGCTTCTTAACTCTTATTTCCAAATATGAGTTGGAACCCATTTCATTGTCGCCTCTCGTCTTCCTCTTTCACTTACTCTTCTATCATTCTTGGCTTAAACATAACTATGACCTCATGGTTTCATGCAAGCTCTCCAAAATTCACTAGTGAATCCTGGATCTCGTTTACTTACTATAAAGTATTCCACGCAGCAGAACTTTTCTTGAAAATACCAATCCACGTTGCCAATTGCTCTTACTAACGTAATTTTCTATAACTCATGCTTGAACGAAATGAACCATCTGCCTGTGAATGATAGGACGTCCTTAGATTCAGCCGTTTGCCCATGACTTCCCATAGACTATTCCAAAACTGACTGGTGAAGATTGAGTCATGGTTACTAACTATACTTTAGGGAACCTCGTGCAACCGCTTTATTTCTTGAAAGTAAACTGTCGCTAGCTATGATGCAGTCCTTTCGCTCTTTACCGGAGTGAAATGAGCACTCTTCGTGAGTCTACCTACTATGACCCACATGCTATTATTCCCTTTCTTGATCTAGGCAGTCCATCCACGAAATCCTTCGTGACGCTTTTCCCTCTTCCATTGTGGGGACCTCCAATGGATATAATAGCCCACCGGGCTTCTATGACTCGGCCTTTAACCTGTTGGCACAACATGCACCTTGGGACAAACTCGGCCACCTCCTCGGGTGATGTGCATCTTCAAGAACCTTCTTTCTCTCATCGCGTCTTATCCATCCCTTGTCATCTATAGCGAGGTGACTTACCATCTCGCCTCGAATCAACTTGTCCATGATCTCGACTAACTGCGGGTCTTCTTTCTGTGAAGTCCCTACTTGATCCAGAAGGGTAGGTCTAAATTTAAGGGACGCTAACTAACTAATTAAACTGAGAGAACTTCTTATTTCAATTGTCCTCGTTGGAGCTTTCCGGTCTAGAACCGCGACCACTTTAGCAGGATCCACCACTAAGCCTTGCTTAGAAACTATGTGTCCAAGAAATCTAACTCCCCTTCTCCAAAAGTGACACTTGGAGAACTTGGCCTTCAACTGATGCGCTCTAAGCGTATCCATCACCTCCACGAGATGCCTAGCATGTTCTTCCTCATTCTTTAAGAAAGTCAGGATATCTTCTACAAAGATTACCACAAACTTTTTCAGGAACTCCCTAGGCACCCTACTCATCAAGTCCACGAAGTAGGCGGGTGCATTAGTCAAACCAGATGGCATGACCAGCCATTCTAAGAATCCATCCGGAGTTCTGAACGCAGTCTTGTCTATACTATCTTCAGCTACCCTGAGCTGATGGAATCCAGTAGCAAGATCAAGAGGGAACAGATGTTCCTACAAGCTGAACAAATCATCGATCCTTGGTAATGGTTGTCTATTCTTCTTGTTCAACTCACGATAATCAACACACGGGCGAAGCGAACTGTCCACATTAGTAGCGCATACTACTAGAGCACCTTCCTCGGAAATGCTTCATCGTATGAAGTTCTTCTCAAGCAACTCCTTGACTTGCTTTCTTAACTCTCATCTCGCGGGACCATGTG
Organism: Allium sativum; assembly: GCA_030737875.1. Lineage (NCBI taxonomy): Eukaryota > Viridiplantae > Streptophyta > Magnoliopsida > Asparagales > Amaryllidaceae > Allium > Allium sativum. Next base: position 37,197,799 of record CM060922.1, read on the forward strand.
CCTAACCGGCCACATAACTGGCTTGGCATTATCAACCAGATAAATGTGGAAATCAATCTCTCGCTTAGGGGTAACCCCCCCTTCACTTCACCCAAGATATCAGGATATTCTCGGACCACCCTCACCGATTGCAAACTATCGATAGACGAGTTGAGGGGTTCAAGATAACACAACATGACGGGACCCATAGGGTTACTAGAAATTTTTAGGGTATTGCCGAGGCGAGTCATGAGCCTCACAACCCTATGCTAAAAAAATCAAGGATGGCTCCAAAACTGGACAACCCATCCATGCCCAAAAATCAACCCATACCCCATGAAACCGAGAATATAAGCATCATGCGAGAATTTTATTCTCAAGATAGAGATTTTCAAATCCACGTAGATAATAGACAAATGGGCGGAAACCCCAATTGGATTTGAAATACACACGGGATCATTAACTAGACTAGTACTTAGGTGCAAACTTCCAACTAAACCAGATGAAATAAACTATGCGATGCACCAGAATCAAACAAAGTACGAACAGGAAAATCAGAAATGTAAACAAGACTTTCAACAGAAATACTACCTCGATCGGGAACTGGAGCGACATTGAGAGCATGAACTTGCCCTCCTGAAGGTCCAGCACGCTGAGTCTGACCCTGGCCTTGCCCTTGCTTCTTCGGGCAATCCTTACTGAAATGTCTAGTCTCACCGCAGAAAAAGCATTCACCATTCTCCCTTTTCCTCTTCTTACAATCCTTAATAAGATGCCTAACTGAACCGCAATAATGGCACTTCCTCTTTTTGTTATTGCCTTTGTTGTTGTTCCCCTTGTTGCCTTGACTCTTGTTCTTGTTCTTATTGCCTTGACTGCTCTGACCGCTTGGATTACCCTGATTTCCTTTCCACTGGGAATCAGTCTTCTTGGCTTGAGTATCATTCATCTTGATCTCTTTCTTGTCACTCCTATTCTCTTCATTGAGTAGGGCCATATTCACCAAACTCTCGAAAGTTGCCCCCAAGGGTATATGAGTCATGGCTAAACCATGTAATGGCTCGTTTAATCCTAGAGCAAAGTATAGGGCCTTCTTCTGAGCTGTGTTAACCAAGTCTAAACCGACCCGAGCCAGTTGATTAAACTTATCTATGTATTCCCTAATAGTCATATCCCCTTGCTTCAGTGATAGGAACCTTAGTCCAAACTTTCCCCGAAAGTCATCCCAAGTCTCAATTGGCCTAGTAGCGGTGGTGACCACCCACCAACGTGCAGCTTCTTCCTTTAGCAACCATACTGCCAATAAAACCTTTCTACGGTCATCTATATCAAAGAAGGCAAAAAGATCTTCGGTTTCTTTCAACCAATTCCTTGCCTCTACATAAGTCTCGGTTCCAAAGAAATTCTTGCCACTCATCGCCTTAAAGTCTTTGCAAATCTCCGCGAAATCCTCTTGTGGATGCCGAGGGGGAGGAGGAAGAGGAACCTCAGCGACAGGAGGAGGAGGAACATTAACTACCGGAGGAGGAGGAGGAACATCTGCGGGGCCGGCTTCGGTCGCCCTAGCCTCCAAAAGTCTCCTATACCAAACAGGTACGTGTACTCCCTCCGGAATAGCAAAGTTATTGGCTATACTGAAAACGAAGAAAAAGATAGATTCAGAATGGAGAAAAACGAAGGAATTTTGCTAATGGCTTTTTTGGGGAATAGCCTTTAAAATAAACTAGACTTTTCTTTGGAAAATACTTTATACTTGGTTTTGAAAATAGTTTTCCAAAAAGTTTTAAAAACCTTTTTGTTCCTTCTCGTAAACCATATGCTCTGATACCAAATGTAACACCCCACCTCTGCCAGGGTGGCTCTTGCAAGCACTCTGACTTTGGAGGGGCGTTTGTACCAGGTAAACAGGTAAACATGCATAATGATATATCAAGGCAGAACAAGAACATATGTATATATATATATATATATATATATATATAAACAGAGTAAATAACATAGATAAAACAGCGGAAGATTTCAAACCATTTCAAAACAAGTCTGGTACAACATAATGCCAACTTTCCAAATACACAAGTCTAGATAAAAACAACATCACTGAAAAACTGAAATACATAAGTACTATCCCCAAAATAAGTGATAACCATAGCTAGCTTCATGTCAAGACCGTACATGAGCTAAAATCCCACAAGCAAGCGATCAGAAATCCAAGCTAAGCTCCAATATTCCCACCCTGAGAACCTGGGATGGGGGGGGGGGAACGGAAGAAAAGAGGCGAAAGGAAAACAGGTCAGTCAAAAAGACTGAGTAAGCCCTACTACAATCAATGTAAACTGATAAAGTTAACTGACATGAGAAGCAGGAATGAACATAAGGATAACAACATACTAGCATGATGATTAACTAACAAGGTAGATAAAGGTGTCATCGCATAACCAGGTTTAAGGTTTATTTTTTGCACCACAGGTGTACTAGCAAACTAACATGACTTGAATAAACAAGTATTGATCCCTTGGCCCAAGCTTTGGCCCAATAACATGAAATGACCCTAATACGCGGTCCAACCAAACGGTCTAGTCGATCGGCTCCCTATAAGCCTAACTCGTCACGTGTTGGTGTCAATGCGGCCCAAACATAATTGTAGTCAGACTGTGCAGGGTCTCCCGTCGGGTGTATCAAGCCCTAGGGTGTCAACCACTGGACACCATAAACATAAATGCATAGTCTCGATCTACTTGTACCCGTGCGTGCTTTCCCCGGCTTCGGACTATGTGCACGACCATAGTCCGCCCGGAACTACAACGGTGTACCCTTCTGCCGTCGTTTTTGGTCTCTTACCTCAAGTCCAGTAATTGTGCCCCCCACCCTAGCCTAGACCCTAGGGCCATAATGATACGAACTTGGGATTACTGCTGGAGTGGACCTCCATTGCTAGGATTTTCTAGTGGGTTAAGTACGGTTTAACCCTCTTGCTAATCATGGATTAATTTGGTTAAGTGTAACGATGAGTTCACGACTTAACCCTGATTATTCTACCAAGCCCAAATTGGTTAAGTATTAAGTGGACCATGACTTAACCCTAATCACGAGGCATTAATTAATTTAATGTGCCTTAACCTCTCACATTAGACCTTGTTGTGGTTACTAGTTAAGCCGGTCGGTTCCGGGTAGCTTTATACCACAACTTGGTCTAACCTCGGGTTCAAGGTACAACATGACCAACTTCTCACATTGGGTCCTATTGTTTATAGCAACTAGTTAAGCCGGTCGGTTCCGGGTAGTTTTACGCTACAAACTCAACCCAACCTCGAGTTGGTCACACTTATATTTTCTAAGTGTCATGTCCATCATGTTTCCAAAACATATTACAAGTTTTCAAGAATTTGGGTAGACCTAACTTAATAGGTAAATTCCCAATGGGTAGACCTAACTTAATAGGTAAATTCCCAATCTTATGTTTTTATGTCTTTTAAGTTTACCCAACCCCAAACGCAATCCCATCGCTTACATATCGCAATAGCGCATAAAGGATAGAAAGAGGGAACTTGGCATAATCATGACATAAAGGTGTTGAAGCCACAAGTTTAACATGGTGGCATATGAAATGTACATATGTTCATATACTTGCATATTACATTTTTAGGCCTCAAAAGCATGCATAAAACCAAACTTAGCATATTGGTGATACATGGTGATAAATGACATGTAGGAATGGCCATAAGTTCGCATTTAGCCTCACATGCAAGTTATCATAAGAGATATGATAACTTACATGTTGCCAAAATGCAACCTTTAGCATAAAGCTTGAAGCTTTATGTTCATATACTCAAGGTAAGCTTGCATAACATGATAACATGAACAAAATGATCAACCCCAAACTTGCATAACATAACTTGCATATCATATGGCAAACTTGCCTGTCATAACATAGCAAACTTGCATAACATAACATGATGAACTTGCATACATAACATGGCAAACTTGCATAACATAACATGATGAACTTGCATATCATAACATGGCAAACTTGCATAACATAACATGATGAACTTGCATATCATAACATGGCAAACTTGCATAACATAACATGATAAACTTGCATATCATAACATGGCAAACTTGCATAACATAACATGATAAACTTGCATATCATAACATGGCAAACTTGCATAACATAACATGATAAACTTGCATATCATAACATATCAAACTTGCATATCATGGCAAACTTGCATATCATAATGATCAACCAAACTTGCATCATTCATTTAACTTTAGAGTTTAAATATGAAAGTAGAAAAAGGCTTACAATGCTTATGAAGACACAAAAATATGACAAAGCCCTTATGAAATCAATTAGACCCAAAATGCAAGCTTTAATAGAAAAACCCTTGAGCCAAAATGATCAAAACCCTTGCTTTATGATGTAAATATGGAAACTTGACTTGAATGCAAGCTAATGACACTCATACAAGCTTGAAAACACTTGTATGCATGGAAAATCTCTCATAGAAATGACTTAGGAATTTTATGAAGAGAGTGGAGGCCATGAGAGGAATGATTTTGCCATAGTTTAGTTACTTGAATGAATAATGATGATTTAGGGTTAGGTTAGGGGCTTATTTATAGAGATTAGGATTAGTTCTAGCCTTAGGATTAAACCCTAGTTCCAATCTCAGCCCTCAAAACCGAATCTGGCCCCCAAACTCAACACAACTCCAAGATGGTGCACCAGGCAAAACTGCCCGGCTGAACCAAGTCGACAGCCAAGTCGACAGGGCTGTCGACTTGGGTCCAACCAAGTCAACTCCCAAGTCGACAGGGCTGTCGACTTGGGTGCTCTGGCGGGAATTTTCCCGCCTGGCCCAATCTGACCTAATTTCCAAATTCAAACTTGAATTTGAAATCTGTTTTTACTTTGAATTTTTCTGAAAACTTCGTTGGGCCATAATCGGGTCATACGGACTCCGATTTTTGAAAACTCGGACTCTATTTCGCGTATTTTTCCGAGACGAACGTAATGGCATAGCCCATTTCCCTTGATTCAGATTTATAAATTAAATTCTGCCTCGATTTATATTATAACAGGTTATTGAAAACACGGGTTGTTACATCGTTCCTTTTTGGGGACGAAACGTTTTAAGTGGGGGAGATTGTAATAACCCGGAAATCTGGGCCAGTTTAAAATTTTTATTTTGGCAATTTTAGCAAATTTTGATTATTTAAAATGAATTATTTTAAATAATATCGACGAGAAATTTATTTTGAATATAATTCGAACGTATATATTCGTTTGAATCATCGTTAGAATATAAATAATTATTTATAATTATGAAATAGAACTGAAAATGGCGCGGTAGTTCGATAATTCGATTTCAAACTTCAAATGAATGTACCAGGTGCAAAATAAACCGAATTTTAGTGAAAAAAAAATAATAGGATCTAATTGATGATATCTTTCCAACGAATCTGAAAAATTGAAATTTCATAGCGGGGATCAAAAGATATGTCCAGTTGAAAATTCTGAATAGTCGCTATGAAATTCAGGCCCTAAAAAATAGCCATTTTGCAAACGACCTCGGATTTCGACGAAACCACTTTTGTTGGATCCGCGATGTCAAATGATTGCTAGGTTTCAAATTTCGTAATTTTTCGAATCAATATGTGAGCATGGCAAAGGAAAACGCGTTTGGCCAGTTTCAGTTGATTTTAATCGACTTAAAAATGGCCATTTTTCAAACGGTCTCAGAATTTGGTGAAACTAGCTTTGTTAGGACCGTTTCGTCAATACGAAGCTAGAAAATATTTTTCTAGAATTTTTCGAGTTAGTATGTGGCCCCGGTAAATTGAAATGTGCGTTCAAATTCAATATATAGAGTTATATATTGATTTTGACGGAAACTGATCGAATCAGCTTACGATACATATCCCATTGTGTTCGAAATGGGGGTAATTATCTATGGACGACAGTCGATGGGTTCGATTTCGAGTTCGAAATAAAAAGTTACTTTTAGAGAAAATAAAATAATAATTAAATAATTTATAAAACCCTCCTTTTTGTCTCCTTCCTCCTTCAGAAACCCGATCCCCATATAAAAAAAAGAGAAACCTGTTTGATTCCTCCCGCCGCCTCCACCCTCCCTGGCGATCGCCATCGACCCCGCACCCACCGCGCATCCTCCTCCGGTTCCCCCCTCCTCGTCTCCGACCTTCCTCCCTCCACCCTCTTCAATCTCGAACCCAATACCCTAAACAGCCCCCACCGGCGAATAGAACGTGCCCCTGCTGCTGCTGCCGCCAGCGACCCCCCTGCTAGCTTCCACCTCGCGAGACGACGACCTCCCCCCCTTCTTTCTTCAACCGTGAGTTTTCTTGTTCTATTTATTTATTTAATTATTCTTCTAGTTAAATCAGAAGTTTAGCAGCGATTTTTACTTATATGAATCACATACAAAGTTATGATCTTTGTATGGTAAAGGTATGATTATTGTTAAGAAGGATTTCGTTTTTAAAGAAAGAACGAATTATTACATAGTAAAATTTCGATTTTTATATATTGAATAACATAGTAAAAATTCGATTTTTATATATTGAATAGCTAACATAATAAAAATTCAATTTTTATATATTGAATAACACAGTAAAAATTCGATTTTTATATATTGAATAACATAGTAAAAATTCGATTTTTATATAGTGAATAGCATAGTAAAAATTCGATTTTTATATATTGAATAGCATAGTAAAAATTCGATTTTTATATATTGAATAGCATAGTAGAAATTCGATTTTTATATATTGAATAGTAGAGTAAAAATCCGATTTTTATATATTGAATAGCATAGTAAAAATTCGATTTATATATATTGAATAGCAAAGTAAAAATTCGATTTTTACATACGTAGAGAATATGTAACACCCCGAATTTTAGTTAATACTAAAATCCACTAATTACAGGATAAATAATCTCAGATGTGGGAATTGGGGGTAACGGGTTGCGTCATTACGTTCGTCTCGGAAAAATACGCGAAATAGAGTCCGAGTTTTCGAGAATCGGAGTCCGTATGGCCCGGTTATGGCCCAAAGAAGTTTGCAGAAAAATTAAAGCTTAAAACAGATTTAGAAATTTAAATTAGGATTTCAAATTAGAACCAGCGGGGCCAGGCGGGAAAATTCCCGCCCTGACCATGTCGACAGGGCTGTCGACAGGCCTGTCGACAGGGGGAGTCGACTTGCCTGTCGACACGGCGTCTCGAGCCAGAAGGTTGGGTGCACCAGATTTGGTTTTCTGGCTAGGGCTGGGCTGTGTTCTAGAGATTTCCTAAATCTAACGGACCTAATCTAACCTAGGGTTAATCTAAGGGCTTAAAACACTTCCTAATCCTATAAATAAGACCCCAACCCTACCCTAATTCATTCATAATTAGATCTTGTAACTAAACTATGGCAAAATGAAACTTGATCATGGCCTCCACAAATCAATGAAGAGAGTTGCAAGCTAATCAACATCTTCTTCAACTAAAGCTACTAGTTCTACTACATAAGTTTGCTAATCTTGGTTTTGGTGAGTTCCTATGGCTTTAATAATCAATTGTTAAATTGATTATGGTAGGATGTGATAAGACATGGCTATGTTTGTGGATAAATGTGTTTATGCAAGTTTGTATGATATGTGATTTGCAAGTTTTATGTTATATGCAAGGTTAATGCCGTGTTTTATGATGCAAAACACCATGTTGAACATTTATGCATATGTAACATGTTATGCAAACTATATGTGAGAGTATATGCAAGTTATATGTAACATGATATGCAAGTTATGCATGTGATTTTATACATGCTAAGTATTTGGTGTTATGCATGCTAAGTATTTGATTTTATGCATGCTAAGTATTGGATTGTATGCATGCTAAGTGTTTGGGTTTATGCAAGTTAAGTGGTGTGTTTATGCATAATAAGTAATTGATTCTATGCATGCTAAATAAGTGGTTTTATGCATGCTAAGTGTTTGGTATTATGCATAAATCATGACATATAAGTTTACCCTTTTAAATGTGATGCATACATATGCAAGATGACACCTTTATATGCTATGCATGTTAACCCTCCTTTAAGATGCAAGTCATATATGCATATTCAACATGTTATGCAAGTTATGTGTATGATTATATGCAAGCTCAACATGTTATGCAAGTTATGTGCATGATGTTATGTAAGTTATGTGCATGTTGTTATGCAAGATCATATGCAAGTTATGTGTATGAGGGTATGCAAGTTATGTGCATGATGTTATGCAAGTTAAGTTTAGGAGGTTATGCAAGTTATGTGCATGATGTTATGCAAGTTATGTATATACTTAAAGGCAAGTTTAATGTGATATGCAAGTATGTGAATGCTTATGCAAGTATGTGAATGCTTATGCAAGTATGTGAATGCTTATGCAAGTTATGTGTATTCTTAAATGCATGTTTAACATGTTATGCAAGTTATGAGAATGCTTATATGCAAGTTCAACATGTTGTGCAAGATATGTGTATGATAATATGCAAGCTCATATGCAACATGTTATGCAAATCATGTGTATGATAATGTGCAAGTTTGGGTTAAATGTAGTTGGGTTAATATATGCTCATATATGCAAGTTGACATCCTCTTAACCCATGACAAAGTTATATGCTAAACCCATGATATTTGTGATGGATCTTTCCCTTTATTATGTCGTGAAATGAGAACGATTCACGTGGGGAACGATGGGGTAATAAATATGTTAATAAAAGTATGATGGGGTATGATTAAGCATACCATAAAAATAAATTAACATAGGTGGGAATTTACCTATTGAGTTAGGTCTACCCCATGGGAATTTACCTATTGAGTTAGGTCTACCCATGTTATGAAAAATGTGTAATTAATTAGGGATAATTAATTATGAGGGTGATTAATTAGGTGTAATTAATCAACTAAGACACGAGGTTGGACCCTTTTGTAGCGGAAGTCTGCCCGGAACCGACCGGCCATCCAGCGGCTACAAATGATTGGCCCAATGTGAGAGGTCTTAGTTATAAATTAAAAACATGATTAAAGTAAAGACACGAGGTTAGACCCTTTTGATGACAGAAGTCTGCCCGGAACCAACCGGCATATCCAGCAGTCATAAAAGACGGTCTAATGTGAGAGGTCTTTATGAGGTCATGATCTTAATTAATGAATTAAGAAACACTTAACCATATTAGCATGTAGAGGGGCATGTGGGGTTAAGTGGGTGCCTTGGGTGGCATGTAGTAACTAGTGGGGGTGCCTTGGGTGGCATGAGGAAACTAGTGGGTTGCCTTGGGTGGCAATAGAAAATACGATTAGAATACTTAACCAAAGTGGAACATGTAATTAAACATGATTAAAGGGTTAAGTAAGTGCCTTGGGTGGCATGTGGGAATCAAGTAAGTGCCTTGGGTGGCATGCGGAAATCTAGTGGGTGCCTTAAGTGGCAATTGAAATATAATTAGATGACTTAACCAAACCTTAACATGTAAGGGGGCATGATTATAAGAAGGGGTTAAGTGGGATGCACGAGATAAAATGACAAGCTTAAGTAGTAGCTTGTGGGGGCCCATTTCAACCAATATCCCAAACGTATCTTTGTGGGCTCGACCCATGTCGAGTGACGGGACACGCATATTGGGTTTGACTATAAGAGGCCAAAACGGGGTAGCGGTGACAACGCAAGTCCAACGGGCTTCATATGCATGTGTGGGCCCGGGCTGGTAGATAAGCCGTTGTTGCACCGTGTAGATATAAGCCGTGCACCGTTGATAGAATTGGTTGCCACTTTAGGGGAGTGATACACCCCACTGTGGGGCCAGCACGGGTATCTACGGTAGGGAGCCGATCGCTTGGGAGTGGTGGGGTACACCTAGTGGAGGTAGGGGCAGACGGCACCTACGTGGTCAGCTAGAAGTATCAGAAACTACTAGTTATATTTTCTAAGTCTTTAGGTGGGATCAACCTTTAAGTAGGAATTACTTTTGGTGGGTAGAACTGGTGTGGTGCAGTGTAGGAATTACCCTTGGGTGGGTAGATCTGGGGTGGTGTAAGCTAGTAATTATCCTTGGGTGGATAAATACGTCGTTTCGGTTATCGTAGTACATCCTGTGTTTTGTTGGCTACTTAGTGTAGTCATTATCCCCAGAGGTACCGTATCTTGTTTATATCATACCCTAATTACTTTAATGGTTGTATTGTTAGGGTTATAGGACTCACTCAGACTTATGTCTGACCCCGTTGTTGTTTATCTTTTTCCCCACCCTCAGGTTATCAGAGTGGACCTAGCACTAGTGGGCTTGGACCAGACCGCTATATCTATCTTTTGGGGCTTGGACCGTAGAAGTAAAGCTCGGTTTATCTTTTGGCTATTATCTATGTAATGGGATTATGTACTTCTATTTTATCAGGATGGATATTATGTACTTGACTCTTGTTATGGTTTTGTGATGTAACCAAACATGTTTTGTTATTGAAATGATGTTTTAAATTTTCAAGTATTACTTATATCTGTCCTGTTGTAATTTTTTTCTGTTCTATACTCACTAAAAATACTCCATCAAAACTAAGGCATTCCCTTTGTGAGTGACCTTAGCGGGTGTGGGGTGTTACACGTGGTATCAGAGCTTAAGGTTACCGGAACAGATAAAATTTTTAGAAAAACTATTTTCTAGGAATATTTTTGAAAGGAGTATTTTCAAAAAACATGTCTTTTAAGAGGAAAGTTTTTGAAAGAAAAGCATAATCCCCAATAGCCATATCTATATCTTTCGAATTCTCCATTTTGAATCTCTTCCTCTCTCTCATTTTGAGTTTCCCCTCCGCGTATAAATGATCTTTCTAAGATAGATAAGGATGGAAAACCACTTCAAGGGACTTAGACGTTAATCAGATTAGAAGTTGGATCAAGAAGGAGGAGGACTGGTAGGTACCTATTAGATAGACGATGGGAGAAAGGCTCAAACAGTTGATGTTTAATGAAGGACGAAACCTCATTTTGATGGGAGGAGAATGGGAAGAAGGGGGTTAGTTGTTACCCTTTTGGGAGGAATAGGACACCTTATTAGGATTGTCCAAAGAAGCAAGGGCGAGATATGGAATCTCCTGGAGGGTGGTTGTATTCCCTCACGACTAAGGTACCAGATGGGGATAGGACCGTCTAGGTCGGAACTTGGATTTCTTTATTATCCGATTCGAACTTGTGTTATTCTGACGCATCGAATTCGTTTATCTCATCATTGTTAGTTGAGTCACTGCACTTAGACACCAGTTTGGTAGATGATCCCTTAGTTGCTTCAAACCCAATGGGGGCTCCATGATGTGTTTGGGTTTGGAGGTTGCTATACTTAGCGTTGAGTTTAAGATGTGATGCTTTGGGGCTTCACGGGCTATGGGTTAGCTTTGGGCATGGACTGGTAGGGGTGTCGTTCTTGATTTTGAAGGGAGAGTTGTTAGGCTTATCGGCCGCCTGGGTAACACTCTCGAGATCTCTTGTAATCCCATAAAATCTGTTATGCTAAGTTATCTAGAATCGCTTGACACGTCGGTCTAGAGTTTGCGATCTGTTAGAGCGGTCCGGGAATACCCGGATGTGTGTGTGAGGAGGTGAAGGGCTTACCTCCGAAGCGGGAGATTGACTCCTGAATATATCTGGTGGATAATGCTAAACCAGTATCTTGGCCAGTGTGCCACATGGCTCCTCGTGAGAGGAGGGAACTCCATAAGTAAGTAGGCAATTTGCTTGAGAAGGGGTTCATAAGACGAAGTATATCGGAGTGGGGCGCTCTAGTAGTTTTTGTCATAAAGGCGGATGGGTCCCTCAGACTTTGTGTAGGCTAAAGAGAACTAAATAAACTCACAAAGAAGAATAGACACCCATTGCCGAGGATAGATGGTCTCTTTGACCAGTTGGCTGGCGCCTCAGTATTTTTGTAGTAGGACTTAGCCACGGGATTTCAGCAATTGAGAGTGGCTGAGGATGGGATAGAGAAGACTGCCTTTAGGACTCCGGATGATTTTTTTTATGAGTGGCTGGTGATGCCATTTGGTTTGACGAACGCCCCCGCATACTTTGTTGATTTGATGAGAAGGGTGTTCAGGGAGTACCTGAATAAGTTTGTGATGGTCTTTGTGGATGACATCTTGGTCTTTTCTAGGAGCGAAATAAGTTTTCGTATGTGCTCAATAGGCTGAGCAGAACCAGTATGGGATAAACGACGGTTTTGGAGCGAGACTGGCGAGAACATCCAGAATTGGACAAGGGCTTAATTATTTAGCCATTTTTACTAGTATCATCTCACGTAGGTCGTCTGAATTCGAAGGAGGTATCCCTTGGGTGTTTGTCTGATATTGGTTTAGGCCTTTGGGGCTTGCATTTGGGGGATGCCGAATTCGACTAGGGTGGTCTGCGTGAGAGACAGTTGTGATGATTTTGGATGATATCCTGGTGGAGAAGAGCATGCCCTACATCTTAGGGAAGTGTTGGAGACTCTTCGAGTGCATAGTCTTAGGACAGCAAAAGCGGATGGGATCCTTAGCATCCTATGAGTAAGGGTAACATGGTAGCGGACGCCTTAAGTAGAAAAGGTTGTCCTCGAGTTTGTGGTTCGTTGAACGACGGGGCTTAGAGTTTATTTCTATGTTTGACTTTAGACCTTCCGTTGACTTTGTACCCGGTTTGCTAGCCTCCTTGGAGGTTAGGCCTACTCTTTTGGGGCGGATTGGAGAAGCACAGAGGGACGACCCACAGTTGGTTGAGTTGGTAGAGAAGCTCATAAGGGGGGGAGTCGTCCAGCCATTTGAGTAGGTACACCCTAGACGATAGGGGGTGCTTACGTAGAGACGGTAGACTTTGTGTACCGCAAGACGAGGGTTTGAGGAAGGTTATTCTGGATGATGCACACCGTTCTAGGATGACCATTCATCCTGGTGGGGACAAGATGTACCAAGACATGAAGAGGGTTTTCTTCTGGGCCGGTATGAAGAAAGATGCGGCCGAGTATGTCGCTCGATGCTTGGTGTGCCAACAACTGAAGGCAGAGCAAAAGAAACCAGGTGGGTTGCTTCACCCATTGGAAGTTCCGCAATGGAAGTGGGATAGCGTCTCGATGGATTTTATTGACGGGTTACCCAGATCAAGAAAGGGTAATACGGGAATTTGGGTGGTGGTAGACAGACTTACTAAGAGCGCCCATTTCATACCCGTGAAGAGCAAGAGGACCGCTCCATGGCTAGCTTCTGTATATCTTCGAGAGATAGTTCGATTGCATGGGGTACCCTCTAGCATAGTGAATGATCGAGATCCTATCTTCACTAGAGAGTTTTGGAAGAGTTTGCAAGAGGCGGTAGGGACTCAGTTGTGTTTAAGTACCGCATATCATCCTCAGACGGACGGCCAGACCGAGAGGGTGAATCATGTTTTAGAAGACCTTTTGAGGCTATGTATCTTGGATTTTGGAGGTACATGGGAGGAGCATCTTCCATGGGTGGAGTTGCCCGACAGACTTAGTGGTGTACATGATGTATTCCATGGGAGGAAGTGCCTACATGAGACTGCAGAGGTGGTAGGGCCGAGTTTGCTTAGAAAAGTGGAAGTAGAGCGTGATGCGACGATTCGACGAGCTCCTACTTGCATCCTTGGGTCAGAGATTTGGAAGATGAGAAACAGAGAGGTTCAACTAGTCAAAGTACAAAGGGGAGATGAAGAGAGCAACGCTACCTGGGAGACGGAAGCGAAGATGCGTTCGAGGTACCCTTTTTCTTTCGGAGGGTATGACCTTTTGCTTCTCCTTCATCGCATATCTTGTGCTTATCTTATCCTTAGTATGTCCTCTCGATAGTACCTTTGACCTTCAGATAGGATAGTCCTATGGTTGAAACATGTGTTTGAGACATGTTATGTATGATGGATGCAGGTGGATGCAAGTGTTTGCTAGTGGTTGCTCGTGGATGCATATACACACACTCTAGGCACTAGATCGGCTCAGTCACTTCATATTGCATATTGCATAAAATTGTGTGTAGGAAGCTATATCTATGGATGTATAATGATTGTGTTATCATATGGATGATGCATTTTGGTGAATGATTGTGCACTCATGTAGATATTGTATGTGTCGATAGGGTTCTCTCGCATACATAATGGATGCATGGCACTATCATGGTTTGCATATGTTCATACATTAGATAGGGAACATATACACACACTTTTTGCATATGCTCATACATCATTAGAAACTGTTTAAGGACAATGGATGCCCGTGTTTGATGGATTGAGTAGATGGTTGTTTGGATGATAGGATATGCATTCTCCTTAGCTTGGAGATTTCGGGGACGAAATCCTTTAAGGAGGGGAGAATGTAACACCCCGAATTTTAGTTAATACTAAAATCCACTAATTATAGGATAAATAATCTCAGATGTGGGAATTGGGGGTAACGGGCTGCGTCATTACGTTCGTCTCGGAAAAATACGCGAAATAGAGTCCGAGTTTTCGAGAATCGGAGTCCGTATGGCCCGGTTATGGCCCAAAGAAGTTTGCAGAAAAATTAAAGCTTAAAACAGATTTAGAAATTTAAATTAGGATTTCAAATTAGAACCAGCGGGGCCAGGCGGGAAAATTCCGCCCTGACCATGTCGACAGGGCTGTTGACAGGCCTGTCGACAGGGGGAGTCCACTTGCCTGTCGACTTGCCTGTCGACACGGCGTCTCGAGCCAGAAGGTTGGGTGCACCAGATTTGGTTTTCTGGCTAGGGCTGGGCTGTGTTCTAGAGATTTCCTAAATCTGACGGACCTAATCTAACCTAGGGTTAATCTAAGGGCTTAAAACACTTCCTAATCCTATAAATAAGACCCCAACCCTACCCTAATTCATTCATAATTAGATCTTGTAACTAAACTATGGCAAAATGAAACTTGATCATGGCCTCCACAAATCAATGAAGAGAGTTGCAAGCTAATCAACATCTTCTTCAACTAAAGCTACTAGTTCTACTACATAAGTTTGCTAATCTTGGTTTTGGTGAGTTCCTATGGCTTTAATAATCAATTGTTAAATTGATTATGGTAGGATGTGATAAGACATGGCTATGTTTGTGGATAAATGTGTTTATGCAAGTTTGTATGATATGTGATTTGCAAGTTTTATGTTATATGCAAGGTTAATGCCATGTTTTATGAAGCAAAACACCATGTTGAACATTTATGCATATGTAACATGTTATGCAAACTATATGTGAGAGTATATGCAAGTTATATGTAACATGATATGCAAGTTATGCATGTGATTTTATACATGCTAAGTATTTGGTGTTATGCATGCTAAGTATTTGATTTTATGCATGCTAAGTATTGGATTGTATGCATGCTAAGTGTTTGGGTTTATGCAAGTTAAGTGGTGTGTTTATGCATAATAAGTAATTGATTCTATGCATGCTAAATAAGTGGTTTTATGCATGCTAAGTGTTTGGTATTATGCATAAATCATGACATATAAGTTTACCCTTTTAAATGTGATGCATACATATGCAAGATGACACCTTTATATGCTATGCATGTTTACCCTCCTTTAAGATGCAAGTCATATATGCATATTCAACATGTTATGCAAGTTATGTGTATGATTATATGCAAGCTCAACATGTTATGCAAGTTATGTGCATGATGTTATGTAAGTTATGTGCATGTTGTTATGCAAGATCATATGCAAGTTATGTGCATGAGGGTATGCAAGTTATCTGCATGATGTTATGCAAGTTAAGTTTAGGAGATTATGCAAGTTATGTGCATGATGTTATGCAAGTTATGTATATACTTAAAGGCAAGTTTAATGTGATATGCAAGTATGTGAATGCTTATGCAAGTATGTGAATGCTTATGCAAGTATGTGAATGCTTATGCAAGTTATGTGTATGCTTAAATGCATGTTTAACATGTTATGCAAGTTATGAGAATGCTTATATGCAAGTTCAACATGTTGTGCAAGATATGTGTATGATAATATGCAAGCTCATATGCAACATGTTATGCAAATCATGTGTATGATAATGTGCAAGTTTGGGTTAAATGTAGTTGGGTTAATATATGCTCATATATGCAAGTTGACATCCTCTTAACCCATGACAAAGTTATATGCTAAACCCATGATATTTGTGATGGATCTTTCCCTTTATTATGTCGTGAAATGAGAACGATTCACGTGGGGAACGATGGGGTAATAAATATGTTAATAAAAGTATGATTGGGTATGATTAAGCATACCATAAAAATAAATTAACATAGGTGGGAATTTACCTATTGAGTTAGGTCTACCCCATGGGAATTTACCTATTGAGTTAGGTCTACCCATGTTATGAAAAATGTGTAATTAATTAGGGATAATTAATTGTGAGGGTGATTAATTAGGTGTAATTAATCAACTAAGACACGAGGTTGGACCCTTTTGTAGCGGAAGTCTGCCCGGAACCGACCGGCCATCCAGCGGCTACAAATGATTGGCCCAATGTGAGAGGTCTTAGTTATAAATTAAAAACATGATTAAAGTAAAGACACGAGGTTAGACCCTTTTGATGACAGAAGTCTGCCCGGAACCAACCGGCATATCCAGCAGTCATAAAAGACGGTCTAATGTGAGAGGTCTTTATGAGGTCATGATCTTAATTAATGAATTAAGAAACACTTAACCATATTAGCATGTAGAGGGGCATGTGGGGTTAAGTGGGTGCCTTGGGTGGCATGTAGTAACTAGTGGGGGTGCCTTGGGTGGCATGAGGAAACTAGTGGGTTGCCTTGGGTGGCAATAGAAAATACGATTAGAATACTTAACCAAAGTGGAACATGTAATTAAACATGATTAAAGGGTTAAGTAAGTGCCTTGGGTGGCATGTGGGAATCAAGTAAGTGCCTTGGGTGGCATGCGGAAATCTAGCGGGTGCCTTAAGTGGCAATTGAAATATAATTAGATGACTTAACCAAACCTTAACATGTAAGGGGGCATGATTATAAGAAGGGGTTAAGTGGGATGCACTAGATAAAATGACAAGCTTAAGTAGTAGCTTGTGGGGGCCCATTTCAACCAATATCCCAAACGTATCTTTGTGGGCTCGACCCATGTCGAGTGACGGGACACGCATATTGGGTTTGACTATAAGAGGCCAAAACGGGGTAGCGGTGACAACGCAAGTCCAACGGGCTTCATATGCGTGTGTGGGCCCGGGCTGGTAGATAAGCCGTTGTTGCACCGTGTAGATATAAGCCGTGCACCGTTGATAGAATTGGTTGCCACTTTAGGGGAGTGATACACCCCACTGTGGGGCCAGCACCGGTATCTACGGTAGCGAGCCGATCGCTTGGGAGTAGTGGGGTACACCTAGTGGAGGTAGGGGCAGACGGCACCTACGTGGTCAGCTAGAAGTACCAGAAACTACTAGTTATATTTTCTAAGTCTTTAGGTGGGATCAACCTTTAAGTAGGAATTACTCTTGGTGGGTAGAACTGGTGTGGTGCAGTGTAGGAATTACCCTTGGGTGGGTAGATCTGGGGTGGTGTAAGCTAGTAATTATCCTTGGGTGGATAAATACGTCATTTCGGTTATCGTAGTACATCCCGTGTTTTGTTGGCTACTTAGTGTAGTCATTATCCCCAGAGGTACCGTATCTTGTTTATATCATACCCTAATTACTTTAATGGTTGTATTGTTAGGGTTATAGGACTCACTCAGACTTATGTCTGACCCCGTTGTTGTTTATCTTTTTCCCCACCCTCAGGTTATCAGAGTGGACCTAGCACTAGTGGGCTTGGACCAGACCGCTATATCTATCTTTTGGGGCTTGGACCGTAGAAGTAAAGCTCGGTTTATCTTTTGGCTATTATCTATGTAATGGGATTATGTACTTCTATTTTATCAGGATGGATATTATGTACTTGACTCTTGTTATGGTTTTGTGATGTAACCAAACATGTTTTGTTATTGAAATGATGTTTTAAATTTTCAAGTATTACTTATATCTGTCCTGTTGTAATTTTTTTCTGTTCTATACTCACTAAAAATACTCCACCAAAACTAAGGCATTCCCTTTGTGAGTGACCTTAGCGGGTGTGGGGTGTTACACATGGTATCAGAGCTTAAGGTTACCGGAACAGATAAAATTTTTAGAAAAACTATTTTCTAGGAATATTTTTGAAAGGAGTATTTTCAAAAAACATGTCTTTTAAGAGGAAAGTTTTTGAAAGAAAAGCATAATCCCCAATAGCCATATCTATATCTTTCGAATTCTCCATTTTGAATCTCTTCCTCTCTCTCATTTTGAGTTTCCCCTCCGCGTATAAATGATCTTTCTAAGATATATAAGGATGGAAAACCACTTCAAGGGACTTAGACGTTAATCAGATTAGAAGTTGGTTCAAGAAGTAGGAGGACTGGTAGGTACCTATTAGATAGACGATGGGAGAAAGGCTCAAATAGTTGATGTTTAATGAAGGACGAAACCTCATTTTGATGGGAGGAGAATGGGAAGAAGGGGGTTAGTTGTTACCCTTTTGGGAGGAATAGGACACCTTATTAGGATTGTCCAAAGAAGCAAGGGCGAGATATGGAATCTCCTGGAGGGTGGTTGTATTCCCTCACGACTAAGGTACCAGATGGGGATAGAACCGTCTAGGTCGGAACTTGGATTTCTTTATTATCCGATTCGAACTTGTTTGATTCTGACGCATCGAATTCGTTTATCTCATCATTTTTAGTTGAGTCACTGCACTTAGACACCAGTTTGGTAGATGATCCCTTAGTTGCTTCAAACCCAATGGGGGCTCCATGATGTGTTTGGGTTTGGAGGTTGCTATACTTAGCGTTGAGTTTAAGATGTGATGCTTTGGGGCTTCACGGGCTATGGGTTAGCTTTGGGCATGGACTGGTAGGGGTGCCGTTCTTGATTTTGAAGGGAGAGTTGTTAGGCTTATGGGCCGCCTGGGTAACACTCTCGAGATCTCTTGTAATCCCATAGAATCTGTTATGCTAAGTTATCTAGAATCGCTTGACACGTCGGTCTAGAGTTTGCGATCTGTTAGAGCGGTCCGGGAATACCCGGATGTGTGTGTGAGGAGGTGAAGGGCTTACCTCCGAAGTGGGAGATTGACTCCTGAATATATCTGGTGGATAATGCTAAACCAGTATCTTGGCCAGTGTGCCACATGGCTCCTCGTGAGAGGAGGGAACTCCATAAGTAAGTAGGCAATTTGCTTGAGAAGGGGTTCATAAGACGAAGTATATCGGAGTGGGGCGCTCCAGTAGTTTTTGTCATAAAGGCGGATGGGTCCCTCAGACTTTGTGTAGGCTAAAGAGAACTAAATAAACTCACAAAGAAGAATAGACACCCATTGCCGAGGATAGATGGTCTCTTTGACCAGTTGGCTGGCGCCTCAGTATTTTTGTAGTAGGACTTAGCCACGGGATTTCAGCAATTGAGAGTGGCTGAGGATGGGATAGAGAAGACTGCCTTTAGGACTCCGGATGATTTTTTTTTATGAGTGGCTGGTGATGCCATTTGGTTTGACGAACGCCCCCGCATACTTTGTTGATTTGATGAGAAGGGTGTTCAGGGAGTACCTGAATAAGTTTGTGATGGTCTTTGTGGATGACATCTTGGTCTTTTCTAGGAGCGAAATAAGTTTTCGTATGTGCTCAATAGGCTGAGCAGAGCCAGTATGGGATAAACGACGGTTTTGGAGCGAGACTGGCGAGAACATCCAGAATTGGACAAGGGCTTAATTATTTAGCCATTTTTACTAGTATCATCTCATGTAGGTCGTCTGAATTCGAAGGAGGTATCCCTTGGGTGTTTGTCTGATATTGGTTTAGGCCTTTGGGGCTTGCATTTGGGGGATGCCGAATTCGACTAGGGTGGTCTGCGTGAGAGACAGTTGTGATGATTTTGGATGATATCCTGGTGGAGAAGAGCATGCCCTACATCTTAGGGAAGTGTTGGAGACTCTTCGAGTGCATAGTCTTAGGACAGCAAAAGCGGATGGGATCCTTAGCATCCTATGAGTAAGGGCAACATGGTAGCGGACGCCTTAAGTAGAAAAGGTTGTCCTCGAGTTTGTGGTTCGTTGAACGACGGGGCTTAGAGTTTATTTCTATGTTTGACTTTAGACCTTCCGTTGACTTTGTACCCGGTTTGCTAGCCTCCTTGGAGGTTAGGCCTACTCTTTTGGGGCGGATTGGAGAAGCACATAGGGACGACCCACAGTTGGTTGAGTTGGTAGAGAAGCTCATAAGGGGGGGAGTCGTCCAGTCATTTGAGTAGGTACACCCTAGACGATAGGGGGTGCTTACGTAGAGACGGTAGACTTTGTGTACCGCAAGACGAGGGTTTGAGGAAGGTTATTCTGGATGATGCACACCGTTCTAGGATGACCATTCATCCCGGTGGGGACAAGATGTACCAAGACATGAAGAGGGTTTTCTTCTGGGCCGGTATGAAGAAAGATGCGGCCGAGTATGTCGCTCGATGCTTGGTGTGCCAACAAGTGTAGGCGGAGCAAAAGAAACCAGGTGGGTTGCTTCACCCATTGGAAGTTCCGCAATGGAAGTGGGATAGCGTCTCGATGGATTTTATTGACGGGTTACCCAGATCAAGAAAGGGTAATACGGGAATTTGGGTGGTGGTAGACAGACTTACTAAGAGTGCCCATTTCATACCCGTGAAGAGCAAGAGGACCGCTCCATGGCTAGCTTCTGTATATCTTCGAGAGATAGTTCGATTGCATGGGGTACCCTCTAGCATAGTGAATGATCGAGATCCTATCTTCACTAGAGAGTTTTGGAAGAGTTTGCAAGAGGCGGTAGGGACTCAGTTGTGTTTAAGTACCGCATATCATCCTCAGACGGACGGCCAGACCGAGAGGGTCAATTATGTTTTAGAAGACCTTTTGAGGCTATGTATCTTGGATTTTGGAGGTACATGGGAGGAGCATCTTCCATGGGTGGAGTTGCCCGACAGACTTAGTGGTGTACATGATGTATTCCATGGGAGGAAGTGTCTACATGAGACTGCAGAGGTGGTAGGGCCGAGTTTGCTTAGAAAAGTGGAAGTAGAGCGTGATGCGACGATTCGACGAGCTCCTACTTGCATCCTTGGGTCAGAGATTTGGAAGATGAGAAACAGAGAGGTTCAACTAGTCAAAGTACAAAGGGGAGATGAAGAGAGCAACGCTACCTGGGAGACGGAAGCGAAGATGCGTTCGAGGTACCCTTTTTCTTTCAGAGGGTATGACCTTTTGCTTCTCCTTCATCGCATATCTTGTGCTTATCTTATCCTTAGTATGTCCTCTCGATAGTACCTTTGACCTTCAGATAGGATAGTCCTATGGTTGAAACATGTGTTTGAGACATGTTATGTATGATGGATGCAAGTGGATGCAAGTGTTTGCTAGTGGTTGCTCGTGGATGCATATACACACACTCTAGGCACTAGATCGGCTCAGTCACTTCATATTGCATATTGCATAAAATTGTGTGTAGGAAGCTATATCTATGGATGTATAATGATTGTGTTATCATATGGATGATGCATTTTGGTGAATGATTGTGCACTCATGTAGATATTGTATGTGTCGATAGGGTTCTCTCGCATACATAATGGATGCATGGCACTATCATGGTTTGCATATGTTCATACATTAGATAGGGAACATATACACACACTTTTTGCATATGCTCATACATCATTAGAAACTGTTTAAGGACAATGGATGCCCGTGTTTGATGGATTGAGTAGATGGTTGTTTGGATGATAGGATATGCATTCTCCTTAGCTTGGAGATTTCGGGGACGAAATCCTTTAAGGAGGGGAGAATGTAACACCCCGAATTTTAGTTAATACTAAAATCCACTAATTACAGGATAAATAATCTCAGATGTGGGAATTGGGGGTAACGGGCTGCGTCATTACGTTCGTCTCGGAAAAATACGCGAAATAGAGTCCGAGTTTTCGAGAATCGGAGTCCGTATGGCCCGGTTATGGCTCAAAGAAGTTTGCAGAAAAATTAAAGCTTAAAACAGATTTAGAAATTTAAATTAGGATTTCAAATTAGAACCAGCGGGGCCAGGCGGGAAAATTCCCGCCCTGACCATGTCGACAGGGCTGTCGACAGGCCTGTCGACAGGGGGAGTCGACTTGCCTGTCGACACGGCGTCTCGAGCCAGAAGGTTGGGTGCACTAGATTTGGTTTTCTGGCTAGGGCTGGGCTGTGTTCTAGAGATTTCCTAAATCTGACGGACCTAATCTAACCTAGGGTTAATCTAAGGGCTTAAAACACTTCCTAATCCTATAAATAAGACCCCAACCCTACCCTAATTCATTCATAATTAGATCTTGTAACTAAACTATGGCAAAATGAAACTTGATCATGGCCTCCACAAATCAATGAAGAGAGTTGCAAGCTAATCAACATCTTCTTCAACTAAAGCTACTAGTTCTACTACATAAGTTTGCTAATCTTGGTTTTGGTGAGTTCCTATGGCTTTAATAATCAATTGTTAAATTGATTATGGTAGGATGTGATAAGACATGGCTATGTTTGTGGATAAATGTGTTTATGCAAGTTTGTATGATATGTGATTTGCAAGTTTTATGTTATATGCAAGGTTAATGCCATGTTTTATGATGCAAAACACCATGTTGAACATTTATGCATATGTAACATGTTATGCAAACTATATGTGAGAGTATATGCAAGTTATATGTAACATGATATGCAAGTTATGCATGTGATTTTATACATGCTAAGTATTTGGTGTTATGCATGCTAAGTATTTGATTTTATGCATGCTAAGTATTGGATTGTATGCATGCTAAGTGTTTGGGTTTATGCAAGTTAAGTGGTGTGTTTATGCATAATAAGTAATTGATTCTATGCATGCTAAATAAGTGGTTTTATGCATGCTAAGTGTTTGGTATTATGCATAAATCATGACATATAAATTTACCCTTTTAAATGTGATGCATACATATGCAAGATGACACCTTTATATGCTATGCATGTTTACCCTCCTTTAAGATGCAAGTCATATATGCATATTCAACATGTTATGCAAGTTATGTGTATGATTATATGCAAGCTCAACATGTTATGCAAGTTATGTGCATGATGTTATGTAAGTTATGTGCATGTTGTTATGCAAGATCATATGCAAGTTATGTGTATGAGGGTATGCAAGTTATGTGCATGATGTTATGCAAGTTAAGTTTAGGAGATTATGCAAGTTATGTGCATGATGTTATGCAAGTTATGTATATACTTAAAGGCAAGTTTAATGTGATATGCAAGTATGTGAATGCTTATGCAAGTATGTGAATGCTTATGCAAGTATGTGAATGCTTATGCAAGTAATGTGTATGCTTAAATGCATTTTTAACATGTTATGCAAGTTATGAGAATGCTTATATGCAAGTTCAACATGTTGTGCAAGATATGTGTATGATAATATGCAAGCTCATATGCAACATGTTATGCAAATCATGTGTATGATAATGTGCAAGTTTGGGTTAAATGTAGTTGGGTTAATATATGCTCATATATGCAAGTTGACATCCTCTTAACCCATGACAAAGTTATATGCTAAACCCATGATATTTGTGATGGATCTTTCCCTTTATTATGTCGTGAAATGAGAACGATTCACGTGGGGAACGATGGGGTAATAAATATGTTAATAAAAGTATGATTGGGTATGATTAAGCATACCATAAAAATAAATTAACATAGGTGGGAATTTACCTATTGAGTTAGGTCTACCCCATGGGAATTTACCTATTGAGTTAGGTCTACCCATGTTATGAAAAATGTGTAATTAATTAGGGATAATTAATTGTGAGGGTGATTAATTAGGTGTAATTAATCAACTAAGACACGAGGTTGGACCCTTTTGTAGCGGAAGTCTGCCCGGAACCGACCGACCATCCAGCGGCTACAAATGATTGGCCCAATGTGAGAGGTCTTAGTTATAAATTAAAAACATGATTAAAGTAAAGACACGAGGTTAGACCCTTTTGACGACAGAAGTCTGCCCGGAACCAACCGGCATATCCAGCAGTCATAAAAGACGGTCTAATGTGAGAGGTCTTTATGAGGTCATGATCTTAATTAATGAATTAAGAAACACTTAACCATATTAGCATGTAGAGGGGCATGTGGGGTTAAGTGGGTGCCTTGGGTGGCATGTAGTAACTAGTGGGGGTGCCTTGGGTGGCATGAGGAAACTAGTGGGTTGCCTTGGGTGGCAATAGAAAATACGATTAGAATACTTAACCAAAGTGGAACATGTAATTAAACATGATTAAAGGGTTAAGTAAGTGCCTTGGGTGGCATGTGGGAATCAAGTAAGTGCCTTGGGTGGCATGCGGAAATCTAGTGGGTGCCTTAAGTGGCAATTGAAATATAATTAGATGACTTAACCAAACCTTAACATGTAAGGGGGCATGATTATAAGAAGGGGTTAAGTGGGATGCACTAGATAAAATGACAAGCTTAAGTAGTAGCTTGTGGGGGCCCATTTCAACCAATATCCCAAACGTATCTTTGTGGGCTCGACCCATGTCGAGTGACGGGACACGCATATTGGGTTTGACTATAAGAGGCCAAAACGGGGTAGCGGTGACAACGCAAGTCCAACGGGCTTCATATGCGTGTGTGGGCCCGGGCTGGTAGATAAGCCGTTGTTGCACCGTGTAGATATAAGCCGTGCACCGTTGATAGAATTGGTTGCCACTTTAGGGGAGTGATACACCCCACTGTGGGGCCAGCACGGGTATCTACGGTAGGGAGCCGATCGCTTGGGAGTAGTGGGGTACACCTAGTGGAGGTAGGGGCAGACGGCACCTACGTGGTCAGCTAGAAGTACCAGAAACTACTAGTTATATTTTCTAAGTCTTTAGGTGGGATCAACCTTTAAGTAGGAATTACTCTTGGTTGGTAGAACTGGTGTGGTGCAGTGTAGGAATTACCCTTGGGTCGGTAGATCTGGGGTGGTGTAAGCTAGTAATTATCCTTGGGTGGATAAATACGTCGTTTCGGTTATCGTAGTACATCCTGTGTTTTGTTGGCTACTTAGTGTAGTCATTATCCCCAGAGGTACCGTATCTTGTTTATATCATACCCTAATTACTTTAATGGTTGTATTGTTAGGGTTATAGGACTCACTCAGACTTATGTCTGACCCCGTTGTTGTTTATCTTTTTCCCCACCCTCAGGTTATCAGAGTGGACCTAGCACTAGTGGGCTTGGACCAGACCGCTATATCTATCTTTTGGGGCTTGGACCGTAGAATTAAAGCTCGGTTTATCTTTTGGCTATTATCTATGTAATGGGATTGTGTACTTCTATTTTATCAGGATGGATATTATGTACTTGACTCTTGTTATGGTTTTGTGATGTAACCAAACATGTTTTGTTATTGAAATGATGTTTTAAATTTTCAAGTATTACTTATATCTGTCCTATTGTAATTTTTTTCTGTTCTATACTCACTAAAAATACTCCACCAAAACTAAGGCATTCCCTTTGTGAGTGACCTTAGCGGGTGTGGGGTGTTACAGAATACGGGCAAAGAAAGTGACGAGAGGCAAGAACGGCGAAGATTTCTACATTTGAAGAGTCGTGGGATTGGATTAGCTTTTGGTGAGAAATTCTCACTTTTAAATTTATTTCTAGTTGAAATATATACTAGGATGCAAACGGTGTTTAGTAGCACCCGACACCCGTCGTCCACAGACCATGGACGGCATGTATGCTTGGCTGTTTGATTTTGATGTGTAGTTGATTGTATGATGTGATGTGGAATGAAATAAAATATTTATATACTTCAAAATATTTTATAGTTAAAAATAGAATTTTTAATGTGTATATGAAATGAAATAAAAATAAACAAATCGGACGATTTGTTTGTATACACACATTTGACTGATATTGATTGGGACGATAAATTTTACACATCGCCCAACTGCACAAATAAAATCTGTGTTTGATTGTTTGAAAACCCCACACGGGTATTGGGGTGATATATGACATACACTAATCCCAATAGTTAGTTGTATGTCGATCGATTGATTGATAGACTGTTATAAGCGTTAAATATTTATATTTGATGCTTATACAGTGTAGAACGCACTTTGGATGATGGTTGATTATTCATCGGTGTTATTGTATACATGTGTTGTAGAAAATCCATATAATTAACATTATATGGTAATTGATTGGCCCTCATTCCAGTTTTGAAAAAGAAATATTTGAAATCGAAATATTTGAGAAAGAAATATTTGAGAAAGAAATATTTGAAAAAGGAATATTTGGAATACAATATTTGAGAATAGAAATATATGAAGCCGTATTGATTAGATTGACGCCATTTTGACGTGAACGATATTTATATCGATTTTATTCATTTTATAATGAATATCGAAAGTGATTTCAAAATCTGATATTTTGAAAAGAAATGAATTCGAATTGAAATTGAATATAAATGAATTCGAATTGAAATTGAATATAAATGAATTTGCATTGAAATTGAATATAAATGAATTCGAATTGAAATTGAATATAAATGAATTTGAATAGAAATTGAATAGAATTGAATTCGAACTGAAATTGAATATAAATGAATTCGAATTGAAATTGAATAGAAATGAATTCGAATTGAAATTGAATATAAAAGAATTTGAATAGAATTGAATTTGAATTGAATATAAATGAATTCGAATTGAAATTGAATAGAAACGAATTCGAATTGAAATTGAATTGAATCGGAAACGAACTGAAATTGAATTAGAAATCAGTCTGAATTGAAATCAATTTGAAATGAATTTAAAAACGAATTTATAGGAAGAAAATTCAATTTTGATTTGAATTATAAATGAAGTTGAAATCATTTTGAAAACAAATTTAAAACGATTTATATAATACGTTTTAAAAGGAAATCGACGAAGTATATATTATATATATAATATAATGGCCTGAATAGAACGCGTCGCGCCGCGGCAGTTCGCGAATTTCGACCATTGACTTCGAACGAATATTACGGGAGACCCGACCGTCGGATTCCCCTAAAACCGGAACCGTTGGGTTCGTATCGAAAAAATCTTTCTAACGAATATTAGAAATTAGAAATCTAATAGTTGGATTTGGAGTTATGTCCAAATCAAATTCGAAAAAGGTCGCTGTAAGTGTAGTTCGATGGCCGTTTATGGAAATCGACTGTACGTGCCTTGATAAAATTATTAAAAATATCAATAATTTGTGTAAAATCATAAGAAATGATTTGGGAAGAATCGAGATGAAAACTCCATATTTGAAAAGATAAAAATAGATTTTTATCGAAATGAACTAGTTTTGAACTAGAATAGTAATTTATTTATTTTTAAAATAAATAAAGTGAGTTTGAAATGGTTTTGAAATATAACCAGAATTTCCAATAATTGAATCGGAATGGATTTGAATCGAAATTGTCTATGGAATATTTCGATGTTGGATTTCGTGATTATACAGATGTTATTATGAAAATTTAAAAGATATATATATATATATATATCGTTTTCTTCAATGCAATATTTGTTGGTCGTGGAATTTGATATTGAATATAAGCCGATATATTTACTATTTAGTGCCTTGTATTTAATATCAAATGTGATTTGGGTTTGTCGTGAATGGTGTTTTCATTAACACTGTTCTTAAGCCCAGTTGAGAAAAGATTAAATCTTTTTATTTAGATTTAATGAAGTGTACCAATTAAATAATATTTAATTGGAATTGAATTGATATTGATTTTTGGGTTTATCATGAACAGTGTTTTAAATAACACTTGTTCTTTAACCCGATAATTAATGGATGTGATTTTGGGTTTATTGTGGGCCGTGTTTTAAATGACATTGGTTCTTTAACCCAGTTAATGACAGGATATTGATTTCTGTGAAGATTAAAACTAAGTGGAGTTTTAATGAATCTTTAATTAGATTGAAATGATCGAGAATGGAGTATCACCCGTTTTGCTCCAGGCGATAGTTAAATCTTTAATTAGATTTGAACGGGAAATGGTAATTGAATTTACCGATAACACCGTGGTGTTAGATATGAAGTATGACCAGTTTTACTTCATGGAATGAATAGGTTGGGGTTGGGAAATAAAATAAATGATTACTTCAGTGTGGTTCGCTAATCCCGACTAGTTTGAATTGATATTCAAAGAAGATTAAAGAATAATTCTTAAGAATTTATCTTTGATAAAATTAATGGGAACTTTTCCCAAAGTATAGGAATATTTGAATAAAAGAATATTCTGAATTGGAATGAGGCGTATGTTGTGTTTGTGTAGCACGTATTTATTATATATGCTAGTTATTCAGAAAGACCGGGTTTATCCCATTCTGAATAACTGATACGACGATAAGTCGAAGATGAAGACGGTGGTCGAAGACCGGAGGTCTTCACGTCGTTTGGGTGATTACTGATGATCTTGATTGGGATGTACACCCAAGAAGATGGAAACAGTTGGTGATCGTCCAGACGTACTTGGAGATCGATGGATATGCGGGGTACTAGGTGCCTCCGGTTTCGTTCAGACCCAGAACGGACTTGTAAATGGACTGTGTGTCTGACATTGGATTTCAGTCTATGTGATTGATTTCTATTAAATATATATCTCTTTGGCGGCGGAGAATTTATTCTCTTGCTTAACGCCCTTCTCTGAGACGTACGAGCTCAGGGGTTATATACTGATGGATATCAAACGCATAGAGTGAATTGCCTGTGTGGCATGCCGAAGTGGCAATATGATCAAGGCTTCTGTTGAAAAGCAGAGTCTTGTGGTGGATGATCAAAGCACGGCCTGTGTGGCATAGCTTTGTGTAACGTGAGTTCGCGAGTTTCACACCCGGTATGAACCAAAAACGGGAGACGGACCTCGGGGAGGGCATGCGTTTCTTTCTAGTTAGAAGTGGCGTCAGTGGTTTTACACGCCCTGACGAGTTTGACTTATGTGGTTGTTGCTGTTGCGAGGCGCCTCGGTTTGATCGGATGATCCGGGTCCGATGGAGTCATTCGTTGGCTCATTTACGCCCCATAGGGCGGGGAAACGTAGTGTTCAGGCATTTTAATCCACATCGGTGGACCGGCCCTGTTGCTCCAAGGGTCACTCGAGCTCTGATCCTGAGGCTCGGGCTAGAGAGTCTCGAATCGGTTGAGGACTATCTTTTGCCTCGGTTCATAGATGGGAATCCAACTTCCAAATACGTGACATTTGCGGTTTTATTTGTAGAGCCTAGTATGGCGACATAGTGGGATGGGGCACTTATGCCGCCTATGATTGATACTTATGATTTGAAGTTGTTTTATACACTATGCACTTATAATAGTATCAAATGATTTGTTTTAAACATATCAAGCATGTTTTGGCTATTATAAGGGAAAACCCTATCCTCTGGCTTGTGTTGCATTGTGTGATGGGACCTGGGTCTTATAATAGCTTCATTTTTCTTTATTTAGCATTGCGCTGTTGTTTTATGCACTGGTATTCTTGGGAGGAAACCCATTCAGTGTTATACGGCCTGGTCCTTTGATTTGCCTAACTTTATAATAAAGATTAATAACTGTTTTAGTTCTCACACCAGTCTCATGACAGACCCAGAGTTTATTGTTTTAACCTAAACTCTGGGTGCCCTTATTTTGAAACGGGCAGCTAATAGTTTTGGTTTTGCAGATTCATATTCACAGGATCCTGGTTTACAGCTGGAACGATATCCGGAAAGCTTTGTATCCGTATATCTCCTTCAGTTGTGTTTTGTATTATTTTCCGATGCTATGTAATGAATTGTAATCTCTGATATTTTCTGTTGTATAATATTCATTTATACTCTGTATATTCTTGTATTCTGATGGAATTGTTGTAATAACAATGAAATGTTCTTCCGTCTACGTTCTATTTTGTCGTGTTCTCAAAACAATTCGTTCTTTCTCTTCTCTTTGGAGACCGGGGAAGTTCGGGTCGCTTCATACGGCTCCTCGCTCTACCTTAAAGCCTCGCAGCTTTTGACAATGGGGATTTCATGCCTCTAGTTCACACGCAGGCGGCATGTTTATTTTTTCTTTTCCACAAACTAATCCTATGTGGTTTCAACCAAATAATTCTCAACCACAAATGGGTATTTTTCAACCACAATCAATCAATTTCAACCACGAACAATTCAAATCAACCATTCGCTATCAACCAATTTTCACATCAATCATAACCAATAAATATCGTCCATGGTTTGTGACGAGGGGCGTATATATATATATATATATATATATATATATATATATATATATATATAAGTAAATTTCAATTCTATTTCAACACATATATAATTTTTCAACGCATATATAACTTATACATCGAACGTACAACTTGTACAACGCTTATAATTGAGGTGTACAACGCTTACATAACTCATACATCGACTATATAATTTATATGTCGTCGTTTTCCATAATTCGATACTTAATTAATAGAGCCTCAATATCTGGTTCTGCATTTATCTGTTTATGTGTTATATTCCAAAGATTTCCCTTGACACCGTCGTACGGGGTTTTGGGGTCGTCACACAAACCATTAATCATTTATTAACTAACCGTATTGCTAACCGATCTTCACTATCGAACCTTAACTATTCCTCCATCAATCATGAAGTTAATCAAGTTAGGGTATAGTTACCTCTCATACCTTAATTGAACCACATTCTCAACTTTGAAATAGTCAAATCTCATAACTTCAAACAAAACATCGCTTACGGTACTCTCAGATTCAATCTATGGATCCATTTCATTTATGGAAAAACACTGATTAGAATGGTAGCGTTATAATCGTTGTTTCCAAATATTTGCTTTATAAAACATTTACTATAACCGTAGCATTTAAATCACTATTTAGATTTACAAAACAGTTATTACAACGACAGCGTTGAAATCTTTGTTTAGATTTACAAAATATTTATATAATGACAACACTAAAATCGTTGTTTAGATTTACAAAAACATTTATTATAACGACAGCGCTAAAATCGTTGTTCCCAAATAATTCGTATAGAAAAATACAATTTGTACTTATTAATTCAATTAATAAATAAATAATTAGATTTGATTCAAAACGGAAAGTAAAAATAACTACTTCCCTAAATTCGATATAATTGAATTCTAATAAATAACTCTCTTCGAATAATCCATATTCGATTATATTCCGAACTTCGGAATTTATCTACCATTTCAGGTTGATTCAAATTTCAAATTCACCTTTGAATTTATCCTTTCCAAATCATTACCAAATTCCTTTCTAACCATTCCAATCTACTAAACGTAATCATATTATTTTTTATATTATGAATTTTGAACTAAAACGATTAACCATTTCCCTTTTCATTTAATTTCCAATATGGATTCATATTTCAAAACTAGATTCCTTTAGAGATGGTTCATTTGCAAAATATTCCCTTTGAACCGTTATTCACTTTAATCATGAATATATTTCTTTTATATATAATCAAATCAGTTTGATTTCGTACTTATAAATAATTTCTTAAATCAAAATTCTATTCATAACTTCTATTCAGAATTTTACATACAAATCTTATTTTTATTCCAATCATTTAAAACCTCTTTTATCATTTCCTTTAAAATTTGCTAAGTTCAAAACTATTTTCAAATATTAGTTTCAAAAACCGATTTCACTTTCCCATGTAAATTCATATTTGAACTTATATTTCAATTTATCCAATGATTTATAATCCACTTAATTTATATTCTTATTTATAACAACTTCTTGATTTATCCACTAGAATAGATTTCAATTTATCCAATATTTGAACTTCTTGATTTTTCCATGCATCCACCGATGTTAATCACATCAATAGTATTAATTTCAAATTAATATGAAATATCATGGTGAACAAAATTAATAATCGATCAAAGGTATAACTATGTCAACCAATTCAACCAATTTTATCAATCATTCATCCAAACAATCATCACACGGTATTACTATAAATAAATTTAAAACTCGTTTATATAAAAATAAAAACGATTCAAAGTTAGTGAGTTTACTCACCTTGTTTTGCAGTTGACGATTTCTACTTTTGTTGGTTTCAAATCAAACTGGCATTTGTTTTTTCTATGAGATTCCAGTAGCTCCGTCCTCAGTCACATTAGTTCCATAATGTAGATCTCATCATTATGGCCCCAACATGACTGGTTTCATTGAATTATGTTCACATATGAGTGAATTATACAGGTTACAAGTTTATTTATTAGACATTCTTAATAATTAATTATTTAATTGAAAATCCTTAATGACCTTATTAACCATGTTTTCGCCATTAATTAAATAAATTATATATTTAATTATTAAGTGATTACCCTTACTTAATCTTCTCCTCGAAAATTCCTTTACTTCCCCGGTCAGAACTTGAAAGAATGAGCTCGAAGGTGGTTTGTAACCAAATCAATAGTTTTCAGTAACTTCCATTCTTGGCCATTTCCAAAAAATGATACGGGATTTGAATTCCTCGATATCTAAATTTTCAAATCCATTCCAAAAGAAAAATTTGTGTGCTTGCAATAAACTTCCCCAGACAGATAAAAATCACCTGCTCCTTTAAATACCGTTGCCCCTCCCTTACCAATTCCAAGCAACATCTTCTCCTTTCTGTTCATGTGCAAAATAGTTATAGGGATTACAAGTTATTAATCCAATAAAAATAGATTAATTTATTAACTCACATCGTTGTTTCTAATCACCGTAATTGGCGTTGATTATTCCTTTAGCTAATCACGCGTTTTCTATTGTTCAGGAAAAATCGTCTCGACTTTAACGCAATCATCCTCCATTCAGTATTAATAGTGTCAGATTGCTACTTTTCTCACTTCGTCACTAGAGAGCCGTGAATTCAACCGATTTATAATCCATGTTTGCAAACTGTTAACACTTGTGCTCATTCTATTCCTGTTGTGTTATCTCACAAGTCTCCCACTCCTTCAACATTTCACCCACCATCACATTTTACTTTTCCTCATTTCCAGTTCGAACATCCTTGAACTACACTGAATTGTTCACCCACAAGAATACCATATTTACTTTGTAAATTTTCTTACCAATTTGTAGATACCCTTAAATTCCAAGACTGCAATTTCACTGTCACACTCAGGGTCAACCCCAACTCCTCATCCACTCCCCTCCGTGCCTACCGTTCAACCCCTTCTATTTCCCCTTTTCACAATTTTATTCACCACGCACCAAAAATGCACTTTTGAATTGCGTTGAAACAGTTTCCCATAGCCACCTGTGATCCTTCTTCTCTTAAATACCCACTCCTATAGCCAAGAGCTCACCATGCTGCTTCACAGTTCCATGGCGTCACTTCTTCCCTAACACTCACGTGCACCATCACTGGCTTGAGCCTGTACAGTGATCCGCGACTGTTTTAATGTTAGGAAATCATCCAACTCCGGCAACACATCCAACTCAACCTCACAAACTCATCACCACCTTCCAATCGACCCAAACACCTCCCTGCTGCACACGACTCAAATCTCTAGGGCTTCTGTATAAACATTGGTCGACAATAAAAACAAATTTCGAAGCTATTGAATCCTATACGAGAATGATCCCAATGAATGGACTCCAACAAAATTAAATTCGTTCATTTCCATTGATTGTATAAAAAAAATTGAAGTTTTCGTTTATAGGAACCTAATGTTTTCCAATGAGAGGAAACGAGGAAGTGGTTTTATTCCTATTATTTCTTCCAATTGTTTTAATTTCAGAAGAGATGTTTTGCTCGCGTTAATTTCTGAAAGATGAACAATGGTTCGTTGTTGCCTTTGTTTATATGAAAACGAAACCTTGGCATCCACGTAATTTAGGGTAGCTGAAGAAATAGAGGGTAGGTAGGCTTGAGATTTGGATTACTTTGTCGACAAGGTTTTTGAAAATTGGTTGGCAGTCCTGCTCATGCTATACTAAAGGTTTGTACATTATATTTAAATGCTTTAGAGGTTTATATAGGGAAGTTCAAATTTTCATGTATCAAAATTTAAATGTGAAGGAGAAAGTTCCATAAGACAAATCACTGTATAAACTAGATTACACGACAATTCTATAGTGAAAGCTTAAATTTAATGTATGCTGTAGCTTTTCTTCCTTGTTACGACATTTAATCAAAGTGCCTTTTGTTGTTTACTATCACATTTATGGCAATTCACACATTACGCTTGCACTCATATCCGGTTGTAGATGTGTTATTGAGAGTGTATTCCTTTTAATGCTATTCAAACCGATAGTTTCATGATAGCGTTAGAGGCCATTTGACAAATTAGCATGTGTATATAACGATTCCTTCGTTTTTATAAAAAGGTTTAACGGCATCCCACTTACATAATAATTCAATTCAGCTACAGGTGGCTGTAGACAAAAATAAAAAATACCATTATGTCGAGCAAAATGCTACGATTTCGAAAATATAATAGAATAGACAAACTAACTTATTTTGTGATATCCCAAAACGCTGATATAGGGTGTAAAATACTTCAAACAAAAAGTTGCTTATTTTCCAAAATGAAAATTATAGAAAAATTCTATAAAATAAATTATAACTATGTCTCAAAAATCTTGTCCAAATTGGAAACCAATATTTAATTATATTAAATAATTGCTATGGTTTATAAATGATTCCATAGCTACTTTTCGAAAATTTGTTTTGGACATAAAAAAAAATCTACAATATAAAAATCTTGATTTTTCACCTTTATTAGAAAAATATAATCAAATAGGTCCGAACGTTTCTTGTTTCAAAGAAATATGACTTGTATTGAATTTTGTATATTCAATTGAAGTTCAAAACGTTTAATTACGAACTACCACGACTTTACAAGCTCGTTTTAAATTATATTATTAATTATACGTTATAACGTTGTTTAATTAAATAAATTCCTTATAAAAATCAATTTATATTTCTAATACAACATTCAAAATAAAATTAAATGTTTAAATAAACCGCTAAATTTCCAGAACGTTACATTCCTTCCCCCTTAAAATAATTTCGTCCTCGAAATTGCTAAGAAGTAAAAATGGTATAACTCTAACTCCTCACAACCTACTTGGTTGAAATCCTATTCTCCATACTTCTGTAACTCGGTTTTTATCCAGAACTTCTAATTATTATATTAATACCCAATCTTTCTTTACTTATTCCAAATAATCTATCCACCATTTTTAGACAATCCATCACCATATTCTTTTCTTCAATCATATGCTTTCCCGTATATCCACACATACACAAATTGATTTAAATTAATTTATCATTTCGCTTAACCATTTGGGTTATATAATCTCTTATACCATTGATAAATTGATTTTAAATTATCAAAATTTCCTTTTTTTAAAAAAATTCTAACTTTTTAAACTTTCAAATTTTTTTGTCAGCATCTCCTTTGCGCAGCTCAATTGGTACAACCACCACTCGCCTTTAAAGGCCATTCCCAACCCAAAAGAAAATCAAAAAGCCAAGTAGCTTGCCCCATAGGCTCATAAATGTGTCAAATCAAAGTAATATTGTAAACATGTACCATTTCGTTGGACATCCAACTCTATATCTCTCATTTGCTTCCATACAATACCTGCTCAACATATGTATATATTTCCAGTCGGTTCCAAATCAATTCAACCTTTGGTCTTTATCTTTTATAATCAACTTTCTGATTACTTCACTTCTATTCACTAATCCAAACTGAGTTCTATTTCCAAAAATCCACCTTCTTGTTCTGCTTGAGTTCAATTCCATCACAGTTTAATTCCAAACAACAACATCCAACATGTATTCAACTTGTTTGATTTCATTCTGGATTATCTCTAAACCAATCTAGTTATATTTAACTTAAATTAAATTTCAATTCATTAGATACATTTTTACCATTTCAATCTATTCAACTTATACAAGTTAAATTTAAATTTCAGAATTCAAATTTCTGGATTTTATTTCAAATTAGTTTGAAACCATATATATTTATAATCAACTCAATTCAAAACATTTGAATTTCTGAAACATCTTGTCCTTTTCAAACAAAATTTTCATTCCAAATTACTATGGTAGCAATCCGTCACTCAGAAACCTGAAAATGAATACTGATAATGTCGCGATCCATTATCAGAATTATTTTCCCGCCACTGAAGTGATTTTAGTGCTTAATCCATTTAGAAATCCATTTAAACCATTCTTATTCAAAAATACTTTAAAGTAATGTTATATTACCATTGAAATACTTCAAGAAATATTTTCAAAATATCCGGGAATTAAATCCATAATTCATATCTGAAACCAATTCTAATTTAGCTTATTTGTATATTCCTTTCTTATACCAATTCAATTTGGTTTTATATAATCATTTAAATATTTTAATGCTATTTGATTATAAGAACAATCAATCAAATCAATAATTTCAGAAAATTATTTATTTATGTTAGAAGTAGTTTTGGGCAAAATTATTTCATTTACCCATTTTAAAAACAAAACCGTGTCTAATTGCTTTGTTCAAGAGTTTAGAAACACTTATCGATACAGTTGTACATCCTGTATCGACCAGAATTCATAAATCGCTTAACAAAGCAGTCAACACAATATAAAACAATTTATATCAATCTACAAATATGTGCTCATATATATATATATATATATATATATATATATATATATATATATATATATATATATATACTCAAACTCAATCTAGGGTATTACTAGCCCCATCTCTATTGAGTTACGCCACAGAGCCAAGGTTACTACTCAACCTTCTGCTCTGATACCAAATGTAATGGCCCGAATTTCCGTACTTTTTGAGTCAACTAATAACACCACACATCCAACTCAAATTGCACAGAAATACGAATCATTATTAAAAATAAGTTAGAGGATGAGAAATAGAAAGAAAGAAATGTTAGAATAGAAGAAAACGAAGTTGACAAATCTCACAGCGGAACGAATAAAATATATCATATAACATAAGTTTTGAAATACAAATCGGTAACTTTATATACATACCATCATCAGAGCACAACAGTTATTTCTGGAACAGTTATAAATACCTGTTTCCAGATACCACATAGTACACAGTGGAAAATATGATAGTCGATAGCTAACAGGTGAAGCCTCCTACTTCCATCTCTTCCAAGTGAATCTGAAAAATCCCGACTACTTGACTTCTCGTATAAATATGAGCACCAAAGAGTTTACGGAAAACAAAACAAAATAAACTCTGGGTCAGTTCTGGGACTGGTATGAGTAAACTCCAAACATCTGTTTTGCAACGGCCCGCAAATCTGTACTATCTGAGTTGACTAATAATACCACACATCTAACCCAAATTGCACAGAAATAGGAATCATTATTAGAAAGAAGTTAGAGGATGAGAAATAGAAAGAAAGAAATGTTAGAATATAAGAAAACAAAGAAGACAAATCTCACAGCAGAACGAATAAAAATATACTATATAACATAACATTTTTTTTAAAATACAAATCAGTACTTTATATACATACCATCATCAGAGCACAACAGTTATTCCTGGAACAGTTATAAACACCTGTTTCCAGATACCACATAGTACACAGCGGAAATATGATAGTCTATAGCTAACAGGTGAAGCCTCCTGCTTCAAGCTCCTCCAAGTGAATCTGTAAAATCCCGACTATTTGACTGCCCATACAAATTTGGACACCCAAGAGTTTAGGGAAAAAACAAAATAAACTCTGGGTCAGTCATGGGACTGGTGTGAGTAAACTCCAACCAATTGTTTAACTTTCAAAATCCTTTCGAAAGAAAGGATAATAGTAAGACCAGCCCACACATAAACATGGACTGTTTTTACCTTACTATAACCTAAAACACTTTGATATGAAAATCCAGTGATATTATAATAATGTCTAAATCAAATAAATAGAATCTAGCGGAACGCTTGCATCTCACGCTCCATATATAATATAAAATCAAAAACTGCAGGGCACTTATTGGAGATTGGATTTCCAATATGACAAGGTATGGAACCACCTTCCGATCAGTTTACTCTAGAGGAGATACACTGGGGTTCCACAAGAACATCTTGCAACCCGGCCCACACATGACCGACCACTCATTTCGCTTGAGTGTATCGAATATATATCACCAACGGTTGGGATCAGCAACCGTTTCCCGAAAAGGGACAGCATCGATAGATTAAAGAAGTAAAAGTAATTTCTCTAGATAGGTGATTATACAGCCTTATGGGAGCGACCCACATAGCCATGCTCCCTGCCCGATTTTTGTCACTTTCCGGTTGTTGAGGCCTGAGGCTACGATTACTTCTCTCATTGATAACACAATTACTTTGAATGCCACATTATCGGATCCGTTTATCATTAATTGGGTTTGCACAAATATTCTGGATATTATGCTAAGAGAATAAATTCTCCGCCATCATATATATTTGTACAGAACAATCTATGCGATCATTGGAAATACTCTGTCAGACATTCGTCCATATACGTTCGTTCTGGGATTAAACGAAACCGAAGGCACAATTTCTATTAATAGAATAGGCCCTTGCACTTCACTCCGTCTTCGATTATCTTTATATAATCTGATTCACAACGTTATTGCCAATACGGAGTGGTTCTCGGATAATAATCCAACCAGTCTCTCCATATTGACAACGATATGGGTAAATACATCGATACTCAGTTATTTAACTATCGAAGAAAAACAAACATTTAACCAAAGCATCGAATAAATCACTGGGCCTTTTAATTAATATTTCATTAATTAAAACACTTCTCCATTTCGTTATCCATTCGTTAACACGATATTTTCGATAATCATCTTGGCCTCTTACGCTATTTAGAAAACATTTCCATATATCACCTTCTTTTATTTTCTATACGTAGAAAATATCTTATATTTATAATTGGAAATATTCCAATTACTTATCTCTTTCATGCCCGTTCATTTCTACACTCAGGAAATATTTATTTATTATATTTCCAAAATTCCACTTACCTGGGTTAAAACGAATGTTGTGTAAAACATCGTTATGACAACCCAAAATATTGCATTAAACTAATCTTATTCAAACATTTATTTTCAAGACTGAATCTTGCTATTTATCAGTAAAAAAATGAAATCAATCAAGTTGGGGTATAATTACCTCTCAGACCTTGACTGAATAACATCTTTAACTTCAAAACAGACAAGACCACTTATCTCAAATCACCAACACCATAAAAACCACTTATTCATTTTTAAAACGTATATATATATATATATTTCTCTTTCTATTCCATATTTTCAATTTCCTTTTGGTTTATAATATTCTATTTTTAGGTTCGTTTCCTTACCGGGTTTTATATATATCGATACATTGATTTCTAACTATCAAATTTTCTTAAAAATATTCTAACTCCTTAAATTTTCGGAAATATTCGCCATAACCTCCTTTATACTGGGAGCATCGGGAAAATCCCCAAACCGCCACGTAGGCCTCTCCAAAAAGAAAAAGAAAAAGCCAAGCGGCTTGTTGATACGGCGCATAAAACCTCATATGGAATTTAAATGTGTACCTTTTTGTCGGGCACATAACTTAAAATATTCATATACTTCATTCCAAACCTACTTAACACATGTTCACCTGTTTTCAATTCAATTCAACTCAATCCAATCGTTTGAATTCAGTTTCGCCCATTTATTCTTTAATTAGCTTCTTAGCTTATTTCACTTGTTATTTGAACATATCACATTCAAATATAAATTCATTTATTTTCAAAACAATTGAATGCCATTTCTAATTCAAGTTTCATACTCTATTTCGAATATGAATTTACAAACCCTTTTTTCAGATCCAAAGTCCAATTTCGAATTAAAATTCCATTAACTAAATTTTTCTTACATTAGTTAATTCTACTCAACAATTAAACATCTGGTCTGATTTTGTTTCAAAAATCATTTCATTACTTCACTCGACTTCAGATATTATTTATAACTCAAATCTGGATTTTTCCTAAATGAAATTCGGATTTTATTTGCTCAAAATCATTTTATTTATTTAAATAAACCGTTATGGTTTTATAATGGTTCAGGCGCTGTTTTTCCGAAAATTTGATTTTGACATAACTCAAAATCTATTGGACGAAATCCATATTTTTCTCCTCCATTAGAAAACAATTATCAAATCAGTCCTGGCGTTTCTTGTTTCAAAGAATTCCGACTTCAATTGAGTTCTGTATACTCAATTGAAGTTTGAAATGCCAATTTACGAACTGCCGCACTGCGATGAGTTCATTTTAATTATATTTATATATATTAACGTTTTAAACTTCATTTATATATAAATTCCAAATCCATTCTAATATATTTTAATATATATTCAGCCTATTTACCAAATCTAACTTAATATTTTATATTATCCCTATCCTTCGATTACTACATAACTCAGTTATAAATTTATTTATAACTTAAATTTTATATCTAAATCTGATTTATTTAGAAATAAATTATTTTATGAAATTTTATATAATCGAATTCAATTATAAACTCGTTGGATTTTCTAATGCAAATTCAACTTATATTTCGAAATAAAATCAATCGTTCTATTTTAAAACACTTTCCAATTCATTTTTAAATTCATATTTGAATTTAAACTGCTACATTATCAAATGATGATTTATTTCACTATATTTATAAACATTGTTTATAAATAAATTTTCTCGTTTCACAAAATAGAACAAGCTTCCCTTTTAATTATCTATTTGAAAATCCAATTTCTTTTGTATTTCGAATCCCGAAATAAAACCCATCGTTCTCCTTTTCGAAATGATTTCAAATTCTGTTTTCAAATTCACACCTGAATTTAGTATTTAAAATTATCTCTTGATAATTAATTAATTCTATTTATAAACACTGTTTATAGATTTCTTGTTTTATATATTTAAAACAAGTTCCATTTCGAAATTTATTTTAAACAAAAATCTTATTTTGGAAATTTCTATTTATAATAACTTATATATATAACACCCAATTTAATTTCATATTCAATTTAACTTCTATTTAAATAAATTCGAATTGTTCGAATTCAAATGTTAAATCCTTACGGATTTATTTTAGTTTATATTCTAAACATCAGAATGAATTCTATCATTTATTTTTTTAAAATGATTTTCCTATTTCTATTTTTAAATTCACATTTGAATTTAAATATTCAAATTATCCAATGATAATTTTTCCATTTTATTTATAAACACTGTTTATAAACTCATTTTAATTCTCTATATTACTAATTTATAAACAACGTTTATAAAGTCAATACTTGTTTTATTTATTCAAAATAAGTTACCATTTCTTGTCCATTCGAATATCAATTTCTATTTTTGAAAAAAAGAATTTTCCTTTTAAGTTATAAAATTCATTTTCACGATATCTTATAAATTAACATCTAGTGCCCAACGGTATTTAAACATTCATAAACATCCAATTATCAATCATAAGGTTCTGACACATCATATATGATAAGGTATATGAAACAAACAAATAATAATATTTTTGAGGAATCCAGTTGGATCCCTCCAACCTGTTTTCCTGCATCCACAAATGTTAGTCAACAAAATAATACCCATCCTGCTTCGAGGCAGGATATCGCGGTATAGAAGGTCATCCACTACCATAGCCTGGGGCATATAGGGTAATCATCCGTTAACGGTACCGCAGGCATCCGCTAATGATACTGCGGGAAATCCAACCACCAATATATATATATATATATATATATATATATATATATATATATTATAATAGCAACCACCAAGCCTAAATAACTAATATATATAAGATGCACAA
The DNA here is from genome assembly GCA_030737875.1 of Allium sativum. Lineage (NCBI taxonomy): Eukaryota > Viridiplantae > Streptophyta > Magnoliopsida > Asparagales > Amaryllidaceae > Allium > Allium sativum. The sequence continues at coordinate 37,239,742 of CM060922.1, forward strand.
AATATCGAATGCAACCAAATAAGCAACAAACAATTATTTTTAACTGATAAAAATAATTTTATATAAAAGGTGAGTGAGATTTACTCACCGGAATTTTCCATTGTCGAATATTCTGTTAATTCCATATTGTCGCGATTATGAATCCACTCAAGTCGTCTCGAATGCATCTATAATTATTTGATTTTTATTTATAGATTAAACAATAATTAATCTAATTTAACTATAAATTTAAATAGATAAATTAACCTATAAAATTTTGATCCCATAAATGTATACCTCACTGCAATCCATTTCTTTTCCTTATGCATTTCCCTAACCGATCTTCTCACAGCCAGCATCTCCCATTGGATTAGCATTTCGCAACAAGATCACAACTAAAATGTTACACATCAGTCCTTACTATCCAAACATTTCTCCTCTAACCTACACTCTATTTTTTCATTACCTGACCATCCATCAATAACTCGAAATCCACCAGAACCATTCACGCCTTATTGAAATCCAACGAACTCCTCCATGCACTGCCTTATCATCCCCAAAAAGAAAAATCCGAACTCAAAATCACCTAATTGTTGAACCCCTCAACACCCAGTAAATCGCACTCCCCCAAGTCGTCATTTTAAAGACCACGAGTTGTTCCCACATCGGTCTTTCTAGGGATCTTCGCACCTTTGTATCACACACCCCAACAGTTCTGACTTCCTGACATCGCGAGGCCTAAACCAGCTCCGTTCCCAAAAGCTGCTTCCTTTAATCGCGACTTCAACTTTCGTGTGCAGGACCAGTAAAAGTAGTGACCTGAGGAACCCATCTACCGAAACAGAGATCGCTCTCCCAAAAAATCCAAGATCGAACACCACTTACTCAACTCGCACAAACTACTCACCCCCATTTCAGAAATTGAGAACCCTAAAAATCCCGTAACAGCAAACCACAACTTCGAATGTCTCGCATCCTTCACCACTCGCACTCAATTCAAAATCCAATAACCCTAAATCGAGATACGTAGTACATCGCACCCCTCAAATAAATCGAATTTGAATGAATTACTTTCCCCCAATAACTCATCCCAGTTCGAGCTCGAAACAGCTCCCATCTTTGAGCTCAAATTCGAATCACAGCTCTCATGTTTCTTACGATAAACGATTATGCCCCTTTTTTATTTTGTTCTGAGAACTTTCGATTTGAATGATTAAGTAGCAAAGAGGGAACGCAACTTTTATTTTGATTGAAGCTGCCTTTGATGCAATACGTACTGAGGAAAGGGGTCGGCTTTTGGTTTGTAATGAGGAAGAAAATCAGTGGGTTTAAATGGGAAATGGGAAAAACAAATTTCGATTATAAAAGGGTGGACATTAACTTGCAGTCGATCTTTCTACAGAACAAAATGGAGAAAGGGAAGAAGTGTAAAAGGGAATGAGAGTGGGTAGTTGCGATTTATACTTGAAGGATACTTCGGGGTGAAGGAGTTTAGTCTGCTATAGGATTTTGAAAATCCTAAGATAGATTTTGATTTGGTATTAAAAATGTTTTAATTAAATTTGATTTGATTTTATAATTAATACGATTTGATATAAAGTGATTTTTATCCTTTTTATATAGATATCGATTAGTTTCTAATTCAATTTTGATCTTATCCATTACAAATATATCGGGGTTCATCACTTGAGATCATAACCGCTATTTTAACCTACCGACTGATGTTTCAATGTAATTACACTATTTTGGATTCAACAGAATAGACTACAAAATTTAATGCGACCATATATTATAAAATAACCGTATTATAATATAATTTAAATTCAAAACAAATAAATTCCATTTATATTATCAAATTAATATTTAAAATCATATTAAATATTGAAATAAACTGTTCGAAAGCCCGGGTTATTACATTCTTCCCCCCTTAAAAGAATTTCGTCCCAGAAATTGCTAAGCTAGGAAAAAGGCTATAACCCATTACTTTTAAAAACCCCACTTATTTTGATTCTCAACATTTCATATCATCAAAATTTTGTTTGATCAAAACTTTTGGTTTTTATTTACATTGCATACCCTATATGCTCACATTCAATTCATTCGAATGATTTTCAATCAACACATTCATATGTATTCATATTCATTTCAGATTCCTTCCAATTGATTTCTAATTCAATTTATTTACTTCAATCTATTTAACTTGCTTAAGTTAATTTTTTAGTTCAAGAATTCAAATCCCAGGTTTCTATTTCAAATCCTTTCAAGATCACATAAATATATACGTATATTTATTTCCATCACAAATTCAAAACATTTGAATTTTCAAATCAATTTGTTTTCTTTCAAACAAATTTTCATCAAAAACATTCCTAAGGTAGCAATTCATCACTTAGAAACTCGAAAATGAACACTGAATATGCTGCAGTCATCATCAGAATTATTTTCCAGCCACTGAAGTGAGTTCAGTGCTTTATCATTTAAAATAAATCAATTCAAAATGATTTTCATTCAAAAATCCCTCCAAAATAAGGCTATATTATTTTAATATACTTCGAAAATATTTTTCCAACTTCCCAGGATTTAAATTCCAAATTCTGGTTTGAATTAAATTTTAATTCATCTCATTTGTATATTTAATTCATATACATATTCTATTTGGTTATATATAACCATTTCAATTTTATAATCTCATTTGATTATAAAAATAACAACTGACACATCCATATAATATAATAATTTCATAAAATTATTTCTTCTATATCAAAATAGAATTTTGGGTAAAATTATTTCATTTACCCACTCTAAAACAATATTGTGTCAAATTTCTCTGTTCAAGTGTTTAGAAATTCCTATCGACTTCATGGCGTCCTATGATTCGATCAGAATTCATAAACCGCTCACTAGACTAGCCAACACAATATAAAACAATTTTTTATATCAATTAACAAATACGCTCTCTCGTATTTAGAAATATACACACTCAACTCATTCTAGGTTGCTATTGACCCTATCTCTAATGAGGACAACCCCACCAAAGCCTAGTTATTCGCTCAACCTAAGCTCTGATACCACTTGTAACAACCCTCAAAATCCGTACTGTCTGAGTTGACTAATAATGCCACATGTCTAACCTAAATTGCACAGAAATACGAATCATTATTAGAAAGAAGTTAGAGGATGAGAAATAGGAAGAAAGAAATGTTAGAATAGAAGAAAACAAAGAACACAGATCTCACAACGGAACGAATAAAATATATTATATAACATAACTTTTTTTTGAAATACAAATCAGTACTTTATATATATACCATCATCAGAGCACAACAGTTATTCCTGGAACAGTTATAAACACCTATTTCCAGATACCACATAGTACACAGTGGAAATATGATAATCTATAGCTAACAGGTGAAGCCTCCTGCTTCAAGCTCCTCCAAGTGAATCTGTAAAATCCCGACTACTTGACTGCCAGGACAAATTTGGGCACCCAAGAGTTTAGGGAAGAAAAACAAAATAAACTCTGGGTCAATCATGGGACTGGTGTGAGTAAACTCCAACCAATTGTTTAACTTTCAAAATCCTTTCGAAAGAAAGGATAATAGTAAGACCAGCCCACACATAAACATGGACGGTTTTTACCTTACTAAGGTTATTGTTAACAAGGCTTAGAACAATGGTAGTTATTGTTCTCTACTCATTACTCTTTTTCACATTTGTTACAATATTCCAATTAAACCATTGCATGAATATTTTTCTTTTATTTCTCTTTTATTATTAATGCATAATCAGTGCATGTAACACATTTACACTGCATGCAACCAATCATTTCTTCCTTTTAATGTATACATTACATTTTTATTTGCATTAATCTTTATTTTATTCTTCATATATACATTTATATCTATGCATATATATATAAACATATATATTATTTAATTATTTAATTGTTATAAAATGCGGTGTGTTGCATGTCCCGACCATCGTTACATAACAGTGGTATCAGAGACGAAGGTTATAGACTGAGCCATATAGGCAATACAGTGCTCTCAAAAGATACTCGTAGGATGTGAGTCTCGGGGAGACTGTTAGCATTGCCTCGCATGATTTTAGAGTAGGAATGGTTAAATAAATAGTCCAACATTAAGGAATAAATTGAAGGAGTGGAGTACAACTATGAGTTGGTAGACATGTAGCATCCAGAATTCCTTTTGTTACAATGATGTGTGTGCCAACTCATATGTGTGCTCCCTATGCAGGAAGAAAAGTTTCCGGCTGTTGTTACATAACATGACATTCGCATGTAATTTAATACCATTGACGAAATATTTCAATGCTTTAAAAATTATGCCAAACATATGATATTTCCAATAAGAAGAAAGTTGAGTAAAAGGGGTGATAATGGACAACTAAGATATATAACTTTGCATTTGGTCAATGTGGAAAACCCGATTGTGCAAGCAGAAACCCATTACTGCTCCAGCCAACTAACAAAATTGGCAGTAAAGTGAAGCTCACTTCCAGATCTGGAGAAGATGAAAAATGGAGTATCAAGTTGTTTCTTTATCACAACCACGACTTAAGTCCTACAAAATCTCGATTCTTTTCATGTTATCGATAAATTAATGAACATGTAAAAAGACAACTTGAAGAAGTTTGTGATATTGAATGAAATATACCTAAGAAAAGTTTTAATGCATTAGTAATTGAGGTTGGTGGATATGAAAACTTGTCATTCACATAAAAAGATTGTGGAAATTATCTTGACAAAGCAAGGCATTACATCTTGGAGAAGGAGATGTTATGGCAAACCAAACTATTTCGTACATATGTAAGAACAAAATCCATATTTTTTTTAGCAAGGACATAGACAATAATGGTCGATGAAAAATATTTTCTTTCAGCAGATGAAAGAAGTAGGAAGCATAAAGAATTTGATATGTTTTCACTTTCAGCGCGACAACTTGGCAAACAAGCATGTTATGCCTTTTGCACCTTTTGTAGGAGTCAATCATCATGGACAATCGATATACTAGGATGTGGGCTGCTTTCAAGTGAAACAACAGACACTTTTTATGGCATTTCAGAACGTGGCTTGCGCGCACGTCTAATGTTGCTCCTAAAGGAATAATTACAGACCAAGACCAAGCTATGAAAAAGGCAACTGAGATTGTATTCCCTGATACTAGACATTGATTGTGTTTGTGGCATGTGATGAAAAAATTTCCTGAAAAATTTGGATGCTACATATTTTATTATTCAATTAAAATTGATCTGCAAAAAGTAGTATATGATACACAAGACTCAAAAGAATTCGAGAAAAACTGGAAAATAATGATCAACAAGTTTGAGTTGCATGATAACATATGGTTGATTGAATCATATAAAAAAAAGACATCACTAGGTACCATGTTTTGTGACACTAAATTTTTGGGCAGGGATATCCACCACTCAAAGAAGCCAAAGTGTTAACACTTTCTTTGATAGACAAGTGAATGCCAAAACTAGTTTGAATAACTTGTAGAGCAATATAACAATGCATTGAAGGACAAAATGGAGAAGGAGAATCAAGCTGGTTTCAATTTGTTTTCACAAAGTATTCGGTTTGCAACTACATACGATGTAGAGAAGCAATTTTAAGGTGTTTATACACTCAAGAAGGTCAAGGAATTTCAAATAGGGTTAACTTCAAAGATATACCGTGATGTAGCCGAAACTAGAGATAGTAGCTTGGATACAGTGTTCGATATATATATATATATATATATATATATATATATATATATATATGGCTATTGAAATTATAAAAAGTTGATGTTATTAAGAGTTTTATTTAAGAAACTAAATTGTGAAATCAGTTGTACTTATCGAAAGTTTTAGCTTAAAGGTATACTTTGTAGACACGCGGTTTTTGTGTTGATAAAAAATAATGTGAAAACAGTTCTAAATGGATAAATTTAGATAGATGGAGAAAAGATATATTAAGATCGCATACGAGGATCTGAAATAATTATAATGGTGCACTAGCAATTTTTGCGCAATTGCGATATAAAGAAATATAACGCACCTCTTATATGAAAAATTAGTTCAAACATAGACAAATGTAGTAGGATAAGAGACTGTCTAAACGTGCAAAGTCCGGTAAGAAATAAAACCAAAGGACTATGTTGAACTAATAGATTCAAGTCATCTTTGGAGAAAAAACAAAAAAAGTTGCCGATTAACTCTGAAAAGTAAGGATATACAGGCAAGTCATTCATTTTAACATTTATTTTAATATCATAATTTTTTTTTTATTTTGTAACGCCATTTGAGTAAACTTAGAAACTTACCATTATACAACATGATGTCAATGATGGAGCTCCTATTGTGCCAACGCCAAAAAAGAAAAAAAATGTGTGATATTTATACTTTAACTTCCAACAATGTCGAAAATGATGGTAGAAATTATTTTAGCAACTTGAGGTACTTACAAAACCAGGAGCTGTATCTAAAAGGGAAAATTCAATGGAACAAAACTTATGTTTATTGAGAAATGTATATCATGGATCTTAAGGATAACTTAACACTATAGGGGGAGGTGAATAGTGTTTAATAGGTTTACGATTTTTTGAATATCTTTTTAAATTTAACGAAATCAAATTCAAATCACAAATATGAATCAAACACATAATCAAACATAGATGTAAATAATAAGTAAAAGCAATAAAGAAAAGAACAAGCTAGTATTTTGTAATGGTTCAGAGTTACCCTACATCCAATCCCATACAACTGCAGATTTCTTTTCAGATATACTTTAATTCTTACAATCCTCGATTTCAAGGGCCATGAGGTCCACCCCTAACTGCTTCCGAGAATAGGGCGCTCCCTTGATTTAACCAGGTTATAAGATCGCTTAATTGATTTATAGGCTATAATTACACCCAGTTGATTTGAATAAACTACAACCACATCTACTTGATTTGAACAGGCTACAACCACTCCAATAATAGTTTGGTATAGAGACTCGATAGGACTTTGATCTTTCGATCTTTGATTACAGATACTCGTATAACTCTGAATAGCACTTGGATCTTCGAGAGAGATTGGTAGAGAATCAAACTAGAAAAGGTTTGGTTTGATTCTCTTCGAATTTCAGTAGAATTTGATTAAGGAATCTTGAAATTTAAGAGTGTTAATATAGAGGAGAAAAAGAGAGAAGATAATATTGAAAAGCTGCTAAAATTTTCGAATTTAGATGGGTATTTATAAGGAATTAACAGTCATATCTTGTAACAGCCCGCATTTTATGTATCGGAAGATCGTAAAATATTTTTATTTTATTCCCTGAGGGTTGGATCATTCTCATCTTTTGATATGTTTCTTATGGGGATGTGTGACATGTCCATAATTTTTACTGATTTTGTTTGTGACCATTTTTCCCCTGTCAGTCTTGTACTGGGCATAACTTTTGAGTCAGGTCGAATCAGAGGGTGAGACCTGTGCCATTGGAAAGGAATTGATGATTCCCTTTCCGTAGAGTGGTTACATTAAGGATTTGGTTCAGCGGTTTGGTAGAAATCGCTGTTTTAAGGTTTTTCAGTTGGTTGTTCGGGTTTTGGAAGGCTAATGGGCTGATTTGGAGAAGGCCCATTAGAGGGTGGGTGGAGACTATAAATAGGGGGTAAGGGGTATGGAGAAAGGTTGGCATTTTCCATTCTCTTATGGGGAGGCTTTGATCTCCTCCTTCCTCTAACATCTTTCCACCATTAAAATTCCAAAATCCAAGGAGGGAAATCGAAGATCTACCCCATAAGAGGCTAGATCTACATCGTCTCAAGGGCGAATTCATCGGATTGAAGAGTTTGATTCGAAGTGTTCGCTGTCCGGATTGCGTTTTCATTGGTTTTGCTTAGATTTGGATAATTGGTGAGTGATTTACATCTCTCATTCGGATTCATGCAAGTATATGGGTTTTAGGATGTTAATTTCATCATTTCCATGTTATTTTCCTTAGATCCACACCATGCTAAGTCCATTTTATATATGAATCACCTTAGGATCTGATCTAGATAATCTAAATGGTTAATTTTATGATTTTTCTCAAGATTATGCAAGTTAGATCCGTTTTTATGTTCATATGATTCACTTATCATGTTTTGGGAAATTTATGAGTTTTGATGGAAATTGTTAGATTGATGATATTGTTGGTTGCATAACATGTTTGTGATTGCGTTTGGATGAATCGGATAAGCTGGTTTCGTCGGATTTGTCGTTTGGCGAAGTTTTGGTCGAAATCGGAGTTGAATTGGAGATGTGCAGGTTTCTGGTCGTCCTGGGGTTGGTCGGGTCGGTCTGGAATGAGGTGGTCGGTCATAGTATGGATTGGGAAGCAAGTCAGGGAGCTAGTCGGTTTAAGCTGGTCGGTCCAGAAGGAGCAGAAGTGTTTCTGGTCGGTCCAGAAGGAGCAGAAGTGTTTCTGGTCGGTTTCAGATTGTGGCATTCTGGTCGGTTTCAGATGGTGGCATTCTGGTCGGTTTCAGATGGTGGCATTCTGGTTGGTTTTTACTGGAAGCAAATCCTGGTCGCTCTGGAGGAGCTGGTCGGTCAGGTGGAGCAAAATCTGGTCGGTCTTGACGGGGTCGATCCAAAGCTGGTCGGTCCCAAGGAGGTCGAGTCGATCCAAAGCTGCATGGAGGCAGGTCGTTCTGGAGCAAGGCAGGTCGGTTTTTGGCGGGTCGTTCTGGAGCAAGGCTGGTTGGTTTTTGGCTGGTCATTCTGGAGCAAGGTTCTGGTCGGTTTTGGCAGGGTCGTTTTCTGAAAAAGTACGTTTTCGGGTATGACTCGGGTACGAACCAAAAAGGTCTGGTCGGTTTTGGCTGGTTGGTTTTTGGCTGGTCATTCTGGAGCAACCCCCCGAACCCTAGCCGCAACGCAGTGATGTGTTTTGGTTCGGTGATGGCGTGACTTCGAGGTGATTCAAGTAGGAAGACTCGAAGTGATGAATGTGTTCGTTGATCAAGGTGGAACAACGAATGCGGAGACAACTCAAAGGTCGTGAGTTGGTGGATAATGGCTGCTCGAGAAGGTTGCTTGAGCTATGAAACATCGTCAAGGTTGGACGATTAGAGATGCGAAGGCCGAGAAGTCATCGTTGTCGTAAGTTCTAGCAGGCTCAAAGCAGGGGTACGATGGGTATCGTTGAAAGGCCCAAAAGACCGGTTGTTGGTCGAGTACCCTGGGTCTTTCGGGTTGGGGAAAGGCCTAGTGTCAAGGTTAGACATTGCCAAGGTTGGGCATATGGAGTTCATGCTAGAACTGGGGTTATCATTAGCCCTTGACATATGGCAAGGTTGGCAGTCATACGATAATGATGGTTTCGAAGCAGGATTGGCAGTGATAGCCAGAGTCAGTCATGGATGATTGTTTGTTCTGTTTGTACTATCTCACATAGATTATCCAAAGTCGAGGGAGATGTTCTTTGAGTGCTTAAGTGATATTGGTTTAGGCCTCTGGCGAGGGTACTTGAGGAATGTTAAACTCGATTAGGGTTGTCTGTGTGAGACTTATATAATCTGGATGTTATGAGTGTTCTCTATGATTGAATGGGTGATCTGGTTTCTATGGATGAATGGTTGAAATGCTTGGTGTAAAGGCTATCCCTGTCCGATGTGGGGAAGATAAGGTTGAGTTCTTCTCTGGTGATGTGGGTAGATAAGTTGTTCATTTACCCATTCTCATATGCTTTCTTGTTGAAGTTTGTTAGCTGTATTATCGCTCACTAAGACTATTGTCTACCTCAAGGTTTTATGTCTCCTCTTATTATCTTGGGCTGTTCATCCGGTTGTGGATGGGCAGACTAAGTAGCGGGTTACAGGTAATGGAGCTTAGTGATACGAGGAAGCTGAGCGATGACGAGCAGGAGGCTAGCGTACCAGTTTTATTCTATCTAGTATTTCTGTTTCCGCTGTTTGAGTTGCTTGAGAGTTGTAGTAAGGCCTTATGTACAAACTTGGATATTAGTTGGATAATCTTTCTGGATGTTTGAAAGAGTTTCAAAAGTTTGCTATATGATACCTCATTACTATCACCTGTTGTATATGTTCTATTATATTTTATCCTTGCGCTGTGAGTTCTACGACAGGTTTCGATGTGTTCACTTACTATGATGATCGTCCATAGCAGCCTGGCACACCTTTCAGCGCATTATTCCTCTTGTTTAGTACGGGGGTTATGGGCGGTCGTCACATATCTCTTCAAGAAAAATTTTAAACAAATAAACACTTCTTTTAAAATTTGAATTTTGGAAATAACGGCTATGATGTCGACATGGGTAGTAGTACATGTCGTAATAATCTATAAAAGTGACATAAAAACTTAATATAAACTATAAATATAAATATGAAAAACTTAAAAGTTAAGATATAAAAATATAAATATGAAGGAAATTAAAGCTCAAGTAAACGTTAAACATAAAAACTTAATATAGTAGCGACCCACACTTCCCAGTCGACGTGAACCGAAGAAGAAGGCTGAGACGACCCAGACTTCCCCTTACGGGAAAGCCCGGATTGAATTGAGAACATGACGCGTCAGAACACAAACAACAGAACATTTCATTGATATTATGACAATTTGCATCAGATTACAAGAATATACCAGAGTATGAATAAATAATATACAACGGAAAATATCAGAGATTAAAATACATAGCAGCGGAAATTTAAAATGTATAAATACAAAGCACAACGGAAATACATCAACTAACACAATTGAATGAAATATGCGAATACAAAGCTTTCGGAATATAGCTCCAGCTGTAATTCAGGATCCTAGGAAAAGAAATATTTGCAAAAATGAAAACTACTAGTTGTCCGTATAGAAAATATAGGCACCTAGAGTTTAGGTTAAAACAATAAACTCCGAGTCAGTCATGGGGTTGGTGTAAGAACTAAAACAATTATTAACTTGATTTTAAAGTTAGGTAAATCAAGGGACCACATCGTATAACAATGAACGGGTTTACCCCCAAGAATACCAGTGCATAAAAAAAACAACGCAATGATAAATAAAGAATAATGAAGCTATTATAAGACTCAGGTCCCATCACACAATGAACGCAGTCAAGGATAGAGTTTTTCCTTATAATAGCCAAATACGCTTGGCACGCAAAATTTATCTTTTATTATTACTATAGGTGAAGAAATCAACTTCAAATATAAACGTATCAATTGATCCGTAAAATCTATTGCGTAGTGCAGTTACCCATAGCTTACGTCTCAGGGATAAGAAAACACCGTAATACACATCCGCATTATATCCACGATATCGAGTATCTCCACGACTTACGTCCCGCTCATGAGAAAACGCCGCTTACTCTATCCATCTAGGAATCGTGGGGTGTGCCCCATCCCTACCAGGTGTGTAGCGACCACACCCAGCCTATCTCAGTCGACCAAATCCATCCTCATATCGAAAGTATACTGATCAAACCATCAGTTCACAATCATACCGATGTGTGAGGCTCGCGAATTAACGCTACACAAAGCTATGCTAATTAAAGTTATGCTTTGATCATCATCCACCAAACTTTTCTTTTCAATAAAAGTTTGGATCACTTCGTCTCAGCATGCCACACTATCAATCCATACAGTACCATTGATTTTTGCCAATATATAACCTCTAAGCTCGTACGTCTCAGAGAAGTGTGTTAAGCAAGAGAATAAATTCTTCTCCACTAAACAGATATATATTTAGCAGAGATCAACGAATATAGTATAAAGGAATACAACGTCAGACATGCAATCCATTTACAAGTCCGTTATGGGTCTGAACGAAACCGGACGCACCTTATTCCTCTTCCCGTATGTCCAATATAGGAGAGAAGCCCTGACATATCTGAACAATCAACAAACGCGTCCGGACGGCTATCGCTGTAGCCCCTTCAAGGTAGCTAATCCAATCATCGGCATCAGTAGCAGCCCATCCATTCGATGTGAAGATCGTTGGTCTTGCACCGTCTTTAATCTTTTTGACTGTTAGTCATCGTATCAATTATTCAGAATGGGTTAAACCTAGTCTTTCCAAATAACTCGCGTATCTTATAATCAAGTGCTATAACAACACATCATACGCCTCATTCCAATCCATAATATTCTTTTTATTCGTATTTCTTTATTCTGGAAAGGTTCTCATTAATCTTATCAAAGATTATCACTTTTGAACATACTATTTAATCCATTTCTTTGGAAATCATTTCAAAAGATTTTATAGTATCTTTTCACAGTTTAAACCAAATTAAGGTTTGTCAAACTAGTAGGGAGTTATTCCTTACTGAAGTAATCATTCATTTTATTATCCATTCCAACCTATTTATCCCATGGAGCAAAACTGGCGGTACTCCATACCTAACACCACTGTGTTATCGGTAAATTGAATTACCATTTTACGTTCAAATCTAATTAAAGATATAACTATCGCATGAAGTAAAACTGGTGATACTCCATTTTCGAACACTTCTCAAATTTGGCAAATTTACACATTAAAACTTCAATCTAATTAAAGATTTATTAAAACTCCACTTAGTTTTAATCTCCAAAAGTCATTATTTAAAGATTATTTAACTTTGGGAAATCAATCATGCTACATTGATAATCTATACTATAACATTGATTTCTACCAATATATAACCTCTAAGCTCGTACGTCTCAGAGAAGGGTGTTAAGCAAGAGAATAAATTCTACGCCACCAAGCAGATAAATATTTAGCAGAGATCAATGAATACAACTCAAAATACAATGTCAGACATGAAATCCTGTCTTTAATAAGGTTAAAGAATGAATGTCCTTTAAAATACAGTTCACGATAAACACAAAATCATATTCCATCAAACTGGAACTTTTAGGAAACCAGATCAATATATAATTGATATAAATTTCCATATCGGACTAATAATATAAATGGTGTAATGACCCACTTTTTCAACACAATTTAAGTTGACATTCATCAACCCATGTCAAATCAAATTATACAGAAAAGCAGATAGTTAGGAGAAAGAATCTAGAGGGTGAGATAAGAAAGAAATAGCAGAATAGAAGAATAAGAAGAAGAACCAACACAACACAGAGTCTCACATCAAAGCGGAACAAAATATAATATAGAAATAATTTTATTAAGTGCTTGAAATAATTCTTACAACATCACAGCACATCAATACATCTAGACAGTTATAATAATCTGCCCTCAAATACGATACACATCGGAATAACCCGAGCATTACAAATACCGGGTCAATCTGGTGAACCAAAGCGAGAAACCCATTAAGTTTAAAGGTGTCACACAATTTGATTTTAAAGTTAAAAATCTTTTTGAAAGAAAAGGATAATCGTAAGACCAATTCCACACATAAATATGGACGGTTTTTACCTTACGATAACCTAAAACATTTTTGAAACCAATATTATTCAGATATTATGATAATGTCTAAATACAAATAAAACGCTTGCATCTCAAGCTCTACATATATAGTATACAATCAAAATCGCGTCGCTTATTGGAGATTGGATTCCAACTATGACAAGTTATGGAACCACCTGTCGATAGTGTATCTCTAGAGGGAAATACACTGGGTTCAATAAGAACGTCTTGCAACCCATCCCACGCATGACCGTCCATTCATTTCGCTTGGATGTTCCGAATATACTGTCACCTACGGTTGCTAACAACATAACCGTTCTCAAGAGATACAGAAGCGAAATGAAGAACAAATAATGAATTTTCTCTAGATGGTGACAATACACCCTAATAGGAGCGATCCACATAGCCATGCTGCCGACCCGATTTTTGTCATTTCCCGGTTGATGAGGCTTAAGCTTTAAATTAGTTTTTCAAAACATCTGGCCACCATTCACTTTGAATGTCACATCATGAGATCCGCCAGATATCATTAATTAACGTCGACAAAAATACTCGAGTAGTTAAGCTAAGAGAAGTGCCCCTCTCCGCCACCAACTACAGTACGTTTGAAGAAATCAACGTACGTAATCCTTTGGAAATACTTTGGCAGAATTACAGTGTATCTCTGATGATAGTGTATCAACGGTCTTCGGTGCTCCAACTCGATCATCATCTGATATCTTCAATACTAACGTATTTTTTGGTCAGAATGATTTTCGAATATAAATTCGATCCCAGTCTTTCCATTCCAACAATCGTATAGGTTGGGTATTGATAGTCGGTTATTCAACTATCTAAATAAACAATCATTCAACCATGAAAATAAAATGAATTTACTAGTTTAGTATTCAGCATCATTTGGCCCTTTTAAATCTTCCATTCGTAAATCACCCTAAAAACTTTCAATATTTGGAAAAAAAATTTAATATCTTATTTCATAAATACTATTATACACGAAATCATCTTATTCAACTTAAAACATTTCATACTATCCTGTAATGTCATTCATCGAAATTCTAATTTTTATTTCTCTTGACCACTCTCGTTTCTAAACTAATACCATTCTTGGATAATTATGAAGTTTTTCAAGTTGGGGTATTTTATTTACCTCTCAGTCCTTGAGTCAACAACATTCTTATCTTCAGAATAGAAAGAGGTTTATCAACCAAATCTCATTTCACTGATATTCCACATACTTTATTTGCCATTCGATTTAAACATAGCTTTAATATCACACTTTCTTTTGGAAATCCTATTTCAGTCTTAATGTGTTTACTTAATTTAAGTAAATTATTATTAACCTCCTTTATTAACTTTACAGTCTTTTAAAACATCATATAAACAAATGTTAATTCTATTATAAATAGAAAACTTCATAAACTCTAATAAATATATTTCAAACCCAATTAGTTATATCTCGATAAAACTTCATCTCCCATTTACTATCATGAGTTTAGATCATGACTTAATAACTTAACTCGCCTCGCCATTTTAATTCAAACTTGGGGTTTCTTTTCAATTTCCATTTCATACCTTCATCGATCCCTAACGTAAATTAGTAAGAAATTAATTCTCTATATATCAAACCCGAAGGCCGAAACCAACATCTGATAAATACTCAGAAAATCATTCAATTCAACTGATCTTCAGTTAGGTTCCAATTCTTTAATTTCACATCTTGGGGTTTTATTTCATTAATAATCCATTCATAATAACTCGTTGCTTTAACATCTTTAATAAAACATGGGTTCTATATCAATTCCTTTCAACTTGGATTTATAAAATCCGATTTAATCGAACTCAAATAAGAATTTAATTTCCACTGCAATTAAAACATCTTGTATTAATATAATTCGCTTAAAATATCATTTAGCTATAAATAAGATTTATATTTTCATAAACATTTGTTAATACATTTTAAATCCCAAGATTTTCCACTTTGATTATTAAATAAATAATAACCAAATATCAATATTTAATAAAAACAGTATACTTCATTATTAACTATTCTCATTAATTTAATATTCAATTTTAGTTAACTTTGTTGACTTGGTCAACTCAAGATTAATTCGTTAATAAATTCCAATTTGTCTTTGTGATTAAATTGATTAAAAATATAATTAATTTAAATAAATCTCATTTACCTTGATTATTATTAAGTAAATAATAATCACTTTCAATACCATTCCATTTGTTCTACAAACTTGATAACATAAGAATTTTCATTTTGAAAACATTTAAAATCTTAATTAATAAATTAGACATTTATTTTCCTTTTTATAACTTCCTTCCAAAATAATATATTTTAAAATCCTTTCTCAGTTATAATAAAATTTATAACTTCACTTTTATCGGTTTGCCTGACGGTAAATCAATTCTTATAAAACAGTGTATATTTGGGCCATCTGCGATTTATTCCTCAACCAATATCAACCATTATTTAATAACATACAATATTGAATTTAGATTAAACAATCAATAATCAAGTCGATAATCCAATCGCATACATCCAACAGTTCATATGATGATAGTGTGAAAATAAACAATAAATTTGATGATAACGTGAATAATATATTCAACTGATAACGGTCGATTAACAGTTCAAGCATCAAGCTTAATTTTTATATGTTTATAATATATAAATGTAAATAACAAGGTAAGTTGCCTCAGTTGGAAATAATTGTTAAAAATAACAATTGGGTTCGATTAAATTAAACGAATGTTTAATCTAAATCAGCCATAAAAATCTCAACATATATCTAAACGATCAACAAATCAATCAACAGCTAGCAACCATATTACACAAACAATAAGACCGACTTATAATAAATATAAGTGGGATAACTGAGTGACTTAAACTCACCTAGATTCCATTTGTCGTCAACACGGTTTGTTCGGTTGTTTTCATCTGCTTCCTATTCAGCTTCATAATGTTAGATATCGTTCCACCATGACCAATCGTGTTCAATTCTATATGGTTCGATATAATATTAATAAGTTTATGAAAGCTCTTAGTTTAATTAACTTAAAATTTTAAATTATAATGGCCTTACCACTGTCCCCCATCAGTCCGAAACCAAACGAAAACTCACGCATCTACTCGTGGACCAATCCATGCTCCCTACTTTGATCTGCTCAATTAAAACGAGCCACATTTTAAACCTTTTTTCTTGTTTCCCTCGAAAGGCCAGGCCTCTATGTATAAGCTTCGACCCATTATTATCCCTTCTTTCCCACCTTTTGAAACCATTATAACTTCTGTCGGCCATCCAGTTCTCCACGCTGGTTCAAGCAGCTGTTCTATTTTTTTTCATTTTCTTTTTATATAAAAGGGCGAAAGCCCAGCCCATTTAATTTTTTCCTCGTTATGGGAATGAAAAGTTCCCATGCAGCACGTCTATCCATCCAGTTCTTCAAGCCTGTGCAAGTCTTCTCCAGTATCACAACCGCTATATGCCCAAGCCAAATGCATGTACACAGGCTGCTCCATTCCATCTGCTCCTTTATCTTACTGCTTCGCCACCATTCAATCGTATTTTTTTCCCTTCTTTTTCGAATGGGCTTTTACCCAATAACTCACGCCGCCCAACCTTCTACCATGCCAACCTTCCTTTACCTTTCCATTCTTTCTTCTCCTATCCCTTTTTTTCACTACAGGGTTGCTGCTTATTTTTCCGCACTTCACCTCCTCAAGTTCATAACATTCCCATCCTCCTTTATTTCCCCACGTAACCCATGCAATCATGTTCCAACTCTTACTTCACTCTTTCCTTAACATGCACATCACCACTACAGTGCTACCTCCACCCAGCACCTTCTCCGACAGTCTCTCCTACCAATGACGATCTCCCACAATGTCCGTGCTTGCCAGCATCACCCGCGCCATTCCCTTCGAACTCTCATTCCAACATTGACATGCGTCGGATCATCCCCTCGACCATCAGCTATACCTTATCTCCAACTTGCTCAAAAACTCGAGTGAGCTCGAACCCCCTCGTGTCTCCACCGGTTACACTTAGTGTTCTCTGAGTGTATATATATATTTTATTTTATTTTTCTGAAAAGAAATTAGTTGCATTTTGATTTTTGTTTTTGAAGAACATGGTCTTAGATCGTTACTTGCACGATGAAAACAAATGGAATAGCTCATGAGTTTATATAGAGGAGAAACTGTGGGAGCCAAGTGTTAGACTAAGTAGGTTTGTAGAAATGTATAGGTTTGCAGTATGGGGCGGGGTTCTCAAAAAACATGGAGTTGAAGGTATTTAGTTTGATTAGTGCACAAGTAAAATCAGAAGTGTGGGATGCAAGTAATAGAGTGTTTGAGACGCAAGCAACTGAGAAATTTGGACGTAGGAAAAGAAAACTAAACTAAGATGCAGTTAAGAAGAAACAATGTGGTGCAAAAGTTTTATTAGTTTAAGTATTGTCTCCATTTTCTATGATCAATCGACATTTAATTTTATATGACCACATATAAACTCCAAAAATAACAAAAATAAATACACTGCTATGTTTTGATATTTTGGATCCAATAAAATTAATTTCATTGTATTCGGACTCCATTTGCATAACCTTGTTATTTTAATTCCAACTATATTCACCAGTTCACAATTAAATTTTGCCTACTGACAAAACAACTTTGATTTGCTCCAAACTGGAAAGCTAGAATTATTAGCTATACGCATTCCAATAAAGTTTGTTTTGTAAAAAACAGAGACCGTTATTTCTTACGCTTATATAACACCGATAAAATAAATTCCGAAACCATTTAACGTTAATAAATAAAATTATTCGAATGTATATTTTCCCAAATGGAATAATATATCACTTCAAATACAAAACAATATGAAATTATAACTCAATATTCACATTTTTGAGTTTAATAGTATGTAGAATATATAAAAATTTCCTTTAAATTTATTAAATAACGATATAATTTATCAACGATTTCCATAGCGAGTATTTTAAAATTTTGTTTGGGCATTACTTTCAATTTATAACATGAAATTTTGGTTTTTCTCTTCCATTAGAAAATTATAATCTAATCGATTCCAACATTTCTTGTTTCAAAGAATTCCAACTTATATTGGATTATGTATATTCAATTGAATTTCAATACTTAATATTACAAACTACTGCACCATTTTGAGTTTGTTTATAAATTAAATATAAATTAAACGTTAAATTGTCATTTAATAAATAAACTCTATATATAATCCCAAGATAATATTTAAAATAGATTTAAATAACTGAAAAAACTGGGATGTTACATTCTTCCCCCTTAAAATAATTTCGTCCCCGAAATTGCTAAGTAAGAAGAATGCTCCAATACCAATTATATTCAAAATAATTGTTTTAAAACCATTTCCAAAATTCCAAGTTATAAAAATTTCCAAAAAATTGCCAGCATCTCCTCTGCATGGCTTAATCCAAACAATTACAATTCGCATCTCCGGGTCTCATATCTATCCAAAAGAAACAAATGCCAAGTGGCAACCCAACTCAGGGTATAAATTCAATCACTCAATCCATAATATTAAAGTTTACCTATTTGTTCGGCAATCAAACTCCAATAACCAAGCAAAGCAATTATTAGACCTGTCTTCTTCCAACCTGCACTTAACTTCATTTTCAATGCAATAACAAATACATGATCTTATCATTATTTTTCATTTCATAATTGATTTTGTTTAAATTAATTATAATTAGAATTCAATTTCTCTGTTTCTAATTCATTTAGCTTCTTTAAATGTTGATGAATTTTATTTCAACGAATCTAGCATCCAACCAACAAACACTACACATTAATCAACCTTACTATGTTCAATTTCAATTTCCATATTCAATTAACTATTTGATTTTCTAATCAGGTTACTTTCCATTTAATAATCCCGATTCTGATTCATTTTCGAAAGTCATCATTCTAATTCATTCTATTTTTAAATTATCTTAAGTTAAATCCCGATTTTCAATTTCGTATTAAAATTCTCATTCACAAATTATATATGTGAAATCTATAGGTTATACTAACCATTCAAATTCAAATTTCATTTGAATTATATTCAAATAAATCAATCAAACAACAATATCTCAATAATTTGGAAAAGTATTTCCTTTCTATACAAAAATAAATTTTGGTAAATTTATTTCATTTACCCTATTTATAAAACAATATTATATCAATTACCAGTTCAAAAGCTTCTCAACACCTGAACTGATCAAACAACAAAATACAAAATATTTGTATATAAAATTTACAAATATGCTCTCATATATATACACTCAAACTCAATCTAGGGTATTACTAACCCCACCTCTATCGAGGTACACCACAGAGCCAAGGTTATTACTAAACCAATAGCTCTGATACCACTTGTAACGACCCCCTTTTTCATACAGTTTAAGTTGGCATTCATCAATCCATGTCAAATCAAGTTATACAGAAAAGTAGATAGTTAAGAGAAAGAAACTAGAGAATGAGATAAGAAAGAAATATTATAATAGAAGAATAAGAAGAAGAACCAACACAACACAGTGTCTCACATTGCAGTGGAACAAAATATAATATAGAAATAACTTTTATTAGGAGCTTGAAATAATTCTTACAACATCAGAGCACATTAATACATCTGGACAGTTATAATAATCTGCCCTCATATACAATACACAGCGGAATAAATGCTAATACGTCTGATCTCCTCCGGCATGTCTTCTGAACTTCGTAGTGTCCAATAACCTGAACCTGTACAACCCGGTCTAAACCGAGCATTACAAATACCGGATCAGTCTGGTGAACCAGAGTGAGAAACCCACTAAGTTTAATGGTGTCACACAATTTGATTTTAAAGCTAAAAATCTTTTCGAAAGAAAAGGATAATTGTAAGACCAAACCACACATAAATATGGACGGGTTTTAACCTACGATAACCCAAAACATTTTTGAAACCAATATTATTCTAATATTATGATAATGTCTAAATACAAATAAATAACAATCTAGCAGAATGATTACATGTCACGCTCAACATATATAGTATACAATCAAAACCGCGGGCTTTTGACTATGACAAGGTATGGAACCACCAGTCGATAGTGTATCTCTAGAGGGAAATACACCGGGTTCAACAAGAATGTCTTGCAACCCGACCACGCATGATCAGCCATTCATTTCGCTTGAATGTTATGAATATATCGTCACTTACGGTTGCTAGCAACATAACTGTTCCCGGGAGATACAGAAGCGAAAATAAGAACAAATAATGATTTTTCTCTAGATGGTGACAATACACCCTAATGGGAGCAACGCACATAGCCATGTTGCCTGCTCGATTTTTATCATTTCCCAGTCGATGAGGCTTGAGGTTTAAATAATTTTTTAGAACATCTGGTCACCATTCACTTTGAATGACACATCGTCAGATCCGCCAGATATCACTAATTGACGTCCACAAAAATACTCTAGTAGTTAAGCTAAGAGTAGTGCCCCTCTCCACCACCAACTATTGTACGTTTTAAGAAATCAACATACGTAATCCCTTTCGAAATAGTTTGTCAGACACTCGTCCATACAAGTCGTCCAGGAACAAGATGAACCGAAGGCACCCTCCTACTGCATCCTAAGAATCGCCCTATAGATCAATAGCGAGCAGTCCTTGCAATCCGTTGATTCCAACCATGACAGAATCACTGTGTATCTCTGATTGCAATTCAAAGATTTTAAGTAATTCTTCCAATTTATGAAGATCAACGGTCTTCGGTGCTCCAACTCGATCATCATCCGATATCTTTAATATTCACTTATTTGTTAGTCGGAATGGTTTTCGAATATAAATTTGATCCCGGTCTTTCCGTTCCAACAATCGTATAGGTCGGGTTTTGATAGTTGGTTATTTAAATATCAAAATAAACAATCATTCAACCATGAAAATAAAACAATTTTACTGGTTTATTATTCAGCATCACTTGGCCCTTTTAAATCTTCCATTCGTAAATCGCCCTTAAAACTTTCAATATTTGGAACAAGGTTTTTTTTTATATCTTATTTCAAAAATACTATTATACACGAAATAATCTTATTCAACTTAAAAACATTTCATACTTTATCAAAATTCTAATATTTATTTCTCTTGACAAATCTCGTTTATAAACTAATACCAGTCTTGGATAATTATGAAGTTGTTCAAGTTGGGGTGATTTATTTACCTCTCAGACCTTGAGTCAACAACATTCTTATCTTCAGAATAGATAGAAGTTTATTAACCAAATCTCATTTCACTGATATTCCACATACTTCATTTGCCATTCGATTTAAACATAGCTTTAATATCACACTTTCTTTTGGAAATCCTATTTCAGTCTTAATGCATTTACTTAATTTAAGTAAGCTATTATTAACCTCCTTTATCAATTTTACAGTCTTTTAAAACATCATATACACAAATCTTAATTCTATTATACATAAAAAAATTCACATACTCTAATAAATTTATTTCAAACCCATTTGGTTATCTCTCGATAAAACTTCATCTCCCATTTACTATCGCTGTGACGATCCTAAAACCCCGTATCATGGAACTAAGTTTAATCATTGGAATATAACACATTAATCATCATTACCAGAATACAGATAATAGCATAAACAGAAAATAGAATAATTTACATCAATATGATAGCGGAATCATAATATGTAATAAACAACAGAGTAGCCCAGTACAGGATACAACTTAGTGCATAAAAGGAAATGATCAGTCTACATCAAGATCACTAGGACATATACATCATAGAGTATATAATAGAAGTAAATCTGTCTACATTGCGATAAGCGGAATCATATACATAAGATACTAATGGCGGAATATCAAATAGCCAAAATACCGAGATATCTAGTCTTTTCCATATAAGCCAAAAGGTGCACTCCATGCTGCAGTGCAAAAGCCAAAATATAACATATCACCTGTCACTAGGCTGCTCGTGTGAAAATAAGGGCACCCAAGTTTGCAAAGTGAAACAAACTACGAGTCAATCATGGGACTGGTATGAGAAATCTACTTAACTGGTTAAACAACAATAACAAGGCAATTCATAGGACCACGCCAATT
Source organism: Allium sativum (assembly GCA_030737875.1). Taxonomy (NCBI): domain Eukaryota; kingdom Viridiplantae; phylum Streptophyta; class Magnoliopsida; order Asparagales; family Amaryllidaceae; genus Allium; species Allium sativum. The sequence goes on from CM060922.1 coordinate 37,262,253, forward strand.
TCGAGGAACGGGTTTACTCCAATGATTGCCAGTGCATGCAATAAAGTAAATCTTTTAAATAGCGCAATGCCTTTTAAAAAAATGAAGCCGTTATAAGACTCAAATCCCATCACACAATGCAACGCAAATCGGAGGATAGATTTTTACCTTATAAGGGACAAAATGTGCTTAATATGTATAAAGAAAAATCATTTGATATTATTACTAGTGCATATATGTTTCAAAAGCAAATTCAATCATAAATATCAAACCTAGATGTTATGGGTACCATATATCATGTCGTCATATATAAGTTACAATCGAATCCATAATTTCGTATTGGAAATTAGGATTCCTTCATGAGTCGAGGCAAGGGATATACTCCTCGCCGGCTTCGAGACACTCTAGCAAATGCCTTGGGATTACACACTCTGGGTAACCCTGGATCGGTTGGGCTGGTCCACGCTTATGTTAGTGGATTGGCAATTCCTGAACACACGTTTCCCGGTCCTATCGGACTTATCCATCGGCTCCTTAGAGACCGATATAATCGAGGCACCTCACATTACAACATCCACAAAGGTATAATAATCAACAATTTCAAGGCTAGTAAAACGCTGACACCACCCATAGCTAGAAAGAAACGTCGTGTTCTCCCAACGGTCCTTATCCCATTTTTAACTCATACCGAGGTGTGAGGCTCGTGAATCAACGCCATACAAAAAGCTACTCAATATTAAAGCCATGCTTTAATCATCAACCACAAGACTTTGCTTTTCAAAAAAAGCCTCGATTATTTGCATCTTTGCATGCCACGCTGTCAATCCATACCATACCACTGATGTCTACCGATATACAACCTCTGAGCTCATACGTCTCAGAGAAGGGCGTTAAGAAAGAGAATAAATTCTCCATCGCCAAACAGATGTATATTTAGTAGAGATCAACGAATACAGCACAGAATACACGTTAGACACACATCCATTTACAAGTCCGTTCTGGGTCTCAATGAAACCGGAGGCACGTTATTCCTCGTTCCATTTGTCCGATACAGAAGAGAGGCCCTCGAACATATGGACAATCAACAAGTACGTCCAGTCCACTACCGCTGTAACCTTGTCAAGGGAGCTACCCATCTCAAAGGCATCAATAGTAATCTACACGATGTGAAGATCGCCGATCTTGCACCGTCTTCATATCTTGGTCCTTTAGTCGTCTATCAATTATTTGAAATGAGAATTAACACTGCCTTTTCAAATAATTCATGTATATTAGAATTCAAATTAATTATGTTCATGGTTAAATTATTCGACATCCACATTTCAGTTCTTTATATAATTATCATGTCAAACACATTCAACCATCAAATATCAAGAAAACTAAGTAGAATAGGTTTATTTTCATTCCATATCGCCTATAATATTTTATAACAATGTATCATTATTTTTATTTATTTAAAAATAACGCCATTTAATTAAACGACGTTTCAGGCCATAACGTGGCCCTGGCGCTGTTTTTCTCTAATTTTGATTTACACATTTCTCAAAATCTAACCATCGGATCTTAATAAATTTTATATCGTTTGAAAGATTTTTCCAAAGCGAACCCAACGGTTCTGGTTTCGGGAAAATCCGATGGTCGGATCTCTCGATATAATCGTTTAAAGTTACGATTCCAAAACATGAACTACAGCGTTGTTACTCATTTTATTTAATATATATATATATATAATTCATTTTGGCGCTGTTTTTATTCAGATTTGAATTAAACTTTTCACATAATCCAACAGTTGGATCTTAAAAAAAATTATATCGTTGGAAAGATTTTTCCAAATCGAATTCAACGATTCCGGTTACGGGGAAATCCGATGGTCGGATCTCTCGATATGACCGTTTAAAATTACAATTTCAAAACATGAACTACAGCTGCGCAATTCGTTTATTTAATTTATATATATATATATATATATATATATATATAATTCATTCGACGATTTTCATATCGTTTTTCACTGCAAATATTTCACTAACGCCTTTAAATTTCAGAAAATTTCGCCATAACCTCCTTTGTACGTGGAGGGGTTTGGAAATTTATTGGGCCGTATTGGGCACCCAATAAATCCTAACAAGCATGCATATATTTATAGTGATATATTCCGTTGTCCACAGGGGAGTGTGTATAGACCATAATTCTACAGAATAAATTTTCGTCACCCTATAAATGGTTTTTGTGCCTTAATGACTAGAGAGATGTGTTTATTGTCATCTCCAGACCCGTGTGGGGTTTTTATTAATCTAGTAATTTACCGTTACATTTTATATAGTCCATATCAGTCTTCAGTTCAACTTCAAATATAGTCATCGCCATACAAGCCTCTCGCTTATATGGTATATCTTCAACCTCGTCACATAAGCTCCAAATGCTTATGTGGTATATGATAGGGTATGCTATCTTCAAGAAGTATGCCATGTAGTGTAGTTCAAAATTAATTGCTACTATCATATGGCGACGTTTATTATTTCACACAGAACAACCAACACTCCACATCCAATGGCATTTACAGGAGTTTATATAATAATGAAATCGCGTAGCCAACTCATTAAGGCTTACTTGTTTTCGGGCACGCCAATATATTCTTTACTCAACAGCTAATCCATATTCCTGTTCAACATATGTAAATATATGCGGAACCAAGCTAAAAATAATATTTCTAGCGAACAAATGTTTATTTCAACACACGGTTAAACTTCATACATAGGATAAAAATGATATTTTTGGCAAACTAAAATATGTTTCAACACATGTGTATTTTTAACACTTCATATACAGGATAAAAATGTTATTTTTGGCGAACAAAAATATGTTTCAACACACGTGTATTTTTAGCGAGTCGTATACATGATAAAAATGATATTTTTATCGTTCAAAATATCTATTCCACACATGAATGTTTTTATCACTTCATATTCACAATAAAAATGTTAATTTTATTGTTCAATTCTTTTATTCAACACATGTTTATTTTAAATAGTTTATACATATAATAAATATGATATCTTTATCGTTAAAACAATTTGTTTGAAACACGAATATTTTATATACTTCATATATAAGGGAAAAAAATGTTATTTTTGGTGTTAAAACAATTTATTTAAAACACTTGTATTTTATATAGTCCATATATATGATAAAAACGTGATTTTTATCTTTCAAAGAATTTATTCAACACATGAATATTTCATATACTTCATACACATAATAAAAATGATATTTTTATTATCTAAACAATTTATTCGACCCATGAATATTATTCAACACATGAAAATAATTCAAACACATAGATATTACTGAAAATTTTGGCAACAAAACGGTAGGGGGTTTAAAATCGGCACCGTCCCGAGTAGGGCTCCTCGCACAACCTTAGGCCTCGCGGCGTTCCATAAGGGGCTTATCTAAATAATCTAAGATCAATTTCATATCATATGAATTTCCCACAACAATTCCCATTTGTTTCTACCACAAAAAATTTCTTTCAACCACAAACAATTATTTACAACCATTTGCATTTCAACTAATTTTCAACCATTCGCATTATCAACCAATTTTCACGCCAATTACAATCAATTCATATCGTCCATGGTTTGTGGACGAGGGGATTATATATATATATATATATGTATGTATGTATATAAATATATTTCATTTCCATTTCAACACATATATGATTCATACAATGCATATATAATTTATACATCGCTCATATAACTTATACAACGCTCATACATGAGGTGTACAACGCATATATAATTTATACTTTGCTTATATAATTTATACAATGCATTTCCATTCCATATTTGAATTTAGAAGTCTCACATCGATTTTAATCCTTCTGAAATTTGTAGCGAGCTCGGAATGCATTCTAGCTTCTTCTGGAATGTGGATGACGTCGCTACGAGTCCGATGTCTCCTGTTTCATCGAATTTTGTCAACATAGCTAAAAGATATGATTTTTATTTGAAAATCAAGATTTGCAACACTTAGAAGTGTTATAATCAGTTTTAAAATTGAATAGCCGTATACCTTTCACGATGGTTCAAAACTAGGTCACAGAATTTCTTCAAATCCATTGCACGATATGCCAATCAGATTTCACCATGGCGTAGCGGTTCGGAAGGGCTTCCCAAAGAACCCCCTCGCGTTCAACTCGAGTTCAGATGGTCGGAGATACTCGATGTCGAACGGCTTCTGTTCCTGGGGGTGATTCTCAAGGTACGGTGAATGACAGGGGGAGCTCCTTATATAGATTTGAAGAGGAGGAGATGATCTTCAAAAAGTTCCAAAGGGGCAGGGTCTGATTCGACGTGGTTTGGCCGGAGTATGGTTCGGGAAGGGAGGAACATGGTTCGCCATCGAACGAGAGAGAAAGGATCAGATTTTTCTGACTTTTTATATAATTAGATAATGAATGAAAAAAAATCCTATTCAGCGGTATTTATATTAATTCAAAAATTAGGGTTTTTCTATACGAACTCCAACCAAACCTAACGACTGTCACCCCTAGCTAAATACCTATATTACGAACACAATGGAATATGTTTCGTAAGCCCATTCAACTGTTACAGTCAGTTATTATTCAAATTAAAGTGTAAAACATTCAAATTTGGATTTGAACATACATTTTAATTTTTCGGGGCCATATACTGATTCTAAAAATTCCCGAAAAATAAATCTAGCTATGTTGGGATGAAACGGTCCCAACAAAACTGATTTCGTCGAATTCTGAGATCGTTTGAAAATGGCTATTTTCTAGTCGATCCAATTTAATTAAAATTAACGAAATACGCCCTTTGCCACGCTCATATATTAATTCCAAAAATTATGGAATTTGAAACCTAGCAATAAACTGACATCCTGGATCCAACCAAAGTGGTTTCGTCGAAAATGAAGGTCGTTTCCGAAAAGTCTATTTCCAAGGGCTATATTTATTCCATAGCGACCATTCTGAATATTCAACTGGCCATAACTTTTGATTCTCGCTATGAAATTTCGATTTTTCAGACTAGTTAGAAAGATATTCTTAAATAGATTTAAATATATTTTTTCTCTAGAATCCATTTTATTTTTCATCCTGTATGTTCAGTCAGAGTTCGAATTCAAATTTTTAATCTACCACGCTATTTCTAACTCATTATTTAATTAAAATAAATTATTTCAATTACTCCAAATTCGTTAAAATAGACAAATAAAAAAATTTAAATTGGCTCTGATTTTCCGGGTTGTTACAATCTCCTCCACTTAAAAATTTTCATCCCCGAAAAGGAAACAGCAGTAAAGTAGGAAACAAAACGGAAACGCAAAGTATTGTAAATGTACCTTGCACCGGAGTTAGTCAGAGATGTCCACTCTGCAATTGGGATAAGCTTGCTTAATGCTTTCCTCTGTCTCCTAGGTACAGTCTCTAGGATCTCCACTCCACTGCACTTTAACTAAATGAACTTTCTTGTTCCTTAGCTCTTTAGTTTCTCTGCCAATAATCTTTATTGGCTCTCTCCTCATAGCCAATTCTGGAGTAATTTCCAAGTCCTGTTGCGCTGCTTCTTCTACAACAAGATCTGGATCATGCACATGCTTTCGAAGTTAAGATACGTTTAACACATCATGTACTCCAGGCAACCACTTAGGTAATTGAATCCTATAAGCAAGAGTTCCAATTCATTCAAGTACAGGGAATGGACCAATAAATCTAGGCGCCAACTTCCAAGTTTTACTGAATCAGACTACTCCTCTCATCGGAGAAGCTCGCAAATAAATATAATCACCAACAGCAAATGCTAAATCTCTTCTTATAGAATCCACATAACTTTTCTGTTGGTTTTGAGCTGTTTGTAATCGTTTCTTGATAAAATCGACTTTTTCTGAAGCTTCACGAATCATATCGGGACCCAATACAAGTCGGTTTCTGGGTTCTACCCAACATGCGGGAGATATACATGGTCTACCGTACAAGGCTTCGAACGGTGACATTGTCAAGCTCGCTTGATAACTATTGTTGTACGAGAATTCAGCTAAATGCAAGTGGTCTTCCCATGATCCGCCAAAATCTATAACACAAGCCCTCAGTAAATCTTCAAGTATACGGTTCACCCTCTCAGTTTAGCCATCTGTTTGAGGATGATATATGGTGTTTAGATTCAGCTTCGTTCCCAATTCTATTTGGAATGCTTCCCAGAGTTTGCTAGCAAAGATTGGATCTCTATCACTGACATTACTGATGGGTACTCCATGCAGTTTAATGATGTCTTCGAAATAAATCCGTGCTAGACTTTGAGCGGTTCTATTGGACCTGACAGGTATAAAATGGGTGGTCTTCGTGAAATGATCTACGATCACTCAAATACTGTCATTTCCTTTCCTGGTTCGGGGCAAACCATCTATGAAATCCATGGAAATTTGTTCCCACTTCCAATTTGGAATTTCCAACGGGTGCAACAATCCGGCCAGTTTCTGTTGGTCACTTTTGACTTGCTGGCAATTAGAGCACCTGCTAACATATAAAGAAATGTCCCTCTTCATGGACCTCCACTAGAAGGTGCGTTTGATATCATTATACATTTTTCTCATTCCTGGATGGATACTAAGTTTAGAGTTGTGACACTCATCCGATACTTCTCTCCTGAGTTCAGAAATGTTCGGAACACACATTTGGCCCTTTACACCTTTCTGAATTCTCTCTCTGATCCTCTAAATGAAGTGATCATCCTTCTGAAGAGCAGATATTTTATCAATCAATGAAGGCGTAATTATAAGATTGGCGATGATTGCAGTTTTTCTGCTAAGCGCATCCGCTGCCACATTGGCTTTTCCCGGCGTATACAGAATATCAAGATCATATGCAGCAAGAAATTCTAGCCAATGTTGTTGTCTCATATTCAAGTCTTTCTGGGTGAATAAATACTTCAATGATTGATGATCAGTATATAATTCGAATTTCTCACCCAATAGATAGTGCCTCCATATTTTCATAGCAAACACGATAGCTAACAACTCAAGATCATGAGTTGCATACCTCGTTTCATGCGGCTTCAACTGACGGCTAGCATAAGCGACTACTTGGCCTCTTTGCATTAATACTACACCAAGGCCTCTAATAGAAGCATCCATCCAGACCATCAAATCCTGATTGCCATCAATAATGGTTAATACTGGAGCAGTTGTCAATTTTAATTTCAGCTCTTGGAAAGCTTCCTCACATTCTGGAGTCCACTTAAATCTTCTGTGCTTCTTTCTAAACTTTATTAATGAACCAGATATTTTCGAAAAATCCTTTATGAATTTCTGATAATAACTGGCTAATCCAAGAAAACTTCGGACTTCTGTAGGTGTAGTAGGCTGCTCCAATCTTGAATTGCTGTGATTTTGCTTGGATCTACAGAAATTCCTTTCTTTGACATGACGTGGCCAAGGAACTTCACTTCATCTTGCCAGAAGATACATTTAGAAAATTTAGCTTTGAAGACGTTCTTTCCCAAAATCCCCAACACTTGTTCTAAATGTTTTTCATGCTCACTTTCTGACTTGGAGCAGATTAAAGTATCATTGATGAATACCAGAACAAATTTATTCATGACTTCTCTGAATACTCTATTCATTAGATCGACGAAGTAAGCTGGAGCGTTACACAAGCCGAACGGCATTACTAACCACTCATAAAATATGCTTGAACCTCTGAAAGCTGTCAAAGGAACACATTCTTCGGAAATTCTCAGTTGATGGAAACCTGTAGCTAGGTCCATTTTGGAAAATACTCGCACTCCATTCAGTTGATCCAACAAATCATCGATGCGGGGTAATGGATATTTGTTCTTGAGCGTCTGCTTGTTGAGGTCCCGGTAATCAATACACAATCGGAGAGTACCGTCTGGCTTAGGAACAAACACTATAGCTGCACCCCAATTAGAGAAGCTAGGTCTGATCAGGCCCTTCCATAGCAGTTGATGAGTTTGATCGCCTAATTTCTCCTTTTCTTTTAGAGTCATTCTTCGAATTGGATGTACTATGGGTCTGGCATTCGGAATTAAATCAATTCTGAATTCAATTTCTCTTTGCGGAGGTAAGTTATCAACTTCTTCAAACACATCCGCATAGTGTTTAATGACAGGAATCTTTTCTAACAAAGTGGCAATAACTTCCAGCGCAGACCACAACTCTTTTCTATCTGAGTCTGAGCCATGACATGGTATGACAACATTTCCCAGCTTCGTTTTAACTTTAACGACTCTTTCGGCACATTTAACTTCGGCCTCATATTTCATTAACCAATCCAGCCCCAGAATAGTATCAAACTCGGGAAAATCCATAATGGTCAAATCTAAAGGACCCGATATTGAGAGAAAGAAATAAGTACTTTACAATATGAACCAACAACAATAGACCCTCATATCAGATTATGAACTTTTACTGATTCTTTAAGCTTTCTTAGATTTAACTTTAACTTTTTAATAGTGTTACTTGCAATAAAACGTTGTGATGCATTAGTGTCAAATAGTACGGAAACAGGAATATTTCTAATAGTAAGGGTACCTCCAAAAACATCGGGTTTACCTGCTCCAGGAGAAGTAGGTGGCGGGTTCACCCCGTCATGTACATGTGTAACCTGTGAATTCTTGAGCAAAGGACAATTCCTTTTGATGTGCCCCGTCTGGTGGCAGTTAAAGCACTCACTATGGTTGCGGGGGCTCTGACTCAAGCTTGGTTGGTTGGTCTTCTGCCGCTTTGGAGTGATGCATACATTAGAGTAATGGCCTGCTTGAGTACAGTTGTAGCAACTTCCATTGGGTAGCCTATTTGTTTGCGGCTTAGCATTTGTTGCTGTGTTGCTTGATTCGGGCTGCCTTTCTGAAGTCTTGCGCTTGTTGCCTGCTTGATTCTTTGCGCGATCTACCTGCATATTCCTCAAATCCAAGCTCTTATAATTACACACCATACCATGTCAGCAATGCAAGCATAACGTGGCTCATTGCCCTATTCTGGTACTTGCGCTGAAGTCCATGTATGAACCTCTTATTCTTTGCCTTAATAATCAGAATGAGCTCTGGTGCATAGCGAGACAGCTGAGTAAACCTGTTGAGGTATTCTTGGATGGTGCGATCTCCTTATTGGAGATTGGCAAACTCATCATGCAAGTGCTCCATCTCTTGCTCGGGAATGAACTTCTCTTTGAATACTTCTTTGAAAACGTCCCAAGACATTTCCACCTCTTGCTCATTCAAGGTAATGGCTTCCCAACATAGTTGTGCCTCATCTTACAATAGCCAAGCACCCATAAGGCTTTTCCTATGATCATCAAGACCTAAGCCACCAAAGATCTTCTTACATGCTTTTAGCCAACTTAAGGATTTAGTCACAGTGCCCGTGCCAGAGAATGTATTGCCTCCAAGATTCTTATACTTCTTCGCCACTCGGTCTAAATTAAACGGTTGCGGGGGCTGTGGTGGCTGAATCAAAGGCTCCTCAGCAACGGGAATATTTCCCCGTCCTCTGCTTCGGCCTCCTCGGCATCCTCTACCTCTAGCTGCTTGGTTAGCCATCTAAGTCAGTTCTGTACAAGCAAGAAAAGATTCAAGCTCACAGAAATGATAATTTTAAGATATGGTAAAAGCAGAAGAATGTTTGGAAAGATAATGATGTACTTATCAAGTTATTTTGCTATTCTGCTTAGCTCATTTTAGGTCATTACTAATCCTATCTCTAATGAGATACTCGCCTTAGAACACTACTGATTCTAGTTTGACGAGGTGTTTAATGTGTTAAATTCTAGAACTAAGATTAACCAATGCTCTAATACCACCTGTGACGATCCCAAAACCCCGTATCACGGAATTAAGGGTAATCATTGGAATATAACACATTAATCATCATTAGCAGAGTACAGATAATAGCATAAACAGAAAATAGAATAATTTACGTCAATATGACAGCAGAATCATAATATGTAAGAAACATAAGAGTAGCCCAGTGCAGGATACAACTTAGTGCATAAAAGGAAATGATCAGTCTACATCAAGATCACTGGGACATATACATTATAGAGTACATAATAGAAGTAAATCTATCAATATCGCGATAAGCGGAATCATATACATAAGATACTAATGGCGGAATAACAAATATCCAAAATACTGAGATATCTAGTCTTCGCCATACAAGCCAAAAGGTGCACTCCATATTGCAGTGAAAAAGCCAAAATGTAACATGTCACCTGTCACTAGGCTGCCCATGTGAAAATAAGGGCACCCGAGTTTGCAAAGTGAAACAAACTACGAGTCAGTCATGGGACTGGTATGAGAAATCTACTTAACTAGTTAAACAATAATAAAAAGGCAAATCAAAGGAACAAGCCACTTTCGCGGAACGGATTTACTCAAGTGATTACCAGTGCATGCAATAAAGTAAATCTTTTAAACAACACAATGCCTTTTAAAAAAATGAAGCTGTTATAAGACTCAAATCCCGTTACACAATGCAATGCAAACCAGAGGATAGAGTTTTACCTTATAAGGGCCAAAATGTGCTTAATACATGTAAAGCAAAATCATTTGATATTATTACTAGTGCATATATGTTTCAAAAGCAAATTCAATCATAAATATCAATCCTAGACGACATGAGTACCAAATATCATGTTGCCATATATAAGTTACAATCAAATCCGTAATTTTGTATTGGAAATTTGGATTCCATCATAAGTCGAGGCAAGGGATATACTCCTCGCCGGCTTCGAGACACTCTAGCAAATGCCTCGGGATTACACACTCTGGGTAACCTTGGATCAGTTGGGTCGGTCCACACTTACGTTAATGGATTGGCAATTCCTGAACACACATTTCCCGGACCTATCGGACCTATCCATCGACTTCTTAGAGACCGATATAATTGAGGCACCCGGCATTCCAAAATGCACAAAGGTATAATAATCAACAATGTCAGGGCTAGTAAAACGCTGACACCACCCATAGCTAGAAAGAAACGCCGTGTTCTCCTAATGGTCCTTATCCCATTTTTAACTCATACCGAGGTGTGAGGCCCGCGAATCAACGCCATACACAAAGCTACACTATATTAAAGCCGTGTTTTGATCATCAACCATAAGGCTTTGCTTTTCAACAAAAGCCTTGATCATTTGTATCTTTGCATGCCACGCTGTCAATCCACACCCACTGGTGTCTACCGATATACAACCTTTGAGCTCGTACGTCTTAGAAGAGCGTTAAGCAAGAGAATAAATTCTCCGTGGCCAAACAGATGTATATTTAGTAGAGATCAATTAATACAGCATAGAATACATGTCAGACACACATTCATTTACAAGTCCGTTCTGGGTATGAATGAAACCAGAGGCACCTTATTCCTCGTTCCATATGTCCAATATGGAAGAGAGGCCCTCGCACATCCGGACGATCAAGAAGTACGTCCAGACCACTACCACTGTAACCTTGTCAAGGGAGCTACCCATCTCAAAGGCATCAGTAGTAATCTACACGTTGTGAAGATCACCGGTCCAACACCGTCTTCATATCTTCGACATTTATTGGTCGATGAATTATTTGAAATGAGAATTAACTCTGCCTTTTCAAATAATTCATGTATATTAGAATTCAAATCAATTCTGTTCATGGTTAAATTATTCGACATCCACATTTCAGTTCTTTATATAATTTTCATGTCAAACACATTCAACCATCAAATATCAAGAAAACCAAGTAGAATCGGTTTATTTCCATTCCATATCGCCTATAATATTTTATAACAATGTATCATTATTTTTCTTTATTTAAAAATAGCGCCATTTAATTAAACGATGTTTCAGGCCATAACGTGGCCCTAGTGCTGTTTTTCTCTAATTTTGATTTACACATTTCTCAAAATCTAACCATTGGAACTTAATAAATTTTATATCGTTGGAAATTTTTTCCAAAGCAAACCCAACGGTTCTAGTTTTGGGAAAATCCGATGGTCGGATCTCTCGATATAATCGTTTAAAGTTACGATTCCAAAACACGAAATGCAGTGTCGTTATTCGTTTTATTTAATATATATATATATATATATATATAATTCATTCTAGCGCAGTTTTTATTCAGATTTGAATTAAACATTTCACACAATCCAACCGTTGGATCTTGACAAATTTTATATCGTTGGAAAGATTTTTCCAAAGCGAACCCAATGGTTCTAGTTTCGGGGAAATCCGATGGTCGCATCTCTCGATATAATCTTTTAAAATTACGATTCCAAAACACGAACTACAGCTGCGCAATTCATTTATTTAATATATATATATATATATAATTCATTCGACGATTTTCATATCGTTTTTCACTTCAGATATTTCACTAACGCCTTTAAATTTCATAAAATTTCGCCATAACCTCCTTAATACGAGAAGGGGTTTGGAAATTTATTGGGCCGTATTAGGCACCCAATAAATCCTAAAAAGCATGCACATATTTATAGTGATATATTCCGGTGTCCACAGGGGTATGTGTATAGATCATAACTATAGATAATAAATTCTCGTCACCCTATAAATGGTTTTTGTGCCTTAATGACTAGAGAGACGTGTTTATTGTCACCTCCAGACCAATGTGGGGTTTTTGTTAATCTAGCAATTTAATGTTACATTTTATATAGTCCATATCAGTCTTCTGTTCAACTTGAAATATAGTCATCGCCATACAAGCCTCTCGCTTGTATGGTATATCTTCAATCTTGTCACATAAGTTCCAAATGCTTATGTGGTGTATGATAGGGTATGCTATCTTCAAGAAGTATGCCATGTAGTGTAGTTCAAAATTAATTGTTACTATCCTATGGCGACATTTATTATTTCACATAGAACAACCGGCACTCCACATCCAATGACATTCACAGGAGTTTATATAATAATAAAATCGCGCAACCAACTCATTAAGGCTTATCTATTTGTCGGGCACGCAAATATATTATTTACTCAACAGCTAATCCAAATTCATGTTCAACATATGTAAATATATGCGGAACCAAGCTAAAAATAATATTTCTAGCAAACAAATGTTTATTTCAACACACGGTTATTTTTAACACTTTAAACATAGGATAAAAATGATATTTTTGGCGAACAAAAATAATTTCAACACATGTGTATTTTTAACACTTCACATATAGGATTAGAATGATATTTTTTGCAAACAAAAATATGTTTCAACACATTTGTATTTTTAGCGAGTCGTATACATGATAAAAATGATTCCAAATATTTATTCCACACATGAATGTTTTTAGCACTTCATATTCACAATAAAAGTGTTAATTTTATTTTTCAATCCTTTTATTCAACACATGTTTATTTTAAATAGTTCATACATATATTAAAATGATATTTTTATCATTAAAAAAATTTATTTAAAACATGAATATTATATATACTTCATACATAAGAAAAAAAATGTTATTTTTGGTGTTAAAACAATTTATTTAAAACACTAGTATTTTATATAGTCCATATATATGATAAAATTGTGATTTTTATCTTTCAAAGAATTTATTCAACACATGATTATTTCATGTACTTCATACGCACAATAAAAATGATATTTTTATTATCTAAACAATTTATTTGACACATGAATATTATTCACCACATGAAAATAATTCAAATACGTAGATATTACTAAAAATTTCGGCAGCATAATCGTAGGGAGTTTAAAACCGGCACCGTCCCGAGTACAGCTCCTCGCACTACCTTGGGCCTCGCAGTGTTTCATAAGGGGCTTATCTAAATTATCTAAGATCAATTTCATATCATATGAACTTTCCACAACAATTCCCATTTGTTTCAACCACAAACAATTATTTCCAACCATTTGCATTTCAACTAATTTTTAACCATTCGCATTATCAACCAATTTTCATTCCAATTGCAATCAATTCATATCGTCCATGGTTTGTGGATGAGGGGAGTATATATATATAATTATTTATAGGTATATAAATATATTTCATTTCCATTTCAACACATATATGATTCATACAACGCATATATAATTTATACATCGCTCATATAACTTATACAATGCTCATACATGAGGTGTACAATGCATATATAATTTATACTTTGCTTATATAATTTATACAATGCATTTCCATTCCATATTTGAATTTATAAGTCTCACATCGATTTTAATCCTTCTGAAATTTGTAGCGAGCACGGAATACGTTCTAGCTTCTTCTAGAATGTGGATGACGTCGCTACGAGTCCGATGTCTTCTGTTTCAGCGAATTTCGTCAACATAGCAAAAAGATATGATTTTTATTTGAAAAATCAAGATTTGCAACACTTAGAAATGTTATAATCAGCTTTAAAATTGAATAGCCGTATACCTTTCACGATGGTTAAAACTAGGTCACGGAATTACTTCAAATCCGTAGCACTATATGCTGATCAGGTTTACCACGGTGTAGCGCTTTGGAAGGGCTTCCTAAAGACCCCCCTCGCATTCAACTCGAGCTCAGATCATTGGAGATACTCGACATCAAGCGGCATCCATTCCTGGGGTGATTCTCGAGGTACGGTGAACAATAGGGGGAGCTCCTTATATAGATTTGAAGAGGAGGAGATGATCTTCAAAAAGTTCCAAAGGGGCAGGGTCTGATTCGACGTGGTTTGGCCGGAATATGGCCGGGAAGGGAGGAGCACGGTTTGCCGTCGAACGAGAGAGAGAGGATCGGGTTTTCCTGATTTTTTATATTATTAAATATTGATTGGAAAAAAATCCTGTTTGCCGATATTTATATTAATTCAAAAATTAGGGTTTTTTCCCATACGAACTCCAATCCAAACCTAATGATTGTCGCCTCTAGCTAAATACCCCTATTCCGAACACAATGGAATATGTTTTGTAAGCCCATTCAACTATCACAGTCAGTTATTCTTCAAATTAAAATATAAAATATTCAAATTTCGATTTGAACATACATTTTAATTTGCTGGGGCCACATACTGATTCTAAAAATTTCCGAAAAATAAATCTAGCTATGTTGGGACGATATGGTCCCAAAAAAATTGATTTCGTCGAATTATGAGACCACCTGAAAAATGGCCATTTTCTAGTCGATCCAATTTGACTGAAATTGTGGAATTTGAAACCTAGCAATAAACTGACATCCCGGGTCCAAAAAAAGTGGTTTCGTCAAAAACGAGGTCATTTGCAAAATGTCTATTTTCAATGACTATATTTATTCCATAGCGACCATTCTGAATTTTCAACTGGCCATAACTTTTGATTCCCGCTATGAAATTTTGATTTTTCAGATTCGTTAGAAAGATATTCCTAAACATATTTAAATATTTTTGGTTTCGCTAAAATCCGTTTTATTTTACATCCTGTATGTTCAGTCAAAATTCGAATTCAAAATTTTAAACTGCCATGCTATTTCTGACTCGTTATTTAATCAAAATAAAATATTTCAACTACTCCAAATTCGTTAAAATAGCCAAATTAGAAACTTTAAATTGGCTCTGATTTTCCGGGTTATTACAGTCGCGAGTTTAGATCGTGATTTAATAACCTAACTCGCCTCGCCATTTTAATTCAAACTTGGGGTTTCGTTTCAATTTCCATTTCATACCTTCATCGATCCCCAACCGTAAATAAGAAAGAAATTAATTCTCTATATATCAAACCCGAAGGCCAAAACCAACATCGGATCAATACTAAGAAAATCATTCAATTCAACTGATCTTCAGTAAGGTTCCAATTCTTTAATTTCACATCTTGGGGTTTTATTTCATTCATTAACCATTCATAATAACTCGTTCCTTTAACATCTTCAATAAATCTTGGGTTCTATATTAATTCCGTCCGACTTGGATTTATAAAATCTGGTTTAATCAAATTCAGATATCAACATTTAATAAAAAGGGTATACTTCACCATTAACTATTCTCATTAATTTAATATTCAATTTTAGTTAACTTGGTTGACTTGGTCAACTCAAACATGATTAATTCGTTAATAAATTCCAATTCGTCTTTCCACTTAAATTGATCAAAAATATAACTAATTTAATAAATCTCATTTACCTCGATTATTATTAAGTAAATAGTAATCACTTTCAACACCATTTCATTTGTTCTAAAAACTTGATAACATAAGAATTTTCATTATGAAAACATTTAAAATCTTAATTAATAAGTAATAAACATTTATTTCCCTTTTTAGAACTTCCTTCCAAAATAATATATTTTAAAATCCATTCTCAGTTATAATAAAATTTATAATTTCACTTTTATCGGTTTACCTGACAATAAATCAATTCTTATAAAACAGTGTATATTTGGGCCATCTGCTATTTATTCCTCAACCAATATCAACCATCAGTTAATAACAAACAATATTGAATTTAGATTCAACAATCAATAATCAGGTCGATAATCCAATCGTATACATCCAATAGTTCATATGATGATATCGTGAAAATAAACAAAAAATTTGATGATAACATGAATAATATATTCAACTGATAACGGTCAATTAACAGTTCAAACATCAAACTCAATTTTTTTATGTTTATAATATATAAATGTAACCAACAAGTTAAGTTGCCTCAGTTGGAAATAATCGTTAAAAATAACGATTGGGTTCGATTAAATTAAATGAACGTTTAATCTAAATCAGCTATAAAAATCTCAGCATATATCTAAATGATCAACAAATCAGTCAACAACTAGCAACCATAGTACACAAACAATAAACCCAACTTATAATAAATATAAGTGGGATAACCGAGTGAGTTAAACTCACCTGGATTCTATTTTTCATCAAAACGGTTTGTTCGGTTGTTTTCATCTGCTTCCTATTCAGCTTCGTAATGTTAGATATCTTTCCACCATGACTAATCGTGTTCAATTCTGTATGGTTTTGATATAATATTAATAAGTTTACAAAAGCTCTTAATTTAATTAACTTAAAATTTTAAATCATAATGGCCTTACCACTATCCACCATCAGTCCGAAATCAAACGAAATCTCATGCATTTGCTCGGGGACCAATCCATGCACTCTGCTTTGATCTGCTCAATTAAAACGAGCCAACTTTTAACCCTTTTTTCTTGTTCCTTCGAAAGTCCAGGACTCTTTGTATAAGCTTCAGCCCATTATTATCCCTTCTTTCCCACCTTTCATCTGCTCCTTTATCTTACTGCTTCGTGAGCATTCAGTTTTTGTATTTTTTCTTCTTATTTTTCGAATGGGCTTTTACCCAATGACTCACGTAGCCCATCCTTATGCCATCCCAACCCGCCTTCACCTTTTCATTCTTTCTTATCCTATCCCTTTTTTTCTGCTATAGGGTAGCTGCTTATCTTTTCCGCACTTCACCTCCTCAAGTTGGTAACATTCTCATCCTCCTTTATTTGCCCACGTAACCCATGCAAGCATATTCCTACTCTTACTTCAGTCTTTCCTTAACATGCACAGCACCACTACAGTGCTACCTCCACCCAGCACCTTCTCCGACAGTCTCTCTTACCAGTGACGATCTCCCCCAACGTCCGCGCCTGCCAGCACCACCCGCGCCATTCCCTTCGAACTCTCCTTCCAACATTGACCTACGTCGAGCATCCCCTCGATCATTAGCTAGACCTCATCTCCAACTTCCTCAGCAACTCGCTTGAGCTCGAACACCCTCGTGTCTCCACTGGTCACGCTCAAGGTTCTCTGAGTATACATATATTTTACTTTATTTTTCTGAAAAGAAAATAGTTGTGTTTTGATTTTATTTGGTTGAAGAACTCGGTCTTAAATCGTTACTTGCACAATGAAAACAAATGGAATAGCTCATGAATTTATATAAAGGAGAAACCTTGGGAGCCAAGTGTTAGACTAAGTAGGTTTACAGAAATGTATAGGTTTGCAGTATGGGGCGGGGTTCTCAAAACGTGGAGCTGAAGGTATTTAGTTTGATTAGTGCGCAAGTAAAAGCAGAAGTGTGGGATGCAAGTAATAGAGTGTTGAGACATAAGCAACTGAGAAATTTGGATATAGGAAAAGAAAACTAAACTTAGATGCAGTTAAAAAGAAACTGTAGGGTGCGGAAGTTTATTAGTTTAAGTATTGTCTCCATTTTCTATGACCAATCGACGTTTAATTTTATATGACCACATATAAACTCCGAAAATAACAAAAATAAACACACTACTATGTTTTGATATTTTGGATCCAATAAAATTAATGTCGTTGTATTCGGACTCCATTTGCATAACGTTACTATTTTAATTCCAAGTATATTTACCGGTTCACAATTAAATTTTTCCTACTGACAAAACAACTTTGATTTGCTCCAAACTGAAAATCTAGCAAAAATTAGCTATACTTATTCCAAAAAAATTTGTTTCATCAAAAAACGGAGACCGTTATTTCTAACGCTTATACTATACTGATAAAATAAATTCTGAAACCATTTAACATTAATAAATAAAATTATTCGAACGTATATTTTCACAAATGGTATAATATATCACTTCTAATACAAAGCAATATGAAATTATCTTTCAACGTTCACATTGTTGAGTTTAGCGGCATGCAGAATATATAGAAATTTCCTTTAAATTTATTGAATAACGATATAATTTATCAACGATTTCCAAAGCGACTTTTTTAAATTTGGTTTCGGCATAACTTTCAATTTATAACATGAAATTCTGATTTTTCTCTTCCATTAGAAAATTATAATCTAATCAATTCCAACGTCTCTTGTTTCACAGAATTCCGAGTTATATTGGATTATGCATATTCAATTGAAGTTTAATACTCAATATAACAAACTAGCGCGCCATTTCGAGTTCGTTTATAAATTAAATATAAATTAAACGTTAAATTGTCGTTTAATAAATAAACTCTATATATAATCCCAATATAATATTTAAAACAGAATTAAATATGAAAATTTAAATAACCGAAAAATCTAGGATGTTATAAATGGAATAACGGCAAAGCCTTTTAAATTGCATATGTAATAACGGTCTTCCTTCATAGAAGCTCATCTCGATTATCACCAAATCGAATTTCATTCAATTTCAGTTTAATATATTAAATTGGAAAAATTTATTTTGGAAAATTCCATTAATCTTAATTAAAAGATTATAAATTCCAAATCATATCCTTCACTGTTAATTGGGTTAAAGAAAAAATATTATTTAAAACACCTTTCACGATAAATCCAAAAATCCAATTCTTTTATTCAATTCCAACTAAATATTAATTAATTGGAAAACTTCGCTAAATCTTAATTTAAAGATTTATTCTTTTCTCAACAGGGCTTAAGAATAGTGTTAGTAAAGACACCATTCACGACAAACCCGAAATCTAATTTGATGTCAAATACAAGGCTCTGAATAGAAATTATATCGGCTTAAATTCAATATCATATTCTTAAACCAACAAATATCGTATTGGAAATAACGATATATATATATATATATCTTCCAAATTCCTCAACAATATTCGTATAATTACGGAATTCAATATCGAAACATTTTGAAGATGATTTCTATAACAACCCACATTTTACGTATCGAAAGATCGTAAAATATTCTTATTTCATTCTCTGAGGGTTGGATCATTCTCATCTTTTAATATGTTTCTTATGGGGATGTGAGACATGTCCATAATTTTTACCGATATTTTTTATGACCATTTTGCCCCTGTCAGTCTTGTACAGGGCATAACATTTGACTCATGTCGAATCAGAGGGTGAGAGCTGCGCCATTGGAAAGGAATTGATGATTGCCTTTTCGTGGAGTGGTTACATTAAAGATTTGGCTCAGCAGTTTGGGAGAAATCACTGTTTTAAGGTTTTACAGTTGACTATTCAGGTTTTGGGGCCTTGGTGGAATCCTATAAATAGGGGGTGAGAATGGAGGGAAAATGTTTACTTTCCCATTCTCTCATTTGGAGGCATTGATCTCCTTCTTCCTCTAACACATTTCCATCATTAAAAATCCAAATATAAGGAGGGAAATCATATATCAACACCATTGGAGGCTAGATCTACATCATTTCAAGTAAGGATTCATCAAATCGAAGGGCTAGGAGCTATCTCTACGCTGTTCGGAATTCTATTTCAGCATTTTTCTTTGTTTTGGATAATTGGTGAGTGATTCACATCTCTCACATGAATGCAATGAAGTATATGAATGTTTGTGCATGGTTCTCATCAAATTGGAAAGTTTTACCAGAGATTTACACCACTACATGTCCATTTTCATATGCATCACCCTATGATCTAATCTAACAAGTTTTAGTCGTTAGTTTGCTGTTGTTTTACATGTTTATATTAGTTAGATCTCTCATTTTGATCATATGTTCTTTTTAATAGTTTTTGGTGAGATTTACATCATTTTTGTGGAAATCGTCATATTCGTGTGGTTAGCAATGTTATGATATATTTATTATTGTATTTGATGATTTTGGTTGAGTTGGTTTCGTCGGATTCATCTTTGGTGAAGTTTTGGTCGAAATCAGAGTTGAATTGCAATATGCAGGTTTTGACTTGGCCAGAATTGACTTGGACAGAATTGACTCGGGCAGAAGATGGCTCGGGCAGAAGTTGGCTCGGGCAGATGTTGGCTCGGGCATAAGTTGGCTCTGCCAGAAGTTGTCTCTTCCAGAAGTTGGATCGGGCAGAAGTTGGCTCGGGCAAAAGTTATGTCGGGCATAAGTTGGCTCGGGCATAAGTTGGCTCGGGCATAAGTTGGCTCGGCCAGAAGTTGGATCGAGCAGAAGTTGGATCAGGCAGAAGCTGGCTTGGGCAGAAGTTGGCTCGGGCAGAAGTTGGCTCGGGTAGAAGTTGGCTCAGCCCGAAGTTGGATCAGGCAGAAGTTGGATCGGGAAGAATTGGCTCAGCCAGAATTTGATCAGCCAAAAGTGATTCAGACCAAAGTGGATTAGACATTTCCAGTGATGGTGTGACTTCAAAGTAAATTTAATTGGGAAGTCAGGAAGTGCTAAAATAATGCTATGGATTGCTTTGAACCTTATAAAGATGTTGGTTGGTTCAACGATGGTGGTGACTTCGACAAAGTCCAGAAGGGGATGTTCGAAGTGATGTGATATCTTCGTTGATCGGTGAAAAGCAACGAATAGGCAGACAACTCAAAGGTCATGAGTTGGTGGATAATGGTTACTTGAGAAGGTCGGTTGAGCAGTAAATAGCCATCAAGGTTAGACGACTAGAGATATAGAAGGCCGAGAGATTATCGTTGTCGTAAGTTCTAGCAGGCTCAAAGTAGGGGTACGGTGGGGCACCCAAAAGACTGATTGTAGGTTGAGTACCTTGGATATCATTGAAAGGCCTAGTCGTCAAGGTTGGACATATGTGTTGGATCTAGAATAACCCTAGAGGGGGGGTGAATAGGGTTTTTCACAGTTTTTAGCTGAATTAAAAACTTAACGAGATATATAATAATAAACTGATCACAGAAAATAGCAGAAACTGAAATGCAGAAAATAAATCACACACAGATATACCCAGCTTCGGCAAAACCCTGCCTACTGCTGCATTTCTAAGGTTTCTACTAGGTGATAGAACAGTTCCCGCATACAAGACCATGTACACTCGCAAACCCCTGCTCCTATTCTAACACTACGCTCAAAACCCTAGACTGAACGATGTCCTCTCGATCAGATTCCCCAAATTACAACCCCGTAATCCGTATCCCAGAATTTTACAGACTCTGTAACTGACAGCCAACACACTGACTGAATCTAGAATTTTTACAGACTCTAGACAACTGTTTGAATCATTTGATTTTACAACACAAAAAATTAAAAAACAAAAGAAACTTTTAAAACCCTAGATGTAAGGAGTTAAAATAAGGGGGTCATCCCCTTTTAAAAAAAAAACCTATCCTTCATTTCATTTCTTGGCCGGCCCTTTTAAAATTAGTTCAGCCCGTTCTCTTTTGCTCTGAAACTCAAAAATGGCGGCGGCGATTAGAAACTAGGGTTTCTTCAATTGCTCCAGACCAAATCGATGCTTGATTGTTGACGTTGTGATAATTCCGAAGCTTGATTCTTCGATGGCTTTCCTCGTCTGACTTGGAGTTGCTCTCTGGCTCGATCGAATCAGTGAGTTCTCTGAAATTTGTTGCTTTGAAAAAATTGAACTATTTTGTGGGTTTCGATTTCTTGACTGTTGCGTGTGGATTCGATTTCATTGCCAATGATGAAAATGGTGATTAAATAGGGATTTAGAAAACCCTAGAAACCCTCTGATTTCACGTGTTGACTTGATCTGGTTTCTGCTTTTGAATTGATCAATTTAATTGATGAAATTCGTTGATTTCCCCTTTTGGCTTGTGCGTGAATTTGTGTAAGCTTCCAATTTAAACTGATCTGAATTGGCTGGTTTCCTCTTTTGATTTCTGGATTTGATTGAATACAAGATTACCTCTTTTTGGTCCCTCTGGTTTAAATTGCTTGCGTGTATTTGGACCTGGTAAAATTCCTTGGCTTAGAAAACTTTCCTGATTTGAAATTCTCTGAAAAAAAAACTCTTGCCATATCTGTTTCATGATATATTTAATACTGGAAATCACTAAAAAACCAAATCCATATTTCGGTTTGTATTTTTATTACTTGCCATCTTGGATTCCTTGCGTGATATCTGCTTTTCCTTAATTCTCTGATGCATGCATATCAATTTTGTAAGCTGATTGCTGGAAAATTGATTTTATGCCAAAAACTACATGCTTGAACCTGGCTTTGTTCATGTGATAATTGGAAAGTAAATCCTTGCACCCATGCTTTTGCTATATATATATATATGCGTGTATATATTTCCACATAAAAAACTGTATACACACAGTTTTTCCATGTTACACAAACCCCTGTTTTTCTGCTGAGCACCACATTACCTTGCATACCTGACTTTAATGAATCTTTATCCCACTGAGTTTTGTCACTTGCTTGAATTTTGGGGACTTCATCTTGCAGAACGCGTGCTTGACCATTATTATACTTGCATAATTGCATTGTTGTGTCGAATCACATGCACCATGATATTGCATATACATATTGTTAGCTCAGTATCCCATCTCTGTCCATATATGCTAGTACATTTGTACTTGTGACACTCGTATATCTGAGTTCCTCCATTGTGTCATCCTGTGTGCACTAGAAATGCTTCACCACTTTGCATGTTGTTTCACGTTTGAATCTGCACACGCTTTCAAGCTCCATTTATGTAGGCTCGACCATTTTTGACTTTGTACACTTGCATGGCTGGTTTGTTATTCACTGTTGAATCACTCGATGCAGAAACATTCACTGTGCATTTTGAAAACAAATGTTGACTCCACCATGCTTGACCATTGTGAAATCTGGAATTATGCCTCGACCCCTTGCAATCTTGCTTTGTACACTATGCAGGCTTGAAAAACTGTTTTGATCAAAAAACATGACATAATGAAACATCATACCTTTTAGCCACTACTTGTACACATGCTGCATATGTTCATTTACACACACTGGCTTGTGCTCGAGCACTTGTTTGTGAGCTTTTTGTAGTTGTCTCACCACTTTGGCATGCTGTGCTGAACCATTTCCTTGATCATTTCTTTGCTGGTTGATCTTTGAAACTGGACCATGTTGGGCTGCTTTGCGCCATTTCATGCTGAACCATTGTTCCACCAGATTTGGCATGTGCTCTTTTGTATATGCTGTGATACTTGAAACTGCTTGTGTACCATTTGATTTCCTCATGTTGATCTGCCATATTAATCTTGCATGTTGACTTTGACTTTTGGAGTTCTTTGTCAATACTTGGCTACTCTGCCTTGTGCTGTATATGCTGCATTGTTGATCAGTTATGATTTCCATCTTGTGTTTGCTGATCTGAAATTTTGCACTTCCATTTTTCTTTTGATTTTTGACCTGTATTGTATACTGGAAAAAAAAAACCAGCAGACTAACTGTACTGTGTTGGGGCTGGTCAGAATCAGCTGAGTTTAATGCTGGTTCTGATCAGCAAACCAGTATGGTTATGTCGAGGCTGATCAGTGGGTACAAGAAACATATCAGATCAAGTCATGAAAAATGATGAGAAACACACCTAAATTCTGAGGCAGATAAAACTTTAAAAATAAAATTTATATTTGCATGAATTCTGTTTTATTTCTGTTGCAGTGTACTGTGTGTGTGTTTCTGTGAATGACAGGTATGAAGATGATGAGTGAACTGACAGTGACTGGACAGACTGAAGCAGAAGACAGAAAATGAAGACTGTGTGTATACAACAGTGTCAGTATAAGAAGTGTTTGTAACAATGAATGTATAGAAAAAAAAAATCTGTAAATGAGTCTGTGAATGTGTTGTGATGTAGTGAATATAAGAGAAATGTATAAACAGTAGAGTTTATAAATTTGTACTGTTTTGATGGTGAAATAAAATATTATATTTAAATAAAATACTGTGTGAATATTTAAATTTCTGTACAGTCGTATTTTATTCAAATATAAATATTATATTCTAGTCTGTGATGTATAATAACAGTACAATATCAAACACATTAAAATAATATTTATTTGGTTGTTATCATCAAACAAAAAATCATATAATTGTGTATACAACACCGTTATATACAACAATCTCCCCTTTTTGATGATGACAAACAAATAAAAGATTTTGTATACAATAGATGTGTTTGACAGTGAATATTGAACTCCCCTTATTTATAGCTCCCCCTATAACAGACAACTCCCCCTATAACTGTGCATGAGAGCAATGTATGAATAATAATAAATTTTCAAAATTAAAAAAATATTTATAAAATATTCACTCATAAATCAAAATCTAATCCATTCTCCCCCTTTGTTATCATCAAAAGGATACAGATTTAAAATACAGATGAAAATTGACTAAAAATATAATTTCAGCTTAAGAGGAAGAACGATCATCATTAATTTCAATCAGTCAAACAAAAAATCATAATATTCTAGGAACAGGTGGCATATTTCACATTTTGGAGAATGACGGATATACGATGGATTTTATATAAAATGGAGAGAGTTAAAAAAAAAAAAAAAAGAATTCATTTCCAATTATTTTCAAAGGATTTTTATAAAAATGAGGCACAAAAACGGTGATGGATTTGGGCTATAATTAATAATTCAATTTAAGTGATAAAATCAGATAGTCTCAAATCCCAGTAGCTATCAATCAACAAAACATAATATTTCATAAGGTATTAACACATTTCACAGATTAGAGAGATGGATTGATAGGCTGGTTTTTACACACCAAGGAGAATTTCAATTTTATTTCAATTTTTTAGCACATTTTTTTATTTATTTAAGAGCACACTGACCACGCATAACCAGAGCTTGGATTTTTAAATGAGGTCAGTCGCAGCTTAAATTATAAGTTGTCTCTTAACCATGCATGACCAGAGCTTGGATTTTTAAATGAGGTTAGAGACACACTTATATATTTATTATATATATTTATCATTTTAGATTTTAAAAAGAAAGACTCCTCGGTATAAAACCAATATATGGATGATAGAAAATGTGGTAGGTACAGAAATGGACTGTGAAATAAATTTCTAAATTAATTATATTATGAAATAAGCTCGACTGTACCGGGATTATTGAAAATTTTCAATTATCACTAATTCTGAAAAATAATATAACCACAATTCCATCACAAATATTTTCACTGTTTATTTAAAATGATTTTAAGAAAAATTAAACTCTCCACATTTATATAAAATCATAACGGATGGCAGAAGGATGATAAGTAATGAAGATGGCCGTGAAATAATTGCCAGTTCAAAGATATTATAATAAATATTCAACCATCATGAAAATCTAAATAAAATTCTCCTCTTGTTGTGAAATATACTGCAGTCACAATTCATCACAATTTCTAAATCTGGTTATAATTTTGATGAATTATAAATACAGTTTAATTTGGATATTGATTTCAATTTCTGAAAGAATAATCAATAAATAATTTTAAAATTGAAAATCAATTACAAGAGGAATATGCTGATCTATACATGACATGAGGAAAAATATATATATATATATATATATATATATATACAGCAAAAAAAATATGCAGTACTTTTAAACTGATACCACATGGTGTCTCTACAAAGTGAAAATTCAGAACAGATGGATGAAAAAGCTGATACCAATTGTAGTCTCCCTTATCGAGGAATTTAATTACAGCATGATGGACTAACATGGACATCTCAGACCAAAGAAATTTAAACACAAATTCAGCCAGACAAATTTAGCACATTTATTTGTATAAGGAAAAAAAATATGTGTGGATCTATGCAAGGTGAAGATTTGAATCTCAGTACAGATGGATGAGACAAATATAAGGCGCTTCTGATACCAAATGTTCTCGCTTTCTCGAGGATTTTAATGACACCCCGGTGGCAAACAGTGGTACCTCAGTCAACAGAAAAGACTTAATTACAAAGCAAGCAACTCAAGCACACAAATTTCATTTATCAGAGCACGATAAATCTTTGACACCAAATCAAGCAGTCCTAAAAAATATATTTACAAATCAATTTCTTATAATCAGAGCAACATGATTCCAAAACAAACAATTTTCAAAAACAGTATCAGAGCAGCAAGAGAGATCAGTATCACAACAGACTTGTCAAGATGTTGGTCACATAAGGTGGTTCATGATCCAAGATTTGCAAATATAATCTATTTTAAATCATTTGAAGAAATGTGGAAGTATTAGGACTTGATGAATCAATCACACCAGGTTATATTTCAGATTCAAGATATGTGTGAGATCTAATAAATCAATAATTTCAAATGGTTTTAAACAAACATATATTCAAATCAAATAATCATGAAATAACAATGATTTTCAAAAACCATTTTCAAAAAGAACATTTTCAAGAATTTCTCAAAACTATTTCTGACAAGCCCAATAGAAATTTCAGGTCATTTACATCAAATTTGAAAATATTCATGATCGGGATAATTTATTTGAAATCAGATGAATCAATGTAAAGTTTTGGAATATAATGAATCAGTCACACAAGATTGACAATTTCAAAAAATAAGAGGTGTGTGATATTCAAAATATCTAGAATTTCAGATGATTTCAAACAAACATATTTCAATATAATGGTCATGAATAAAGATGAATTCCAAGATGTATCATTGATACAAGCCAATCTGAAAATCAATGAAATTATCACAACTGGTAAATAACAGAGTGTTGTAATGAGTATAATATTTTGAGCTTTTCTAAAATGAATTAGAATAAACTCAGAACAGCAAAGGTGTGTGACATTTCATTAAAAATTCAGATCTTCAAAAATTTAGAATTCAAATTAACAATGTTCAAGATATGACATAAATTCTTCAGCACTGTTCTGAATTCAAGAATAAAATAAACTTCTAAACAATTGCAGATAATTACAAGATTAAATTCAGGATCCGGAAATGATTATAAACAAGAGGGTTCTATTCAAATAAAATGAATTTCCAGAAAGTCATGAGAACTACAATTGGAAGTTTAAGAAGTACAAAATAAACACAGAGATATGTTAGTGAATAATCAAAGAAAAACAAACAGAAGGAAAAACAAAATAGAAAAAAGGTAGAAGAAGGAGAAAAAATATATTTACAAGGATGATGTTAGAAATCATACCTGTATCACAGAAGACGTTGTGGATCTCTAACTCATCAGACTTGGCTAAGGAACAGTAGATGATTCAATGATGTGAAGCAGTTTGAATCAGTTTCTCTTTTCAACACAGTTGTTCCTCAGCCTCCTTTAGTAGCTAACTGTTTAGAGGATTGAGTGGTCTAACAAAAGCAGTAAAACCACTCACAGTTGTATTTGTTCGTTTTGGTACCCAGACCTGTTTATATAACAAACCATCCGAATTTACCTTTGTGCCTTTAGGAACCCAAATCGTTTTAAATTTAACAAAACCCGTTTTATTTCCATTTGAGATCCAAGAATGTTTAAATGGTTTGTTATAAAGAAAAATCTCATCTCGATTGTGATTTACAAATCCTTTGAAGTTTTCAGATTTAAAACTTTCAAAACAAACATTTCTAAAGTGATTTGAGGGATGTTTAAAATCACAAGAATTTTGATTTCTAAAAACATCATTTTTCCCGAATCCAAGACCAGATTTATTTCCACTATAAACTTGGTTTTGTAACAGCATATTCAACGATTTTTCCCCATTAGAAAATTTATCCAATGTTGATTCTAATCTTTGGATTTTGGATTTCAGATCGCTATTTTCTTTTAATAAATTTGAGCAATTATTTATAGCGATCTTTTGTTCAGCATTGAATTGTTTCAAAACCAAATTCTCATTTTCAAGCAATTTAATTTTGACTTGGGATTCAGAAATTTCAAGTTCAAATCGTTTTTGTTTTTCAGACTCAAAATTCTTGTATTTTTCAATCTCATTTTCAAGTTCTTTCAAGATCAAACCACTTTTCACCAAATTTTCATTTTCAGCAATTTCAAATTTGGAATATATGTCAGTCTTAAAAATTTCAAATTCCTTTTGTAAAAAGTTATTCAACCTTGATAATTCAATCTTGTTTTCTTTTAAGATCAGAATTTCCTTTTCAAACTTTTGAATATTTTTACTGAGATGAACAAGATTGGTTTTCAATTTCAAACAATTTTTGCAATCTGAATTTGAAGAATTTTTAAAATATTCAAGCTGTGATTCCAAATAATCAATTTTGCTGGTCAACTCAGAATTCCCAGATTTCAAAGATTTGTTTTTAGATTTGAGTTTATCAACAGATTTAGTTAAATCAACACACATATAAACCAAATCTTCGTAAGAGAAATTTTCAACTTCAGCATCTGTTGATTCTTCATCATCTGATCCTTCTGAATTTTCATTTGTAAACCCTGCTAAACAGACTTCTGAATCTGAGTTGACTTTCTCTGGTTTTGAGCCGCAGTTGTCAATTTGTCCAAACTTTGTATTGAGTGCTATCCAGATTTCCTGCGCAGTTAAACAATGGGAGATCAGACTGTATTGATCATCGTCAAGATAAGAATATAGAATATATGTAGCACGAGAATTAAAAACTTTATCTACCATATCGTACCCATTGATAACAACATCCCAACATTTAATATTAACAGATTTTAAATAAAATTCCATTCTGGATTTCCAGTTTAAAAAATCTGTTCCAGTGAAAATAGTTGGAGATGAACTGGACTGACTCTCTATCGACTGACAACAAGGATTCACCATTTCTCTAGAGTTAAAGAATACTCGCTCTGATACCACTTGTTGGATCTAGAATAACCCTAGAGGGGGGGTGAATAGGGTTTTTCACAGTTTTTAGCTGAATTAAAAACTTAACGAGATATATAATAATAAACTGATCACAGAAAATAGCAGAAACTGAAATGCAGAAAATAAATCACACACAGATATACCCAGCTTCGGCAAAACCCTGCCTACTGCTGCATTTCTAAGGTTTCTACTAGGTGATAGAACAGTTCCCGCATACAAGACCATGTACACTCGCAAACCCCTGCTCCTATTCTAACCCTACGCTCAAAACCCTAGACTGAACGATGTCCTCTCGATCAGATTCCCCAAATTACAACCCCGTAATCCGTATCCCAGAATTTTACAGACTCTGTAACTGACAGCCAACACACTGACTGAATCTAGAATTTTTACAGACTCTAGACAACTGTTTGAATCGTTTGATTTTACAACACAAAAAATTAAAAAACAAAAAAACAAAAGAAACTTTTAAAACCCTAGATGTAAGGAGTTAAAATAAGGGGGTCATCCCCTTTTTAAAAAAAAACCTATCCTTCATTTCATTTCTTGGCCCGCCCTTTTAAAATTAGTTCAGCCCGTTTTCTTTTGCTCTGAAACTCAAAAATGGCGGCGGCGATTAGAAACTAGGGTTTCTTCAATTGCTCCAGACCAAATCGATGCTTGATTGTTGACGTTGTGATAATTCCGAAGCTTGATTCTTCGATGGCTTTCCTCGTCTGACTTGGAGTTGCTTTCTGGCTCGATCGAATCAGTGAGTTCTCTGAAATTTGTTGCTTTGAAAAAATTGAACTATTTTGTGGGTTTCGATTTCTTGACTGTTGCGTATGGATTCGATTTCATTGCCAATGATGAAAATGGTGATTAAATAGGGATTTAGAAAACATTAGAAACCCTCTGATTTCACGTGTTGACTTGATCTGGTTTCTGCTTTTGAATTGATCAATTTAATTGATGAAATTCGTTGATTTCCCCTTTTGGCTTGTGCGTGAATTTGTGTAAGCTTCCAATTTAAACTGATCTGAATTGGCTGGTTTCCTCTTTTGATTTCTGGATTTGATTGAATACAAGATTACCTCTTTTTGGTCCCTCTGGTTTAAATTGCTTGCGTGTATTTGGACCTGGTAAAATTCCTTGGCTTAGAAAACTTTCCTGATTTGAAATTCTCTGAAAAAAAAACTCTTGCCATATCTGTTTCATGATATATTTAATACTGGAAATCACTAAAAAACCAAATCCATATTTCGGTTTGTATTTTTATTACTTGCCATCTTGGATTCCTTGCGTGATATCTGCTTTTCCTTAATTCTCTGATGCATGCATATCAATTTTGTAAGCAGATTGCTGGAAAATTGATTTTATGCCAAAAACTACATGCTTGAACCTGGCTTTGTTCATGTGATAATTGGAAAGTAAATCCTTGCACCCATGCTTTTGCTATATATATATGCGTGTATATATTTCCACATAAAAAACTGTATACACACAGTTTTTCCATGTTACACAAACCCCTGTTTTTCTGCTGAGCACCACATTACCTTGCATACCTGACTTTAATGAATCTTTATCCCACTGAGTTTTGTCACTTGCTTGAATTTTGGGGACTTCATCTTGCAGAACGCGTGCTGTACCATTATTATACTTGCATAATTGCATTGTTGTGTCGAATCACATGCACCATGATATTGCATATACATATTGTTAGCTCAGTATCCCATCTCTGTCCATATATGCTAGTACATTTGTACTTGTGACACTCGTATATCTGAGTTCCTCCATTGTGTCATCCTGTGTGCACTAGAAATGCTTCACCACTTTGCATGCTGTTTCACGTTTGAATCTGCACACGCTTTCAAGCTCCATTTATGTAGGCTCGACCATTTTTGACTTTGTACACTTGCATGGCTGGTTTGTTATTCACTGTTGAATCACTCGATGCAGAAACATTCACTGTGCATTTTGAAAACAAATGTTGACTCCACCATGCTTGACCATTGTGAAATCTGGAATTATGCCTCGACCCCTTGCAATCTTGCTTTGTACACTATGCAGGCTTGAAAAACTGTTTTGATCAAAAAACATGACATAATGAAACATCATACCTTTTAGCCACTACTTGTACACATGCTGCATATGTTCATTTACACACACTGGCTTGTGCTCGAGCACTTGTTTGTGAGCTTTTTGTAGTTGTCTCACCACTTTGGCATGCTGTGCTGAACCATTTTCTTGATCATTTCTTTGCTGGTTGATCTTTGAAACTGGACCATGTTGGGCTGCTTTGCGCCATTTCATGCTGAACCATTGTTCCACCAGATTTGGCATGTGCTCTTTTGTATATGCTGTGATACTTGAAACTGCTTGTGTACCATTTGATTTCCTCATGTTGATCTGCCATATTAATCTTGCATGTTGACTTTGACTTTTGGAGTTCTTTGTCAATACTTGGCTACTCTGCCTTGTGCTGTATATGCTGCATTGTTGATCAGTTATGATTTCCATCTTGTGTTTGCTGATCTGAAATTTTGCACTTCCATTTTTCTTTTGATTTTTGACCTGTCTTGTATACTGGAAAAAAAAACCAGCAGACTAACTGTACTGTGTTGGGGCTGGTCAGAATCAGCTGAGTTTAATGCTGGTTCTGATCAGCAAACCAGTATGGTTATGTCGAGGCTGATCAGTGGGTACAAGAAACATATCAGATCAAGTCATGAAAAATGATGAGAAACACACCTAAATTCTGAGGCAGATAAAATTTTAAAAATAAAATTTATATTTGCATGAATTCTGTTTTATTTCTGTTGCAGTGTACTGTGTGTGTGTTTCTGTGAATGACAGGTATGAAGATGATGAGTGAACTGACAGTGACTGGACAGACTGAAGCAGAAGACAGAAAATGAAGACTGTGTGTATACAACAGTGTCAGTATAAGAAGTGTTTGTAACAATGAATGTATAGAAAAAAAAAATCTGTAAATGAGTCTGTGAATGTGTTGTGATGTAGTGAATATAAGAGAAATGTATAAACAGTAGAGTTTATAAATTTGTACTGTTTTGATGGTGAAATAAAATATTATATTTAAATAAAATACTGTGTGAATATTTAAATTTCTGTACAGTCGTATTTTATTCAAATATAAATATTATATTCTAGTCTGTGATGTATAATAACAGTACAATATCAAACACATTAAAATAATATTTATTTGGTTGTTATCATCAAACAAAAAATCATATAATTGTGTATACAACACCGTTATATACAACAATATGGAGTTTATGCTAGAACTGGGGTTACCATCAGCCCTTGACATATGGTAAGGTTAGCCATCATAGATTAACGTTGATTCCAAAGCAGGATTGGAGGTGATAGCCAGAGTCGGTCATGGATGATTGGTGTTCTGTTTATACTATCTCATATAGATTATCCAAAGTCGAGGGAGATGTTCTTTGAGTGCTTAACTGATATTGGTTTAGGCCTCTGGGGAGAGTACTTGGGGAATGTTAATCTCGATTAGGGTTGTCTACGTGAGACCTATGTAATCTGGATGCTATGAATGTTATCAATGCTTGTTTTGGTTCCCATATATGAATTGTTATTCCTTTGGTTGAATAGATTGTAAAGGCTATCACTGTCCGATTATGGGAAGATAAGGCTGTGTTCTTCTCTGGTGTCGTGGGTAGATTAGTATGATTATCTATCCTTTTTTATACACTTTATTGTTGACGTTTGTTAGCTGTTTTATCGCTCACTAAGACTGTTGTCTGACTCAAGGTTTTATGTTTCCTCTTATTACCTTGATCTGTTCATCCGGTTGTGGATGGGTAGACTAAGTAACAGGTGACAGGTAATGCATTCGTGAGGATGACTATGCTGATCGATGGCGTGCAGGAGGCTCACGTACCAGCTTTACTACTATATAATAATTGGATTTCCACTGTTTACTTTTCTGAGTGATGTAGTGAGGCAATTTTGTACAAACAATATTTCCAAGTTGTGGATATTACTTTCTGGTTGTATGAAAGTCTTGTGTTTCTGCTTCACTATTACTACCTGTTGTATATGTTCTATTGTATTTTATCCTTCCGCTGTGAATTTACGACGGTTTCCGCTTGTGTTTACCTACTCTGATGATCGTCCATGACTGCCTGGCACATCCTTCAGCGCATTATTCCCCTTTTATAGTGCGGGGGTTATGGGCGGTCATCGCATTTGGTATCAGAGCTCTAGTCAACGATTTTTGGCCAAAGTTCAAGGACGTAATCACGTATAAGAGACGTACTCGTAGATTTTTGCCGGATGCTTACTATATATATATATATTAGCATATATAGTAGTAACGGTTGTTTTCTTTTAGTAGTTTTTCTTGGAAGTGGCTAATTATTCTAAATTGTAGATTTAGAATGAGTAGATGGGAAACATGACACGCTGCTATGGGAGCCAATAATGGAAGGGGAAATGGTGTTGAACCTAATTACCCGGCCATGTTTGAAGCCATGGCAGAAGCAATTATGCGAAGGGCACCCGCTCCAGTGGCAGCAAAGGTAGATGTTGGTGTGCGAGTTCCTAGAGTAGTAGATTTTGTAAAGCTGTGCAAGGACTTTACATATCTAGGGGAAAACCACTCAAGGGAACTGAACCAGCTAATGAGGTTCAAAGGTGGATGGATTCATGTGTCCGAATCTTTGGAGACTTGGGTATTGAGGATGTAATAAAGAGAAAGCTTGCATCAAGGAAACTACAAGGCAGGGCCATGGAATGGTAGAATTCTGTTACACTCGAGACTCCAGAGGAAGAAATTTCATGGGAGCTATTCCAAGCTAAGTTTGAAGCAAAGTTTATCTCCACTGCTCAGAAGTCTATTCTCTTCAAGAAGTTCGTAGAGTTGAAGCAGAACGGCAGATCAGTTCTTGACTACATTTTTTATTTTGAGGCTTTGTCTAGATATGCTCGTTCATACATTGATATACCCTATCAGAAGAACGAGAAGTTTGTCTTGGGTTTGGATGCTTATATCGAAAAGCCATTAGTGGACCATCTTGATGGCTCATTTGAGAAGATTGTGGAAAAAGCTATTCTCATGAGAGCTTGTTTCCTAAGAAAGCAAATATTGTCGTTGTGACCAAAGAGGCTCAGAAACCGCAACAGGTTAGTAATAATAAGAAGAGGAAGCAGCAACAGCAAAAAGGAAAAGATAGTCAAAAGAAGCCTAAGAGTGAGGTGGTTTGTTTTAATTGCCAACATAAAGGTCATTTTGCTAGTGAGTGCAAGAATCCCAAAGCTGAGAAGAAGTGCTTCAAATGTGGGAAGCCTAGGCATGAGAAGAAAGATTGTCCAGAATCAGCTAAGGGAAAGCATATTGTGAAGGCATATGCTTTGGAAGCTATGGCATCTTCTTCAAGAGCTCCTACCATAGAGGAGAAGGGAAAGGGTGTCATGGTGCAAGGTACTCTTTCGGTTAAAGGTGTTTCAGTGTAGCGACCCGGGGATTTTTGACACTTGAATCATGACACCAATACAGATCTTGTGTCCAAAACTCAAGTACCGAAACCCCAGAAGGCTATAAGAAAGAATTTAGAGGGTGAGGTAAGAAAGAAAGAAATATTAGAATAGAAGAATGAGAAGAAGAACACAACACAGAGTCTCACATCGCAGCGGAACAAAATATAATATGGAAATAACTTTTATTGAGAGCTTGAAATAATACTTACAATATCAGAGTACATCCATACACCTGGACAGTTATAATAGTCTGTCCTCATATATATAACACACAGCGGAATAATAACGGTTGAACATCATACATCTGAACTCCTTCAGCTTGTCTTTGGATTTCAAAACATCTGGCAACCTGAACCTGTACACCCCGGTCTAACCTGAGCATTTACAAAACACCGGGTCAGTCTGGTGAACCAGAGTGAGTAAAACTCGCACAGTATTAAGGGTATCACACAATTTGATTTTAAAGTTAAAATCCTTTCGAAAGAAAAGGATAATCGTAAGACCAAATCCACACATAAATACGGACGGTTTTTACCTTACGATGACCAAAAACAGTTTGGAATCAATATCTTTTCTGATATTATAATAGTGTCTAAATACAAGTAAATAGCAATCTAGTAGAACGCTTGCATCTCACGCTCCACATACATAGCATACAATCAAAACCGCGGGCACTTATTGGAGATTGGATTCCAACTATGACAAGGTATGGGACCACCTGCCGATAGTGTATCTCTAAAGGCGAATACACTGGGTTCAACAAGAACTTCTTGCAACCCGACCCACACATGACCGACCACTCATTTCGCTTGAGTGTATCGAATGTATATCACCAACGGTTGGACTCAAACCACCGTTTCCCGAATGGGCAGAATCGATAGAGTTAGAACAAAAGGAATTTCTCTAGATAGGTGATTATACACCCTAATGGGAGCGACCCACATAGCCATGCTGCCTGCCCGATTTTTGTCATTTCCTTGATGATGAGGCTTGAGGTTAAATCGACTTTGAACATCTGGCTACCATTCACACCGTCTATACACGTCATCCAGGAACATGATGAACCAAAGGCACTCTCCTACCACATCCTAGGAATCACCCTATAGATCAGTAGTGAGTAGTCCTTGCAATCCGTAGATTTCAATCCTGACAGAATCATTGTCAAAATATCTCTAGGGATCAGCTAGAGAAATCCAACAATAGTCCTTCCATTCATGAAGAAATACGGCCTTCAATAGCTCCATCTCGACCAGCAACATATATCTTCTTCGTTTACGTATTTGTTGGTCGGAATGGTTTTC
Organism: Allium sativum; assembly: GCA_030737875.1. NCBI lineage: Eukaryota > Viridiplantae > Streptophyta > Magnoliopsida > Asparagales > Amaryllidaceae > Allium > Allium sativum. The sequence goes on from CM060922.1 coordinate 37,298,399, forward strand.
GAATATAAATTCGATCCCGATCTTTCCGTACCAACAACGTTGGGTAAGATTTTGATAGTCGGTTGTTTAACTATCAAATAAACAAATTAATAAATATATCCATTGGTTCAGTACACAACGTCATTTGGCCATTAAAAATAGTACATCAATTGTGATACCAAAATGATGTATCAGTTTTAATATATCAATATTCTCAAATCATTTACTTATATACTTAGAAAAATATCTTAAAATATTATCCATTATTTCTGGTTAACTATCCTTTCAAAACGTTTGTTACAATAATACTTAATATTTATAATTGGAAATCTGATTCAGCTCAACCTTTTACACAATCGTTACGGTATCTCCTTTGTTTCGTTATTTGAACGCCACGATCGTCACTTCCCTTAACTCATTCCAAATCCCAACTTCTTACTTTTTGAAAATATCATTATATTTTCGCAAATCCCCCTTTTCCCATTTATTATGGAATTATCACTTCATATACTCACGTTTCTTTTTAATTCCTTTTATATCTGAATCCCTTTATAAGTATGTATTTCCAATTTCTTCAAAACATTACTCTATCTTTTCTCATAGTAAATTACTTTTGACACCTTCACCATTACAACTAATATCATCTTTTGACAATCCTGCAGTTGTACAAGTTGGGGTATTTTAATTACCTCTCAGACCTTGATCAACCACAGTCTTATCTTAAGATAGATGTCAGTTGCAATACCCAAAACCGATATTTCATTTTCCCTTATCACACAAACCCCATTTTAATTCTACCTTGATGAAACATCATCTTTTGTTTAAAATCACAGAATAATATTTCATCTTTATAACTTCACTCGTTTAACTATTCAAGTTCAGACTTGGGTTTTCCATTTGATTTCCCATTTCAAAATTCATCCTTAATAACTCGTCCAGTAATATACAGCAAAACTCGGCTTCGTCATAATCCTGGATTTTATAAAATTTAATTGAATTGAACCTTAAATAAGAATTCTCTTTAAACCTCCATTTAAATTTTAACTTGTATTATTGCTAATATCATTTAAAATATCATTTTATTCAAATAGACCTTATCGGTTTGTACCTCCATTGCTCTTTCTATATTCCAGGATTTCCACTTTGATTATAATTAAATAAATGATAACCAAATGTCCCATTTTACGAAAATGTTTACTTAACCATTAATTACATTACATGAAATTAATGTAATAATTCCATTATGATTTACATAGCTGACTCGGCCAAACTCTAACCTGATTAACTAGTTAATCAGATCTCAATTCATCTTTCCACTAAATTCAATTAATTTAAATAATCCCATTTGATTATTTAAAACAAAAAACACTTCAACATAATCTACTTTTAAATTGTTACTTAAAACAATTAACCTCGGTTGTAAATATCCGCTCACTTGCTCATCAGTCTTGTAAATATAAGCCTTATTCCATTTTTGAGATGGAGCACGTGCTTCGCGCACGGTTAGATTTCCGGTACAAAATAGTGATTTTGGTTAAAACAATCAATGTAAATATGGTTGGTTTATTTCCTCTTTATAAACCCAATTAACTAATATAATTAAAAATATATATTCAGTTTTAAATAAATTTCATAACTTAATGTCTATCGATTCACCTGACGGTGAATCAACCTTTATAAAAAAAACAGTTTGTATTTGAGCCATCTGCTGTAAATTCCTTAACCAGCATTTCCCATTGGTTAATAGCACAACAACGTTGCATTCATATTCAACAAGTCAATACTCAAACCAATAACCCAACCAAAATGGATAAATGGTTCATGTAAAGATCATATGCAAGTAATCAAATTAACTAAGAGTAGTCAACCAATGATGATAATTCAGCATCCAAGCTAAATTTAAATACGTTTATAAACGTAACCAACAAGGTAAGCTACCTTCGTTGGAAATCATCGTTAAAAATAACGATGTCATTTATTTAAATTAAACAACGTTTAATTTAAATCGTCGATATAGCAATATTGAACAGTATCCAAACAATCATCAAATCAACCAATAACTAGCAAGCATAGCATAAATAATAAACCCAACTTAAATAAGTATAAGTGGAACTGAGTGAGTTTTACTCACCTTGAATTTCCACTTATTGTCAGAACGGTTTGATTTAATTAAATTAAACTTGCATTTAATTTAATTAAAGCTCCAGCTGCGGTCAGCTTCGTCTGCTTCTATTCCATAATGTAGCGCTCCTCCATCCGGTTCCAACATCTCTTATGTTGTCCAATTCTATGCATGTGTGAATGAGGTATAACATCTTAGAGTTATACGATTTAAATTATGTACTTAGTTAAATCAATCGTTTAAATTCTTTTATATGTTCGAAATTTAAATTTTTGATCAACGAAAAAATAATATCAAAACCACCTACTTCACTTCAAATTACTGTTACATCTTTCTGAATTTTAGCTAAGTTTGATTAGTTCTGAATTAGAAATTAATTAATAATTGTACGTTAAAATCTAACCTGGCCAGTTACTTAAGTTATACAAATAGACATATAAATTGTTTACTCACCGATTGTTCACATTCAGTCCACTCGTCCCGCACGCCATTTTCATTCCACAAGCAAATGCTCATGTATCCCACTTTACTGTTGTGCCAACCAATTCCATGCTCCAAGCCACTTTGACTCTTTTTTTTTTCTTCCGTTTGAAATTAGATCCGTCGAAATGCATCAAACCCGTATACCCACTATTGCTACAGTGCATCTCTCCTTCCACGTTGCAACGCACTTTCCTACTTCGGTCCTCTCTCCTCTTTTCTTCCAACAATATGCATGCTACATGCAAATCCCTTCACATCCGAACCCACCCCATACTACTTCATTACTCTCGCTTGTCACACCATTCCTGTCACTCCTCGGTTTAGCTTCAGCTACCCACCTCGTCCCGCAAACAGCACGAACCACTCAGTGCACACCCCTTCCGAACCCGGAGTCTCCTGTTAGCGCACACACCACTACTCTGGTACGCCGCCAACCTCAGACCGACCTCGGCTAGCACCGACATCCTCCGACGAACTGCTCCAGTTTCCACGTCAGCAACGAAGGTTGCTACCCCACTCTCGAACAACCAGAACAGGCGAGCAGTTTCCAGTGCTCCTCCACACTTCTTTTATTTTTGGCAAACCGAAACGTCTGTAGTGGTAAATACATTAGTGAAGGGACCTTTTAATTTTTAGTGAAAGAAGTTTTTTTTTCTCTCTTTTTTTCTTTTTTTCTTTCTTTGTTGTATTCGAATCTTTGTGCAAATGAAATGCCGATGTTGCCATGTATTTATACACAGATAAATCCTTGGCCCTCACAGTGAGATACTTGGTAGGCACGTTTGTAGGTGGGTAGGTATCCAGGTTGGGGAGGCAGTGTGTTTTCTTGTCTCTCCAGTGTTTTCATTTCGCTCAGCATCAGTTTTGATAAGGATTAAACCATGTGTAGCATAGAGCAGCAGAAGTTTCAGCGTAGACATGTAGCTGCGTGTGCACCATTGTATTTTCCTTTCCAGTCTGTCTTGCGTGATTGGACGTGGAAGTGAGAACACATAGAAGAAAATAAAATAAGTAGCTGGTTTGTGTTGTCTTAGTTAGCTGTGAATATGGGCGGTAATGTTTTTTCATTTCTCTGTTCCATTCATGTGCGTGCTTTGTTGCAACATAGGGTAGCTGAAAGTAATATGGTAGGCTGTAGGAGAGCATGTGCTTGAATTGATATGGCTGCATGTTGTACGGTGGAGTAGGCAAAAAAACAGATAAAACAGAAGAGGATGGCTTACGTAGGTTTGCAGTAATATTTTGTTTCAAAGTTGTGTTCTTTCTTTTCATTCACAGTGATGTTCCGGGATGTCCATGTATATTTCTCCACTAGGTCTGTGTGAACTACTGACCACGACGGAATTGATGTGAGTAGGCTTAGGAAAAGATTGGGGTAGGCTATAGAGTAAAGTAGGAGAGAAATATTTGCAGCTCTAAATACACGTATATTTTCAAGATTTTAGTGCACCGCATTACGTAAGATTTTGTTTATGTCCGAGCCACTGCGGACAGAAATAAAAACACCGTTGGGTCCAGCATTGCCTCATGACTTCAAAGATATAATAACATCGATAGGTTGACTTATATGTAGGTGTGCACGTACTCAGGGTAGATGACTGAAGTTTAGATTTTGTACGGTTGGTCGTAGAAAGAAACGAGCGGAGGTATACAAAGTGGATGCAGTATGGACATGGTACGTCTTAGGATAGTATGCGTTTCTTAAAAGTATATCGTGGAGAAGAATTTGGTATGGTGCGCATCAGGTAGTAGTTGAAAATCACTTATATAGGAAAGTTGGACCAATTAAATATTATTTTATTCATACATGCTTTGCTATGAAGAAATGTTCCAAAATAACTACATAAACCCTCCGTTTTTTACGAACAAATATGTAATCCTAGCATAAAAAAATATTCTAGACCCAATGGGACAGGTTTCGTCGAATTCCGAGGTCGTTTGAAAAAATCCCTTAGAAAATATCGATGAAAAACACTGAGCTTTAATTCCTAAAAATTTCAGAAAAAATCCTAAAAATATGAGGCCTTGACGTTTCACTAGGCCTCTTCCTAAGGTTTCGTATGAAACTTGTTTCGTTGAATTTGGAGTTTGTTTGGCCAGTTAACCATTCAATAAAAGTTACCCACACCACCATGTACGGTTATATGAGCGTTGCAGACTGAAATAAAAATATAGTCGTGATCAGCGAGGTGTCGCGATCCCGAAAATGTAATAATATCGGTAGATTGACTTATATTGTGAAACCCCAAAAATGCTGATGCAGGGTGCAAAATACTCAAAAAAAAAAGTTGTTTATTTAATTATTTAAAAATTACAGAAAAATTCTAAAAATTAAATTATACTTACGCCCCAAAAGAACCTTGTCCAAATTCGGATCCTATATCTAGTTATTTCAAATAAACCGTTATGATCATGGCGCTGTTTTTCTGAATATCTAATTTGGACATAACTTACAATTTAAAAGCCGAAATCTCGAATTTTCTTTTCCATTAGAAAATTATAGTCAAGTCGATCCTAACGATTCTTGTTTCACAGAATTCCGACTTACAATGAATCATGTGCACTCGGTTGAAGTTCAGAACGTTGAATTACGAACTGCCGTGTCGTTTCGAGTTCGTTTTATAATTATAAAAATATATAACGTTCGAACTCCGTTGAAATAACAAATTCAATATAAAAATCTATTTTTATTCCAAAAATAATATTTAAAACAATAAATAAATATAATATTTGACTGCCAAAAATACGGGACGTTACATTCAGTTCATGTGCTTTTCGATACAGGAGCATTACATTCTTTCATTTGCAATGAACTTGTGTGTCTCTTGGGTTTGGAACCTGAGATTTGTGATAGACCCTTCGTAGTGACTAATCCAATTGGGGGTTCGTCAAATCTTTGCATGATAAGCCGTGGTCTAGTGTTGTCGAGTCATGGTTGCTCTTTTGTGTGTGATTGCTTTGTTCTTAACTTCGCTGGGTTTGGGATCATCTTGGGCATGGATTGGCTCAAGAGGTATGCGACAAGGGTGAATTGCAAGAAGCTAGAGGTGAGGGTCGAGGATGTGGAAGGGCAAAAGGTGTTGATTAGATGTAAGCGCGAAGATGGGGTCTTCGTGAGTTATCTATATTCGCTTGGGATTCCACAAGAAGACCTGTCATCAGTGCTGATCGCTAATGAGTATGTATATGTCTTTGACGAGGTCAAAGGATTGCCGCTGCATCGTGAGATCAAATTTAGGATCGATTTGGTCGAAGGTGCTAGACAAATCGTTATGCCTCTTAGGCAGATGGAGCTTAGGGAACAACGAGAGTTAGAGGAGCAAGTTCGTGACCTTTTGGGAAAAGGATTCATTCGAAGTAATGTTTTCGATTGGGGTGCACCAGTCGTATATGCAACCAAGGCGGATGGCTCGTTAAGATTGTGTGTGGACTATCATGAGCTGAACAAAGTGACAAAGAAGAACAAGTATCTGTTTCCAAGGATAGATGACTTGTTCGATCAGCTTCACGAAGCCAAAGTGTTTTCTTAGATGGATTTGGCAACAGGATTTCACCAGCTGAGGGTAGCTAAGGATAGTGTGTCAAAGACAGCTTTTAGCACACCATCCGGTTTCTTTGAATGGTTGGTGATGCCATTCGGGTTGACTAATGCACCAGCGTATTTTGTGGATCTTATGAATAGATTATTTAGAGACCAGTTGAACAAGTTTGTGCTTGTGTTCGTGGATGATATTCTGGTTTACTCCATAAACGAGGGAGGACATAAGACGCACTTGAGAGTTGTGTTAGAGATCGTGCGGAAGCATCGGCTTAAGGTTAAGTTCTCAAAGTGTCACTTCTGGAAGAATGAAGTGAGGTTCTTAGGTCATGTAGTTTCTGGAAAAGGGATAGTGGTTGACCCCGCTAAAGTTGCAGCAATCCAGGACTGGGATCGACCTAAGAATGCGACGGATGTTCGTAGTTTCCTTGGGTTGGCAGAATATTATCGACGGTTTATCAAGAATATCTCCAAAGTAGCTGCACCGCTGACAGGATTGACGAAGAAGAACCAAGCGTTCACATGAGATGCAAAGTGTGAACAAGCATTTGAAATCCTGAAGGAGAGATTGATGAGTGCGCCTTTGTTGACTATTCCAAGTGGGAATGAAGAGATAGTGGTATATGCCGATGCATGTGGTACTGGACTTGGAGCAGTATTAATGCAGAAGGATAAATTTGTGGCCTACGCAAGTCGACAGCTAAAGCCGCATGAGAAGAATTACCCAACTCTTGATTTGGAGTTGGCGGCGATTGTATTTTCTCTGAAGATATATATACATTACATGTTGGGAGTTCGATTCGAGTTGTTTACGGATCACAAGTCGTTGAAGTATCTTATCTCCCAAAAGGATTTGAATCTTCGGTAGCAAAGGTGGTTAGAGTTTCTGGCGTTATATGATTTTGGCGTAGCCTATACTCCGGGCAAGGGTAACGCAGTTGCAGATGCGTTAAGCCAAAGACACGCAAGTTTAGGAGCGATGTTTTCGTAATGGAAGAGCCTAGAGTACTTGGAAAGGTTCGATTTCAGGCCAAGATGTCAGTTGGAACCTAAAATGTTGGCAAGCTTGTCGATAAGACCTACTCTTATTGAAAGAGTTGGCGAGAGACAGAAGAAAGATGCAAAGCTTGTCGAGTTCATTCAGAAATTGGAATCAAAAGATAAAGAGTTCGAAGTCGATCGAGAAGGTTGGCTTCGAAAGCAAGGGCGATTAGTTGTTCCTGATATCGGCGGATTGAGGGATGAGGTTCTAAGAGAATATCATCACTCGAAGCTGACGATTCATCCTGGTGGAAATAAGATGTATTGGGACATGAAGAGAGTTTATTACTGGGAAGGAATGAAGCGAGATATTGGAAAGTTCATTTCTAAGTGTAGGAACTATCAGTTGGTGAAAGTTGAACAGAAGAAGCCGAGCGTTTTGGAAGTGGGAGCAAGTATCAATGGATTTTATCGATGGACTACCTAGAACAAGGGCAGGAAACGAAGGGATTTGGGTTATCGTGGATCTTTTGACCAAAAGTACGAGATTTATTCTTGTCAAGTCGACTAGGACGGCATCGAAATTGGGTGAACTTTATGTGAAATAGATAGTTCGATTCCATGGTGTCCCAAAGAGTATAGTAAGTGATCGGGATTCATTATTCACGAGTGCATTTTGGAAAAGTTTACAAGAAGCTTTGGGAACCAAGTTGTGCTTGAGTACGGCATATCATCCCCAAACTGATGGCCAGACCGAGAGAGTCAATCGAGTTTTGGAAGATCTCCTGAGGGCTTGTGTGTTAGACTTTGGAGGATCATGGGAAGACCATCTACATCTAGTTGAGTTCGCATATTATAATAGCTACCAGTCAAGCACTGGGATGGCACAATACAGAGCATTGTATGAAAGGTCGTGCAATTCTCCAGCATGTTGGTTAGAAACTAGAGATAAGTTAGTACTTTGGCCTGAGATGATTAGAGAAACCTCGGATTGTATCGAGATAGTTCAGCAACGAATGAAGGCAGCCCGGGATCGTCAAACGAGTTATGCTGACAAGCGTCATAAGAACTTGGATTCGACGTGGGCGAGATGGTTTTCGTGAAAGCTTCACTGTTGAAGCACATGGTTAGGTTTGGCAAGAAAGGAAAGTTAGCTCCAAGGTTTGTTGGACCATTTCCGATAGTCGAGCGAATTGGAAAGCTCGTGTATAAATTAGAGTTACTCGAGAAGATTTTGAGTGTGCATAATGTGTTCCATGTGTCATTCCTATGGAAGTTCATGCATGATTCGAATATGGTGTTATCTCCAGAGTAGTACGAAGACTTAGAAGTAGAGACCGTAGTTTCAAAACCTCGTAAGCCACTACATGTTGTGGGGAATGACACGAAACAGCTTAGGAGGAAGACAGTTAAGCTAGTCAAGGTACAATGGAGTGAGGATGGAGACGATTGTACATGGGAGACGGAAGAGGGTATGAGAGCGACACATCCAGAACTATTCGTCGGTAGGGCCCTTTAATATCGTATCTTCGTTATATCGTTGTATCTTGTTGTTGATTGTTAGAATTTCGCGTGCTAGGATAAGGCTATGGATGCATGGCTTGATGGTTGCTAGTTTGGATGATAGAATTGGCTTTTCATGGATGATAGGCATGCAGAATCATTGTGGTTACTTGGGATTGTTTGGATTTCGAGGACGAAATTCTTAAGGGGGGGGGGGAAAGAGCAATGTAACAGCCCGCATTTTATGTATCGAAAGATCGTAAAATATTTTTATTTCATTCTCTGAGGGTTGGATCATTATCATCCTTTAATATGCTGCTTATGGGGATGTGAGACATATCCATAATTTTTACTGATTTTGTTCGTAACCATTTTTCCCCTGTCAGCCTTGTACAGGGCATAACTTTTGACTTAGGTTGAATCAGAGGGTGAGACCGTCATTGGAAAGGAATTGGTGATTTCCTTTCCGTAGAGTGGTTACATTAAAGATTTGGCTTAGCGGTTTGGGAGAAATCGTTGTTTTAAGGTTTTACAGTTGGCTATTCAGGTTTTGGGGCCTTAGTGGAATCCTATAAATAGGGGGTGAGAGTGGTGGAAAAAGGTTTACTTTCCCATTCTCTCATTTGGAGGCATTGATCTCCTTTGTGACGGCCCGCCCCACACCAGTCTGCATTTCCTCTGAAAGTGCGCTGTACACATGCCCAACTAGCATGGGCCGGTCGTCAGGAGAAAGGAAAGAAGAGAATGAACTAATCAAGGAACCTGTAGAATGTCTCACAGCGCATGGGATAAAATATAATAATAACATACTTGACATAAAACAGGCGAGACAGTGCATAAGCTGATAACTAATAATCAATGTAAACATCAGAGCAGCGGAAATCCAAATACAGCTTATTACAACTTTCCAAATTTACTCTCTCTAACAAAAGAAAACTAAAGTAGAAGATGCACCACCAATGCCCAAGCAGTGATCTTCAACAATACAGGGAGAATACTATATATATTACGTGGAAGCCTCCTGCTCGTCTCCGGATCATCTACCCGTGCATCACCAGCTAACCTGTCTGTAGTCTGCTCGTGTGAGCACCCAGAGTAATAAGAGGAGACATAAAACTCTGGGTCAGACATAAAGCCTGGTATGAGCGATAAGCATCTAAACAGAGTAATAACAGGTATACTAAACCATACCTGAACCTGGACCTGCAACCAAAGAGTTAGTACCACATACCGTACAGTACTCTAAGGTGCCATAATGAATAGTGTAAAGAATACGGGGGTGGGGTGTGTATGTCCTAATGATAGCAAACAAACCATCCATAGAAACCATCCTCACATCTCTCACTCAGTGCGTAAGGCATACGACATCTACCACCTTGGAACACTAGACAAATTGAGGTTACGACGGATCCCGACTTGTAGAAACCCTGCTGTGACCAAGCTAAACATATGGAGTCATGACCAAGCATTTCAATGACCCATTTCATTGATCATAGCCCTTGGTTCTACCAATGCCATAATGACCCTGAATCCGCCTCCATACCTCCCACCATAGTGGTCCAAAGCTATAGACATCGATAGCCCCTTAACACGCGTCCCGCAGCAAAGCCCAATCATAAAGCGAACTCGTTGATTCCCATCTGGGTCTTGAGCTCTAGCTTCTCATTTGGACTACCTTTGCATCTCGGGTTTGGTCGAATTGGAGTGGGTCTTCAGAAGAGTTGTCGCGCATTAACAGTCCTAGAATTCGGTTCGGTTCGGTCTTAATTACCCTCGTCGGTTCGGTTCGGTCCTCCTTCCTTGTCACCTTTCCCTCCGGTTCGGGTCGGGTACTCCACTTCGGGTCGGGTCGGTGTCCTCCTCCGGGTCGGGTCGGGTGTCCATCCTTCCAGTGCTCCGATCCGCTCCCTCATTTCTTCACGTATTCCGATCCGATCCTTCCTTGCCATCTGATCCGCGTGACCTTCCCTCTTGCTAGCTCTCCCAAATGTTTACTTCCGATCCGAGCCCTGCGTCTCCAAGTCGATCCGATCTGGCCTCCAATTATTCTTCCGATCCGATCCCCTTGTCCACTCCAACTCTAAGCAAACGGCCTTCCTTCTCGCCAAGCCTCCTATGTGCCAAACTCCGGTCCGGGTCGGGTTTCTTGCCCAGTTCACATATCCGATCCGAGCCCCCATCCGATCCGATCCGAAGTCCAGCACAACTTTCTGCAACTTTTCCAGCAACTTGTTTATGCCGTTCGACGACGTTTTTGACAAATCTAACTATTCTAATCAATCACAATTCATGTCAAATAGTCATAACAATATAGCAAACTAACCTCAAACACCAAAACAATGAATTTATATGTCAAAATGGATCAAACGTGCCCAAAACCCCTTATTTTCCTATAATCCTTCTTAATCATGTTTAAGCACATACTTAGTAAAACTTAATCAAATCGTCTAAATTTTCTAACAGAGGCATGAAATATTATTTAAGAATTTCTAGACATTTTTCCAGAGTTTATTTGTGTATAAATTCGCTAATCTTCACTAATTACCCTTAATTACCGTAATTAGTGCAAAAACTATGCAAATCACTCACCTTTGCCACAACTAAAACCCCAAAACTGAAATATTCTCTGATTTGGCACTGTTCCCAATCTTACACAGCAGCTCTACCTCGGTTCTCGTGCTAATACTCCTTGATTTGATGTTTGCTAAGCCTAATCTTCAATTAGAAAGTGATTAAGAGGTGTTTTGAAGAGATTTAGAGAGTGGAGGCCATGGCTAGATCAAGAGGAATGAAAGCGGCGGCTGGAAAATGTCTAAAGAAATGTTTTCTAACCCTAACCAGCCCTCCTATACCTCTAAACCCGAAATTCCCCTCTGGGCCTAGCTGCTAATCACCCGGTTAAGCCCAATTAAGCTGTTTTTCACCATCTGAAACTTGTTTCAGCCATATCTCCCAAACGGTGAGTCCGTTTGGCTAATGTGACCACTCTACGGAAAGAGAAACCATCATCCAAAGCTAATGGAAGTGGTTTCAGGTCAAAATTCAATTTCAGTCAAAAGTTATGGCCAAAACAGTGCCAACTAAGGGTAAAATGGTCATTTAAAAATCGGGAAAAATCAAGAACGTGGGAAATGACCACAATAGTCGTCTCCCAAAGTTACATGACCATAAGACTTCGTATGTGAAAGAAATAAATATCCTACGATCCTATGATGCGTAGAATGCGGGTCGTTACACTCTTCCCCCCTTAAGAAATTTCCTCCCCGAAATTCTTTAACCCAACTCATACAAAGGATCCCGCATGCCTAACAACCACATACAACAATCAAACATACAAAACAAGCAAACAAGCCTATCCTAGCATGCGGAAAACTAAATCAAAGTCAAAATCTTACCAGGCAAAGAGTTCTGGATAAGTCTTCCTAATGTTCTCCTCTGTCTCCCAAGTACAATCATTCTCGTCCTCGCCCCACTGAACCTTGACTAGCTTCACCGCCTTCCTTCGAAGTTGCTTCATGTCGTGCTCGACAATACGGGCCGGCTTGCGGTTCCCAACCGCCTCGGGTTCTACTTCGAAGTCCTCTAACTGACCAGGTGCAATAGTCATATCTGAGTCGTGGACGAACTTCCTTAGTTGGGAAACATGAAATACATTGTGAACTCTCGCCATTTTCTCTGGTAAGTCAATTCTATATGCCAAGTTCCCGACTAGTTCGAGAACAGGGAATGGGCCAACAAATCTTGGTGCCAACTTGCCTCTCCTGCCAAATCGTATTACGCTCTTCAACGGAGAAACCTTGACAAACACCAAGTCACCAACGGAGAACTTTAAGTCTCTTCTCCTCTTATCAGCATAACTCTTCTGCCTATCTTGGGCAGCCTTCATTCGTTGTCGAATGGTCTTGATTTTCTCTGAAGTTTCCCTCACCACATCTGGTCCAAGCATAAACTTCTCGCCAGTCTCTATCCAACATGATGGTGAATTGCACGGTCTTCCGTACAAAGCTTCAAACGGAGCCATACCGATACTGGATTGGTAGCTATTATTATATGCAAACTCTACTAGATGCAAATGGTCATCCCATGATCCACCAAAATCCAATATACATGCTCTCAAAAGATCTTCCAAAATACGGTTCACCCTCTCCGTCTGACCGTCGGTCTGAGGATGATATGCGGTACTGAGATGTAACTCTGACCCTAGAGCCTCTTGTAAGCTCTTCCAAAACCCACTAGTGAACAACGGGTCTCGGTCACTCACAATGCTTTTAGGTACTCCATGGAATCTCACTACCCACTTCATATACAATTCTGCTAACTTAGCTGCCGTTCTGGTCGATTTAACCGGTATAAATCTTGCACTTTTAGTCAGTCGATCCACAACTACCCAAATGCTATCATGTCCCGATCTAGTCCTTGGTAATCCATCAATGAAATCCATCGAGACTTGCTCCCATTTCCATTCGGGAATTTCTAATGGCTGTAACAACCCACTAGGCTTCTTTTGCTCGGCTTTAACTAGCTGGCAATTCATGCATTTGGATATAAACCTCCCAATGTCTCTTTTCATCCCTTCCCAGTAGTAGGTCTGCTTCATGTCTCGATACATCTTGTTACCACCGGGGTGTATAGTCAGTTTTGAGTGATGACATTCTCTAAGCACTTCATCTCTCAATCCATTGACATTGGGTACGACTAGTCTTCCATCCTTTCTAAGCCATCCATCTCGATCAAGCCCATACTTGTTCATCTCCTCATCGATACCCATCTCTAACTTGGAGATGATTCCCAATAGGTTAGGATCGTCCCTCTGACTAGAGCCGATTCGCTCAATCAAAGTGGGTCTGATCGTCAAATTTGCTAACATTTCTGGATCCAATTCGCACTTTGGTCTGAAATTAAACCCCGCGATATACTCTAGTTGCTTCCATTCTAGAAACATAGCCCCTAGGCTGGCATGTCTCCTACTCAATGCATCAGCCACCGCATTGCCCTTTCCCGGTGTATATGCGATGTCAAAATCATAGGAAGCTAAGAACTCTAACCATCTCTGCTGACGGAGATTCAGATCTTTCTGAGAGAAGAGATACTTTAATGACTTATGATCTGTAAACAGCTCAAATCTTTCTCCCAAGAGATAGTGTCTCCACATCTTTAACGCGAACACGATTGCTGCCAATTCCAAGTCATGGGTAGGGTATCTTTTCTCGTGCGGTTTCAATTGCCGACTTGCGTAAGCTACAACCCTACCGCCTTGCATCAATACGGCACCCAGTCCGGTACCACAGGCATCCGTGTATACCGTCATCTCTTCATCCCCCTTAGGAATGACTAACACTGGTGCGCTTGTCAACTTGTCCTTTAGACTTTTAAATGCATTCTCGCACCTTTCATCCCAGACAAAAGCTTGATTCTTCTTGGTCAACTGGGTCAATGGTGCTGCTATCTTGGAGAAACCTTGGATAAACTTACGATAATATCCAGCTAATCCCAAGAAACTTCTTACATCTGTTGCATTCTTGGGCGTAGGCCAATCTTGTACCGTAGCCACCTTTGCTGGGTCCACGGCAATACCGTTTTCTGATACAACATGGCCCAAGAACCTCACTTCCCTCTTCCAGAAGTGACACTTAGAAAAATTTGCTTTCAATTGGTGTTTTCTCAACACCTCCATCACTACTCTTAAATGTTCCTTGTGTTCTTCCTCTGTCCTCGAATAGACCAAAATATCATCAACGAACACAAGGACAGACTTATTCAACTGATCTCTGAATACCCTATTCATAAGATCCACAAAATATGCTGGGGCATTGGTCAGCCCGAATGGCATGACCAACCACTCATAAAATCCAGACGGCGTCCGAAATGCCATTTTAGCTATACTCTCAGCTTCCACTCTAAGCTGATGAAAACCTGTCGCGAGATCTAACTGAGAAAATACTCTCGCGCCACTCAACTGATCGAACAAATCATCTATCCGCGGTAGAGGATACTTGTTCTTCCTCGTCACTTTATTCAACTCGCGGTAGTCTACACACAACCGAAGGGAACCATCCGCCTTGGTAGCAAACACAACTGGTGCTCCCCATTCAGAAACACTCCTTCTGATAAATCCCTTCTTCAAAAGATCGCTGACTTGCACCTCGAGCTCTCGCTGCTCTCTTGGTGCCATACGACGAAGTGGCATCACTATAGGCCTGGCATCCTTTACCAAATCAATACGAAACTCAATCTCTCGGTGTGGTGGAAGTCCGGTCACTTCTTCGAAAACATCCGGATACTGGCCAACCACGGGCAAACCTGACAACTCACTATGCGGAATGTCAAGGGAGTTTAGAAAACTTGCCAATACCCCCTTACTGGGTAGACCACCAAACACTATCCTCCGCCCATCATCCGCTCTAGCTGTCACCAAAAAGCCCTCACAGTCTACCACCACCCCGTATCTTTGGAGCCAATCTACTCCCAAAATAATGCCAAACCCAGTAAAGCCCAAAACAAAGCAATCACAAACAAACATGCATCCATGACTCGATAAGACCACATTACGACAAATCATGTTAAGGCTAGTCGAACCACCAATCGGGTTCGTCACTACTAAAGGTCTATCGACAATCTCGAGCTCCAATCCCAACCTATCTACCAGGTCACTAGATATGAAAGAACTGGAAGCTCCGGTATCAAATAAAACTCAAACAGGAACATCATAAACAGAAAGCATACCTTGAATGACGACATTCTTTCCCTTCTCCGCCGCAGTTGGGGCATTCGACGAAGAAGGAATAGCATTAATGGCATATGCTTTCACCATTTGCTTTTCTTTAGGGGGTTGCGGACACTTGTCCTTGTGATGTCCCATTTGGCCACAATTGAAGCACTTCCTATCCGCTGGCTTGGCCCGACAATTACTAGCATAATGGCCCTTCTTACCATAGCTGAAGCACTCCACATCTTGCTTATTCTTTTTCTTCTGGCCATCTTTAGTCTAATTCTGCTTTCTCTTATTCTGGGAACCACCCTTGCCTCCACCACTTGCTTGTGGCTTTGGCTCATCTGCGGATGCAACCTCAGTCTTCGGCTTAGGGTAGAGACTTTCTGACCTCAATGCTTTCCCTACAATAGACTCAAACGACTCATCGATGTGGTTAATAAGTCTTTCCCCCAAGTACTGGTCCAAACCGGTTATGAATTTCTCATTCTTCTTCTCGGCAGTATCAATAAGAGATAACCCATATTTCGACAAAGTGTCGAATTCAGCAATATACTCCGAGACTGCCCTGCCATTCTGCTTGAGCTCCAAGAATTTCTTAAACAGCACTGACTTCTGAGCAGCTGGAATGAACTTCTCGCTAAAGCGAGCTTTAAACTGCTCCCAAGTAATCTGATCTTCGGGAGTAGCTGCCTTTATAGCATTCCACCAATTCATTGCCCGCCCAGCTGACGGGACGCTAGCTTTCTCTTCATCGCATCCCCGATACCCAAATCCTCGAAGATACGTTCGCAACTATCCAACCAATCTTGAACATCCGTAGCCGACTCCGTTCCGTGGAATGACTTCCCACCAAGACTAGTATAATCCTTATTCAGCTTGGCGAAGTCGACTCTTGGCGCCTGCACTATTGGACCACCACCATTTCCATCATTGGAAGCTGCCCCCCGTACATCTCTAAGCATTTCTCTCATGAGGTCAGTAAACATCGTCCTCATGTCAGCAGCATTCCCATTATTGGCCCCTCTACCGGTACCTCTAACATATCGGCTCATCGTCAATCTGAAAAAGGAAATGATTAACGATCCCATAGTGGTGCTAGTGCAGTACGACTTCATCCTTATACTACTAATAGTATATATATAGCTTTTGAAAACCAAAATAATCACAAATACGCTCTCTCATATACGTATATTATCTCTCCCTGATAACTTCCCTAGGTTAACCACGCAACCTAGAGCTCTGATACCAAGTGTGACGGCCCGCCCCGCACCAGCCTGCATTTCCTCCGAAAGTGCACTGTACACATGCCCAACTAGCACGGGCCGGTCGTCAGGAGAAAGGAAAGAAGAGAATGAACTAATCAAGGAACCTGTAGAATGTCTCACAGCGCATGGGATAAAATATAATAATAACATATTTGACATAAAACAGGCGAGACAGTGCATAAGCTGATAACTAATAATCAATGTCAACATCAGAGCAGCGGAAATCCAAATACAGCTTATTACAACTTTCCAAATTTACTGTCTCTAACAAAAGAAAACTAAAGTAGAAGATGCACCACCAATGCCCAAGCAGTGATCTTCAACAATACAGGGAGAATACTATATATATTACGTGGAAGCCTCCTGCTCGTCTCTGGATCATCTACCCGTGCATCACCAGCTAACCTGTCTCTAGTCTGCTCGTGTGAGCACCCAGAGTAATACGAGGAGACATAAAACTCTGGGTCAGACATAAAGCCTGGTATGAACGATAAGCATCTAAACAGAGTAATAACAGGTATACTAAACCATACCTGAACCTGGACCTGCAACCAAAGAGTTAGTACCACATACCGTACAGTACTCTAAGGTGCCATAATGAATAGTGTAAAGAATACGGGGGTGGGGTGTGTATGTCCTAATGGTAGCAAACAAACCATCCATAGCAACCATCCTCACATCTCTCACTCAGTGCGTAAGGCATACGACATCTACCACCTTGGAACACTAGACAAATTGAGGTAACGACGGATCTCGACTTGTAGAAACCCTGCTGTGACCAAGCTAAACATATGGAGTCATGACCAAGCATTTCAATGACCCATTTCATTGATCGTAGCCCTTGGTTCTACCAATGCCATAATGGCCCTGAATCCGCCTCCATACCTCCCACCGTAGTGGTCCAAAGCTATAGACATCGATAGCCCATTAACACGCGTCCCGCAGCAAAGCCCAATCATAAAGCGAACTCGTTGATTCCCATCTGGGTCTTGAGCTCTAGCTTCTCATTTGGACTTCCTTTGCATCTCGGGTTTGGTCGAATTGGAGTGGGTTTTCAGAAGAGTTGTCGCGCATTAACAGTCCTAGAATTCGGTTCGGTTCGGTGGTCATTACCCTCGTCGGTTCGGTTCGGTCCTCCTTCCTTGTCACCTTTCCCTCCGGTTCGGGTCGGGTACTCCACTTCGGGTCGGGTCGGTGTCCTCCTCCGGTTCGGGTCGGGTGTCCATCCTTCTAGTGCTCCGATCCGCTCCCTCATTTCTTCACGTATTCCGATCCGATCCTTCCTTGCCATCTGATCCGCGTGACCTTCCCTCTTGCTAGCTCTCCCAAATGTTTACTTCCGATCCGAGCCTTGCGTCTCCAAGTCGATCCGATCTGGCCCCCAATTATTCTTCCGATCCGATCCCCTTGTCCGCTCCAACTCTAAGCAAACGGCCTTCCTTCTCGCCAAGCCTCCTATGTGCCAAACTCCGGTTCGGGTCGGGTTTCTTGCCCAGCTCACATATCCGATCCGAGCCCCCATCCGATCCGATCCGAAGTCCTGCACAACTTTCTGCAACTTTTCCAGCAACTTGTTTACACCGTTCGACGACGTTTTTGACAAATATAACTATTCTAATCAATCACAATTCATGTCAAATAGTCATAACAACATAGCAAACTAACCTAAAATACCAAAACAATGAATTTATATGTCAAAATGGATCAAACGTGTCCAAAACCCCTTATTTTCCTATAATCCTTCTTAATCATGTTTAAGCACATACTTAGTAAAACTTAATCAAATCGTCTAAATTTTCTAACAGAGGCATGAAATATTATTTAAGAATTTCTAGACATTTTTCCAGAATTTATTTGTGTATAAATTCGCTAATCTTCACTAATTACCCTTAATTACCGTAATTAGTGCAAAAACTATGCAAATCACTCACCTTTGCCACAACTAAAACCCCAAAACTGAAATATTCTCTGATTTAGCGCTGTTCCCAATCTTACACAGCAGCTCTACCTCGGTTCTCGTGCTAATACTCCTTGATTTGATGTTTGCTAAGCCTAATCTTCAATTAGAAAGTGATTAAGAGGTGTTTTGAAGAGATTTAGAGAGTGGAGGCCATGGCTAGATCAAGAGGAATGAAAGTGGCGGCTGGAAAATGTCTAAAGAAATGTTTTCTAACCCTAACCAGCCCTCCTATACCTCTAAACCCGAAATTCCCCTCTGGGCCTAGCTGCTAATCACCCGGTTAAGCCCAATTAAGCTGTTTTTCACCATCTGAAACTTGTTTCAGCCATATCTCCCAAACGGTGAGTCCGTTTGGCTAATGTGACCACTCTACGGAAAGAGAAACCATCATCCGAAGCCAATGGAAGTGGTTTCAGGTCAAAATTCAATTTCAGTCAAAAGTTATGGCCAAAACAGTGCCAACTAAGGGTAAAATGGTCATTTAAAAATCGGGAAAAATCAAGAACATGGGAAATGACCACAATAGTCGTCTCCCAAAGTTACATGACCATACGACTTCGTATGTGAAAGAAATAAATATCCTACGATCCTATGATGCGTAGAATGCGGGTCGTTACATCCTTCGTCCTCTAACACATTTCCACTATTAAAAATCCAAATCAAAGGAGGGAAATCATAGATCTACACCATTGGGGGCTAGATCTACATCATTTCAAGTAAGGATTCATCAAATAGAAGGGCTAGGAGCTATCTCTTCGCCGTCCGGAATTCTATTTCGTCATTTTGCTTTTTTTGGATAATTGGTGAGTGATTTACATCTCTCACATGAATGCAATGAAGTATGTGAGTGTTTGTGCATGTTTCACATCAAATTGGAATGTTTTACCATAGATTTACACCATTACATGTCCATTTTCATATGCATCACCCTATGATCTAATCTAACAAGTTTTATTCATTAATTTCATGTCATTTTACATGCGTATGTTAGTTAGATCTCTCATTTTGATCATATGTTCATTTTAATGGTTTTTGCTGAGGTTTACATCATTTTTGTGGTAATCGTCATATTCATGTGGTAAGTAATATTATGATATGTTTATGATTGTGTTTGTTGATTTTAGTTGAGTTTGTTTCGTCGGATTCGTCATTTGCGAAGTTTTGGTCGAAATCGGAGTTGAATTACAATATGTAGGTTTTGACTCGGCCATAATTGACTCGGCCAGAAGTTGGCTCGGCCAGAAGTTGGCTCGGTCAGAAATTGGCTCGGGCAGAAGCTGGATCGGGCAGAAGTTGGCTCGGGTAGAATTTGGATCAGGCAGAATTTGGTTCGGGCAGAAGTTGGCTCGGGCAGAAGTTGGCTCGGCTAGAAGTTGGCTCGGGCAGAAGTTGGCTTGGGCAGAAGTTGGCTTGCCAGAAGTTGGATCAACCATAAGTTGGATCGGTCAGAAGTTGGATCGGGCAGAATTGGCTTGGGCAGAATTGGATCAGCCAGAAGTGATTCAGACTAAAGTGACCCGGACATTTCCAGTGATGGTGTGACTTCAAAGTAAATTTAATTGGGAAGTCAGGAAGTGCTAAAATAATGTAATGGATTGCTTTGAACCTTATAAAGATGTTGGTCGGTTCAACGATGGTGGTGGCTTCGACAAGAGTCCAGAAGGGGACGTTTGAAATGATGTGATATGTTCGTTGATCGGTGAAAAGCAACGAATAGGCAGACAACTCAAAGGTCGTGAGTTGGTGGATAATGGTTGCTCGAGAAGATCGCTTGAGCAATAATTAGCCATCAAGGTTGTACGACTAGAGATATTGAAGGCCGAGATATTATCGTTGTCGTAAGTTCTAGCAGGCTCAAAGCAGGGGTACGATGGGGGCACCCAAAAGACCGATTGTAGGTCGAGTACCTTGGGTATCGTTGAAAGGCCTAGTTGTCAAGGTTGGACATCGTCAAGGTTAGACATATGGAGTTTATGCTAGAACTGGGGTTACCATTAGCCCTTGACATATGGCAAGGTTGGCCGTCATACGATTAACGATGATTTCAAATCAGGATTGTCGGTGATAGCCAGTGTCAGTCATGGATGATTAGTTGTTCTGTTTATACTATCTCATATAGATTATCCAAAGTCGAGGGAGATGTTCTTTGAGTGCTTAACTGATATTTGTTTAGGCCTCTAGGGAGAGTACTTGGGGAATATTAAACTCGATTAGGGTTGTCTATGTGAAACCTATGTAATCTGGATGCTATGTATGTTATCAATGCTTTTTCTGGTTCCCATGTATGAATTGTTATTCCTTTGGTTGAATAGATTGTAAAGGCTATCACTGTCCAATGTGGGAAAGATAAGGTTGTGTTCTTCTTTGGTGTCGTGGGTAGATTAGTATGATTATCTATCCTTTCTCATAAACTTTATTGTTGAAGTTTGTTAGTTGTTTTATCACTTACTAAGATTGTTGTCTGACTCATGGTTTTATGTTTCCTCTTATTACCTTGGGTTGTTCATCTGATTGTGGATGGGTAGACTAAGTAGTAGGTGAAAGGTAATGCTTTAGTGAGGATGACTATGCTGATCGATGGCGTGCAGGAGGCTCACGTACCAGTTTTACTACTATATAATAATTGGATTTCCACTGTTTTCTTTTCTGAGTGATGTTGTGAGGGAACTTTGTACAAACACTATTTCCAAGTTATGGATATTACTTTCTGGTTATATGAAAGTCTTGTGTTTATGCTTCACTATTACTACTTGTTGTATATGCTCTATTATATTTTATCCTTGCGCTGTGAGTTTACGACAGTTTCCGCTTGTGTTTACCTACTTTGATGATCGTCCATGACTGCCTAGCACATCCTTCAGAGCATTATTCCCCTTGTATAGTGCAAGGGTTATGGGCGGTCGTCACAATTTCCATCCAAATCCATTCAAATTTAAACGTTGGAAAATTCTGGTTATTTTAAAACCATTTTCAAATCCAATTTATTTATTTCTAAAAATAATTGGATTATTATTCTAGTTATTAACTAGTTCATTTCAATAAAAATATATTTTTATCTTTTCAAAACTGGGAATTTTTCATCCTAAATCTTTCCAAATCATTTATTATGATTTTACATAATTTTTCCATATTTTAATAATTTTAATATCGCTCTTACTGTCAGTTTCCAATAACGGCCACTGAATTGCATCCATAGTGACCTTTTCCAAAACTAATTTGGGCATATCTTAAAATCCAACCGTTAGATTTCAAATCTCTTGTATTCATTAGAAAACACTTTTCGATACGAACCCAACGGTTCTGGTTTAGGAGAATCCGACGGTCAGATCTCCCATTACGTCCATTTGAAGTTGATGGTCGAAATTCACGAATGGTCGTTGTGTGGAGCATTATATTCAGGCCATTATATATATACTATATATTTCGTTGATTTCCGTTCAAAATGTATTTATAAAATATTTATAAATTCATTTCAAAACGATTTCAACCTCTATTTCAATTTTAAATCAAAATTGAATATTCTATATCATTATAATATTTAAAATGATAATATTTTAAAAATATCTGATTTATAAATCAATTATTTCGATATTCATTATAGAATGAATAAAATCGATTGATAAACCCGTTCGGGTTAAAATGGCATTTAACTACTTAACACGGCTTCACATTTCAATATTACTGAATATTGTTTTAAAATATTCGTTAATTCTGAACTGGAATCAGACTTAATCAATTAACATATAATTTCAGTTATATGGATTTCATACATCGCATGTAAACAACAATAATGATAAACAATCGTCAAAAATTCATACAACATCCAAAGTGCACTTTACAACTGTATAAGCATTAAAATAAATAAATAACGCTTATACAGTCTGTCAACCCATCAATTGACATACCACTATACAATTGGGATTAGTGTATGTCAAATATAATCACAATACCGAAGTGGGGTTTTCAAACAACAAATACTGATTATTATTTGTGCAGTTGGGCGACGTGTAAAAATTATCATCCCAATCCATATCAGTTGAATCAGTGTACATAAACATACCGTTCGATTTGTAAATAAATATTTATTTTCATTTCTTTTCATGATAATTTTTATATACATTTTATATAAATAATTTTATATATACAACAATATCAATCAATGACCATCCCAATGACAATCCAAACAAATAATCAACCATGGTTTGTACGAAAAAATAGTGTCAGGAGATGCTAAACCCTATCTGCAACCAATTATATAATAACTGTAAAATAATTTGATTGAGAGAGAGTTCGCACCTTGATCGGTTTTGGAATCGTTAAACAACAGTTATTTTAATAAAATTAAACAGGTGTTTAATTTTTTCAAAAATCATAATCAGCTCCAAATCTGTTCCAATCGGTTCTGAAATGTAGTACTCATCTTCACGGTTACAATGTAAGTCGTTTTGTTGGATTCTGATTTAACTTGACCAAGATATAAGAGTTTAAATATTTGATTACGTAAATAAATTAAATATTTAATTAAAAACCTAATTAACTTAATTACATCTTAAAGAAAAATGTGGTCCACTGTGTCTTCCTCTCTCGTATACCAGGTCGAAGAAAAACCATGCCACATCATCATCAAATCCCTCATGCCATCGGCCATCCAACGTTGATCGGAGAACCATCGGAACCCCCAGGTGCACGCGCCCCGAAGCCTTCATCCAATGCCTAAAACCCCCTACCATTCGATCACCTCCTCCGCCGGCAAAACCCATCTACCCGCGCCACGTTTCCTTTCCAATTCTTGCCAATCAATGATGATAAACTTCATTACATCCGTTCAAGTTGAAGTTCTCATCACGTTGAAGATAATTGTCGTTATGTTTTTCATGAATTCATCAATGTTTTGGGAGAATTTCGACGGAAGAAAGGGGAGCTTGCCGACCGTTCTTTTAATTATGGAGGCGCTGCTGAAAAGTGTGACATCGGGATTTAATTTTCTAGGGTTTTGATTTCCTCATATGTTATATATAATAATTTAATATTATTTAATTCATAAAATACTTGTTTATTGTGTTTATTGATACGAACTCCAAATCAAACCCAACTACCATCGTTCCTAATTAAATACCCCCATTCCGGACACAATGGAAAATGTGTCGTAAGCCAATTCTATTGTTTTGATCAGTTCTCATCAAATTAAAATATAATTCAATATATATTGAATTTAAACACACATTTTAATTTACCAGGGCAACATATCGACTCCAAAAATTACAGAAAAATAAATCCAGCTATGTTTTGACGATACGGCCTTAGAAACTAATTTCGTCGAATTTGGAGACTGTTTGAAAATGGCCATTTTCTGGTCAATCCAATTCAAACTGAAACTGTCAAAACACGTTTAAATTTACTATGCTCACATATTGATTCCTAAAATTATGAAATTTGAAACCAAACAATAATTTGACATTCGGAATCCAACAAAAGTGGTTTCATCAAAAATGGAGGTCGTTTGCAAAATGGCTATTTTTAAGGGCTATATATTATTAAAACATATATAAATTCCATAGCGACTATTTTAAATTTTAAACTGGACATAACTTTCAATTTATATTATGAAATATGGATTTTTCACATTCGTTAGAAAGATATTATTAAACAGATTCAAATATTTCTTGTTTTACTGAAATCCAATTTATTTTGATTTCTATACATTCATTTGAAATTTAAAATCAAATTTTCGAACTATCGAGCCATTTCAAGTTCGTTTTATAATTAAAATAAATTTACACGTTCAAACTTCGATTTAAATAAATTTTTAGTCA
Source organism: Allium sativum (assembly GCA_030737875.1). Taxonomy (NCBI): domain Eukaryota; kingdom Viridiplantae; phylum Streptophyta; class Magnoliopsida; order Asparagales; family Amaryllidaceae; genus Allium; species Allium sativum. The sequence continues at coordinate 37,322,755 of CM060922.1, forward strand.
TTATTATTTAAAATAAATTGTTTTAAATATTCGAAATCCATTAAAATAACTAAAATAAAAAATTTAAATTGGTTAAGAAATTCTGGGTTGTTACAATCTCTCCCACTTAAAATCTTTTCGTCCTAAAAAAGGAGTAGAGCTGAAAGTTATTTAACTAACCAACTCAACTATCATTCTTCAACTTTTCAGTTTCTAAGAATTTTCTACTTTCTCAAAAATTTGGCTAACACCCTAAATTTTCAAAAAAATTCGCCATAACCTCCTTTGTACGGGGTGATCGGTAAAACCAAAACTTGCCTCACAGGGCCCTCATCAATCCAAAAGAAAAAGAAAAAGCCAAGAGGCTAGCCAATCGACTCATAAAGTCATCAAACTCCAAGAAATACAGTAAACATGTACCTATTTGTCGGGAATACAATTATATTCCTCTTCTTAGGTTCCATGCTATGACCTGTTCAATATATATACATGTACATATATGCGGTTCCAATCAATTTTCAATTCAGTTCAAATTTGACTCTATTTGGGTAAATTTTATCTTTCATTCTCATATTGGTTTTATTGTCCCAATATTTTTGTTAGTTGAACTAATAATCATACAACACCACCAACAATCAATTAGTTGATTAGCTTTTCAATCATATATCTTCATATTTTCAGTGTCAAATCACAAACATTAACCCTATCTAAGTTTTGGTTCTCACACGATTGGAAATATATAGATATCCCACTTTCGAAACTTGAACATAGATGCTGATGATGGTATACCGATCATCAGAAACATCCCCGGGCAACTAGAGTGTGATTCTATATCTACCCAGTATATTTGAGACTTCGATTACATGCTTGCAAGGCGTATATTCAAGCTCTTCTTACACTTGATAGTCCAACTTCAATATAAAATAAAATACTCAAATACGTATAATATAATTTAATTTCAAAACTAATTTTTTTTTTTTTTTAAATAACACTTTTTAAAACTCATTCTAGGATACTACTGATCCGATCTCTATCGAGTCATTCTCATTGGGTATTACTAATCGATTTCAACTTAATATTTATAATAGCCAAATATGCTTGGTATGCAAAATTTATCTTTAATTATTACTATCAGTGAAGAAATCAACTTCAAATATAAATGTATCAATCATAGTCGACATGAATGTCCCATACCACTATGCCACTAATAGTATACAACTAAAACCGTAAAATGTCGAATTGGAAGTTGGATGTCCACCATGATGGCTCCTGATCTGAAAGATCTATCGCATAGTGCAATTCCCCACGGCTTACATCTCAGGCATGAGAAAACACTGTAATGCACATCCGCACTATATCCAGGATATCGAGTGTCTCCGCGACTTACGTCCTGTGCATGAGAAAACACCCCTTACTCTATCCATCTGCAAATCGGGGGGATGCCCTATCGCTACCAGGTGTGTAGCGACCACACCCATCCTATCTTGGTCAACCAAATCCATCCTCATATCGATAGTATACTAATCTAACCATCAGTTCACCATCATACCGATGTGTGAGACTCACGAATTAACGCTACACAAAGCTATGATATTTAAATCTATGCTTTGATCATCTTCCAACAAACTTTGTTTTTCAACAAAAGTTTGGATCACTGCTGTAACAACCCGGAAAATTAGAACTAATTTAAAATTTTATTTTAAGAAAATTTTGTTAAAAACATGCTATAAATGATAAACATAACTTAGAATGTATTGGTTTAGAGAATTCAAGACATGAAATTGATTTATAATTAACACTTAGCTTTAAAAATATGATAATTAGCTTTTATTTGTAAACGTGACATTTATTAAGTAAACATGCTATTTTACATTGATTTTAAACATGTTAATAATTGGCATTGATTAACATTTATTTGTGAACCTGTAAACATGTAAATATAAACATAATTTTGTTTGGAAGTTGTCATACCATAAAATTCATCTCGATGAAAAGTTCCATCTTTTTAGTTTAGAGGTGTTAAAATATTAAAAATACCGGTTATGTTAAAAATAAGAACTGAATGAATAAATATGAGTTTAGACATATAAACCATCATGAGTAATTAATAAATTATGTAATTGGAGAACTCATACATAAATGAAATACTTAAAAATCTTGCGTAAATATACATAAATAAAATTTCAATGTATACAAGCGTATTAATTGCACGATTGAATTTGGAATTTAGACCCATGTCAAAACCGGAAAAGAATGTAATAAAAATATGGAAACGTATAAGTCGCACATTGTGAATTAATTGCACGGGTTAATTGCACACTAATTAACATATTTTTCAAATTCTATATATATATATATATATATATATACATATATGTATATGTATATGTGTATGTGTGTGCGCGTGCGCGTGTGCGTATTAATTATGCATTGACTATATGTCTTTTGACAAAATACAAATAATGTTCAAATTCTATATTCAAAGTTTTGATTTATTAGACATTTAGGGAAGGTTGTTTTTATTTTTTTATTTTGTATATATATAGTAAGCACATTCTTGTAATTAATGAACATGATTTTGAATTTCCCAAAATACATGCATATAAAGAGAAGTCTTTAGGTTCATATACCATTAATTACGCATGTTAAGAAATTAATTAAGCATTGATTGACACATAACCCAATCAATATGGTTTAAAAAAAAAAGAGACACACATAAACATTCTAACCATTAGCGTTAAACAATTAATGACGCATTCATTTCTTTCCTCCATTTGCTTTTGAAATTTAAATGAAAAATAAGATGCCATCTCAGCCTTCGTCAACAATTTATTTCCCGTTGTAACATACAACGTATGGAGTCGCGGGTCTTTTAGGGTTAAAGAATAAAATAATAAATCAACCCTTTATTTATTTACTTCCTTTTTCCTATAAATATAGGATTAACAAAACTCTAATCTCATTCTCTTTTCTGAAGCCGCCACTCCCATTTTCAATGGCCTAAACACTCCGATTCAAATCCCATAAAATCTCTCAATCCAATATGAAATTAAATCCAACTTCTACACGAGTTTTGTTGTACTTCTTCGGATCTTTAATTCCATGCAGTTGAGATCTAAGTTCATGGAGTGAGCTAGTTCGATCGATTGCTGGAGGTATGGAAAGAGGTGCGAAATTGAGTTGGCCGATGGAGCTTTGGGGTTCTGTAGTTCTAGAAAGATGAATGATGAGAACGTGGAATAAGAACGTGGACAAAGGATTAATGTAATTAATAATTAATTAATAATTAATTTAATTATACATTTAAATGTGTAAATATTTAAATAGTCATAACTCTTACATATGTAATCGGAATTCAGAAATTTTCGTTGCGATGGATCGTATTGAAAGGATCTACACCTCTGGACAGAAATGAGACTAATCTGGACTGTTGAAATTTTGGGCTAATCACGAACGACTGTGAGGTTCTTTAATTTAAATTTATTTATTAATTAAATTATTAGTTCGCGATGTTAATATATATATGATTACGATTCAGATCTGTTTGTTTGGTCATGATTGGTGATGATTGTTCTATGATTGAATAGTTCGTATAGATCCATATGATTTTCATGTTTATACTATGCCATGTTATCACTGCCATGTTATCACTTTGGATTAAAATTAAATTGATCTAATTATCAATTTAAAGTAAAAGGAAATAAAATGGTCACCATTCATATGTTATCCCTTGGGATTAGAATTGGATTGATTTAATTTATCAATTCCAAAACAAAGAAACTGATTATCACCTTTATGTGTCATCGCTTGTGTTAGAATTGGATTGATTTAATTTATCAATTCTAAAACAAAGAAATTTGATTATAACTTTCATATGTTATCACTTGACAATTTGTGATTTGATCTAATTATTAACTCAAAATTCAACATAGAGATAAAAAGTTTTTTTTTTTTTTTATTTTGAATTGATCTATGTAATCAATTTAACGTATAAATAAAATTTTTTTTGCCTCTTTATGTGATTTGATCTAGGACTATCAATTCATCATAGAAAATGAAAAAGAAAGAAAAAGGGAAAATATCATTTTATTTGAATTGAGGTAAATTATCAATTCAATATTAAAAATAAAAGGATGGTGTTTTGTTTGCATTTCTCAATGCGAACAAAATATAAAATAAATAAAGAAAAGGTTTTACTTTAAAGTAAAAAGAATTATATTTTGTTTGCATTTCTCAATGCGAATAGAATGTTTAAAATAAAAAGAATTATATTTTGTTTGCATCCCTTGACGCGAACAAAATGTTAAAATAAAGATTTACATTAAAATAAAAGAGTTACTTTTAATAAAATATTATTTTATTTGCATTTCTTTTATGCAAATAAAATTTTCTTTTATTTGCATTCCTCGATGCAAATAGAAAACAAATGTGCTTCAATTTACATTCTTCTTGCAAATTCATTAATAGAAAAGAAAATATAAAACAAACGGTGAAAATAAAAACATATTTTTTTGTTTGCAATTTTAGATGCAAACAATATGGTGGAAAACACAAATATAACTTGAGTACAAAACTTATATTTTTATTTGTGTTCTCAAAACACAAATATGACTTGAAATTAAAATTTACCTTTTTATTTACATTTCATAATGTAAATATAACTTGAGAATACCTTTTTATTTATATTTTATAATGTAAAAATAAAATTTGCTTTTTTTGTTTTGCATTTACAATGCAAACAAACCTTTCAAAACAAAATTCACTTTTTTGTTCGCATCCATAAATGCGAACAAATCATTGAAATTAAAAATTATCTTTTTGTTCGCATCCACAAAGGTGAACAAATCATTAAAATTAAAATCTACCTTTTTGTTCGCATCCACAAATGCGAACAAATCATTAAAATTAAAATCTATCATTTTGTTCGCATCCACAAAGGCGAACGAATCATTAAAATTAAAATCTATCCTTTTGTTCGCATCCACAAATGCGAACAAACCATTAAAATTAAAATTTACTTTTTGTTCGCATTCACAATGCGAATAGAACATTAGAATAAAGAACACATTTTGTTTGCATTCTTTATTGGAAATAAAATAATATGTGATTTAAAAAGAATACATGTCTTTTATTTGTGTCCCTTAACACAAATAAACATGAAATTTAAAAGTTCTCTTTTTGTAACGACCCGCATTCTACGCATCATAGGATCGTAGAATATTTATTTCTGTCACATACGAAGTCGTATGGTCATGTAACTTTGGGAGACGACTATTGTGGTCATTTCCCATGTTCATGATTTTTCTCGATTTTTAAATGACCATTTTACCCCTAGTTGGCACTGTTTTGGCCATAACTTTTGACTGGAAAGGAATTTTGACCTGAAACCACTTCCATTGGCTTCGGATGATGGTTTCTCTTTCCGTAGAGTGGTCACATTAGCCAAACGGACTTACCGTTTGGGAGATATGGCTGAAACAAGTTTCAGATGGTGAAAAACAGCTTAATTGGGCTTAACCGGGTGATTAGCAGCTAGGCCCAAGGGGAATTTCGGGTTTAGGGGTATATGGAGGCTGATTAGGGTTAGAAAACATTTCTTTAGACATTTTCCAGCCGCCACTTTCATTTCTCTTGACCTAGCCATGGCCTCCACTCTCTAAATCTCTCTAAAACACCCAAAAATCACCTTCTAATTGAAGATTAGGCTTAGCAAACATTAAATTAAGAAGAAAAAGCATGAAAGCAAGGTTGGAGCTGCTGTATAAGATTGGGAACAGCGCCAAATCAGAGCATATTTCAGTTTTGGGGTTCTAGTTGTGGCAAAGGTGAGTGATTTGCATAGTTTTTGCACTAATTACGGTGATTAAGGGTAATTAGTGAAGATTAGCGAATTTATACGTAAATAAATTCTGGAAAAATTCTTAAAATTTTAAAATAATGTTTCAGGACTCTGTTAGAAATTTGGGTTAATTTCGATGTGTTTTGCTAAGTATATGCTTAAACATGATTAAGAGGGATTATAGGAAAATGTGAGGTTTTGGGCACATTTGATCCATTTTGACATATGAATTCATTGTTTTGGTGTTTGTGGTTAGTTTGCTATGTTGTTATGACTATTTGACATGAATTGTGATTGATTAGAATAGTTAGATTTGTCAAAAACGTCGTCGAACGGCGTAAACAAGTTGCTGGAAAAGTTGCAGAAAGTTGTGCAGGGCTTCGGATCGGATCGGATGGGGCTCGGATCGGAAATGTGAACTGGGCAAGAAACCCGACCCGAACTGGAGTTTGGCACATGAAAGGCTTGGCAAAAAGGAAGGCCGTTTACTTAGAGTTGGAGTGGACAAGGGGATCGGATCGGAGTAGGCTAGGGGGCGGAGCGGATCGGACTGAAGTAAAGCGAAGTGATCGGATCGGAGTAGAAGGAAACGAGGGAGCTGATCGAAGAAGGAGCATGAGCTGGAAGGAGGATAGCAACCCGACCCGACCCGGAGGGGGACACCGACCCGACCCGGAGGAGGACACCGACCCGACCCGGAGTGAAGAAATCCGAACCGAACAGACGAGGGCAATGATTACCGAACCGAACCGAATTCCAGGACTGTTACTGCGCGACAACTCTTCTGAAGACCCACTCCAATTCGACCAAACCCGAGATGCAAAGGAAGTCCAAATGAGAAGTTAGAGCTCAGGATTCAGATGGAAATCAACGAGTTCGCTTCATGGTTGGGCTTTGCTGCGGGACGCGTGCCAAGGAGTTATCGACGTCTATAGCTTTGGACCACTATGGTAGGAGGTACGAAGGCGGATTCAGGGCCATTATGGCATCGGTAGAACCAAGGGCTACGACCAATGAAGTGGGTCATTGAAATGTTTGGTCATGACCCCAAGTGTTTGGCTTGGTCACAGCAGGGTTTCTACAAGTCGGGATTCGTCGTTACCTCAGTTTGTCTAGTGTTCCAAAGCGGTAGATGTCGTACGCTTTACGCACTGAGTGAGGGATGTGAGGATGGTTGCTATGGATGATTTTCTTGCTCTCATTTTGACATGCACACCCCACCCCCGTATTCTTACACTATTTATTATGGCACCTTAGAGCATTGTACGGTATGTGGTACTAACTCTTTGGTTGCAGGTCCAGGTTCAGGTATGGTTTAGTATACCTGTTATTACTCTGTTTAGATGCTTATCGCTCATACCAGGCTTTATGTCTGACCCAGAGTTTTATGTCTCTTCTTATTACTCTGGGTGCTCACACGAGCAGACTAGAGACAGGTTAGCTGGTGATGCACGGGTAGATGATCCGGAGACGAGCAGGAGGCTTCCACGTAAAATATATATTATTCTCCCTGTATTGTTGAAGATCACTGCTTGGGCATTGGTGGTGTATCTTCTACTTTAGTTTCTTTTGATTAGAGACAGTAAATTTGGAAAGTTGTAATAAGCTGTATCTAGATTTCCGCTGCTCTGATGTTGACATTGATTGTTAGTTATCAGCTTATGCACTGTCTCACCTGTTTTATGTCGAGTATGTTATTATTATATTTTATTCCATGCGCTGTGAGACATTCTACAGGTTCCTTGATTAGTTCATTCCCTTCTTTCCTTTCTTTGGCGACCGTTCCGTGTTAGTCGGGACATGTGTACAGCGCACTTTCGGAGGAAATGCAGGCTGGTGCGGGACGGGCTGTCACACTTGGTATCAGAGCCAGGTTGCGTAGTTAACCTAGGGAAGCTATCAGGGAGAGATAATATACGTATACGAGAGAGCGTATTTGTGATTACTTTGGTTTTCAAAAGCTATATATATATATATATACTATTACTAGTATAAGGATGAAGTCGTACTGCACTAGCACCACTATGGAGTCGTTAATCGTTTCCTTTTTCAGATTGACGATGAGCCGAGATACTAGAGGTGCTGGTAGGGGAGCCAATAATGGGAATGCTGCTGACATGAGGACGATGTTTACTGACCTCATGAGAGAGATGCTTAGAGATGTGCAGAGGGCAGCTCCCAATGGTGGAAATGGTGGTGGTCCAATAGTGCAGGCGCCGAGGGTCGACTTCGCCAAGCTAAACAAGGATTATACTAGCCTTGGTGGGAAGCCGTTTCACGGAATGGAGTCGACCACGGATGTTCAAGATTGGTTGGATAGTTGCGAACGTATCTTCGAGGATTTGGGTATCGAGGATGCAATGAAGAGAAAGCTAGCGTCCCGTCAGCTGCAAGGGCGGGCAATGAATTGGTGGAATGCTATAAAGGCAGCTACTCCCGAGGATCAGATTACTTGGGAGCAGTTTAAAGCTCGCTTTAGCGAGAAGTTCATTCCAGCTGCTCAGAAGTCAATGCTGTTTAAGAAATTCTTGGAGCTCAAGCAGGATGGCAGAGCTGTCTCGGAATATATTGCTGAATTTGACACTTTGTCGAAGTATGGATTATCTCTTATTGATACTGCCGAGAAGAAGAATGAGAAATTCATAACTGGTTTGGATCAGTACTTAGGGGAAAAGCTTATTAACCACATCGATGAGACGTTTGAATCGATTGTGGGGAAAGCGTTAAGATCGGAAAGTCTCTACCCTAAGCCGAAGACTGAGGTTGCATCTGCAGATGAGCCAAAGCCACAAGCAGGTGGTGGAGGGAAGGGTGGCTCCCAGAATAAAAGGAAGCAGAGTCAGACTAAGGATGGCCAGAAGAAAAAGAATAAGCAAGATGTGGAGTGCTTCAGCTGTGGTAAGAAGGGCCATTATGCTAGTAATTGTCGGGCCAAGCCAGCGGATAGGAAGTGCTTCAACTGTGGCCAAATGGGACATCACAAGGACAAGTGTCCACAGACCCCTAAGGAAAAGCAAATGGTGAAAGCATATGCCCTTAATGCTATTCCTTCCTCGTCGAATGCCCCAACTGCGGCGGAGAAGGGAAAGAATGTCGTCATTCAAGGTATGCTTTCTGTTTATGATGTTCCTGTTAGAGTTTTGTTTGATACCGGAGCTTCCAGTTCTTTCATATCTAGTGACCTGGTAGATAGGTTGGGATTGGAGCCCGAGATTGTCGATAGACCTTTAGTAGTGACGAACCCGATTGGTGGTTCGACTAGCCTTAGCACGATTTGTCGTAATGTGGTCTTATCGAGTCATGGATGCATGTTTGTTTGTGATTGCTTTGTTTTGGGCTTCACTGGGTTTGGCATTATTTTGGGAGTAGACTGGCTCCAAAGACACGGGGTGGTGGTAGACTGTGAGGGCTTGTTGGTGACAGCTAGAGCGGATGATGGGCGGAGGATAGTGTTTGGTGGTCTACCCAGTAAGGGGGTATTGGCTAGTTTTCTAAACTCCCTCGATATTCCGCATAGTGAGTTGTCAGGTTTGCCCGTGGTTGGCCAGTATCCGGATGTTTTCGAAGAAGTGACCGGACTTCCACCACACCGAGAGATTGAGTTTCGTATTGATTTGGTAAAAGATGCCAGACCTATAGTGATGCCACTTCGTCGTATGGCACCAAGAGAGCAGCGGGAGCTCGAGGTGCAAGTCAGCGATCTTGTAAAGAAGGGATTTATCAGAACGAGTGTTTCTGAATGGGGAGCACCAGTTGTGTTTGCTACCAAGGCAGATGGTTCCCTTCGTTTGTGTGTAGACTACCGCGAGTTGAATAAAGTGACGAGGAAGAACAAGTATCCTCTACCGCGGATAGATGATTTGTTTGATCAGTTGAGTGGCGCGAGAGTATTTTCTCAGTTGGATCTCGCGACAGGTTTTCATCAGCTTAGAGTGGAAGCTGAGAGTATAGCTAAAACGGCATTTCGGACGCCGTCTGGATTTTATGAATGGTTGGTTATGCCATTTGGGCTGACCAATGCCCCAGCATATTTTGTGGATCTTATGAATAGGGTATTCAGAGATCAGTTGAATAAGTTTGTCCTTGTGTTCGTTGATGATATTTTGGTCTACTCGAGGACAGAGGAAGAACACAAGGAACATTTAAGAGTAGCAATGGAGGTGTTGAGAAAACACCAATTGAAAGCAAAGTTTTCTAAGTGCCACTTCTGGAAGAGGGAAGTGAGGTTCTTGGGCCATGTTGTATCAGAGAATGGTATTGCCGTGGACCCAGCGAAGGTGGCTACGGTACAAGATTGGCCTACGCCCAAGAACGCAACAGATGTAAGAAGTTTCTTGGGATTAGCTGGATATTATCGTAAGTTTATCCAAGGTTTCTCCAAGACAGCAGCACCATTGACCCAGTTGACCAAGAAGAATCAAGCTTTTGTCTGGGATGAAAGGTGCGAGAATGCATTCAAAAGTCTAAAGGACAAGTTGACAAGCGCACCAGTGTTAGTCATTCCTAAGGGGGATGAAGAGATGACGGTATACACGGATGCCTGTGGTACCGGACTGGGTGCTGTATTGATGCAAGGCGGTAGGGTTGTAGCTTACGCAAGTCGGCAATTGAAATCGCACGAGAGAAGATACCCTACCCATGATTTAGAATTGGCAGCGATCGTGTTCGCGTTAAAGATGTGGAGACACTATCTCTTGGGAGAAAGATTTGAGCTTTTTACAGATCATAAATCGTTAAAGTATCTCTTCTCTCAGAAAGATCTGAATCTCCGTCAGCAGAGATGGTTAGAGTTCTTAGCTTCCTATGATTTTGACATCGCATACACACCAGGAAAGGGCAATGCGGTGGCTGATGCATTGAGTAGAAGACATGCCAATTTAGGGGCTATGTTCCTTGAATGGAAGCAACTGGAGTTTATCGCAGGGTTTGATTTCAGACCAAAGTGCGAATTGGATCCAGAAATGTTAGCAAGTTTGACGATCAGACCCACTTTGATAGAACGGATCGGCTCTAGTCAGAGGGACGATCCTAACCTATTGGAAATCATCACCAAGTTAGAGATGGGCATCAATGAGGAGATGAACAAGTATGGGCTTGATCGAGAAAGATGGCTTAGAAAGAATGGAAAGCTTGTTGTACCCAATGTCAATGGATTGAGAGATGAAGTGCTTAGAGAATGTCATCACTCAAAGCTAACTATACACCCCGGTGGTAATAAGATGTATCGAGATATGAAGCAGACTTACTACTGGGAAGGGATGAAAAGAGACGTTGGGAAGTTTATATCCAGGTGCATGAATTGCCAGCTAGTTAAAGCCGAGCAAAAGAAGCCTAGTGGGTTGTTGCAACCATTAGAAATTCCCGAATGGAAATGGGAGCAAGTCTCGATGGATTTCATCGATGGTTTACCAAGGACTAGATCGGGATATGACAGCATTTGGGTAATTGTAGATCGACTGACTAAAAGTGCAAGGTTTATACCAGTCAAATCGACCAGAACGGCAGCTAAGTTAGCAGAATTGTATATGAAGTGGGTGGTGAGATTTCATGGAGTACCTAAAAGCATTGTGAGTGACCGAGACCCTTTGTTCACTAGTGGGTTTTGGAAGAGCTTACAAGAGGCTCTAGGGTCAGAGCTACATCTCAGTACCGCATATCATCCTCAGACCGACGGTCAGACAGAGAGGGTGAATCGTATTTTGGAAGATCTCTTGAGAGCATGTATATTGGATTTTGGTGGATCATGGGATGACCATTTGCACCCAGTAGAGTTTGCATATAATAATAGTTACCAATCCAGTATCGGTATGGCTCCGTTTGAAGCTTTGTACGGAAGACCATGCAACTCACCATCATGTTGGATAGAGACTGGCGAGAAGTTTATGCTTGGACCAGATGTGGTGAGGGAAACTTCAGATAAAATCAAGACCATTCAACAACGAATGAAGGCTGCCCAAGATAGGCAGAAGAGTTATGCTGATAAAAGGAGAAGAGACTTAAAATTCTCCGTTGGCGACTTGGTGTTTGTCAAGATTTCTCCGTTGAAGAATGTAATACGATTTGGCAGGAGAGGCAAGTTGGCACCAAGGTTTGTTGGTCCATTCCCTGTTCTTGAACCAGTCGGAAATTTGGCATATAGGATTGACTTACCAGAGAAGATGGCGGGAGTTCATAACGTGTTTCATGTTTCCCAACTAAGGAAGTTCGTTCACGACTCAGATATGACTATTTCACCTGATCAGTTAGAGGACTTCGAAGTAGAACCCGAGGCGGTTGGGAACCGCAAGCCGGCCCGTATTGTCGAGTACGACATGAAGCAACTTCGAAGGAAGGCGGTGAAGCTAGTCAAGGTTCAGTGGGGCGAGGACGAGAATGATTGTACTTGGGAGACAGAGGAGAACATTAGGAAGACTTATCCGGAACTCTTTGCCTGGTAAGATTTTGATTTCGGTTTAGTTTTCCGCATGCTAGGATAGGCTTGCTTGCTTGTTTTGCATGTTTGATTGTTGTATATGGCTGTTAGGCATGCAGAATCTTTTGTATGTTTTGGGTTAAGAAATTTCGGGGACGAAATTTCTTAAGGGGGGGAGAGTGTAACGACCCGCATTCTACGCATCATAGGATCGTAGAATATTTATTTCTGTCACATACGAAGTCGTATGGTCATGTAACTTTGGGAGACGACTATTGGGGTCATTTCCCATGTTCATGATTTTTCTCGATTTTTAAATGACCATTTTACCCCTAGTTGGCACTGTTTTGGCCATAACTTTTGACTGGAAAGGAATTTTGACCTGAAACCACTTTCATTGGCTTCGGATGATGGTTTCTCTTTCCGTAGAGTGGTCACATTAGCCAAACGGACTTACCGTTTGGGAGATATGGCTGAAACAAGTTTCAGATCGTGAAAAACAGCTTAATTGGGCTTAACCGGGTGATTAGCAGCTAGGCCCAAGGGGAATTTCGGGTTTAGGGGTATATGGAGGCTGATTAGGGTTAGAAAACATTTCTTTAGACATTTTCCAGCCGCCACTTTCATTTCTCTTGACCTAGCCATGGCCTCCACTCTCTAAATCTCTCTAAAACACCCAAAAATCACCTTCTAATTGAAGATTAGGCTTAGCAAACATTAAATTAAGAAGAAAAAGCACCAAAGCAAGGTTGGAGCTGCTGTATAAGATTGGGAACAGCGCCAAATCAGAGCATATTTCAGTTTTGGGGTTCTAGTTGTGGCAAAGGTGAGTGATTTGCATAGTTTTTGCACTAATTACGGTGATTAAGGGTAATTAGTGAAGATTAGCGAATTTATACGTAAATAAATTCTGGAAAAATTCTTAAAATTTTAAAATAATGTTTCAAGGCTCTGTTAGAAATTTGGGTTAATTTCGATGTGTTTTGCTAAGTATATGCTTAAACATGATTAAGAGGGATTATAGGAAAATGTGAGGTTTTGGGCACATTTGATCCATTTTGACATATGAATTCATTGTTTTGGTGTTTGTGGTTAGTTTGCTATGTTGTTATGACTATTTGACATGAATTGTGATTGATTAGAATAGTTAGATTTGTCAAAAACGTCGTCGAACGGCGTAAACAAGTTGCTGGAAAAGTTGCAGAAAGTTGTGCAGGGCTTCGGATCGGATCGGATGGGGCTCGGATCGGAAATGTGAACTGGGCAAGAAACCCGACCCGAACTGGAGTTTGGCACATGAAAGGCTTGGCAAAAAGGAAGGCCGTTTACTTAGAGTTGGAGTGGACAAGGGGATCGGATCGGAGTAGGCTAGGGGGCGGAGCGGATCGGACTGAAGTAAAGCGAAGTGATCGGATCGGAGTAGAAGGAAACGAGGGAGCTGATCGAAGAAGGAGCATGAGCTGGAAGGAGGATAGCAACCCGACCCGACCCGGAGGGGGACACCGACCCGACCCGGAGGAGGACACCGACCCGACCCGGAGTGAAGAAATCCGAACCGAACAGACGAGGGCAATGATTACCGAACCGAACCGAATTCCAGGACTGTTACTGCGCGACAACTCTTCTGAAGACCCACTCCAATTCGACCAAACCCGAGATGCAAAGGAAGTCCAAATGAGAAGTTAGAGCTCAGGATTCAGATGGAAATCAACGAGTTCGCTTCATGGTTGGGCTTTGCTGCGGGACGCGTGCCAAGGAGTTATCGACGTTTATAGCTTTGGACCACTATGGTAGGAGGTACGAAGGCGGATTCAGGGCCATTATGGCATCGGTAGAACCAAGGGCTACGACCAATGAAGTGGGTCATTGAAATGTTTGGTCATGACCCCAAGTGTTTGGCTTGGTCACAGCAGGGTTTCTACAAGTCGGGATTCGTCGTTACCTCAGTTTGTCTAGTGTTCCAAAGCGGTAGATGTCGTACGCTTTACGCACTGAGTGAGGGATGTGAGGATGGTTGCTATGGATGATTTGCTTGCTCTCATTTTGACATGCACACCCCACCCCCGTATTCTTACACTATTTATTATGGCACCTTAGAGCATTGTACGGTATGTGGTACTAACTCTTTGGTTGCAGGTCCAGGTTCAGGTATGGTTTAGTATACCTGTTATTACTCTGTTTAGATGCTTATCGCTCATACCAGGCTTTATGTCTGACCCAGAGTTTTATGTCTCTTCTTATTACTCTGGGTGCTCACACGAGCAGACTAGAGACAGGTTAGCTGGTGATGCACGGGTAGATGATCCGGAGACGAGCAGGAGGCTTCCACGTAAAATATATATTATTCTCCCTGTATTGTTGAAGATCACTGCTTGGGCATTGGTGGTGTATCTTCTACTTTAGTTTCTTTTGATTAGAGACAGTAAATTTGGAAAGTTATAATAAGCTGTATCTAGATTTCCGCTGCTCTGATGTTGACATTGATTGTTAGTTATCAGCTTATGCACTGTCTCACCTGTTTTATGTCGAGTATGTTATTATTATATTTTATTCCATGCGCTGTGAGACATTCTACAGGTTCCTTGATTAGTTCATTCCCTTCTTTCCTTTCTTTGGCGACCGTTCCGTGTTAGTCGGGACATGTGTACAGCGCACTTTCGGAGGAAATGCAGGCTGGTGCGGGACGGGCTGTCACACCTTTTATTTGTGTTCCTTAAAACAAATCAACCATGGAATTAAGAGTTGACTTTTTCATTTACATTCCATGATGCAAATGTATCATAGAAAATAAGTACACCCTTTTATTTGCATTTTTCAATGCAAATTTAACATGAAAATAAAGGTACACCTTTTATTTGTATTTCATAATACAAATGAAACATAGAAATAAATTTTACATTTTGTTTGCATTTCATTAATGCAGATGAAACATAGAAATTAAAGGTTCACATTTTTGTTTACATTCTACAGTGCAAACGAAACATAGAAAATAGAAAATACATTTTTATTTGCATTCTATCATGCAAATAAAACAAGAAGATAAAAATTAATTTTTTGTTTGCAAATTTAGACGTAAACAAATTTAGTAAAAACAAAGGTTACATTTTTGTTGCAAGTTAAATGCGAAAAAAAACGATCAAAAATGAAGTTTACATCTTTATTCACTATTTACAATACAAAGAAAACATTAGAAAGAAGAAGAAAATAATAATTTTATTTGCAATTTCCATTGCAAATAATATGAGAATTTAAAAGAATACTTTTATTTGCATTTCCATTTCAAATAATATGTGGATTAAAAAGAACACTTTTATTTGCATTCTCCATTGCAAATAAAATATGATTTTAAAAGAATAAGACATGAAAATTAGAAGTCACATTTTTATTTGCATTTCTTGATGCAAATAAAACATATATTAAAAAGTTACAACTCTATTTGTAACTCAAATGTGAATGAACACATAACTTCAAAAGATTACATTTCTATTTGTCCTTTGATGCTAATAAAAACATAGTTTGAGAAATTATATCTCTATTTACACTTTAGATGAAAATAAGAGGGTAGTGTTGAAAATATTATTTTCTATTTTTTTTTAATTAGAAATAATAAAAGGATTTTACATTAATATATATATTCTTAATAAAGTTCATATTTCATTAAGGAGATTAGTTAAACCAAAATAGGCATTTTGTCAAAAATATTCATTTTTGTCAATTAGTTAAAGCAATCTGTATATAGATGTATATTTTATGTTTGGCAAGACCTATGCTTGTCAAGATAGGTTAGTTAAATCAAAATATTTATTTTGTCAAAACAAAAAATTTATCATTTTTGTCCCATTAGGATTGTCAAAACAAATTAACCATTTTTGCTTGGGTTTAAACTAGCGAAATAGAAATTGTCAATAGAGACAAAGTTGTTATTCTTATTCGTTCATTACAATAGAATTATATGTAATATAAAAGAGACATTTCTCTTGTCATGATTATATATTATGTGTTACACTTCCATTCACAAGTTACCCGACTTGTGTATGTGATTGGGACGATAACTTTCACACATCGCCCAAGTGCACAAATAATATTTTATTATTTGTTTGTTGGTTGAAACCCCACACGGGTGTTGGGATGAAAATTAACATACACTAATCCCAATATTTAGTTGTATGTTGATCGTTAGATCGACAGGCTGCGATGAGCATTATTATTTAATTTTAACGCTTACACAGTGGAATTTACACTTTGGATGAAATGGATGATTTTACTGTTATTGTTATATATGACATGTGTGAAATCCATATAAGCCAAAATTATATGGTAAATGTTTGATTCGCATTTTGATTCAGATGTTCTTTTAAATAAGAATATTCTTACATTAGAAATTCTTTTTATATAAAGAATATATTTTAATATAAAAATATATTTTTAATCAGGTATATGTTAAACAAAGAATATTTGTAAAAGATAAAAATCTGTTGTATAAAGAATATTTTTAATGATTATTTTAAATATGATTTTTTTTATAATAACTAATATTTTAAAGAGAAATCCTTTAATTAAGATTATTAGAATTTGCCATTATACTTTGTGATATGAAATTAATTGAGATGTGAAGTGGATTTATCGTGGACGGTGTTTTTAAACGACATTTGTCCTTTAATCCAATTTACAGCGAAATTTTTATTTGGAATTTATAAATCTATTTTATATATTTAAAAAGGCATTTTCTAAAAATCTAGTTTTCCAATTTAATAAAATAAATTGGAATTAAGTGGAAATTCGATTGGTAATAATCGAGATGGGCTTCTGTAATAGAAGACCGATATTATATATGGAATTTAAGAGGCTTTGCCGTTATTCCATGTATATTGTTAGTCCGATATAGAAATTCACACCGATTATGTATTGATTGATTTCTGTGGAAGGCCACATTTTGGAAATTGTTTTGTGGGTTTATCGTGAACTGTGTTTTAAATGACACTAGTTCTTTAACCCAATTTAAGACAAGATTGGTTTATTGAAATTAATAATCTTGTAATAATGATTCTTGTATTAAAAATCAAAATTGGAATATTAATAAATCTTTTTAGGAAAATTTAATTTATTTTATCTTTGATAAAATTAATGAGAATCTTTTAATAATAATAATATTTTTATTTAAAAAAGAATGTTCAGAGTTGGAATGTGGCGTATGATTGATTTTAATTAAGAATACGCGAGTTATTCAGGAAGACCGGGTCTAACCCATTCTGAATAATCATCACGACGATCAAGAGTCGAAGATGAAGACGGTGACTGAAGATCGGAGAGCTTCACATCGTTTGGTTGATGGTGACTGATATCTTGAATTGGGACTGATCCCCCAAGGCAAGGTAAAAAGTGACGATCTTCCAGACGTACGGGAGATCGACGGATACGTTGTTTCATTCAGACCCAGAACGGACATGTAAATGGATAGCATGCCTGACATTGAAATTTATTTCATGTAATTAAATTGGTTTTTATTTAATATATAAATGCATGGTGGCGGAGGATTTATTCTCTTGCTTAACACCCTTTTGTATGTTAAATAATTACCGATCGCATGATATGAGTTGTTGATGTGGTATGCCAAGTTGCACTTGATCAAGGCTTATTGTTGCAAAGCAGAGCCTTGTGGGATGATCAAAGCATAGTCTATTTAGGCATAGCTTTGTGTAACGTGACTTCGCGAGCCTCACAGCCCGGTAGAGTCTAAAACAGGAGAAGGGAACGCAGGGAGTGCACACGTTTCTCTCTAGCTAGAGTGGTGCCAGGGACCTACCAGCGCTGGCATTTATTCACTGTAGTTGTTGGATTTTTCGAGGCCTCGGTTTATGCGGTCACCACTGGCCGTATTATAGGTCCAAAAGGACCGGGGAACGTGTGTTCAGGCATTTCTAATCCACAAAAGTAAGTGTGGACCGGCGCTGCAGGATCCAAGGGTTGGACAGAGTACCAGTCCTGGGGCATTGCTAGAATGTCTCGAATCGGTAAGGATCTCTTCCCTAGCCTTGACTCAGATGGAAACCCAAATTTCCAATACGACATCACGCGGTTTTGATTGTACACCTATATATGGCGACATAGTGGGATGGGGCACTCATGCCGTCTAGGATTATTACATTTACTTTGATGTATTTCAAATTGGTTGCACATTATTATATAATACCGTGTTTATCGTATCAAGCATTTCTTGACCATTATAAGGTAAAACCCTATCCTCCGGCTTGCGTGACATTGTGTGATGGGACCTGGGTCTTATAATGGTTTCATTTTTCAAAAAGACATTGCGTTATTCTACGATTTACTTTACTTTATGCACTGGCAATCTATAGGAGAAAACCCGTTCCGCGAAAGTGGCGTGGTCCTGTGATTAGCCTTATTATATTATATAGGTTAAGTAGAATTCTCACACCAGTCCCATGACTGACCTGTAGTTTGTCCACTGGCAAACTCGGGTGCCCATATTTTCCACACGGGCAGTCGAGTAGCTACTTTTGCAGATATATTAAACAGGATTCTGGGTTGAAGCTTAAAGCTGTGTCCAGAGATAGAAAGTCTTCCGCTGTGTTCTTCCGTTGCAGTACATTACATTTTTTGTATTTATCTTCCGCTGTAATTATATTCCAATGTACTCTGATATGTATATTCTGTACTCTGATGTAACATTTATTATAGTGTTATAAAAGTCTTATGTTATCTGTTGTAATGTGTTGTATGCCCAAAGTTAAAGTATTCGTAGGTTTCCACTTTTTGGGTCAGACCTGTGTGGTTTATGGTCGATTCAAAGGGTGGGAATTTGCGGGTCTTTACAGTTGGTATCAGAGCCAGGTTAGCTCAAATCTTTGGGATACAACTCGTTAGAACTAAACAGAAGACTCATCAGAGATTGGATTAGTAATATCCAATAAGAATACTCATTAGAGATAGGATCAGCAGTATCCTAGAATGAGTAAACTCGTTAGAGATGGGGTTAGTAATGCCCTGTAATGAGTTCAGAGTGAAGAGTTAATAATCAACGTACTTGTAATTATATATATAATTTGATTTCAGAAAATATGATTTTCGAATATAAAAGTTATATATATTTGAAAAGTTAATCAACTATAAAATTGTAGAAATCAATAAAAGAATGAAAATCTAGTTAGATAATTAAACAACTTTTAGCTTCGTTCCTTTTCGAGGACGAAAAGATTTTAAGTGGGGGAGATTGTAACAACCCGGAAAATCAGAACTAATTTAAAATTTTATTTTAAGAAAATTTTGTTAAAAACATGCTATAAATGATAAACATAACTTAGAATGTATTGGTTTAGAGAATTCAAGACATGAAATTGATTTATAATTAACACTTAGCTTTAAAAATATGATAATTAGCTTTTATTTGTAAACGTGACATTTATTAAGTAAACATGTTATTTTACATTGATTTTAAACATGTTAATAATTGGCATTGATTAACATTTATTTGTGAACCTGTAAACATGTAAATATAAACATAATTTTGTTTGGAAGTTGTCATACCATAAAACTCATCTCGATGAAAAGTTCCATCTTTTTAGTTTAGAGGTGTTAAAATATTAAAAATACTGGTTATGTTAAAAATAAGAACTGAATGAATAAATATGAGTTTAGACATATAAACCATCATGAGTAATTAATAAATTATGTGATTGGAGAACTCATACATAAATGAAATACTTAAAAATCTCGAGTAAATATACATAAATAAAATTTCAATGTATACAAGCATATTAATTGCACGATTGAATTTGGAATTTAGACACATGTCAAAACCGGAAAAGAATGTAATAAAAATATGGAAACGTATAAGTCGCACGTTGTGAATTAATTGCGCGGGTTAATTGCACACTAATTAACATATTTTTCAAATTTTATATATATATATATATATATATATATATATACATATACATATACATATATGTATATGTATATGTATATGTATATGTATATGTATATGTGTATGTGTGTGTACGCACGCGTTTGCGTATTAATTATGCATTGACTATATGTCTTTTGACAAAATACAAATAATGTTCAAATTCTATATTCAAAGTTTTGATTTATTAGAAATTTAGGGAAGGTTTTTTTTTTATTTTGTATATATATAGTAAGCACATTCTTGTAATTAATGAACATGATTTTGAATTTCCCTAAATACATGCATATAAAGAGAAGTCTTTAGGTTCATATACCATCAATTACGCACGTTAAGAAATTAATTAAGCATTGATTGACACATAACCCAATCAATATGGTTAAAAAAAAAAAAAGACACACATAAACATTCTAATCATTAGCGTTAAACAATTAATGACGCATTCATTTCTTTCCTCCATTTGCTTTTGAAATTTAAATGAAAAATAAGATGCCATCTCAGCCTTCGTCAACAATTTATTTCCCGTTGTAACATACAACGTATGGAGTCACGGGCCTTTTAGGGTTAAAGAATAAAATAATAATTCAACCCTTTATTTATTTACTTCCTTTTTCCTATAAATATAGGATTAACAAAACTCTAATCTCATTCTCTTTTCTGAAGCCGCCACTCCCATTTTCAATGGCCTAAACACTCCGATTCAAATCCCATAAAATCTCTCAATCCAATATGAAATTAAATCCAACTTCTACACGAGTTTTGTTGTACTTCTTCGGATCTTTAATTCCATGCAGTTGAGATCTAAGTTCATGGAGTGAGCTAGTTCGATCGATTGTTGGAGGTATGGAAAGAGGTGCGAAATTGTAACGACCCGTGTTTTTCGACCATTTGAATATGAATATTTAAATTAGTTTTAAATATTATATTGGAAATATTAATGGAATTAAATATTGAATTTGTTATTAAAAACGAAGTTAAACATTTTATATTTATATATAATATAAATAGAGCTTGAAAATGGCGTGCAGTTCGTAAATTGAAGTTTTGAACTTCAACTGAGAATACAGAGTTCGATATAAGCCGGAATTCTGTGCAACAAGAAACGTTGGGACCGTATTGATGATAATTTTCATATGAAAGAGAAAAATCCAGATTTCGTGTTATAGTTTGATAGTTATGGCTAAATCAAATTTTGAAATAGTCGCTATGGAAAATCGTTATAAAATTATAGGCCTTTAAAATAGCCGTTTTGCAAACGGACTCAGATTTCGATGAAATCAGTTTCATTAGAACCGTATCGCTAAATTATTGTACGGTGGTGAATTGCGTGGAAAACCGATATCATATGTGACCACGGTAGCCATAAACGCCCGTTCATTTCTATAGCGCGTATTTAAATAAATTAAGAGATATGCGAGTATAACTTGAGCAGACAATCGAATTAGGCCACGAAACCAGTTCCGTTGAGTTCGTATCGTCGATTAGAGTCAGAATAAGTATATAGTTTGTTATTTTTAGAGACGGGAAAATTTGGTGTTAAAAGGGGTATTGCGGTTCGGGGTAAAAATGGCCTACCGGGGCAACAGTCTCAGAATGCGACGAAACTAGTACCGTTGGGTTCGTATCGAAAAGTTATTGTCAGACTTCGCAGTTTCGAGTTGATTTGATTTATCTGGTGATCGTAGAAAAATTAAACGTGTGTTCATTTCTGGTTTCATAAAGGAAATTTTTTCATGCGACCTCGGATTGCGACGAAACTTGTTCCATTGGATCCAGAATATCGTTTTACATCAAGAACAGCCTTTTTATCAGTAGACAGAGATCGTATGTAGTGGGTTTTAGCACGTTTTTCCCATAACAAAATTTTGCACGTTAAAATATAAATTTAAAACTGTCCCATTTGCTTTTCCCTTTTTGTTTACATTACTTTTGATTCCTTGTGCAGCAAACCTTTCATTTCTTGCCTGCCAAACTACAACCCCTTGCCGACCACGTTTCTGAAACCACATGCCAACCACGTACGAGCTTTCATTCTATCATATTGTTGGGCATGCCTTTACACAGTGTTCGAAAATATGCAGCTATCCTAATACCTATTCACGTGCTACCCTGTACCTCAATTACGTAAGAGCCAAGGAGTCTTCCCCTATAAATACTCGCAAACATCATATGTCTTCCAGCAAACAAGAAAAAAAAAAAAAAAAAAACCATCAGAACGTGAGGGGGAAGAGGGATGGGCGTTGCGGGTTTTAATGGAAAGAGGAGCTGTGCATGGATGGTGGAGAGAGAAGCAGGAGGGTGCGGCGTTCATGCATGGGAGGGGGTTCTGGACGTGTTGTTGGAACAAGAAATGAACGGTAGGGTGCTGAAGGGAGTACGTATGCATGGGAGAAAGAAGGGAAGGGGAGTTGCTTGCTGTCATTTTCGGTAGTGGAGAAGGAAGCGTTCAACAAAGAAAAGGGAAGCAAAGGATTTAAAAAGGTGATGAACAGTACCTTGTCTGATAATTTTCGCCAATGCCTAATCTAAGTTTAAGCGGCCCTAACCCATGATTAACTACAAATATAAGGTGCTTGGAAGTTTCTATAATTGTTCCTAAGAATCGTTTAATATGCCAAAACAGTTTTAGAATAGCCTAATCATAGTAAGAAAATTGAACGCAAGTAAACTGCCTATTATATTATACCAAATCACGGTTAGGAAAAACGAAATGAGAAGTTAGATATTAAACTATTTTAACTTAGAAGAAAAATAGATTATTATTAAAGGTTATAATAGTATTTTTTTAACGTAACGGATATCGTATTAAGTGTCAAACTGTGTCATGCAGTAACAAAAGTGGATGAAACAAATGACATTGGGACTGCGTCAACGGACGTAATATTTTGGAGCTGGATTGGGTGAAATCGAAAGCAACCGAAACAAAACTGTCTTAACAACGAATGGAAGTCAAAGTGAGTTAAACTCACTCAGTTTCCCATTTATATTTTATATAAATTGGGTGTTTTTATTTTGTGTGCTCTGCTTGCTGATGGTTGCCTATTTGCTAGTTATACAGTTGTTTGTTGATTTAACCGATGAAATTAAACTGTGTTTAATTTCAGTGAAATACCAAATCGTTATTTTTAACGATTGATTCCAATAAAGGTAATTTACCTTGGTTGGTCATGTTTTATTTATAAACGTGTTTTAAATTGTTGAACTGTTTGAATTGCTTGCATTTGATGTTGAATGGTTGCTATTTAGTGTTATCAGTTAAACAAAACTGAATGGTCTGATTTGAGATAACCATTTGAATACAGGGAAGAACAGGTTGGAGGGATCCAACCGGATTCCTCAAATGTATTATTTATTTTCATATTATCATATATGAACTAATCTGTTTGTGTGATTGATTTGATGGTTGATTATTGACTGGATATTCAACATCTATTTGGTTTAAACCAATAGGTGATATTGGTTAAGTGTTTGGCAGTGTATGGCCTTTAAAATCAATCGAGTTATAGATATTGATTCACCGACAGGTGAATCGATAGAGTTGAGGTTATAAAATTTATTTTATAACCAGAGTTAGATTTGAATTATATTATTTGAATAAAAAGTCATTTAAGAGAAATAATAAATATTTTATTTGTTTAAGACTTTGATTTGTTATGAATTTATTTTGCAAAGCAAATGTTGATGTTAATCAGATTTACCAGTTGAAGGATAAGAAATGAACTTAAATGGTTAAACCTTGAAAATTTGTTTTGTAAAGGAAACAAATAATGAGAATCTATCTAAATTAATTATATTTTTAATTAATTTAAAGCGAGGATTGTTGAAATCGGTTAATGAGATAGTCAAGTTTTTGAGTTAATTAAATCGACCGTTTGGAATTAGAATTGTTTATCAAGTTAATGTGTTTTGACTAAAATAGTTAAATGAATATTGTTTGAATTTAAATAAGGATTTAAAAGGGATTTAATATTTAATTTAGTTAATAAAGGAATTAACTACTAAAGTAGTTAATGTTTGAAATAAGTTATTATTTTAATTAATGATGAATTTAGGAATATATTTTTAAATGGGAATTCATTTAAAAAGTTACCAAATGTGAGATGCAAGCCAATTGAATGGTGAAAGGAAATAAACGTACTCAATTATATGAATTAAGTGAAAGGAGATTACGATAAAAAGGGTTTATTATAAACCAGAGGTTTAAAGTGAGACTCAAAGTGTTAAGACGTTAATTTTACATTAACGTTATTTGAAAACGAGATCTAGTAAAAAGAAGAATTTTAAATGAGATTTCAAAATGGGAAATTGAATATAGTTCTTCGAGATAGAATTAGCCAAACATAATTATTCGGCTAAGTTGCCATTTTGTACGACTGCTAGCGTAATTCGCAGGGCTGCAGATAGCCTACGGCGGTCGGATGTTTCCTGAGGGAACCAGGCGTAACCATTGTGATCGCTGCGATCTAGAGTTGAGCGAATAGAGTAAGTCGAATGTTAGTTAATTGAAATTAGAGTTATTCAAATATCATATTTTTGAATATTAAAAGAATTGGAAGTTTCAATTTAACAAAAAGGAAATTAGTTTGTTAAAGGCCAAGTGATGCTGAATGCTGAATCAGTGAACTCATTGGAGTGTCATGATTGAATCACTGTATATTTTGATAGTTAAAACACCGACTATCAAATCTGTCCAATACGATTGTTGGTATGGAAAGACCGGGATCGAATTTATATTCGAAAACCATTCCATCCAACATATACGTGAAGATATCAGAAGATGATCAAGATGGAGCATTGAAGACCGTGGATTTTCATAAACGGAAGAACTACTAATGTTCTCTGCCTGGCAAGCAGAGATAAACTGTGATTCTGTCGTAGTTGTAATCTACGGGTTGCAAGGACTTCTCGCTACTGATCCATGGGGTGATTCCTATATGGGATGCAGTAGGAGAGTGCCTTCGGTTCATCCTGTTCCTGGGTGACGTGTATGGACGAATGTCTGACAGAGTATTTCCAAAGGGTCACGTACGTTGATTTCTTCAAACGTACGATAGTTGTTGGCAGGGAATTGCCATTCTCTAGCTTTCAGCTAGAGTATTTTTGTGGACGTCAATTAGTGATATCTGACGGATCTGACGATGTGGCATTCAAAGTGAATGACGACCAGATGATCAGAAGTTAATTCTGGCCTCAAGCCTCATCAACCGGGAAATGACAAAAAATCGGGCAGGCAGCATGGCTATGTGGGTCGCTCCCATTAGGGTGTATGATCACCTATCTAGAGGAAATCCTATTTGCTTCTCTAATCTATGTTTCGATGCTGTCCCTTTTCGGGAGACGGTTGCTGATCCCAACCGTCGGTGATATACGTTCGATACACTCAAGCGAAATGAGTGGTCGGTCATGTGAGGGCCGGGTTGCAAGATGTTCTTGTTAAACCCAGTGTATTCGTCTCTAGAGATACACTATCGGAAGGTGGACCCATACCTTGTCAAGTCGGAATCCCATATCCAATAAGCGCCCGGGTTTTTGATTGTATACTATATATGTAGAGCGTGAGATGCAAGCGTTCTACTAGATTCTATTTACTTGTATTTAGACATTATTATAATATCAGAAAAGATATTGATTTCAAAAGTGGTTTGGGTTATCGTAAGGTAAAAACCGTCCGTGTTTATGTGTGGATTTGGTCTTACGATTATCCTTTTCTTTTGAAAAGATTTTGAACTTTAAAATCATGATTGGATGATTCACCCTTATTACTGTGCGAGTTTATCTCACTCTGGTTCACCAGACTGACCCGGTGTTTTGTAAATGCTCGGGTTAGACCGGGTTGTACAGGTTCAGGTTATCGACTGTTGTGAAGAGACGAGCTGGAGGTGTTCAGACGTATGATATTATATAGCTGCTATTCCGCTGTGTGTTGTATATGGGAACAGATCATTATAACTGTCCCATTGTGTGATGTACTCTGATACTGTAAGTATTTTAAAGCTTTCAATAAAGATTATTTCTGTATTATATTTTGTTCCGCTGCGATGTGAGACTCTGTGTGGTGTTCTTCTTCTTCTTCTATTCTGATATTTCTTTCTTTCTTATCTCACCCTCTAATTTCTTTCTATTAATGATCTGGAATGTTCGATGTCTGAATGGTCAACATGGTAGTTTGATGTTGATTTTCGGAGTCGAAAATCCCGGTTCGTTACAGTGGTATCAGAGCAAGGTTAAGTAATTACCTTGGCTCTGTGGCGTAACTCAGTAGAGATGGGGTTAGTAATACCCTAGATTGAGTTTGAATGTATATATATGAGCGCGTATTTGTAAATTGTTATAAAAACTGTCTTATATTGTGTTGGTTGGTTTGTCGAGTAGTTTATGAATTCTGGTCGATACAGTAATGCAAACTGTGTCGATAAGTGTTTCTAAACTCTTGGACAGAA
The DNA here is from genome assembly GCA_030737875.1 of Allium sativum. Classification (NCBI taxonomy): domain Eukaryota; kingdom Viridiplantae; phylum Streptophyta; class Magnoliopsida; order Asparagales; family Amaryllidaceae; genus Allium; species Allium sativum. The sequence goes on from CM060922.1 coordinate 37,349,349, forward strand.
TAATTCGACATAGTATGTTTTTGAAAGGGGGTAAATGAAATAATTTTACCCAAATTATATTTTTATATAAAGGAAATATATATGTTAGAAATATCATAATATATGTGGTGTGTTGTTTGTTGTTATAATCAAATAAGATTTTAATTGAAACGGTTATATAAATAACCAATTAGAATTCGTATAATATGGAATCAGATGAATTAAATCTGGAATCTAAATCAAAAATCTGGAATTAAAATTCCCAAAAGTGGGAAAGGTGACTGCAAATAAACTTGGATTGAATATATGAGAATTTTAAAATCCTGGGAGATTTTAATTTTGTTTTACAAGCCTTGCAAAGGATATTTTGAACTGATTTCAAAATGGAAGTGTTTAAATATGATTTTGAAAAGTTATATAGTATTGAACTCACTTCAATAGCTGGAAAATAGATTCCGATGATGATCCGGACATCATCGGTGTCCATTTTCGAGTGGTAAGTGACGGATTACTACCAAAGATTTTGTTTTGAATCGCTTTGAGAAAAACAAGTTGTTTTGAATCCTGAAAAGGAATATTTGATTTTTGAAAGAGATGAACTATTTAAAAACTCCCAAGGAAAGTATTTGAACAAGAACAAAATTAAATAGAATTTGTGAAAGCGAATATGAATTGAACTGAAACCAGTTAACTGGAAATTGAATCGGGGTATGATATATCGAGCAGAACCAGATTTTGAATTGTGAGACAAGAATCTGAAATAGTGTTGGTTGGAATTGATGATGATTGAGTTAGGAATGGAATTTGGCTTGGACGCGTGAAAGATTTGGTTTTGAGGATAAAATTGGGATATTGTTTGGAGATGCATTTGTATATGCTGGCAGGGCAGCAGATGGAAATGATATGCAGATATGGCCGACAAAAAGGTACACGTTTACTTTATATGGGTTTGGTGATTTGTGAGCCGATTTGGCAAGCCACTTGGCTGTTTTATTTTCTTTTGAAGTGGAGAAGGCCCAGAAAGGCGAGTTGGAGTTGTACCGATTGAGCCGTACAGAGGAGATGCTGGCGAAATTTTTCGAAAATTTAATGTGATAGAAAATTTTCAATATTTTTGAAAATATCATATACAGTATTGAATTGGTTTCTAATTTAATATAAAATTAGATTTGAAATTAATAAGTTTATAACATTCTTTCTTACCTTAGCAATTTCGAGGACGAAATTATTTTAAGGGGGGAAGAATGTAACGACCCGTGTTTTTCGACCATTTGAATATGAATATTTAAATTAGTTTTAAATATTATATTTGAAATATTAATGGAATTAAATATTGAATTTGTTATTAAAAACGAAGTTAAACATTTTATATTTATATATAATATAAATAGAGCTTGAAAATGGCGTGCAGTTCGTAAATTGAAGTTTTGAACTTCAACTGAGAATACAGAGTTCGATATAAGCCGGAATTCTGTGCAACAAGAAACGTTGGGACCGTATTGATGATAATTTTCATATGAAAGAGAAAAATCCAGATTTCGTGTTATAGTTTGATAGTTATGGCTAAATCAAATTTTGAAATAGTCGCTATGGAAAATCGTTATAAAATTATAGGCCTTTAAAATAGCCGTTTTGCAAACGGACTCAGATTTCGATGAAATCAGTTTCATTAGAACCGTATCGCTAAATTATTGTACGGTGGTGAATTGCGTGGAAAACCGATATCATATGTGACCACGGTAGCCATAAACGCCCGTTCATTTCTATAGCGCGTATTTAAATAAATTAAGAGATATGCGAGTATAACTTGAGCAGACAATCGAATTAGGCCACGAAACCAGTTCCGTTGAGTTCGTATCGTCGATTAGAGTCAGAATAAGTATATAGTTTGTTATTTTTAGAGACGGGAAAATTTGGTGTTAAAAGGGGTATTGCGGTTCGGGGTAAAAATGGCCTACCGGGGCAACAGTCTCAGAATGCGACGAAACTAGTACCGTTGGGTTCGTATCGAAAAGTTATTGTCAGACTTCGCAGTTTCGAGTTGATTTGATTTATCTGGTGATCGTAGAAAAATTAAACGTGTGTTCATTTCTGGTTTCATAAAGGAAATTTTTTCATGCGACCTCGGATTGCGACGAAACTTGTTCCATTGGATCCAGAATATCGTTTTACATCAAGAACAGCCTTTTTATCAGTAGACAGAGATCGTATGTAGTGGGTTTTAGCACGTTTTTCCCATAACAAAATTTTGCACGTTAAAATATAAATTTAAAACTGTCCCATTTGCTTTTCCCTTTTTGTTTACATTACTTTTGATTCCTTGTGCAGCAAACCTTTCATTTCTTGCCTGCCAAACTACAACCCCTTGCCGACCACGTTTCTGAAACCACATGCCAACCACGTACGAGCTTTCATTCTATCATATTGTTGGGCATGCCTTTACACAGTGTTCGAAAATATGCAGCTATCCTAATACCTATTCACGTGCTACCCTGTACCTCAATTACGTAAGAGCCAAGGAGTCTTCCCCTATAAATACTCGCAAACATCATATGTCTTCCAGCAAACAAGAAAAAAAAAAAAACCATCAGAACGTGAGGGGGAAGAGGGATGGGTGTTGCGGGTTTTAATGGAAAGAGGAGCTGTGCATGGATGGTGGAGAGAGAAGCAGGAGGGTACGGCGTTCATGCATGGGAGGGGGTTCTGGACGTGTTGTTGGAACAAGAAATGAACGGTAGGGTGCTGAAGGGAGTACGTATGCATGGGAGAAAGAAGGGAAGGGGAGTTGCTTGCTGTCATTTTCGGTAGTGGAGAAGGAAGCGTTCAACAAAGAAAAGGGAAGCAAAGGATTTAAAAAGGTGATGAACAGTACCTTGTCTGATAATTTTCGCCAATGCCTAATCTAAGTTTAAGCGGCCCTAACCCATGATTAACTACAAATATAAGGTGCTTGGAAGTTTCTATAATTGTTCCTAAGAATCGTTTAATATGCCAAAACAATTTTAGAATAGCCTAATCATAGTAAGAAAATTGAACGCAAGTAAACTGCCTATTATATTATACCAAATCACGGTTAGGAAAAACGAAATGAGAAGTTAGATATTAAACTATTTTAACTTAGAAGAAAAATAGATTATTATTAAAGGTTATAATAGTATTTTTTTAACGTAACGGATATCGTATTAAGTGTCAAACTGTGTCATGCAGTAACAAAAGTGGATGAAACAAATGACATTGGGACTGCGTCAACGGACGTAATATTTTGGAGCTGGATTGGGTGAAATCGAAAGCAACCGAAACAAAACTGTCTTAACAACGAATGGAAGTCAAAGTGAGTTAAACTCACTCAGTTTCCCATTTATATTTTATATAAATTGGGTGTTTTTATTTTGTGTGCTCTGCTTGCTGATGGTTGCCTATTTGCTAGTTATACAGTTGTTTGTTGATTTAACCGATGAAATTAAACTGTGTTTAATTTCAGTGAAATACCAAATCGTTATTTTTAACGATTGATTCCAATAAAGGTAATTTACCTTGGTTGGTCATGTTTTATTTATAAACGTGTTTTAAATTGTTGAACTGTTTGAATTGCTTGCATTTGATGTTGAATGGTTGCTATTTAGTGTTATCAGTTAAACAAAACTGAATGGTCTGATTTGAGATAACCATTTGAATACAGGGAAGAACAGGTTGGAGGGATCCAACCGGATTCCTCAAATGTATTATTTATTTTCATATTATCATATATGAACTAATCTGTTTGTGTGATTGATTTGATGGTTGATTATTGACTGGATATTCAACATCTATTTGGTTTAAACCAATAGGTGATATTGGTTAAGTGTTTGGCAGTGTATGGCCTTTAAAATCAATCGAGTTATAGATATTGATTCACCGACAGGTGAATCGATAGAGTTGAGGTTATAAAATTTATTTTATAACCAGAGTTAGATTTGAATTATATTATTTGAATAAAAAGTCATTTAAGAGAAATAATAAATATTTTATTTGTTTAAGACTTTGATTTGTTATGAATTTATTTTGCAAAGCAAATGTTGATGTTAATCAGATTTACCAGTTGAAGGATAAGAAATGAACTTAAATGGTTAAACCTTGAAAATTTGTTTTGTAAAGGAAACAAATAATGAGAATCTATCTAAATTAATTATATTTTTAATTAATTTAAAGCGAGGATTGTTGAAATCGGTTAATGAGATAGTCAAGTTTTTGAGTTAATTAAATCGACCGTTTGGAATTAGAATTGTTTATCAAGTTAATGTGTTTTGACTAAAATAGTTAAATGAATATTGTTTGAATTTAAATAAGGATTTAAAAGGGATTTAATATTTAATTTAGTTAATAAAGGAATTAACTACTAAAGTAGTTAATGTTTGAAATAAGTTATTATTTTAATTAATGATGAATTTAGGAATATATTTTTAAATGGGAATTCATTTAAAAAGTTACCAAATGTGAGATGCAAGCCAATTGAATGGTGAAAGGAAATAAACGTACTCAATTATATGAATTAAGTGAAAGGAGATTACGATAAAAAGGGTTTATTATAAACCAGAGGTTTAAAGTGAGACTCAAAGTGTTAAGACGTTAATTTTACATTAACGTTATTTGAAAACGAGATCTAGTAAAAAGAAGAATTTTAAATGAGATTTCAAAATGGGAAATTGAATATAGTTCTTCGAGATAGAATTAGCCAAACATAATTATTCGGCTAAGTTGCCATTTTGTACGACTGCTAGCGTAATTCGCAGGGCTGCAGATAGCCTACGGCGGTCGGATGTTTCCTGAGGGAACCAGGCGTAACCATTGTGATCGCTGCGATCTAGAGTCGAGCGAATAGAGTAAGTCGAATGTTAGTTAATTGAAATTAGAGTTATTCAAATATCATATTTTTGAATATTAAAAGAATTGGAAGTTTCAATTTAACAAAAAGGAAATTAGTTTGTTAAAGGCCAAGTGATGCTGAATGCTGAATCAGTGAACTCATTGGAGTGTCATGATTGAATCACTGTATATTTTGATAGTTAAAACACCGACTATCAAATCTGTCCAATACGATTGTTGGTATGGAAAGACCGGGATCGAATTTATATTCGAAAACCATTCCATCCAACATATACGTGAAGATATCAGAAGGTGATCAAGATGGAGCATTGAAGACCGTGGATTTTCATAAACGGAAGAACTACTAATGTTCTCTGCCTGGCAAGCAGAGATAAACTGTGATTCTGTCGTAGTTGTAATCTACGGGTTGCAAGGACTTCTCGCTACTGATCCATGGGGTGATTCCTATATGGGATGCAGTAGGAGAGTGCCTTCGGTTCATCCTGTTCCTGGGTGACGTGTATGGACGAATGTCTGACAGAGTATTTCCAAAGGGTCACGTACGTTGATTTCTTCAAACGTACGATAGTTGTTGGCAGGGAATTGCCATTCTCTAGCTTTCAGCTAGAGTATTTTTGTGGACGTCAATTAGTGATATCTGACGGATCTGACGATGTGGCATTCAAAGTGAATGACGACCAGATGATCAGAAGTTAATTCTGGCCTCAAGCCTCATCAACCGGGAAATGACAAAAAATCGGGCAGGCAGCATGGCTATGTGGGTCGCTCCCATTAGGGTGTATGATCACCTATCTAGAGGAAATCCTATTTGCTTCTCTAATCTATGTTTCGATGCTGTCCCTTTTCGGGAGACGGTTGCTGATCCCAACCGTCGGTGATATACGTTCGATACACTCAAGCGAAATGAGTGGTCGGTCATGTGAGGGCCGGGTTGCAAGATGTTCTTGTTAAACCCAGTGTATTCGTCTCTAGAGATACACTATCGGAAGGTGGACCCATACCTTGTCAAGTCGGAATCCCATATCCAATAAGCGCCCGGGTTTTTGATTGTATACTATATATGTAGAGCGTGAGATGCAAGCGTTCTACTAGATTCTATTTACTTGTATTTAGACATTATTATAATATCAGAAAAGATATTGATTTCAAAAGTGGTTTGGGTTATCGTAAGGTAAAAACCGTCCGTGTTTATGTGTGGATTTGGTCTTACGATTATCCTTTTCTTTTGAAAAGATTTTGAACTTTAAAATCATGATTGGATGATTCACCCTTATTACTGTGCGAGTTTATCTCACTCTGGTTCACCAGACTGACCCGGTGTTTTGTAAATGCTCGGGTTAGACCGGGTTGTACAGGTTCAGGTTATCGACTGTTGTGAAGAGACGAGCTGGAGGTGTTCAGACGTATGATATTATATAGCTGCTATTCCGCTGTGTGTTGTATATGGGAACAGATCATTATAACTGTCCCATTGTGTGATGTACTCTGATACTGTAAGTATTTTAAAGCTTTCAATAAAGATTATTTCTGTATTATATTTTGTTCCGCTGCGATGTGAGACTCTGTGTGGTGTTCTTCTTCTTCTTCTATTCTGATATTTCTTTCTTTCTTATCTCACCCTCTAATTTCTTTCTATTAATGATCTGGAATGTTCGATGTCTGAATGGTCAACATGGTAGTTTGATGTTGATTTTCGGAGTCGAAAATCCCGGTTCGTTACAGAAATTGAGTTGGCCGATGGAGCTTTGGGGTTCTGTAGTTCTAGAAAGAAGAACGATGAGAACGTGGAAGAAGAACGTGGACAAAGGATTAATGTAATTAATAATTAATTTAATTATACATTTAAATGTGTAAATATTTAAATAGTCATAACTCTTTCATAAGTAATCGGAATTCAGAAATTTTCGTTGCGATGGATCGTATTGAAAGGATCTACACCTCTGGACAGAAATGAGACTAATCTGGACTGTTGAAATTTTGGGCTAATCACGAACGACTGTGAGATTCTTTAATTTAAATTTATTTATTAATTAAATTATTAGTTCGCGATGTTAATATATATATGATTACGATTCAGATCTGTTTGTTTGGTCATGATTGGTGATGATTGTTCTATGATTGAATAGTTCGTATAGATCCATATGATTTTCATGTTTATACTATGCCATGTTATCACTGCCATGTTATCACTTTGGATTAAAATTAAATTGATCTAATTATCAATTTAAAGTAAAAGGAAATAAAATGGTCACCATTCATATGTTATCCCTTGGGATTAGAATTGGATTGATTTAATTTATCAATTCCAAAACAAAGAAACTGATTATCACCTTTATGTGTCATCGCTTGTGTTAGAATTGGATTGATTTAATTTATCAATTCCAAAACAAAGAAATTTGATTAAAACTTTCATATGTTATCACTTGACAATTTGTGATTTGTTCTAGTTATTAACTCAAAATTCAACATAGAGATAAAAAGTTTGTTTTTTTTATTTTGAATTGATCTATGTAATCAATTTAACGTATAAATAAATTTTTTTTTGCCTCTTTATGTGATTTGATCTAGGACTATCAATTCATCATAGAAAATGAAAAAGAAAGAAAAAGGGAAAATATCTTTTTATTTGAATTGAGGTAAATTATCAATTCAATATTAAAAATAAAAGGATGGTGTTTTGTTTGCATTTCTCAATGCGAACAAAATATAAAATAAATAAAGAAAAGGTTTTACTTTAAAGTAAAAAGAATTATATTTTGTTTGCATTTCTCAATGCGAATAGAATGTTTAAAATAAAAAGAATTATATTTTGTTTGCATCCCTTGACGCGAACAAAATGTTAAAATAAAGATTTACATTAAAATAAAAGAGTTACTTTTAATAAAATATTATTTTATTTGCATTTCTTTTATGCAAATAAATTTTTCTTTTATTTGCATTCCTCGGTGCAAATAGAAAACAAAATGTGCTTCAATTTACATTCTTTTTGCAAATTCATTAATAGAAAAGAAAATATAAAACAAACGGTGAAAATAAAAACATATTTTTTCGTTTGCAATTTTAGATGCAAACAATATGGTAGAAAACACAAATATAACTTGAGTACAAAACTTATATTTTTATTTGTGTTCTCAAAACACAAATATGACTTGAAATTAAAATTTACCTTTTTATTTACATTTCATAATGTAAATATAACTTGAGAATACCTTTTTATTTATATTTTATAATGTAAAAATAAAATTTGCTTTTTTTGTTTTGCATTTACAATGCAAACAAACCTTTCAAAACAAAATTCACTTTTTTGTTCGCATCCATAAATGCGAACAAATCATTGAAATTAAAAATTATCTTTTTGTTCGCATCCAGAAAGGTGAACAAATCATTAAAATTAAAATCTACCTTTTTGTTCGCATCCACAAATGCGAACGAATCATTAAAATTAAAATCTATCCTTTTGTTCGCATCCACAAAGGCGAACGAATCATTAAAATTAAAATCTATCCTTTTGTTCGCATCCACAAATGCGAACAAACCATTAAAATTAAAATTTACTTTTTGTTCGCATTCACAATGCGAATAGAACATTAGAATAAAGAACACATTTTGTTTGCATTCTTTATTGGAAATAAAATAATATGTGATTTAAAAAGAATACATGTCTTTTATTTGTGTCCCTTAACACAAATAAACATGAAATTTAAAAGTTCTCTTTTTATTTGTGTTCCTTAAAACAAATCAACCATGGAATTAAGATTTGACTTTTTCATTTACATTCCATGATGCAAATGTATCATAGAAAATAAGTACACCCTTTTATTTGCATTTTTCAATGCAAATTTAACATGAAAATAAAGGTACACCTTTTATTTGTATTTCATAATACAAATTAAACATAGAAATAAATTTTACATTTTGTTTGCATTTCATTAATGCAGATGAAACATAGAAATTAAAGGTTCACATTTTTGTTTACATTCTACAGTGCAAACGAAACATAGAAAATAGAAAATACATTTTTATTTGCATTCTATCATGCAAATAAAACAAGAAGATAAAAATTACATTTTTGTTTGCAAATTTAGATGCAAACAAATTTAGTAAAAACAAAGGTTACATTTTTGTTGCAAGTTAAATGCGAAAAAAAACGATCAAAAATGAAGTTTACATCTTTATTCACTATTTACTATACAAAGAAAACATTAGAAAGAAGAAGAAAAGAATAATTTTATTTGCAATTTCCATTGCAAATAATATGAGAATTTAAAAGAATACTTTTATTTGCAATTTCCATTGCAAATAATATGTGGATTAAAAAGAACACTTTTATTTGCATTCTCCATTGCAAATAAAATATGATTTTAAAAGAATAAGACATGAAAATTAGAAGTCACATTTTTATTTGCATTTCTTGATGCAAATAAAACATATATTAAAAAGTTACAACTCTATTTGTAACTCAAATGTGAATGAACACATAACTTCAAAAGATTACATTTCTATTTGTCCTTTGATGCAAATAAAAACATAGTTTGAGAAATTATATCTCTATTTACACTTTAGATGAAAATAAGAGGGCAGTGTTGAAAATATTATTTTCTATTTTTTTTAATTAGAAATAATAAAAGAATTGTACATTAAAATATATATTCTTAATAAAGTTCATATTTCATTAAGGAGATTAGTTAAACCGAAATAGGCATTTTGTCAAAAATATTCATTTTTGTCAAAATGAATTAGTTAAAGCAATCTGTATATAGATGTATATTTTATGTTTGGCAAGACCTATGCTTGTCAAGATAGGTTAGTTAAATCAAAATATTTATTTTGTCAAAACAAAAAAATTATCATTTTTGTCCCATTAGGATTGTCAAAACAAATTAACCATTTTTGCTTGGGTTTAAACTAGCGAAATAGAAATTGTCAATTGAGACAAAGTTGTTATTCTTATTCATTCATTACAATAGAATTATATGTAATATAAAAGAGACATTTCTCTTGTCATGATTATATATTACGTGTTACACTTCCATTCACAAGTTACCCGACTTGTGTATGTGATTGGGACGATAACTTTCACACATCGCCCAAGTGCACAAATAATATTTTATTATTTGTTTGTTGGTTGAAACCCCACACGGGTGTTGGGATGAAAATTAACATACACTAATCCCAATATTTAGTTGTATGTTGATCGTTAGATCGACAGGCTGCGATGAGCGTTATTATTTAATTTTAACGCTTACACAGTGGAATTTACACTTTGGATGAAATGGATGATTTTACTGTTATTGTTATATATGACATGTGTGAAATCCATATAAGCCAAAATTATATGGTAAATGTTTGATTCGCATTTTGATTCAGATGTTCTTTTAAATACGAATATTCTTACATTAGAAATTCTTTTTATATAAAGAATATATTTTAATATAAAAATATATTTTTAATCAGGTATATGTTAAACAAAGAATATTTGTAAAAGATAAAAATCTGTTGTATAAAGAATATTTTTAATGATTATTTTAAATATGATTTTTTTTTATAATAACTAATATTTTAAAGAGAAATCCTTTAATTAAGATTATTAGAATTTGCCATTATACTTTGTGATATGAAATTAATTGAGATGTGAAGTGGATTTATCGTGGACGGTGTTTTTAAACGACATTTGTCCTTTAATCCAATTTACAGCGAAATTATTATTTGGAATTTATAAATCTATTTTATAAATTTAAAAAGGCATTTTCTAAAAATCTAGTTTTCCAATTTAATAAAATAAATTGGAATTAAGTGGAAATTCGATTGGTAATAATCGAGATGGGCTTCTGTAATAGAAGACCGATATTATATATGGAATTTAAGAGGCTTTGCCGTTATTCCATGTATATTGTTAGTCCAATACAGAAATTCACACCGATTATGTATTGATTGATTTCTGTGGAAGGCCACATTTTGGAAATTGTTTTGTGGGTTTATCGTGAACTGTGTTTTAAATGACACTAGTTCCTTAACCCAATTTAAGACAAGATTGGTTTATTGAAATTAATAATCTTGTAATAATGATTCTTGTATTAAAAATCAAAATTGGAATATTAATAAATCTTTTTAGGAAAATTTAATTTATTTTATCTTTGATAAAATTAATGAGAATCTTTTAATAATAATAATATTTTTATTTAAAAAAGAATGTTCAGAGTTGGAATGTGGCGTATGGTTGATTTTAATTAAGAATACACGAGTTATTCAGGAAGACCGGGTCTAACCCATTCTGAATAATCATCACGACGATCAAGAGTCGAAGATGAAGACGGTGACTGAAGACCGGAGAGCTTCACATCGTTTGGTTGATGGTGACTGATATCTTGAATTGGGACTGATCCCCCAAGGCAAGGTAAAAAGTGATGATCTTCCAGACGTACGGGAGATCGACGGATACGTTGTTTCGTTCAGACCCAGAACGGACTTGTAAATGGATAACATGCCTGACATTGAAATTTATTTCATGTAATTAAATTGGTTTTTATTTAATATATAAATGCATGGTGGCGGATGATTTATTCTCTTGCTTAAAACCCTTTTGTATGTTAAATAATTACCGATCGCATGATATGAGTTGTTGATGTGGTATGCCAAGTTGCACTTGATCAAGGCTTATTGTTGCAAAGCAGAGCCTTGTGGGATGATCAAAGCATAGTCTATTTAGGCATAGTTTTGTGTAACGTGACTTCGCGAGCCTCACAGCCCAGTAGAGTCTACAACAGGAGAAGGGAACGCAGGGAGTGCACACGTTTCTCTCTAGCTAGAGTGGTGCCAGAGACCTACCAGCGCTGGCATTTATTCATTGTGGTTGTTGGATTTTTCGAGGCCTCGGTTTATGCGGTCGCCACTAGCCGTATTATAGGTCCAAAAGGACCGGGGAACGTGTGTTCAGGCATTTCTAATCCACAAAAGTTAGTGTGGACCGACCCTGCAGGATCCAAGGGTTGGACAGAGTACCAATCCTAGGGCATTGCTAGAATGTCTCGAATCGGTAAGGATCTCCTCCCTAGCCTTGACTCAGATGGAAACCCAAATTTCCAATACGACATCACGCGGTTTTGATTGTATACCTATATATGACGACATAGTGGGATGGGGCACTCATGCCGTCTAGGAATAATACATTTACTTTGATGTATTTCAAATTGGTTGCACATTATTATTATATAATACCGTGTTTATCGTATCAAGCATTTCTTGATCATTATAAGGTAAAACCCTATCCTCCGGCTTGCGTGACATTGTGTGATGGGACCTGGGTCTTATAATGGTTTCATTTTTCAAAAAGACATTGCGTTATTCTATGATTTACTTTACTTTATGCACTGGCAATCTATAGGAGAAAACCCGTTCCGCGAAAGTGGCGTGGTCCTGTGATTAGCCTTATTATATTATATAGGTTAAGTAGAATTCTCACACCAGTCCCATGACTGACCTGTAGTTTGTCCACTGGCAAACTCGGGTGCCCATATTTTCCACACGGGCAGTCGAGTAGCTATTTTTGTAGATATATTAAACAGGATTCTGGGTTGAAGCTTAAAGCTGTGTCCAGAGATAGAAAGTCTTCCGCTGTGTTCTTCCGTTGCAGTACATTACATTTTTTGTATTTATCTCCCGCTGTAATTATATTCCAATGTACTCTGATATGTATATTCTGTACTCTGATGTAACATTTATTATAGTGTTATAAAAGTCTTCTGTTATCTGTTGTAATGTGTTGTATGCCCAAAGTTAAAGTATTCGTAGGTTTCCACTTTTTGGGTCAGACCTGTGTGGTTTATGGTCGATTCAAAGGGTGGGAATTTGCGGGTCTTTACAGTTGGTATCAGAGCCAGGTTAGCTCAAATATTTGGGATACAACTCGTTAGAACTAAACAGAAGACTCATCAGAGGTTGGATTAGTAATATCCAATAAGAATACTCATTAGAGATAGGATCAGCAGTATCCTAGAATGAGTAAACTCATTAGAGATGGGGTTAGTAATGCCCTAGAATGAGTTCAGAGTGAAGAGTTAATAATCAACGTACCTGTAATTATATATATAATTTGATTTCAGAAAATATGATTTTCGAATATTAAAGTTATATATATTTGAAAAGTTAATCAACTATAACATTATAGAAATCAAAAAAAGAATGAAAATCTAGTTAGATAATTAAACAACTTTTAGCTTCGTTCCTTTTCGAGGACGAAAAGATTTTAAGTGGGGGAGATTGTAACAACCCGGAAAATCAGAACTAATTTAAAATTTTATTTTAAGAAAATTTTGTTAAAAACATGCCATAAATGATAAACATAACTTAGAATGTATTGGTTTAGAGAATTCAAGAAATGAAATTGATTTATAATTAACACTTAGTTTTAAAAATATGATAATTAGCTTTTATTTGTAAACGTGACATTTATTAAGTAAACATGCTATTTTACATTGATTTTAAACATATTAATAATTGGCATTGATTAACATTTATTTGTGAACCTGTAAACATGTAAATATAAACATAATTTTGTTTGGAAGTTGTCATACCATAAAATTCATCTCGATGAAAAGTTCCATCTTTTTAGTTTAGAGGTGTTAAAATATTAAAAATACCGGTTATGTTAAAAATAAGAACTGAATGAATAAATATGAGTTTAGACATATAAACCATCATGAGTAATTAATAAATTATGTAATTGGAGAACTCATACATAAATGAAATAATTAAAAATCTCGCGTAAATATACATAAATAAAATTTCAATGTATACAAGCATATTATTTGCACGATTGAATTTGGAATTTAGACACATGTCAAAACCGGAAAAGAATGTAATAAAAATATGGAAACGTATAAGTCGCACGTTGTGAATTAATTGCACGGGTTAATTGCACACTAATTAACATATTTTTCAAATTCTATATATATATATATATACATATATGTGTATGTATATGTATATGTGTATGTGTGTGTACGCGCGCGTGTGCGTATTAATTATGCATTGACTATATGTCTTTTGACAAAATACAAATAATGTTCAAATTCTATATTCAAAGTTTTGATTTATTAGACATTTAGGGAAGGTTGTTTTTTTTTATTTTGTATATACATAGTAAGCACATTCTTGTAATTAATGAACATGATTTTGAATTTCCCTAAATACATGCATATAAAGAGAAGTCTTTAGGTTCATATACCATCAATTACGCACGTTAAGAAATTAATTAAGCATTGATTGACATATAACCCAATCAATATGGTTAAAAAAAAAAAACACACATAAACATTCTAACCATTAGCGTTAAACAATTAATGACGCATTCATTTCTTTCCTCCATTTGCTTTTGAAATTTAAATGAAAAATAAGATGCCATCTCAGCCTTCGTCAACAATTTATTTCCCGTTGTAACATACAACGTATGGAGTCGCGGACCTTTTAGGGTAAAAGAATAAAATAATAATTCAACCCTTTATTTATTTACGTCCTTTTTCCTATAAATATAGGATTAACAAAACTCTAATCTCATTCTCTTTTCTGAAGCCGCCACTCCCACTTTCAATGGCCTAAACACTCCGATTCAAATCCCATAAAATCTCTCAATCCAATATGAAATTAAATCCAACTTCTACACGAGTTTTTTTGTACTTCTTCGGATCTTTAATTCCATGCAGTTGATATCTAAGTTCATGGAGTGAGCTAGTTTGATCGATTGTTGGAGGTATGGAAAGAGGTGCGAAATTGAGTTGGCCGATGGAGCTTTGGGGTTCTGTAGTTCTAGAAAGAAGAATGATGAGAACGTGGAAGAAGAACGTGGACAAAGGATTAATGTAATTAATAATTAATTTAATTATACATTTAAATGTGTAAATATTTAAATAGTCATAACTCTTTCATATGTAATCGGAGTTCAGAAATTTTCGTTGCGATGGATCGTATTGAAAGGATCTACACCTCTGGACAGAAATGAGACTAATCTGGACTACTGAAATTTTGGGCTAATCACGAACGACTGTGAGATTCTTTAATTTAAATTTATTTATTAATTAAATTATTAGTTCGCGATGTTAATATATATATGATTACGATTCAGATCTGTTTGTTTGGTCATGATTGGTGATGATTGTTCTATGATTGAATAGTTCGTATAGATCCATATGATTTTCATGTTTATACTATGCCATGTTATCACTGCCATGTTATCACTTTGGATTAAAATTAAATTGATCTAATTATCAATTTAAAGTAAAAGGAAATAAAATGGTCACCATTCATATGTTATCCCTTGGGATTAGAATTGGATTGATTTAATTTATCAATTCCAAAACAAAGAAACTGATTATCACCTTTATGTGTCATCGCTTGTGTTAGAATTGGATTGATTTAATTTATCAATTCCAAAACAAAGAAATTTGATTATAACTTTCATATGTTATCACTTGACAATTTGTGATTTGATCTAGTTATTAACTCAAAATTCAACATAGAGATAAAAAGTTTGTTTTTTTAATTTTGAATAGATCTATGTAATCAATTTAACGTATAAATAAAAAAAAAATTGCCTCTTTATGTGATTTGATCTAGGACTATCAATTCATCATAGAAAATGAAAAAGAAAGAAAAAGGGAAAATATCTTTTTATTTGAATTGAGATAAATTATCAATTCAATATTAAAAATAAAAGGATGGTGTTTTGTTTGCATTTCTCAATGCGAACAAAATATAAAATAAATAAAGAAAAGGTTTTACTTTAAAGTAAAAAGAATTATATTTTGTTTGCATTTCTCAATGCGAATAGAATGTTTAAAATAAAAAGAATTATATTTTGTTTGCGTCCCTTGACGCGAACAAAATGTTAAAATAAAGATTTACATTAAAATAAAAGAGTTACTTTTAATAAAATATTATTTTATTTGCATTTCTTTTATGCAAATAAAATTTTCTTTTATTTGCATTCCTCGATGCAAATAGAAAACAAAATGTGCTTCAATTTACATTCTTCTTGCAAATTCATTAATAGAAAAGAAAATATAAAACAAACGGTGAAAATAAAAACATATTTTTTTGTTGGCAATTTTAGATGCAAACAATATGGTAGAAAACACAAATATAACTTGAGTACAAAACTTATATTTTTATTTGTGTTCTCAAAACACAAATATGACTTGAAATTAAAATTTACCTTTTTATTTACATTTCATAATGTAAATATAACTTGAGAATACCTTTTTATTTATATTTTATAATGTAAAAATAAAATTTGCTTTTTTTGTTTTGCATTTACAATGCAAACAAACCTTTCAAAACAAAATTCACTTTTTTGTTCGCATCCATAAATGCGAACAAATCATTGAAATTAAAAATTATCTTTTTGTTCGCATCCACAAAGGTGAACAAATCATTAAAATTAAAATCTACCTTTTTGTTCGTATCCACAAATGCGAATGAATCATTAAAATTAAAATCTATCCTTTTGTTCGCATCTACAAAGGCGAACGAATCATTAAAATTAAAATCTATCCTTTTGTTCGCATCCACAAATGCGAACAAACCATTAAAATTAAAATTTACTTTTTGTTCGCATTCACAATGCGAATAGAACATTAGAATAAAGAACACATTTTGTTTGCATTCTTTATTGGAAATAAAATAATATGTGATTTAAAAAGAATACATGTCTTTTATTTGTGTCCCTTAACACAAATAAACATGAAATTTAAAAGTTCTCTTTTTATTTGTGTTCCTTAAAACAAATCAACCATGGAATTAAGAGTTGACTTTTTCATTTACATTCCATGATGCAAATGTATCATAGAAAATAAGTACACCCTTTTATTTGCATTTTTCAATGCAAATTTAACATGAAAATAAAGGTATACCTTTTCTTTGTATTTCATAATACAAATGAAACATAGAAATAAATTTTACATTTTGTTTGCATTTCATTAATGCAGATGAAACATAGAAATTAAATGTTCACATTTTTGTTTACATTCTACAGTGCAAACGAAACATAGAAAATAGAAAATACATTTTTATTTGCATTCTATCATGCAAATAAAACAAGAAGATAAAAATTACATTTTTGTTTGCAAATTTAGATGCAAAAAAATTTAGTAAAAACAAAGGTTACATTTTTGTTGCAAGTTAAATGTGAAAAAAAACGATCAAAAATGATGTTTACATCTTTATTCACTATTTACAATACAAAGAAAACATTAGAAAGAAGAAGAAAAGAATAATTTTATTTGCAATTTCCATTGCAAATAATATGAGAATTTAAAAGAATACTTTTATTTGCAATTTCCATTGCAAATAATATGTGGATTAAAAAGAACACTTTTATTTGCATTCTCCATTGCAAATAAACTATGATTTTAAAAGAATAAGACATGAAAATTAGAAGTCACATTTTTATTTGCATTTCTTGATGCAAATAAAACATATATTAAAATGTTACAACTCTATTTGTAACTCAAATGTGAATGAACACATAACTTCAAAAGATTACATTTCTATTTGTCCTTTGATGCAAATAAAAACATAGTTTGACAAATTATATCTCTATTTACACTTTAGATGAAAATAAGAGGGTAGTGTTGAAAATATTATTTTCTATTTTTTTTTAATTAGAAATAATAAAAGGATTGTACATTAATATATATATTCTTAATAAAGTTCATATTTCATTAAGGAGATTAGTTAAACCAAAATAGGCATTTTGTCAAAAATATTCATTTTTGTCAAAATGAATTAGTTAAAGCAATCTGTATATAGATGTATATTTTATGTTTGGCAAGACCTATGCTTATCAAGATAGGTTAGTTAAATCAAAATATTTATTTTGTCAAAACAAAAAATTATCATTTTTGTCCTATTAGGATTGTCAAAACAAATTAACCATTTTTGCTTGGGTTTAAACTAACGAAATAGAAATTGTCAACAGAGACAAAGTTGTTATTCTTATTCGTTCATTACAATAGAATTATATGTAATATAAAAGAGACATTTCTCTTGTCATGATTATATATTATGTGTTACACTTCCATTCACAAGTTACCTGACTTGTGTATGTGATTAGGACGATAACTTTCACACATCGCCCAAGTGCACAAATAATATTTTATTATTTGTTTGTTGGCTGAAACCCCACACGGGTGTTGGGATGAAAATTAACATACACTAATCCCAATATTTAGTTGTATGTTGATCGCTAGATCGACAGGCTGCGATGAGCGTTATTATTTAATTTTAACGCTTACACAGTGGAATTTACACTTTGGATGAAATGGATGATTTTACTGTTATTGTTATATATGACATGTGTGAAATCCATATAAGCCAAAATTATATGGTAAATGTTTGAGTCGCATTTTGATTCAGATGTTCTTTTAAATAAGAATATTCTTACATTAGAAATTCTATTTATATAAAGATTATATTTTAATATAAAAATATATTTTTAATCAGGTATATGTTAAACAAAGAATATTTGTAAAAGATAAAAATCTGTTGTATAAAGAATATTTTTAATGATTATTTTAAATATGATTTTTTTATAATAACTAATATTTTAAAGAGAAATCCTTTAATTAAGATTATTAGAATTTGCCATTATACTTTGTGATATGAAATTAATTGAGATGTGAAGTGGATTTATCGTGGACGGTGTTTTTAAACGACATTTGTCCTTTAATCCAATTTACAGCGAAATTATTATTCGGAATTTATAAATCTATTTTATAGATTTAAAAAGGCATTTTCTAAAAATCTAGTTTTCCAATTTAATAAAATAAATTGGAATTAAGTGGAAATTCGATTGGTAATAATCGAGATGGGCTTCTGTAATAGAAGACCGATATTATATATGGAATTTAAGAGGCTTTGCCGTTATTCCATGTATATTGTTAGTCCGATACAGAAATTCACACCGATTATGTATTGATTGATTTCTGTGGAAGGCCACATTTTGGAAATTGTTTCGTGGGTTTATCGTGAACTGTGTTTTAAATGACACTAGTTCTTTAACCCAATTTAAGACAAGATTGGTTTATTGAAATTAATAATCTTGTAATAATGATTCTTGTATTAAAAATCAAAATTGGAATATTAATAAATCTTTTTAGGAAAATTTAATTTATTTTATCTTTGATAAAATTAATGAGTATCTTTTAATAATAATAATATTTTTATTTAAAAAAGAATGTTCAGAGTTGGAATGTGGCGTATGGTTGATTTTAATTAAGAATACGCGAGTTATTCAGGAAGACCGGGTCTAACCCATTCTGAATAATCATCACGACGATCAAGAGTCGAAGATGAAGACGGTGACTGAAGACCGGAGAGCTTCACATCGTTTGGTTGATGGTGACTGATATCTTGAATTGGGACTGATCCCCCAAGGCAAGGTAAAAAGTGATGATCTTCCAGACGTACGGGAGATCGACGGATACGTTGTTTCGTTCAGACCCAGAACGGACTTGTAAATGGATAGCATGCCTGACATTGAAATTTATTTCATGTAATTAAATTGATTTTTATTTAATATATAAATGCATGGTGGCGGAGGATTTATTCTCTTGCTTAACACCCTTTTGTATGTTAAATAATTACCGATCGCATGATATGAGTTGTTGATGTGGTATGCCAAGTTGCACTTGATCAAGGCTTATTATTGCAAAGCAGAGCCTTGTGGGATGATCAAAGCATAGTCTATTTAGGCATAGCTTTATGTAACGTGACTTCGCGAGCCTCACAGCCCGGTAGAGTCTAAAACAGGAGAAGGGAACGCAGGGAGTGCACACGTTTCTCTCTAGCTAGAGTGGTGCCAGGGACCTACCAGCGCTGGCATTTATTCATTGTGGTTGATGGATTTTTCGAGTCCTCGGTTTATGCGGTCTCCACTGGCCGTATTATAGGTCCAAAAGGACCGGGGAACGTGTGTTCAGGCATTTCTAATCCACAAAAGTAAGTGTGGACCGGCCCTGCAGGATCCAAGGGTTGGACAGAGTACCAATCCTGGGGCATTGCTGGAATGTCTCGAATCGGTAAGGTTCTCCTCCCTAGCCTTGACTCAGATGGAAACCCAAATTTCCAATACGACATCACGCGGTTTTAATTGTATACCTATATATGGCGACATAGTGGGATGGGGCACTCATGCCATCTAGGATTAATACATTTACTTTGATGTATTTCAAATTGGTTGCACATTATTATTATATAATACCGTGTTTATCGTATCAAGCATTTCTTGACCATTATAAGGTAAAACCCTATCCTCCGGCTTGCGTGACATTGTGTGATGGGACCTGGGTCTTATAATGGTTTCATTTTTCAAAAAGACATTGCGTTATTGTATGATTTACTTTACTTTATGCACTGGCAATCTATAGGAGAAAACCCGTTCCGCGAAAGTGGCGTGGTCCTGTGATTAGCCTTATTATATTATATAGGTTAAGTAGAATTCTCACACCAGTCCCATGACTGACCTGTAGTTTGTCCACTGGCAAACTTGGGTGCCCATATTTTCCACACGGGCAGTCGAGTAGCTATTTTTGCAGATATATTAAACAGGATTCTGGGTTGAAGCTTAAAGCTGTGTCCAGAGATAGAAAGTCTTCCGCTGTGTTCTTCCGTTGTAGTACATTACATTTTTTGTATTTATCTTCCGCTGTAATTATATTCCAATGTACTCTGATATGTATATTATGTACTCTGATGTAACATTTATTATAGTGTTATAAAAGTCTTCTGTTATCTGTTGTAATGTGTTGTATGCCCAAAGTTAAATTATTCGTAGGTTTCCACTTTTTGGGTCAGACCTGTGAGGTTTATGGTCGATTCAAAGGGTGGGAATTTGCGGGTCTTTACAACTGCATCTCAGCATGCCACACTACCAATCCATGTCGTACCACTGATTTCTGCCAATATATAACCTCTAAGCTCGTACGTCTCAGAGAAGGGTGTTAAGCAAGAGAATAAATTCTCCGCCACCAAACAGATATATATATATTTAGCAGAGATAAATGAATACAGTATAAAGGAATACAACTGCAGAGATGCCATCCATTTACAAGTCCGTTTTGGGCCTGAACGAAACCGAAGGCACCTTATTCCTCGTCTTGTATGTCCAATGCAGGAGAGAGGCCCTCGCATACCCAAATAATCAACAAGTACGTCCAGATGGCTGCCACTGTAGCCCCTTCAAGGTAGTTACCCCAATCATGGGAATCGGTAGCAACCCATCCATTTGATGTGAAGATCGTCGGTCTTGCACCGTCTTCAATCTCTTCGGCTGTTAGTTGTCGTATTAATTATTCAGAATGGGTTAAACCCATTCTTTCCAAATAACTCGCGTATCTTATAATCAAGTGCTATAACAACACATCATACACCTCATTCCAATCCATAATATTCTTTTTATTCGTATTTCTTTATTCTGGAAAGGTTCTCATTAATCTTATCAAAGATTATCACTTTTAAACATATTGTTTAATCCGTTTCTTTGGAAATCATTTCAAAAGATTTTATAGTATCTTTTCACAGTTTAAACCAAATTAAGGTTTATCAAACTAGTCGGGATTAACGCCTTACTAAAGTAATCATTCATTTTATTATCCCATCCCTATTTATCCCATGGAGCAAAACTGGCAGTACTCCATGTCTAACACCACTGTGTTATCAGTAAATTCAATTACCATTTCACGTTCATATCTAATTAAAGAGTTAACTATCACATGAAGTAAAACTGGTGATACTCCATTTTCAAACACTTCTCAAATTTGGAAAATTTAATTACCACATTAACATTTCAATAATTAAAGATTTATTAAAACTCCACCTAGTTTTAATCTCCAAAAATCATTATTTAATGATTATTTAACTTTGGGAAATTAATCATGCCACACAGATAATCTATATTATACCACTGATTTCAACCAATATATAACCTCTAATCTCGTACATCTCAGAGAAGGGTGTTAAGCAAGAGAATAAATTCTCCGCTACCAAACAGATATATATTTTGCAGACATCAACGAATGGAGCTTGAAATACAATGTCAAACATGGAATCTCATCATTAATATGGTTAAAGAACCAATGTCCATTAAAACACAAATTAATCTAAATTAAAAGATTATAAATTCCAAATCATATCATTCACTGTTAATTGGGTTAAATAACAAATGTTATTTAAAACACCGTTCATGATAAACCCAAAAATCCAATTCTTTTATTCAATTCCAATTAAATATTAATTAATTGGAAAACTTCAGTAAATCTTAACTTAAAGATTTATTCTTTTCTCGATTGGGTTTAAGAATAGTGTTAGTAAAGACACCATTCACGACAAACCCAAAATCCAATTTGATATCAAATACAAGGCTCTGAATAGAAATTATATCGGCTTATATTCAATATCATATTCTTAAACCAACAAATATCATATTGGAAACAATGATATATCTATATTCAAAATTCCTCAACAGTATCCGTATAAATACGGAATCCAATGTCAAAATGTTCTGAAGATGATTTCCATCCAAATCCATTCCAATTTAATCGTTGGAAATTCTAGTTATTTTAAAACCATTTTCAGATCCAATTTGTTTATTTCTAAATATAACTGGATTGTTATTCTAGTTAATAACTAGTTCATTTCGATAAAAATATATTTTTATCTTTTCAAAACTAGGAATTTTTCATCCAAAATCTTTCCAAATCATTATTATGATTTTACATAATTTTTTCATATTTTTTAATAATTTCAATATCGCTCGTACAGTCGGTTTCCAATAACGACCACCGAACTACATCCATAGCGACCTTTTCCAAAACTGATTTGGAGATAACTTAAAATCCAACTGTTAGATTTCAAATCTCTTGTATTCATTTGAAAGATTTTTTCGATATGAACCTAGCGGTTCCAGGTTTAGGAGAATCTGACGGTCGGGTCTCTTGTTACGTCCATTTGAAGTTAATGGTCGAAATTCGCGAACGGTCATTGCGCAACGCGTTCTATTCAGGCCATTATATATATAATATATATTTCGTCGATTTCCATTCAAAATATATTTATAAAATATTTATAAATTCATTTCAAAACAATTTCAACTTCTATTTCGATTTTAAATCAAAATTGAATATTCTATATCATTATAATATTAAAATGATAATATTTTCAAAATATCTGATTTTTAAATCAATTCTTTTCAATATTCATTATAAAAGGAATAAAAATCGATCAATAAACTCATTTGAGTTAAAATGACATTTAACTACTTAACACGGCTTCACATTTCAATATTTACTGAATATTATTTTAAAATATTAGTTAATTCTGAACTGGAATCAGACTCAATCAATTACCATATAATTTCAGTTATATGGATTTCATACATCGCATGTATACAACAATAATGATAAACAATCATTGAAAATTCATACAACATCCAAAGTGCACTTTACAACTGTATAAGCATTAAAATAAATAAATAACGCTTATACAGTCTGTCAACCCATCGATTGACATATCACTAAACAATTGGGATTAGTGTATGTCAAATATCACCCCAATACCCATGTGGGGTTTTCAAACAACAAATACTGATTATTATTGGTGCAGTTGGGCAACGTGTAAAAATTATTGTCCCAATCCATATCAGTTAAATCAGTGAACATAAACAAACCTCTCGATTTGTAAATGAATATTTATTTTATTATCATGATAATTTTTATTTACATTTTATATAAATAATTTTATATATACAACAATATCAATCAATGACCATCCCAATCACAATCCAAACAAACAATCAACCAAGTTTTGTACAAAAAAATAGCGTCAGGAGCTACTAAGCCCAGTCTGCAACCTAGTATATAATAGCTGTAAAATAATTTGAGTGAGAGTTCTCACCTTGACCTGTTTCGGAATCGTTAAACAACGATTATTTTAATAAAACTAAACAGGTGTTTAATTTTATCAAAAAACATAATTAGCTCCAAATATGTTCCAATCAGTTCTGAAATGTACTGCTCATCTTCACGGTTACAATGCAAGTCATTTCGTTGGTTTCTGATTTAATTTGACCAAGATATAAGAGTTTAAATATTTAATTACATAAATAAATTAAATATTTAATTAAAAACCTAATTAACTTAATTACATCTTAAAGAAAAATGTGGTCCATTGTGTCTTCCTCTCTCGTATACCAGGTCAAAGAAAAACCGCATCACATCATCATCAAATCCCTCACGCTGTCGGCCATCCAATGTTGATCGGAGAACCATCAGAACCCCCAGGTGCACGCGCCCCAAAGCCTTCATCCAACGCCTGAAATCCCCTACTATTCGATCATCTCCTCCACCGGAAAAACCCATCTAGACGCGCTACCTTTCCTTGCTGATTTTGGCCAATCAACAATGATAAATTTCATCACATCCGTTTAAGATGAAGTTCTCATCACACTAAAGATAATTGCCGTTATAAGTTTCATGAATTCATCGGTGTTTTGGGAGAATTTCGAGGGAAGAAAGGAGAGCTCGCCGACCGTTCTTTTCATTGTGGAGGCGCTGCTGAAAAGTGTGACATCGGGATTTAATTTTCTAGGGTTTTGATTTCCTCATATGGTATATATAATAATTTAATATAATTTAATTCATAAAACACTTGTTTATTGATACGAACTCCAAATCAAACCCAACGACCATCGTCCCTTACCATATCCCCATTCCGGACACAATTGGATATGTGTCGTAAGCCAATTCTATCGTTCTGATCAGGTTTCATCAAAATTAAAATATAAATCAATATATATTTAATTTAAATGCAAATTTTAATTTACCGGGGCCACATACTGATTCCAAAAATTATAGAAAAATAAATCTAACTATGTTTTGCTGATCCGATCCTAATAAAGCTAATTTTGTCGGAGAGCGTTTGAAAATTTGCCATTTTCTGGTCGATCCAATTCAAACTGAAACTATCAAAACACGTTTAAATTTACTACGTACACATATTGATTTCAAAAATTATGAAATTTGAAACTTAATAGTAATTTGACATTCCGGATCCAACAAAAGTGGTTTCGTCAAAAATGGAGGTCGCTTGCAAAATGGCTATTTTTAAGCGCTATATATTATTAAAATATATATATTCCATAGGCACTATTTTAAATTTTAAACTGAACATAACTTTCAATTTATAT
The DNA here is from genome assembly GCA_030737875.1 of Allium sativum. Taxonomy (NCBI): domain Eukaryota; kingdom Viridiplantae; phylum Streptophyta; class Magnoliopsida; order Asparagales; family Amaryllidaceae; genus Allium; species Allium sativum. The sequence goes on from CM060922.1 coordinate 37,374,424, forward strand.
TATGAAATCTGGATTTTTCACATTCATTAGAATGATATTATTAAATAGATTCAAATATTTCTTATTTTACTGAAATCCGATTTATTTTGAATTCTGTACATTCATTTGAAATTTAAAATCGAATTTTCGAACTACCATGCCATTTCAAGTTCGTTTTATAATTAAAAAAAAAATTATACATTTTAACTTTGATTTAAATAAATTTTTAGTTGTTATTATTTAAAATAAATCATTTTAAATATTCAAAATATTTTAAAATAGCTAAAATAAAAATTTTAAATTGATTCAGAAATTCCGAGTTGTTACAATGGCGGATTGCTTTGAGAACACGACTCATAAGAACACAAACATGAGAACATTTCATTTCTATTACAAAAATTTACATCATAGTACAAGTAAATAATATACAACGGAAAATATCAGAGATTTAAATTACATAGCGGCAGAAAAACATCAACTAAACACAGCTGAAAGAAATACACAGATACAAAGCATTCCATATATAGCTCCAACCGTAATCCAGGATGTGAAAAGAACTATCTACGAAAACCAAACTACTAGCTGCTCATGTGGAAAATATGGGCACCCAGAGTTTAGGTGGAAACAATAAAGTCTGAGTCGGTCATGGGACTGGTCTGAGAACTAAAATAGTTATTAACTTTATTTTAATGTCGGGTAAATCAAGGGACCACACCGTATAACATGAAACTGGTTTTCTCCTAAGAATACCATAAAAGAACAAGCAATGCTAAAAAGGAAAAATGAAGTCATTATAATACTCAGGTCCTGTCACACAATGCAACACAAACCAGAGGATAGAGTTTTACCTTATAATGGACAAACATGCTTGATACGCGAAATTTATCTTTTATTATTACTATAAATTTAGAAATCAACTTCAAATCTAAATATATCAATCATAGACAGCATTGGTACCATATATTATGTCGCCATATAGGTTTACAATAAAACAAAATAGTCGTGTTTTGGAAATTGGGCTTCCATCTATAAACCTCGGCAAGGGATCTTCCTCACCGATTTTGAGACATTATAGCAAATGTCTAAGGATCACAACTCTGGGAAACCCTTGGATCTTCAGGGCCGGTCAGTCGTCACTGATTAGCAATACCATAAACTATACATTAGCTGGTTCTATCGAACCTCTCACAATATCAGTATGCCGACCAAATCAAGGGCCTTTTAGTTGGCGCAGATCAAATATGAGGTACCTCACTTTCCATCATAATCCAACATCCATATAAGTAAAATGTCTGTGCTACATACCACGACATTATTCGTAGCTAGAAGCTAACGTATATCCATTTCCCTATAGTCTCTATCCCGTTTTTGGTTCACACCGGGGTGTGAGGTTCACGAATTAACATTATACACAAAGCTGCGCTACTTAAAGCTGTGCTTTGATCATCAACCACCAGGCCCTGCTTTTCAATAAAATCCTTGATCCAAGCAAGTCAGCATGCCATATTGTTAATTCATATCATACCATTGATTTCCACCAATATATATCCTCTAAGCTCGTACGTTTTAGAGAAGGGTGTTAAGCAAGAGAACAAATTCTCAGCCACCAAACAGATATACAATTAGCAGAGATCAACAACTACAACAAAAAAGGAATACAATGTCAGATGCACCATCCATTTGCAAGTTCATTCTAGGTCTGAACATAACCGAAGGCACATTATTCCTCATCCCATATGTCCAATACAAGAGAGAGACCCTCGCATATCCGGTCGATCTCCAAGTACGTCTAGACGATCACCACTTATTACCTCGTCTTGGGTGTACAGCCGAATCAAGACATCAGTAATCATCTATTAGATGTGAAGATCTCCGGTCTTCAACGATTGTCTTTAAATCATCAACTTTTAGTCGTCGTATTAGTTATTCAGAATGGGTTAAACCTAGTCTTTCCGAATAACTTGCATATCTTATAATCAAGTGAAATATAAACACATCATACGCCTCATTCCAATTCAGAATATTCTTTTCACCATTTTAAACCAAATTAAGGTTTATCAACTACTCGGGACGAGCCTAACCGAAGTAATAATTCCTTTTATTATCTTAATCCAACCTATTCATCCCATGGAGCAAAATTGGTAGTATTCCATATCTAATGCCCATTTTGTTATTGGTAAATTTAATTACCATTTGTCGTTCAAATATAATTAAAGATTTAACTATTGCATGGAGTAAAATTGGTGATACTCCTTTTCAAACATTTCTTGAATTTGATAAATTTAATTATCCCATTCACATTTCAATCTAATTCAAGATTCATTAAAACTCCATTTAGTTTTAATCCTCATAAATCATTACCTAATGATTATTCAAATTTTAGGAATTTAATCTTGTCTTTAACTGGGTTAAAGAACTAATGTTATTTAAAACACAGCTCACAATAAACCCAAATCAACTTCCATTCTAATGGAATCTTCACGGAAATCAGATCAATCATAATCGATATAAATTTTCATGTCAGACTAATACTATAATGGAATAATAGCAAAGCCTTTTAAATTCCATAAATAGTAATTGTCTTCCTTAACAGAAGCTCATCTCGATTATTACCAAATCGAACTCCATTCAATTCAAATTTAATATATTATATTGGAAAACATTACTTTGGGAAATTTTCATTAAAATCCAAACCATATCTTCACTGTTAATTGGGCTAAAAAATAAATGTTATTTAAAACATTATTCACGATAAACCCAAAACCCAATTTCAATTCAATTCCAATATCATTTATTAATTGGAAAGCTTCATTAATCTTAATTAAAAGATTTATTATTTTCTCTACCTGGTTTAAGGACAAATTTATTTAAGACACCTTTCACGACAAACCTAATTCCAATTTGATATAAATACAAGGCTCTGAATAGAAATTGTATCGGCTTATATTCAATATCAAAATCTGAAACCAATAGATATCGTTTTGGGAATAATGATATCTATATCTTCCAAATTCCTCAACAATATCTGTATAATCACGGAATCCAATACCGAAATATTCCAAAGATTACTTCCATTCAAATCCTATCCAATTTATACATTGGAAAATTTTGGTTATATTAAAACTATTTCAATTCATTTCAGCTCTTTATTCTAGTTGATTAACACTTATTCAAAAGAAAAAAAATTATCTTTACAAACGTGGAATATTTCATCCAAAATCCAAATCATTATTATGATTTTACATAATTTATTCATATTTTTGATAGTTTTATTAAGGCCCTTACAGTCGGTTTCCAATATCAGCGACCGAACTGCATCCATAGTGACCTTTTCCAAACTGATTTGGACATATTTTAAAATCTAACTGTTAGATTTCAAATCTCTTATTATCATTCGAAAGATCTTTTCGATAAGAACCCAACAGTTCCGATTTTAGGGGAATCCGATGGTCGGATCTCCCGTTATGTCAATTCGAAGTTACGGGTTGACGTTCGCGAACTACTGCTACGCGGCGCATTCTATTCAAGCCCGAATTCGATTTACAAATTAAACCAAAATTGAAAACATTTCCAAAATAATTTATAAATATTATAAATTATTCACAACTACCATTTGAAATTTTATTTCAATCATTTGACTTTAGAATCAAATATCTTCATAAATGTGTTTTATAAAACGTTTATAAATTTATTTAAAAACGATTTCAATTTTAAATCAAAATTGAACATCTCATATTATTATAATATTAAAATAATAATGTTTTCAAAATAACTTATTTGAAATCAAACCTTTTCGATATTCATTATAAAAATGAGTAAAATCGATAAACAAATATGTTCGAGTTAAAATGGTGTATATATACTTAACTCGGCTTCATATTTCAATTATTTCGTATCCATCCACAATCGGATATCAAAATCACATTTTGATTCTTCATTGTATATTTTATTTGAAATATTCATTATTTCCGAATTGGAATGAGACTCGATCAATTACCATATAATTTTAATTATATGGTTTTGTATATCGCAGGTATTCAAAATAATAATGAACAACTATTAAACATATAATTCACATCCAGAGTGCAATTTACAACTGTGTAAGCATTAAATAATTAAATAACTCTTACTACAGTTTGTCAATCAATCGGTTGACATACAACTATACACAAGGGCAATATGTAAATTAATTATCATCCCCAAACCTGTGTTGGATTTTCAACCATCAAACAGATATTATTATCTGCACACTTGGGCGATGTGTAAAATTATCGTCCCAATACCCGTGTGGGGTTTACATCACAATCCATCTGAATTTATCTTTTATTTGGGAGATGAGTGGGTAAATTGTCATCCTAGAATAACTCATGATATAAATGTTTTATTTAACAACATATATATTAACAGTTTATAATAATAACATTAAAACTGTAAACATCCATCAATCACTAAACAAATATTGCAATCACAGAAAATAAATATATATCCAGCTATAATAATAAATGACTGTACAAAATATATTGAGTGAGAGAGTTCTCATTTTTGGTTTTCACTCCATCTGTCTTTACTTGACGATTTTAGTACTGTTTAGGTTTAAATTTGCCTCAAATTCTAAATTGATCCATTTTTGTTCTGTTCAGTCCTATGTCATAGTGCTTGATTTTACGGTTTCAACGGTCCCAACCTCGTCAAATTCTGTTTTGATTTGAATAAAATATAGCAGTCTAAATATTTAACACCTTAATTATTATTTAACCTTAATCAAGGTTTTAATTAACTTGACCTACCCTTTTAATTTTTCAATCCTTCTCCTTGCGGCCGATTCCTTCAGACATTAAACCAAATCCATCTACAACGATTAGGGTTCACAACCGCCGCCTCGCCTGGCCATGATTGGCCGATCAACAACCACCCCCATGTAGCCGCTTGACACCTCCACCTTCGCTGAGCCTCTGGTCCAACTCGCACGTCCACGTCTCGCCAGAAAATGCTGCAAACATGCCGACTTTGAGTGGAAATTTCCCCCAAATCTTGCAACGATACATGATCTTAACCGTTGAGTCTCTAGGCCTCATTGAGTTCTTTGATTTTTGTGTTGAACGATTTGTAGCTTAGTGAGTGGATTGGGAGATTTTTGCATAAGAAATCCAAACGATTCTGATCGCCTACTACTAGGGTAGTGGCTGGCTTGTGTAATGGAGAGTTAGGGTTCGGTTTTAATGTTCTATACATACATACATACATACATACATACATACATACATACATACATACATTTATGTATATTTGTAGCTTAGTGAGTGGATTGGGAGATTTTTGCATAAGAAATCTGAACGATTCCGATCGCCTACTACTAGGGTGGTGGCTGGCTTGTGTAATGGAGAGTTAGGGTTTGGTTTTAACGTTCTATACATACATACATACATTTATGTATATATATATATAACTCACTAATCGGTAACGTTGCGTCTGAACTCCAAACGAATCCCAACGATTTTTGCCTCTAACCAAATATACCCATTCCAGACACAATGGGATATGTCCCGTAAGCCGATTCAACTGTTTAAATCAGGTTTCATCAAAATTAAAATATAAATCCATATAACATTTAATATTAAATTTGAACGTACATTTTAATTTACTATGGCCACATATTGACTCCAAAAATTATGAAATTTGAAATCTAGCAATGTTTTGCAAATATGATTCTAACAAAATTAATTTCATCAAATTTGGAGACCATTTGAAAAATGACCCTATTCTTAGCTTATTAAATTCACAACTAAGATTGGAGACCCGTTTAAATTTACCATGCTTGCATATTAATTACAATTGACTTGAAATTTTAAACCTAACAATAATTTGATGTTCTAGATCCAACAAAATTAGTTTTGTCGAAAACAGAGGTTGTTTTGCAAAATGGCTATCTTTAAGGGTTTAAATAATATTAAAATATTAATAAATTCTATTGCACCTATTTTAAATTTTAATTTGGACGTAACCAACAATTTCTAAAATGAAATCTAAAATTTACACATTCATTAGAAAGATATTATTAAGTAAATTCAAGCATTTCTTATTTTACTGAAATCCGACTTGTATCAAATTCTGTATATTAATTTAAAATTCAAAACTAAATTTTCAAACTACCGCGCCATTACGGGTTCATTTTAATTAAATTTTAAACTTATACATTCTAGCTTCGATTTAAATAAATTTTAAATCGTTAATTCTCCTAATAAATCGTTAAATATATTTAATTTCTATTAAAATCAATTAAAAATAAATTTTAAATCGTTAATTCTCAAAATAAATCATTAAATATATCTATTTTTTATTAAAATCAATTAAAAATAAATTTTAAATTGGTTCCAAAATTCCAGGTTGTTACAAAATTAGTATCAAACATATATATATATATATAATATTTAAATTAGGAGTTAGATTTAAATTTAAGATTTTTTTTGAATAATTTCAGGATTAGGATATATATATATATATTAAATTAGGAAGTAACTTTGTAAAGAATTTGAAAATAAAAGATAAGCAGGGAAAAATGGTGCGAAAATTGTAATAAGGATTTTAGTGCTATAACGAAATTTTAACAAAAAATTATAGACTATATTACTTATCTCGATTTCTTGAACTCTTGTTACTCATGATTATTTAATGTTGAAATCTTTTTTTTTTTTGTAATCTATACTGTTAAATCTTTAAATGTACAGTCTTTAAAATCAATTGCTTCATAAGATACCTACATATACATGTATATAGATAAAAGTGCTAGTATATATTTTATAATAATAATAGTTAAAAAGGTTATAATCATCAAAACCATTATTTCAATCATTAACGTACTCCTATTTTTTGATGATGATAACCTTAGTTTATAAAATATATTTACCTAATACCTTGATTTCTCGGTTACTCCCCATAATCCTACAACTTCTTCTGAAACTACTAACCCCCTCCTTTAATCTAAGCCCTATTTCATAATTCACCCCATTTGTCATCAACAAAAACTATATTCCTATGTTTTATCTATAATATTCTGCTTAAACTAATATAAGACTTAACCTAGAATAAAAATGATTATAAAACTCATGCTTAAACTATGGTACCACTTAAAGGAACAATATCTAGATTTAAACAAGCAATACAAAGATTAACTAGAATAATGTTAACACTCAATCATACAATCAATCCAAACCAATTTATACAAGCAATTCAAATCATGTTTTTACACACCATTAATTCAAATTCAAATATAGGAAATATATTGCACACCAAATTTGAAAATAAAATCAAACGTTTCTTGCAACTTCTACCCATCCTTTAATAAAACTGTAAAACTGCATAATTCCCTTAAAAATTAGTACTATAAAAACTATTTAAAGTAATGAAATGTGAAAATGATGAGTATAGTTATATTATAATAACTAAATACCTACATATGTATAAGTATATTTCAAACAAATCTATCAACAAACACCCATCAAATCCAATCATGTCAAACAAGTCAATCAAGTGAATCAAGTCAAACAACTTAACTAAGTCAAAGTAAATACGTTATGTGTTAATTAATAATTCTATACCTTCTTAAGACAACAATACAAAGCTCCCCATATAGAACCTTTGTTATGTGTGGAGTAAAAGTCAATTTGTAATGCAATGTGTGCAGTATTGTAACAACCCGGTATTTCAGAACCAATTTAAAAATTTTATTTCAACTATTTTAATGGATTTTGAATATTTAAAATGATTTATTTTAATTAATAACCACTACAAATTTATTTAAATCGAAGTTAGAACGTATAAATTTATTTTAATTATAAAACGAGCCTGAAATGGCGTGGTAGTTTGAAAATTCGATTTTAAATTTCAAATGAATCTTCAAAATTCAAAATAAATCGAATTTTAGTAAAACCAGAAATATTAGAATCTGTTTAATCGTATCTTTCTAACGAATGTGGAAAATATAGATTTCATAATATAAATTAAAAGTTACATCCAGTTTAAAATTGAAAATAGTCGCTATGGAATTTATACATTTTTTATATAATATATAGCCCTTAAAAATAGCCACTTTGCAAATGACCTTCGTTTTCGTCAAAATCACTTTTGTTGGATCCAGAATGCCAAATTATTGCTAGATTCCGATTTTCATAATTTTTGGAATTACTATTTGAGCGTAGTAAATTTAAACGTATTTGTTAAATTCAGTTTGAATTTAACCAACTGGAAAATGACCATTTTTCATACGGCCTCCAAATTCGACGAAATTAGTTTTGTTAGGACCGTATCATCAAAAAATAGCTAGATTTTTTTTGAATTTTTGGAGTCAGTATGTGGCCCCAGTAAATCAAAATGAACGTTGAAATCAATTTTGAACGTTATATTAATTTATATTTTGATTTTAATGAAAACTGATCAAAACGGTCAAATTAGCTTATCAAACATATCCCATTGTGTCCGGAATGGGGGTATTTTGCTAGGGGCAATAGTCGTTGGCTTCGATTTGGAGTCCGAATGAAAAAGCAACTTTTTGGGAATTAAAATAATTAAATAATATAAACCCCCTTTCCTCTCTCATTTCAGTCAACGCGAGATAAAAAAACCACGTCGCCCCAACCATCCCTGGCGCCACAGCTCTGCTCCCCATCTCCCCACGACCGCCGCCGGCCAGCACCCCACCACCGCACCCTCCTCCTCCTCCAGCGCCTCTCTCCTCTCTGTTTAAAACCCTAGCCTCTCTCAGCCTAAAACCACCACCACAAGGCCTACAGCCACCGCCGCCGGTCAGCCCCGCCACCCCTGACCCTCCAGCACCCACACGCCCCTTCCTCGCCAGTCAACACCACCGTGGGCCCCCCTTTCGCTAAAAATCCATTTTTACAAAATATCATATTTACATTAAACCCTGTGACCTTCCCAAGCCCATATCTTTGAATCCGAGCGCTTCTGGACAAAACTCCACAGCTCCAAAATCGAAGAGCATGATTTTCTCTTCAATTGGGTATGTGGAAGTCATATTTTGGAATGCGGAGTCGCCCGGAAAACGCGTCCAAATTCAGCAGTCCAAATACTATCTTTTCGCTAATTCTGGCGAAATGGAGCATTTTCGGGAAATAGACCATTAGACAAAAGTTGTTCGGAATGGCGCGTTTAAGTTAGGAAAAAAAGTCGACATGAAGATTGGAGCTCGTATGCAAAGTCTGGAATCAGAACAGAAAATCATAGCGTCAGAAACGGCGGAGTGGATCCCAACGTAAGAACACCTTCTCACTCAAATTATTTTATAGTTAAATATATTTTAGGTTATAGACGGGGCTTAGTAGCCCCAGACACTATTTATGGTACAAACCATGGTTGTTGTTTGGATTATATTGTGGAAAATTGACTGTATTGTGGTTACTGATTATATTGTGGTTTTGTTGATTGTATTGATCATTGTGTATGGCGCGAGCCAGTATCAGGAGAGGGGTAATGCTAGACATTACTCCGGTTCTAATATCGTGCCGTTATAATGCCGAAATTTTCTGAAATAAATATTTATTCATTAAAAATATCATTTTTAATGTGTATATGAGCTATATAAAATATTCATGTGTTGAATAAAATGTATGAACAGTAAAAAATATCATTTTTATTGAATGTATGAACTATTAAAAATAATCATGTGTTGAAATAAATATTTTATCATTAAAAATATAATTTTTAATGTATATATGAATAGCATAAAATTCTCCTGAAATGAAAATAAATATTCATTTACAAATTAGACAATTTTTTTATGTACACCCATTTAACCGACATGGATTGGGGTGATAAATTTTACACATCGCCCAACTACACAAATATTATTCAGTATTTGTTGGTTGAAACCCCACACGGGTATTAAGATGATATTTGGCGCACACTAATCCCAATTGTTTAGTTGTATGTTAATCGATTGGTTGACAGACTGTTGTAAGCGTTAATTATTTATATTTAATGCTTATGCAGTTGTGTAATGCACTCTGGATGATGGTTGATTGTTTACCATTGTTGTTGTATACATTTGATGTATGAAATCCATATTACTAACATTATATGCTAATTGATTGTGTCTGATTTCAATTCAGAAAAAACGAATATTTTAAAATAACGAATATTTTAAAATAATATTCAGTAAAGGATTAAAATGTGAATTTGATGTCCGATTTTGGATGGACACGAAAATATTGAAATGTGTGAAGCCATGTTGATTAGATTTGCGCCACTTTAACGCGAATGATATTTATATCGATTTTATTCATTTTTATAATGAATATCGAAAATGAAATTATTTCAAAATCTGATATTTTGAATATATTATCATTTAAATATTATAATGATAAGGAGTATTCAATTTTAATTTAAAATTGAAGTAAAAGTGAGAATCACATTTAAAACGAACTTGTAAAATACGTTTTAAATGATATATATTATATATTATATATATTATATTATATATACATTGACTTCGACCATTGACTTCGAATTGATATTACGGGAGATCCGACAATCGGTTTCTCCTAAAACCGGAACCTTTGGGTTCGTATCGAAAAGAGCTTTTCAATGAATATAAGAGATTTAAATTTGAATAGCTGGATTTGGAATTATGTCCAAACCAATTTCAGAAAAGGTTGTTATGGATGCAGTTTGGTGGCCTTTATTGGAAACCGACTGTATGGGCTTGATAAAATTATTAGAAATATTAATAATTTGTGTAAAATCATAATTAATGATTTGAAAAAATTATGGATGAAAAATTCCACGTTTGTAAAAATAAAAATATATTTTTACCAAAATGAATTAGTTATAATTAGAAAGATAATCCAACGTTTTTAAATAAATAAATTGGATTTGTGAATGGTTTTAATCTAACCAGAATTTTTCATTTATATTATTGGAATGGATTTGAATAGAAATCATCTTCGGGATATTTCGATATTGGATTCTGTGACTATATGGATATTGTGGAGGAATTTGGAAGATAGATATGTATCGTTGTTCCCCATACGATATGTGTTGGTTTCAGAATTTGATATTGAGTATAAGGTGATATAATTTCTGTTTAGAGCCTTGTATTTAATATCAAATTGGATTTTGGGTTTGTCATAAATGGTGTCTTAAATAACAGTACTGTTCTTAAACCCCATGTGAAAAGAATAAATCTTTTAATTAAGATTATTAGAGTTTCCAGTTATATTTAGTAATTGGAATAAAATGGAATGGGAAGTGGGTTTATTGTGAACTGTGTTTTTAACAACATTCGTTCTTTAACTCAATTAACAGTGAAATGTGATTTGGAATATATAAATCTTTTATTAAGATTTAATGGAAATTTTCCAAAGTATGGTTTTCCAATTTAGTATATTAAATTGGAATTGAATGGAATTCGATTTGGTAATAATTGAAGTGAGCTTCTGTGGAGTAAGACTGTTAATATATATGGAATTTAAAAGGCTTTGTCGTTATTCCATTTATATTATTAGTCAGATACGGCAATTGATATCGATTATATATTGATCTGTTTTCCATGAAGATTCCATAGTTAATGTAATGTGATTTTGGGTTTATCGTGAACTGTGTTTCAAACGCCATTAATTCTTTAACCCAGTTAAAGACAGGATTACATGTCTAACACTGTATTTCGAACCGTATTGTTGATCTCTTCTTAATATATAGCTGTTTGGTGGCGGAGAATTTATTCTCTTGCTTAACACTCTTCTTTAAGACATACGAGCTTAGAGGTTATATATTGGCAGAAATCAACGGCACGGTGTTGATTGTCGATGCGGCATGTTTGATTTCCCAAAGTTAAATAATCATTAATAATGATTGTTGAAAGATTAAAACTAAGTGGAGTTTTAGTGAATTTTTAATTAGATTGAAATGGGAATGTGATCATTTATATTATCAAATTTGGGAAATGATCGAGAATGGAGTACCACTAATTTTTACTCCAGGCGATAGTTAAATCTTTAATTAGATTTGAACATGAAATGGTATTTAAATTTACCGATAACACTGTGGTGTTAGATATGGAGTATTACCAGTTTTGCTCCATGGGATGAATAGGTTGGGTTTGGGAAATTAAACAAATGATTACTTCGGTAAGGCTCGATAATCCCGACTAGTTGATAAACCTTAATTTGTTTTAGAATTGATATCCAAAGGAAGATTAAAGTTTAAATTTAATAAAATTTATATTTGATAAATTTGATGCGAACCTTTTCCAAATGATATGAATATTTGGATAAAGGAATATTCTGAACTGGGATAAGGCGTATGATGTGTTTATATAGCACATGATTATTGATTATAAATATGCGGGGTTTTTTGGAAAGACTAGGTGTATCCTATTCTGAATAACCGATATGATGATGATAAGTCGACGATGAAGATGGTGATTGAAGACTGGAGTTCTTCACATCGTTTGGATGATTATTGATGTCTGGATTAGGCTGTACACCCAAGACAAGGTAATAAGTGGTGATTATCCAGACGTACTTGGAGATCGATCGGATATGCAAGGACCTCTATCTTGTATTGGACATATGGGATGGGGAATAAGGTGCTTCTGGATTCGTTCAGACCCAGAACGAACTTGTAAATGGATGTGTGTCTAAAATTGGATTTTATTCTGTGTTGATTGATTTCTATTAAATATATATTTGTTTGGTGGTAAAGAATTTATTCTCTTGCTTAACACCCTTCTCTGAGACCTACGAGCTTAGAGGTTATATATTGATAGACATCAGTTGCATGGCATGAATTGTTAGTGTGGCATGTTGAGATGCAAAAGATCATGGCTTTTGTTGAAAAGCAGAGTCTTGTGGTTGATGATCAAAGGACGACTTTAAATAGCATAGCTTTGTGTATAGCGTTAATTCGCGAGCCTCACACCCTGTATGAGTCAAAAACGGGATAAGGGACCCGAGGAGTGCATGACGTTTCCTTCTAGCTATGGGTAGTGTCATGGTATGGAGCCCAAACATTTATTTATTTTTACATATGTGGTTGATGGAATGCGAGGAGCCTCAGATATTGGTCCCTAGAGGCCAAGTGATAGGTCCGATAGGACCGAGAACGTTTGTTTAGGAATTGCCAATCCTCAATCGTAAGGGAGGACCGGCCTTGGAGGATCCAAGGGTTCACTGCGGGGAATCTTAAGGCATTTGCTAATGTCTTAAAGCCGGCAAGGAGTACATCCCTTGCCTCGACCCATAGATGGAATCCAATTTCCGATACATGACTTTTCGGTTTTAGTTGTAGAACTAGTACGGCGATATAGTAGCATGGGATACTATGCTGTTTATGATTGATACATTGATATTTGAAGCGATTTTTGACACTACACACTTATAGTTAAGGTTTTAAATCTCGGATATCGGTCGCGTTTCGTCTCAGGGATTTTATAGACTCGGTCTCGTATCGGGGGAGATCTCGGACGAGATGAGTCTAACTTGAGAGTTCGTCTCGGATTTTCATCTCGGGTCTGAAAGTTCATATCGAAACAGTCTCGGGGTACATGATATGTTAAAAATGTTATTTTAACAAAATGATTTTTATGAATGCTATCAAAAACATAGTAACTTAAACTTAAAATGCATAATAACTTTATTATTCTTTATTTTGCGAAAGATCATTCATACTCTAAATTGTAATATGGTTAAAAAAGGAATAATGTTAGACATAAACCATTAAAAGGATCCAAAACATTAAAAAATCCAGCATAAATATACCACAAAATACATAATTTCATAGGTAACATGTATGTAAAAAGATGAATATGAAAATCATAAGCATTGTAAAACATATACGAATATACAATATAGTCATTTAACATGCAAAATGTAAAATAAAAAAAGATTGATATGGCTAGAATTGAGTTTTTTAATTATAGTTCTATTTCAGGCACAAATTTAAATTTTAACAAAAAAAAACTAAGATCTAGGACGATATTCCAGTATTTCGTCTTGGTTGATATATCGTTCGATATTGCAATATCTCGGGCGATGTATTCGAAAGGAGATTTAGAGTGATATTTGCTGTTTCGTTTCGAAAGGAGCCCAAAACGAGATCTCGGAGGAGATCTCGGGCAATATTTACGAGATTTGAAACAATGCTTATAGTAATATCAAAATGATTTGTTTGAAACGTACCAAGCATGTTTGGCTATTATAAGGTAAAAATCTATCCTCGGGCTTGCATTGCATTGCTTGATGGGACCCAAGTCTTATAATAGCTTCATTTTCCGAAAAGCATTGCGTTATTTATAAACTTTTTATGCACTGGTATTCTTGGGAGAAAATTGTTCCGTGTTATATAGCGTGGTCCCTTGATTTACTTTATTTCTAAAGTAAAGTTTTAATAACTGTTTTAGTTCTCACACCAGTCCCACGACTAATTCGGAGTTTATTATTTCTACCTAAACTCTAGGTACCTCTGTTTTCCACACGGGCAGCTAGTAGTTTTGGTCTTGCAGATTTCTTTTTATAGGATCCTAGTTTTACAGCTAGAGCTATATTCAGAAAGCTTTGTATCCGGGTATTTCTTTCAGTTGCGTTATGTATTATTTTTCCGCTACTAATGTAATTTAAAGCACTGATTTTTTTCTGATGTATATTATTTATTCATACTCTATTATATTCTTATACTCTGACTTAATTGTTGTAATAGCAATGAAATGTTCTATTGTTTGTGTTCTGATTTGTCATGTTCTCAACACAATCCGGGCTTTCCCATATGGGCAAGTTTGGGTTGTTTCATCGTTGTATCAGAGCTATGGTTTACAGAGCTCAAGAACAAGACACAATAGAACCAAACGAAAGAATTCATCAAAGATTGGATTAGTAATATCCAATAAGAATGACTCGTTAGAGATGGGATCAGTAGTATCCTAGAATGAGTTTCAAATAGTGTTATTTTTAAAATAAAAATGAAAACAAATTTTGTTTTGAAAATTTAAACCTTATTATACGTATTTTAGTATTTTATTTTAAATTGATTTGGATTATCGGGTATATAGAGATTTTAATATACGTCTGATCCACATGTATACGAAGCCTTAAATATACTGGATAGATATAGAATCACACTCTAGTCGTTCAGAGATTATTCTGATGATTGACGCGTCATCATCAGCAATTATTTTTGAGTTTCGAAAGTGGGATATCTATATATTTCCAATTGACTAGTGTGAGAACCAAAACATAGATAAGATTTACTTTTGTGAATTGGCATCAAAAATATGATTTTTGAGTATCTATAAAGATATATGATTGAAAAGATATTCAACTAATTGATTGCTGGTTGTGTTGCATGATAATTAGTTTGACCAATTAAAATGTTGGAACAATAAAACCAATATGCAAATAAGAGGTAAATTTAGCCATATTGAATCAAATATTGAACTGAATTGAAAATTGATTGAAATTGCATATATGTACATATATATACATTGAATAGGTCATAGCATGGAAGCTAAGGAGAGGAATAAAATAGTTTGCCCAACAAATAGGTACATGTTTACTATTTTCTTGGATTTTGATGATTTTATGAGCCAATTGGCTAGCCGCTTGGCTTTTCTTTTTTTTTGGATTGATGAGGGCACGGTTAGGCAAGTTGCTGTTTTAAAGGTCTCCCTGTACAAAGCAGGTTATGGCGAAATTTTTCGAAAATTTAGGGTGTTGGCCAAATTTTTGAAAAAACTAGAAAATTTTTAGAAACCGAAAAGTTGAAGAATGAAAGCCCGAATGAAAGTTGAGTTGGTTAATCAAACAACTTTCATCTCCGTTCCTTTTTTAGGGCGAAAAAATTTTAAGTGGGGGAGATTGTAACAACCCGGAATTTCACAATCAATTTAAAAAATTTATTTTAGATATTTTAATTGATTTCGAATATTTAAAATGATTAATTTTAAATAATAACAACTAAAATTTTATTCAAATTAAGATAAGAACGTATAAATTTATTTTAATTATAAAATGAGCCTGAAATGGCGCGGTTGTTTGAAAATTCAATTTTAAATTTCAATTGAATGTACAGAAATCAAAATAAATCGGATTTTCGTAAAACCAGAAATATTAGAATCTGTTTAATCATATTTTTCTAACGAATGTGAAAAATTGAGATTTCATAATATAAATTAAAAGGTTATGACCAGCTTAAAATTGAAAATAGTCGCTATGGAATTTATATAGTTTTATAAAATATATAGCCCTTAAAAATAGCCATTTTGCAAACTACCTCTGTTTTCGACGCAATCACTTTTGTTGGATCCGAAATGTCAAATTATTGCTAGATTCCAATTTTCATAATTTTTGGAATTAATATATGATCGTAGTAAATATAAACGTGTTTGTTAAATTCAATTTGAATTTAATTGACTGGAAAATGACCATTTTTCAGACGGTCTCCAAATTCGATGAAATTAGTTTTGATAGGACCGTATCATCAAAACATAGCTAGATTTATTTTTTTGGAACCTTGGGAGTTAGTATATGGCCCCTATAAATCAAAATGTACGTTGAACTCAATTTTGAACGTTATATTAATTTATAATTTAATTTTGATGAAAACTGATCGAAACGGTTGAATTGGCTTACCGGACATATCCCATTGTGCCCGGAATGAGGGTATTTAGCTTGGGGTGACAGTCGTTGGGTTCGATTTGGAGTCCGAATGAAAAAGCAACTTTTTGAGAATTTAAAATATTTAAATAAATAAATAATATAAACCCCCTTCCTCTCTCATTTCAGTCAACGCGAGATAAAAAACCCGCATCTCCCCAACAATCCCCAGCTCCGCCGCCCACCTCCCCACGAACGCCGCAGGGCAGCGCCCCACCGCCGCACCCTCCTCCTACTCCTCCTCCAGCGCCTCTCTCCTCTCTCCGTTTAAAACCCTAGCCTCTCTCAACCTAAAACCTCCGCCACCAGGCCTACAGCCACCACCTCTAGTCAGCCCCGCCACCCCCGACCCTCCAGCACCCATGCGCCCCTTCCCCGCCACGTCAGCACCACCGTGGGCCCCCCTTCCGCTGAAAATCCATTTTTACAAAATACCATATTTAATTAAACCCCCTGACCTTCCCAAGCCCATATCTTCCAATGCGAGCGCTTCTGGACAAAACTCCACAGTGCCAAAATCGAAGAGCACAATTTTCTCGTCGATTTGGATATATAGAAGTCATATTTTAAAATGCGGAGTTTCCCGGAAAACGCATCAAAAGTTAGTAGTCCAAATATTGTCTTTTCGCAAATTCTTGCAAAATGGGGCATTTTTGGGAAAAAGTCCATTAGGCGAAAGTTGTTCGTAATGGCGTGTAACATCCCGTATTTTTGGTAGCCGAATATTTTATTTAATTTATTATTTTAAATATTATATTTGGAGTATTAATGGATTTTAATATTTAAATCGTTATTTGAAACGAGATCGAACGCTATACGTTTATATAATATAAATCGAGTTTTGAAAATGGCATGCATTTCACAATATGGAGTTTTGAACTTCAACTGAATATACAGAGTCCGATATAAGTCGGATTTCTGTGAAACAAGAAACGTTGGAACCGTATTAATGATAATTTTCATATGAAAGAGAAAAATCCAGATTTCGTTTTATAATTTGTTATTTATGGACAAATCAAATTTTAAAAAATCGCTATGGAAATCATTATAAAAATATAAGCCTTTAAAATAGTCATTTTGCAAACAGAGGCCGTTTTCAACGAAATCAGTTTCATTAGGACTGTAACGATAAATTATTGTACGGTAGCGAATTGCGTGGCAAACCGATGTCGTATGTGGCCACAGTAGCCATAAACGCCCAGTTATTCCCTATAACGCGTATTTAAATTAATTTAATTTAATTTAATAAGGTGATATTTGTGTGTAATATGAGCAGCCGATCGAATTAAGCCGCGAAACCAATTCCATTGAGTTTGTATCGTCGATTACAGTCAGGATAGGTATATAGTTTGTTATTTTTGGAGATCGGTTAATTTGGTGTTCAAAAGAGCATTGCGGTGCGCGTAAAAGTAGTCTACTGGGGAAACAGTCTCAGAATGCGACGAAACTGGTGTCGTTGGGTTCGTATTGATTAATTAGTGTAGGATTTCAAAGTTGCAAGTTGATTGGATTTATCTAGTGATCGTGGAAAAATTAAACATGTGTTTATTTCTGGTTTTATAAAGGAATTTTTTTTCAAACGAGATCGAATTCGACGAAACTTGTCCCATTGGGTCTGGAATACCTTTTTACACTAAGATTAGTTTTTTTTCCGAAAACAGAAGTCGTTTGTGGTTGGTTTATGACGTTACTTCACTACGAAGTTTCACTAATATTATTTTAATATTTAACCTTACCCTATATATATCATCACTCAAGCAAACCCTAAACTTTTGTTTTCTCTCATCAAAGAACTTGCGCCGCCACCCTAATACAGCGAACGGCCATAAAATCCCCACTTCCTTCACTGAAAATCTTACAATCCGTTCATATTTTAACTACATCTCAAAACACTCACGGCAACGAGATCTACGAGCTGTGCAGCTACGATGAAGTATTATGACCAGATGTGGCCGGAATAATTGATGGACGTCGGGATGGTTCGGTTTTGATTTCAGGCGGAGGGTTGCGTCGATCTCCAAACTGCTGCTGGCAGAGGTCGTTTTCAGGGAGGTGGTCGAGGTGGAAAACACGGATGAAGCTCCAGTGAGCTGAGGTGGAGTGCGGTGGAGGTTGGATGAAATGGCAACTCATTTTCACGGAGCAGGAACGTTATTCCTGGACAAAATCGAAGGCATCAATTTCACGAGGTAAATACGAAGGAGGGAACAGATCTAAGTTCAAATGGGGATTGAGACTTTAATGTAACCATTCAGGGTCAAAGGAAAATGGGAAGTGGAAGAGTGCGGTTCAAAACTGAAGTGGGGAAGAAACCAAATGTCTTGGATCTCTGAAAAACGGAACTCAGGGACAAGGAGGAGCAAATAAGGATAGACCGCCTCTTTTATATTAAAAGGTAATTTAATTCATTTACTGATTAAGGAACTGTTTGTTTAAAACCAAAATTTGGTTACTTAAATTGCTTTTAACGTATGCAGAAAGTTGGGTGCTAAACGCTTGAACACGAGGAGCAGTATCCGTGGGATGGTCCTACTGAGTTCTAACATGGTGAACGAAGTTTCAACGGACGCTGGGAAGGAGATTAACAAATAGACTGATCCTTTTTGCCAGAAATTACAGATATATGAAGTAATTAATTTAAAGAAATAAGTGATTAATATTTAGTCATCTATATAAATCATTGTTGGTCAAATACAGATGGGTTCGAACCCTTAGAGTAGAACGAAGAATGAACCGGAATGTTAAATTTGGATCTGTCGATTTCTTTAAGATGTAATTAACCAATATTATAACATAATTATTAGTAGTTTTAATAATAATTTTAATTAGGGTTAATTGTTTGTTTGAATCGGTCAACCTTATTATGGTAATTACTTGATCATATATTATCAGAATTTGACAAACTAAGTGGCACTGGAATCATCTTGGCAAGCCGTACAATATGGAACGGATCTGGACGCAACTGGAATCAATCGGGATTTTTAATTAAATTAAACCCGCGTTTAATTTAATTAAAACCAACCGTAAAACAACAGTATCAGATCAAGGTGAGTTAAACTCACTCAGTTTTCCCATTTATATTTTAGAAATTGGGTTTTGATTTTTGTGTGCTCTGCTTGCCAATGGTTGACTATTTTCTACTTATATATTTATTTGCTGATTTAACTGATGAAATTAAACCGTCATTAAATTTTAGTGAAATACCAAATCGTTATTCTAACGATTGGTTCCAATAAAGGTAACTTATCTTGTTGGTCACGTTTATAAAGTAAATGTGTTTAATTGGTTGAATTGTTTGAATTACTTGTAGTTAGGATTAAATGGTCGTTATTTATTTTATCAGTTAAATGAAAATGAAAGATCTGTTTGATGATAACCAATGGTATACAGGGAAGAACAGGTTGGAGGGATCCAACCGGATTCCTCAAATATATTATTTAATTTTATATTATCATATGAACTATCATGTTGGGTGATTGATTTGTGTATTGATCATTGACTGGAAATTCAACCTGTGTTTAGTTTTAACCAATGGGCAGTATTGGTTGAGTAATTGGCGGTAAATGGCCTAAAAGTAATTCTTTTTATTTATATCAATTTACCGTCAGGTAAGTTGATAGAACTGAAGTTATAAAATTTATTTTATAGTTAAAGATAGATTTGAATATATATATTTGAATAAAGGTTTGTTATGAGGAAATAAATAATTACTTTTAATTATTTAAGTTTATAATTAATTGTTGATTGATTTAATAAAGTAAATTCTGATATTAATCAGAATTATAAACAAGTGATTTGAGATTAACCTAATGATTAAACTCGGATAATTGTTTTATTAAGAATAATTAAATGGAAATATTTTATATTATTTATTAATTTAAAGGGAAAACGAATTGAAATTGATTAACGAGATAACCATGTTTAGAGTTGACTAAATGGACCATTTTAACTGGAATAAATTATTATTTTGGTTGTTTGGATTAGTCTAATACAACTGTTTAAAGAATATTTGGTTAATTTTAATAGGGTTTTAAAAAGGGAATTACTATTCATTTTAGTTAATAAAGAAATTTACTACAGAAGTAGTTAATAATGGAAGTAAATTATTATTTTAATTAATAATAATTTAGAGAATTACTTTTTAATTGAAATCACTTAGGAAGTAACAACCATGGGAATGAGATCTAATGGAATGGTGAAAGGAGTTTGTGAACAGGTTTTGCTTAAACCTGAGTTTTTATAACAAAGTTATAAAAAAAAATTTTAAGCGACTATTATAGCTTAAATTAAATGTTACTTGATTATTTGAATTAAGTAAAGAGGAATTTAGATAAAAGGGTTTTATAATAAACCAGAGTTATATAAAAGAGATTTGTGGTGTTATATCGTTATTTTTAATTAATGTTACTTAATAATGAGAATAAGTAAGAAGGGGAAACTATAATAAAATTTCCAAAGTAGGAATGGATGAATGGGTTTGGAGGGGAATTAGTGGAAGTGAGATTGGTAAAAGAAATGGATCATCTGATTTTGTAAACAAATATGAATTATAAATAAAATTGTTTAAAAAGAGGTAAACGGTAAAAAGTGGTGTTTTATAAGGAATTACTTAATTATTAAATTAAGGAAAATGTTATATTTGAGAAAGGGATTTTCAAAAAGGGAAGAAGGTTTATGAAACCGTATTTGTAAATAAAATAATTAAATTGGATTTGTGTTGGGATTAGAATGAGATATTGGGTTTTGATTATTACTTGTATCTATTCTTTGATATGAACGTTGTTGATCAAGGTCTGAGAGGTAATTAAAATACCCCAACTTGAACGACTTCATAATTTATTTGAGGATGATATAAGTTGTAATGGTAAAAGAGATTAGTAAAGTTATTATTTCGTTAGAGAAATAATAACACAACATTTGTGATGAAGATTTGGAAAATGTATAATGAGGATTTCAAAGTGAGAAGGGAAATAAGAGGGGTTGCCGAAAATATAACGATATTTTCGAATTAGAAGGAAAACATAAGGCTGAGTTTTATCCTATCAGAATAACATTTGTATTGTTTCAAGTAATGAAATAGACGATATTTCGTAACGTCGTTTTACGAGTGATAATTTAATAAATTTCCCAATATTAGATAATAGGATTAAATATTTAAAAGTGAAAATAGACCAATTGGATATGGTATAGGATTTTTATAGGTATTATAAGAATCTTGTTTAAAGAATAAATCTTATGTTAAATAAAGAAGCGAGAAAACTATATTTATCGAAGTACTTAAGAGTTCTAAATTTACATTTGTTTTTAATCAAAAGGCCAAGTGATGCTGAATACTGAACCAGTGAACTCACTGGATTGTCATGATTGAAACACTATTTATTTTGATAGTTAAATCACCAACTATCAAATCTGTCCAATACGATTGTTGGTACGGAAAGACCGGGATCGAATTTATATTCGAAAACCATTCCGACCAACAAATACGCGAAGATATCAGAAGAAGGTCGAGATGGAGTATTGAAGACCGTAGATCTTCATTACACGGAAGAACTACTAATAATCTCTGGTTTAGCAGCCAGAGATAAACTGTGATTCTGTCGTGGTTGGAATCTACAGGTTGCAAGGACTTCTCGCTACTGATCCATGGGGCGATTCCTATATTGGATGCAGTAGGAGAGTACCTTCGGTTCATCCTGTTCCTGGATGACTTGTATGGACAAATGTCTAACATGGTATTTCCTGAAACCATGTACATTGATTTTTACAAATATACCGAGTGGTGGCAAATAGGGGCACTTCTTTTATAACCAGAGTATATTTGTGGACGTCAATTAGTGACTTGACAGATTTGATTATACGACATTCAAAGTGAATGGTGACCAAATAACCCAAAAGGAGATTTAAACCTCAAGCCTCGTCAACCGGGAAATGACAGAAATCGGGCAGGCAGCATGGCTATGTGGGTCGCTCCCATTAGGGTGTATAATCACCTATCTAGAGAAATTCCTTTTGCTTCTTTAATCTATTTTGATGTTTCCCTTTCAGGGAAACGGTGGTTTGAGCCCAACCGTTGGTGATGTACATTCGATACACTCAAGCGAAATGAGTGGTCGGTTATGTTAGGGCCGGTTTGCAAGACGTTCTTGTTGAACCTAATGTATTCGCCTCTAGAGATACACTATCGGTAGGTGGTCCCATACCTTGTCATAGTCGGAATCCAATCCCCAATAAGCGCCCGCGGTTTTGTTTGTATATACATATATGTGCAGCGTGAGATGCAAGCGTTCCGCTAGATTGATATCTACTTGTATTTAGATATTATTATAATATTAGAAAAGATATTGATTTTGAAAATGTTTTGGGTTATCGTAAGGTAAAAACCATCCGTATTTATGTGTGGATTTGGTCTTACGATTATCCTTTTCTTTCGAAAAGATTTTGAATTTAAAATAACGTTGTGTGATACCCTTAATACTATGCGAGTTTTTTTCTCACTCTGGTTCACCAGACTGACCCGGTGTTTTGTAAATGCTTGGGTTAGCCCAGGGTGTACAGGTTCAGGTTATCGAATGCTGTGAAGAGATGTGCTGGAAGAGTCCAGACATATGATATTATATAACTACTATTCCGCTATGTGTTGTATATGGGACAGATTTTTATAACTGTCTAGTTGTGTGTTGTGCTCTGATAATTGTAAGTATTTTTAAAAGCTCTCAATAAAGTTTTATTTCTGTATTATATTTTGTTCCGCTGCGATGTGAGACTCTGATTCTGTGTTGTGATGTTTCTTCTTCTTCATGTAATCTAATACTTCTTTCTTTCTTATCTCATCCTCTAATTTCTTTCTAATGACATTCCAGTGTTTTCGGTGTTTGAAAGGTCAACATGAGGTACGGTAAATGTATTTATGTCGATATTCGAGGCCGGAAATCCTTGGGTCGTTACAGTGGTATCAGAGCTATTGGTTTAGTAATAACCTTGGTTCCGTGGTATAACTCGATAGAGATTGGGTTAGTAAGACCCTAGATCGAGATTAAGTATATATATGAGAGCGTATTTGTAAATTTTATATACAAATGGTTTGTATTGTGTTTGTTGATCGGTTCAAGTGTTGAGAAGCGTTGAACTGACAATCGATACAGTATTGTTTTGAAAAGAGGGTAAATGAAATAATTTTACCCAAATTATATTTTTTTTGTGTTGAAAAGAAATAATTTTATTAAATTATTGAGATATTAGGGTGTTTTATTGTTTTGAATGGAATTCAAAATGGCTTGAAAATTGAAAACTTAATATGATTAAGTGAAATTAAAATTACAAATGATATTGAAATTGAAATTTGGAATTTAAATAAATAATAGTCAAATAGAAATCAATCGGATATTAATAGATTGATGTTCAAAATACGAGAAACCAAAGTAAACTATTAATATTGAATATAAATTCAATTGATTTGGTTGATTGGTTGTGTATTGGTTGTTGATTGTGAATTGTTTGTTATTGGATGATAGTCGGTTTGAATGGAAATAATCAACATTTAATGAAACTAATTGAATTCCAAACTAAAGAATAAATTTCCGTTATACTTAAACTGGAATGAATTGATTATGAATTTGAATTTATGATTTAACCCTGTATTTGATAATGAATTGATGTTGTGTGTTTGTTTGGTATTTGTATAGTTATACCAGATGATTAGTGAACTATTATCTCAGAATTTCACATATTTATTACTGATATGTGAATTGAGTTAAGTACAGGTGCCAGATGGCTAGGCAAATTGATAATGGTCGAGTAAATTGCATATATGTTGAGCAAATATGCTAAATAGCGCTCGCAAAAAGATACGCCTACGCGAAAATATAAAATTTTGTTTTCCGACCCTGTTGGTCGAAGTATATATTATTTCTTCCTGCGATATCGCAGATGTCACTCCGTGCAGGGGAGACTCTGCTGGATTTTTCTGGGAATTTAAGGTGTTAGAAAATTTTCAATATTTTTGAAGATTATTATATACGGTATCGAATCGTTTTCGATTTTAAAGTAATTTATATTTGGAAATTAATGTGTTTGTAACGTTCTTTCTTACCTTAGCAATTTCGAGGACGAAATTATTTTAAGGGGGGAAGAATGTAACGTCCAGTATTTTTGGTAGCCGAATATTTTATTTTATTTATTATTTTAAATATTAAATTTGGAGTAGTAATGGATTTTAATATTTAAATCGTTATTTAAAATGAGATCGAACGCTATATGTTTATATAATATAAATCGAGTTTTGAAAATGGCGTGCAGTTCGTAGTATGGAGTTTTGAACTTCAACTGAATATACAGAGTCCGATATAAGTCGGATTTCTGTGAAACAAGAAACATTGGAACCGTATTAATGATAATTTTCATATGAAAGAGAAAAATACAGATTTCGTGTTATAATTTGTTATTTATGGCCAAATCAAATTTTAAAATAATCGCTGTGGAAATCATTATAAAAATATAGGCCTATAAAATAGCCATTTTGCAAACAGAGGCCGTTTTCGACGAAATCAGTTTCATTGGGACCGTAACGATAAATTATTGTACGGTAGTTAATTGTGTGGCAAACTGATGTCGTATGTGGCCACGGTAGCCATAAATGCCCAGTTATTTTCTATAGCACGTATTTAAATTAATTTAATTTAATAAAGTGATATTTGAGTGTAATTTGAGCAGACGATCGAATTGTGCCGCGAAACCAATTCCATTGAGTTCGTATCGTCAATTATAGTCAGGATAGGTAAATAGTTTGTTATTTTTGGAGATCGATTAATTTGGTGTTCAAAAGAGCATTGCGGTGCGCGTAAAAGTAGCCTACTGGGGAAACAGTCTCAGAATGCGATGAAACTGGTGTCGTTGGGTTCGTATTGATTAATTAGTGTAGGATTTCAAAGTTGCAAGTTGATTGGATTTATTTAGTGACCGTGGAAAAATTAAACGCGTGTTTATTTCTGGTTTTATAAAGGATTTTTTTCAAACGAGATCGGAATTCGACGTAACTTGTCCCATTAGGTCCGGAATACCTTTTTACACTAAGATTAGTTTTTTTTATCAGAAAACAGAAGTCGTTTGTGGTTGTTTTATGACGTTGTTTCACTACGAAGTTTCGCTAATATTATTTTAATATTTAACCTTACCCTATATATATTATCACTCGGGCAAACCGTAAACTTTTGTTTTCTCTCATCAAAGAAAATGCTCTGCCACCCTAATACAGCGAATGGGCATAAAATCCCCACTTCCTTCACTGAAAATATTACAATCCGTTCATCTTTTAACTACATCTCCAAACACAAAACAATCACGACAATAAGATCTACGAGTCGTGCGGCTACGATGAAGTATTATGACCAGATGTGGCCGGAATCGGTGATGGATGTCGGGGTGGTTTGGTTTTGATTTCAGGCGGAGGGTTGCGTCGATCTCCAAATTGCTGTTGGCGGAGGTCATTGTCAGGGAGACGATCGAGGAGGAAAACTCGGATGAAGCTTCGGTGAGTCGAGGTGGAGTGCGGTGGAGGTTGGATGAAATGGCAACTCATTTTCACGGAGCAGGAGTGTTATTCCTGGACAAAATCAAAGGCAGCAGTTTCACGAGGTAAATACGAAGGAGGGAACGAAACTAAGTTCGAATGGGGATTGAGACTTTAACGTAACCATTCAGGGTCAAAGGAAAATGGGAAGTGGAGGAGTGCGGTTCAAAACCGAAGTGGGGAAGAAACCAAATGTGTTGGATCTCTGAAAAATGGAACTCAGGAACACAGAGGAGCAAATAAGGATGGACCGCCTCTTTTATATTAAAACGTAATTTAATTCATTTACTGATTAAGGAATTATTTGTTTAAAACCAAAGTTTGGTTACTTAAATTTCTTTTAACGTTTGCAGAAAGTTGGGTGCCAAACGCTTGAATATGAGGAGCAGTATCGGTGGGATGGTCCTACTGAGTTCGAACATCGTGAACGAAGTTTCAACGGACGCTGGGAAGGAGATTAACAAATAGCCTGATCCTTTTTGCTAGAAATTACAGATATATGAAGTTATTAATTTAAAGAAATAAGTGATTAATATTTAATCATCTAATTAAATAATTGTTGGTCAAATACAGATGGGTTCGAACCCTTAGAGTAGAACGAAGAGGGAACCGGAAAGTTAAATTTGGATCTGCCGATTTCTTTAAGATGTAATTAACCAATATTATAACATAATTATTAGTAGTTTTAATAATAATTTGAATTAGGGTTAATTGTTTATTTGAATTAGTTAAACTTATAATGGTAATTACTTGATCATATATTATCAGAATTTGACAAACTAAGTGGCACTGGAATCATCTTGGCAAGCCGTACAATATGGAACGGATCTGGACGCAACTGGAATCAGCCGGGATTTTTAATTAGATTAAACCCTCGTTTAATTTAATTAAAACCAACTGTTAAACAACAGTATCAGATCAAGGTGAGTTAAACTCACTCAGTTTCCCATTTATATTTTAGAAATTGGTTTTGAGTTTTGTGTGATCTGCTTGCCAATGGTTGACTGTTTGCTGCTTATATATTTATTTGCTGATTTAACTAATGAAATTAAACCGTCGTTAAATTTCAATGAAATACCAAATCGTTATTCTAACGATTAGTTCCAATAAAGGTAACTTACCATGTTGGTCACGTTTATAAAATAAACGTGTTTAATTGGTTGAATTGTTTGAATTGCTTGCGGTTGGGATTAAATAGTCATTATTTATTTTATCAGTTAAATGAAATTGAAAGATCTGTTTGATGATATCCATTGGTATATAGGGAAGAACAAGTTGGAGGGATCCAACCGGATTCCTCAAATATATTATTTAACTTTATATTATCATATGAACTATCATGTTGGGTGATTGATTTGAGTATTGATCATTGATTGGAAATTCAACCTGTGTTTAGTTTTAACCAATGGGCAGTATTGATTGAGTAATCGGCAGTAAATGGCCTAAAAGTAAATTGTTTTACTTATATCGATTTACCATCAGGTAAGTTGATAGAACTGAAGTTATAAAATTTATTTTATAGCTAAAGATAGATTTGAATATATATATTTGAATAAAGGTTTGTTATAAGGAAATAAATAATTACTTTTAATTATTTAAGTTTATAATTAATTATTAATTGATTTAATAAAGTAAATTCTGATATTAATGAGAATTATAAACAAGTGATTTGAGATTAACCTTATGATTAAACTCGGATAATTGTTTTATTAAGAATAATTAAATGGAATTATTTTATATTAATTATATTATTAATTAATTTAAAGGGAAAACAAATTGAAATCAATTAATGAGATAACCATGTTTAGAGTTGACTAAATGGACCATTTTAACTGGAATAAATTATTATTTTGTTTGTTTGGATTAATCTAATACAATTGTTTAAAGAATATTTGGTTAATTTTAATAGGGTTTTAAATGGGGAATTACTATTCATTTAAGTTAATAAAGAAATTTACTACAGAAATAGTAAATAATGGAAGTAAATTATTATTTTAATTAATAATAATTTAGAGAATTACTTTTTATTTGAAATCACTTAAGAAGTAACCGCCATGGGAATGAGATCTAATGGAATGGTGAAAGGAGTTTGTGAACAAGTTTTGCTTGAACCTGAGTTTTTATAACAAAGTTATAAAAGAAATTTTTAAGCGAATATTATAGCTTAAATTAAATGTTACTTAATTATTTGAATTAAGTAAAGGGGAATTCAGATAAAAGGGTTTTATAATAAACTAGAGTTATATAAAAGAGATTTGAGGTGTTATATCGTTAATTTTAATTAACGTTACTTAATAACGAGATTAAGTAAGAAGGGGAAATTATAATAAAATTTCCAAACAGGAATGGATGAATGGGTTTGGGGGAGAATTAGTGGAAGTGAGATTGGTAAAAGAAATGGGTCATCGGATTTTGTAAACAAATATGAATTATAGATAAAATTGTTTAAAAAGAGGTAAAGGGTAAAAAGTGGCGTTTTATAAGGAATTACTTAATTATTAAATTAAGGAAAATGTTATATTCGAGAAAGGGATTTTCAAAAAGGGAAGAAGGTTTATGAAACTGTATTTGTAAATAAAATAGTTAAATGGGATTTGTGTTGGGATTAGAATGAGATATTGGATTTGTGTTGGGCTGAGTTTTATCCTATCAGAATAACATTTATATTGTTTTAAGTAATGAAATAGACGATATTTTGTAACGTCGTTTTACGAGTGATAATTTAATAAATTTCCCAATATTAGATAATAGGATCAAATGTTTAAAAGTGGAAATAGACCAATTGGATATGATATAAGATTTTCATAGGTATTATAAGAATCTTGTTTAAAGAATAAATCTTGTGTTAAATAAAGAAGCAAGAAAACTATATTTATTGAAGTACTTAAGAGTTCTAAATTTACATTTGTTTTTAATCAAAAGGCCAAGTGATGCTGAATACTGAACCAGTGAACTCACTGGATAGTCATGATTGAAACACCATTTATTTTGATAGTTAAATCACCGACTATCAAATCTGTCCAATATGATTGTGGGTACGGAAAGACCAGGATCGAATTTATATTCGAAAACCATTCCGACCAACAAATACACGAAGACATCAGAAGAAGGTCGAGATGGAGTATTGAAGACCGTAGATCTTCATTACGCGGAAGAACTACTGATAATCTCTGGTTTAGCGGCCAGAGATAAATTTTGAGTCTGTCATGGTTGGAATCTACGGGTTGCAAGGACTTCTCGCTACTGATCCATGGGGTGATTCGTATATTGGATGCATTAGGAGAGTACCTTCGGTTCATCCTGTTCCTGGATGACTTGTATGGACGAATGTTTGACAGAGTATTTCCTGAAATCACATATGTTGATTTTAACAAATATACCGAGTGGTGGCAAAAAGGGGCACTTCTTTTATACCCAGAGTATATTTGTGGACATCAATTAGTGACTTGACGGATCTGACGATGTGGCATTCAAAGTGAATGGTGACCAAATAACCCAAAAGGAGACTTAAACCTCAAGCCTCATCAACTGGGAAATGAGAAAAATCGGGCAGGCAGCATGGCTATGTGGGTCGCTCCCATTAGTGTGTATAATCACCTATGTAGAGAAATTCCTTCTGCTTCTTTTATCTATTTGGATATTGTCCCTTTCCGGGAAATGGTGGTTTGAGCCCAACCATTGGTGATATACATTCGATACGCTCAAACGAAATGAGTGGTCGGTTATGTGACGGTCGGGTTGCAAGATGTTCTTGTTGAACCCAATGTATTCGCCTCTAAGGTTACACTATCAGCAGGTGGTCCCATACCTTGTCATAGTCGGAATCCAATCCCCAATAAGCACCCACGGTTTTGTTTGTATATACATATATGTGGAGCATGAGATGCAAGCGTTCCACTAGATTGATATCTACTTGTATTTAGACATTATTATAATATCAGAAAAGATATTGATTTCGAAAATGTTTTGGGTTATCGTAAGGTAAAAACCGTCCGTATTTATGTGTGGATTTGGACTTACGATTATCTTTTTCTTTCGAAAAGATTTTGACTTTAAAATCAAGTTGTGTGATACCCTTAATACTGTGAGAGTTTTTTCTCACTCTGGTTCACCAGACTGACCCGGTGTTTTTTAAATGCTCGGGTTAGCCCGGGGTGTACATGTTCAGGTTATCGAATGCTGTGAAGAGATGAGATGGAAGAGTCCAGATGTATGATATTATATAACTACTATTCTGTTGTGTGTTGTATATGGGACAGATTTTTATAACTATCTAGTTGTGTGTTGTGCTCTGATAATTGTAAGTATTTTTAAAAGCACTCAATAAAGTTTTATTTCTGTATTATATTTTGTTCTGCTGCGATGTGAAACTCTATTTCTGTATTGTGATGGTTCTTCTTCTTCATCTATTCTAATACTTCTTTCTTTCTTATCTCATCCTCTAATTTCTTTCTAATGACATTCCAGGGTTTTCGGTGTTTGAAAGGTCGACATAAGGTACGGTGAATGTATTTATGTCGATTTTCGGGGCCGGAAATCCTTGGGTTGTTACATGGCGCGTTTAAGCTAAAAAAAGACAGCGTGAAGATTGGAGCTCGTTTATAAAGTGTGGAATCAGAACAGCAAATTAGTGCGTCAGAAAACTACAACGGAGTGGATCCCTATGTGAGAACACCTTCTCACTCAAATTTTTTACACCTAAATATATTTTAGGTTGCAGATAGGGTTTAGCAACCCCCGACACTACTTATTGTACAAACCATGGTTGTTGTTTGGATTGTATTGCGGAAAATTAAGTGTATTGTGGATATTGATTGTATTGTAGTTTTGTTGATTGGATTGGTTATTGTGTATGGCGCGAGCCAGTATCAGGAGAGGGGTAATGCTAGACATTACTTCGGTTCTAATATCGCGCCATTATAATGCCGAAATTTTCTAAAACAAAAATTTATTCATTAAATATATCATTTTTAATGTTTATAGGAACTATATAAAATATTCATGTGTTGAATAAAATGTATGAACAGTAAAAATATCATTTTTATTGAATGTATGAACTATTAAAAATATTCATGTGTTGCAATAAATATTTTATCGTTAAAAATATAAATTTTAATATATATATATATGAACAACATAAAATTCTCCTGAAATGAAAATAAATATTCATTAACAAATCGGACGATTTGTTTATGTACATCCATTTAACTGACATGGATTGGGATGATGAATTTTACACATCGCCCGACTTCACAAATAATATTCAGTATTTGTAGGTTGAAACCCCACATAGGTATTGGCATGATATTTGGCGTACACGAATCCCAATTGTTTAGTTGTATGTCAATCGATTGGCTGACAGACTATTGTAAGCGTTAATTATTTATATTTAATGCTTATGCAGTTGTGTAATGCACTTTGGATGATGGTTGATTGTTTATCATTGTTGCTGTATACATGTGATGTATGAAATCCAAATTAGTAACATTATATGGTAATTGATTGGGTCTAATTTAAAAGAATGAATATTTTAAAATAACGAATATTTTAAAATAATATTCAGTAGGGGATTAAAATATTAATTTGATGTCTGATTTTGGAAGGACAAGTAAATATTGAAATGTGTGAAGCCATGTTGGATAAATTTACGCCTAATGCAATTGATATTTGTATCGATTTTATTCATTTTTATAATGAATATCGAAAAAGAAATTGTTCCGAAATCTGACATTTTGAAAATATTATCATTTAAATATTAGAATGATAAGGAGTACTCAATTTTGATTTAAAATTGAAATAAAAGTGGGAATCGCTTTTAAAACGAATTTATAAAATACGTTTTGAACGAAATATATTATATATATATATTATATATATTATATACATATGTATATTAATGGCTTGAATAGAACACGCCACGTCGCGACCATTCGTGAATTTCGACCATTGAATTCGAATTGACATTACGGGAGATCCAACCGTCGGATTCTCCTAAAACCGAAACCTTTGGGTTCGTATCGAAAAGTGCTTTCCAATAATATAAGAGATTTAAATTTGAATAGTAGGATTTGGAATTATTTCCAAATCAATTTCAGAAAATGTCGCTATGGATGCAGTTCGGTGACCGTTATTGGAAACCGACTGTACGTGCCTTGATAAAATTATTAAAAATAATAATAATTTGTGTAAAATCATAATTAATGATTTGGAAAAATTATAGATGAAAAATTACACATTTGTAAAGATAAAAATATATTTTTATCAAAATGAATTAGTTATTAACTATAAAGATAATCCAACGTTTTTAAATAAATAAATTGGATTTGTGAATGGTTTTAATCTAACCAGAATTTTTAATTTATATTATTGGAATGGATTTGAATAGAAATCATCTTCGAGATATTTCAATATTGGATTCTATGATTATACGGATATTGTAGAGGAATTTGGAAGATAGATATATATAGTTATTCCCCATACGATATGTGTTGGTTTCAGAATTTGATATTGAATGTAAGTCGATATAATTTCTGTTTAGAGCCTTATATTTAATATCAAATTGGATTTTGGGTTTGCCACAAATGGTGTCTTAAATAACACTATTCTTAATCCTCGTGTGAAAAAGAATAAATCTTTTAATTAAGATTATTAGAGTTTCCAATTATATTTAGTAATTGGAATATAATGGAATTTGAATTTAGTTTATTGTGAACTGTGTTTTTAGCAACATTCGTTCTTTAACCCGATTAACAGTGAAATGTGATTTGGAATATATAAAAAATTTATTAAGATTTAATGGAAAAATTCCAAAGTAAGGTTTTCCAATTTAATATATTAAATTGGAATTGACTGGAATTCGATTAGGTAATAATCGAAGTAAGCTTCTGTGGAGGAAGACTATTAATATATATGGAATTTAAAACGCTTTGTCGTTATTCCATTTATATTATTAGTCAGATACGGAAATTGATATCGACTATATATTGATCTGTTTTCTATGAAGATTTCATGGTTAATGGAATGTGATTTTGGGTTTATCATGAACTGTGTTTTAAACGACATTAGTTCTTTAACCAATTAAAGACAAGATTACATGTCTAACCTTGTATTTCGAACCGTATTTTTGATCTCTGCTAAATATATATCTGTTTGGTAGTGGAGAATTTATTCTCTTGCTTAACAACCTTCTCTGAGACGTACGAGCTTAGAGGTTATATATCGGTAGAAATAAATGGTACGGTGTAGATTGTCGATGCGGCATGTTTGATTTCCCAAAGGTAAATAATCATTAATAATGATTATTGAAAGACTTAAACTAAGTGGAGTTTTAATAATTCTTTAATTAGATTGGAACGGGAGTGTGATCATTTAAATTATCAAATTTGGGAAATGATCGAGAATGGAGTACCATTAGTTTTTACTTCAGGCAATAGTTAAATCTTTAAATAAATTTGAATGTGAAATGGTAATTAAATTTACTGATAACTCCGTGGTGTTTGATATGGAGTATTACCAATTTCACTCCATGAGATGAATAGGTTGGGATTGGGAAATTAAACAAATGATTACTTCGGTAAGTCTCAATAATCCCGACTAGTTGATAAATCTTAATTTGGTATAGAATTGATATCCAAAGGAAGATTAAAGTATAAATTTAAAAGAATTTATATTTGATAAATTAATGGGAAACTTTCCCAAAAGATATAAATATTTGAATAAAGGAATATTCTGAATTGGAATGAGGTGTATGATGTGTTTTTATAACACTTGATTATTAATTATAAAATTAGCGAGTTATTCGGAAAGACCGGGTCTATCCCATTCTGAATAACTGATATGATGACGATAAGTCGACGATGAAGACAGTGATTGAAGACCGGAGTTCTTCACATCTTTTGGATGATTACTGATGTCTTGATTGGCCTGTACACCCCAGAAAAGGTAATAAGTGTTGATCGTCCAGGCGTACTTGGAGATCGACTGGATATGCGAGGACCTCTCTCCTGTATTGGACATATGGGGCGAGGAATAAGGTTCCTCCGGTTTCGTTCAGACCCAGAACGAACTAGTAAATGGATGTGCATCTGACATTGGATTTTAAACTGTGTTGATTGATTTCTATTAAATATATATTTGTTTAATGGCGGAGACTCTTGCTTAACACCCTTCTCTGAGACGCACGAGCTTAGAGGTTATATATTGGTAGACATCAGTTGCATGGCGTGAATTCTTAGTGTGGCATGCTGAGATGCAAATGATCAAGGCTTTTGTTGAGAGGTAGGGTCTGTTGGTTGATGATCAAAGCACGACTTTAAATGGTATAGCATTGTGTATAGCGTTAATTCGCGAGCCTCACACCCGGTATAAGTCAAAAATGAGATAAGGGACCTAAGTAGTGCATGACGTTTCCCTCTAGGTATAGGTGGCGTCATGGTATGGAGCCCAGATATTTATTTATTTTTACCTGTGTGGATGATGGAATGTGAGGCGCCTCAGATATTGGTCCCTAGTGGCCAAGTGATAGGTCCGATAAGACTGGGAAACATGTGTTCAGGAATTGCCAATCCTCAAACATAAGGGAGGACCGGCCTTAGAGGATCCAAGGCTTCACTGCGGGGAATCCTGAGGCATTTGCTAGAGTGTCTCGAAGCCGGCGAGGTGTACATCTCCTCGACTCATAGATGGAATCCAATTTCCAATACGTGACTTTTCGGTTTTAGTTGTAGAACTAGTGTGGCGACATAGTAGCATGGGATACTATGTCGTCTATGATTGATACAATTATATTTGAAGCAATTTTGGACACTATACACTAATAGTAATATCAAAATGATTTGCTTTAAACATACCAAGCATGTTTGGCTATTATAAGGTAAAACTCTATCCTCCGGCTTGCGTTGCACTGTGTGATGGGACCTGAGTCTTATAATAGCTTCATTTTTCGAAAAGCATTGCGCTTTTTATAAACTGTTTTATGCACTGGTATTCTTGGGAGAAAATTCGTTCCATGTTATACGTCGTGGTCCGTTGATTTACTTTATTTCTAAAGTAAAGTTTTAAATAACTGTTTTAGTTCTCACACCAGTCCCATGACTGACTCGGAGTTTATTGTTTCTACCTAAACTCTAGGTGCCTCTATTTTCCATACGGGCAGCTTATAGTTTTGGTCCTGCAGATTTCTTTTTACAGGATCCTGGATTTACAGCTGGAGCTATATTCAGAAAGCTTTGTATTCGGGTATTTCTTTCAGTTGTGTTATGTATTATTTTCCGCTGCTGATGTAATTTAAAGCACTAATATTTTCCTGATGTATATTATTTGTTCATACTCTGTTATATTCTTGTACTCTGATGTAATTTTTGTAAGAGCAATGAAATGTTCTATTGTTTGTGTTCTGATTTGTCATGTTCTCAACTTAATTCGTGCTTTCCCATAAGGGCGAGTTTGGGTCGTTTAAAGTATGTTGTTTGTAATGTAGTATGAAATGTATGCCATATGCAAAGCAATATGAGATGATATATAAAATAAAGGTGCAACTTGTGATGTAAATGATTTTAATATGTATTGTAATTTACGATAATGAAATGTGATATGAAATAGGATGTATAATGATAATATGACAATGAATTAAAAATAATAATATGCAGAATGATTTGATGATGATATGTATTTCGGTAAGAGATATTCAAAGTATAATCATTATGAAGAGTAATATCTAATAATCATGCATATATATATAACTTTAACTAAATAAAGATAATACACACTAGTTCCTAGACTTTTTATGATACTAATAATTAAGATTAAAAGGACAATGAAGACAGGATTTTAAAGGTAACTAATAATATTAAAACCATAATATATTCATGACATATATTAATCAAAATATTCAAATTAATTTGCTACGAAATATGGATTTAAACTATAAATTCGAATTATAAATAATTTAGTAAATATTGAAGATCTTTTAAAGAGAAGATAAAAAAATTATCATATAAAGTAAATCATTGTGATATAAACATATATTCATAACTAATATATATATAAGATATTAATACTAATGTTGCCATACTAAAAAAACTAATGTTACTAAGGTATATATATACATAATTTATTTATTATTTCAAATTAAGAAATATAAATAAATCATTTAATACAAATTAATTTATAAATTTATTCTCTAAAAATTAAAATATACCAATTTTCTAAGGGAAAATATACGTAATATTTATTAATACAAAACTTGAAATTAAAATTAATAAATTTATAATAATATAAACTCTGAAATTTGCAATAGAAATATTTATGATGAAATATAGTAATATAGAACAAATTATAAAATTATAACTCTGAATATTTTTGTAACAACCCGAAAAATCTGAACCAATTTAATTTTTTTAATTTGGATATTTTAGTGGATTTTGAATATTTAAAATAAATTATTTTAAATAATAACAACCAAAAGTCTATTTGAATTGATGTTGGAAAATAAATATATTTATTTTAATTATAAAACAATGCCTGAAATAGCGCGGCAGTTTGAAAATTTGAATTCGAACTTTGACTAACTATACCGGGTGCAAAATAAAACGGATTTTAGTGAAACCAAAAATATTTAAATCTGTTTATGAATATCTTTCTAATGAATCTAAAAAATCAAAATTTCATAGCGGGAATCAAAAGTTATGGGCAAATGAATTTTCAGAAAGGTCGCTATGGAGTTTATACAGCCCGTGAAAATAGACATTTTACAAACGACCTCCGTTTTCGACGAAACCACTTTTGTTGGGTCCGGGATGTCAAATCATTGCTAGATTGAAAATTCTATGATTTTTGAAATCAATATGTGAGCGTGGCAAAGGAAAATGTGTTTGGTTGATTTCAGTCAAATTGGATCAACTAGAAAATGGCCATTTTTCAAACGGTCTCAGAATTCGATGAAATCAATTTTGTTGGGACCATGTCGTCCCAACATAGTTAGATTTATTTTTCGGGAATTTTCCGAATCAGTATGTGGCCCCGGCAAATTAAAATGTACGTTCAAATCTAAAATTGAATGTTTTATACTTTAACTTGAAGAATAACTGACTGTAACAGTCGAATGGACTTACGAAACATATTCCATTGGTTTCGGAATGGGGGTATTTAGCTAGGAGCGA
This sequence comes from Allium sativum, assembly GCA_030737875.1. Classification (NCBI taxonomy): domain Eukaryota; kingdom Viridiplantae; phylum Streptophyta; class Magnoliopsida; order Asparagales; family Amaryllidaceae; genus Allium; species Allium sativum. The sequence continues at coordinate 37,411,788 of CM060922.1, forward strand.
CAGTCGTTGGGTTTGAATTGGTGTCCGTACGGAGAAAGGGTATTTATGGATTTAATGAAATTAAAAATTAAATATAAAATAAAGGGGCCAATCACATTCTTTCTTCCACATCGCTCAGACCCGATAGCTCCAGCGTGAACAACATATTGAGCTTCCCTCCTTCTCTCTTCATTTCTGGCAAATCCACACACCAAAATCGTATGCTCCTTTGGAAATTTTTGAAGAGCATCTCCGGATCTTCTAATCCATTTAAGGATTGTATTTTATTGTCATGTTTTTCTCGGGTTTGGAGCCCCTGAACCTCCGCCGTTTCGAGCCCTGTTCCTCCACCATGGCCACTGCGAGTTGGATCCCACCCCCCTCAAAAGGCGTGCCACTCTGTGCTCTAAACCGTGGTTAAACCTGATCGCTCCCTCGTGCGACGGATCGGAAGTTAACCGCAACCCTAGTTTCGAGCACCACTTGGAAGGTAACGACCTTGAGCAATTTGAGCTGTTTTAACACTCTAAAGTGTCGCAAAGCATGTTTATAGTATAAAAATCATATATTTCTCGTTTGTTGTCGAAATCCAGTGAAACAAGAGATATTGGACTCGTGGCAACGTTCTCTACATTCTAGAAGAGACCAGATAATTTTTAGAGCTTGCTACAATTTTGGCAACGCGAAAAGCAATGTGAGATTTCTAAATTCAATTTAATTTAGAAATAAAATATTAGGATGTAGACGGAGTTTAGAAACTACCGACACCCGTCGTTCATAAACCATGGACGACTTGTTTGAGTTGTGATGTGAAATTTGGTGGATTGTTGTGAATAGTTGAGAATAATTGTTTGTGGTTGAAAATAATGGTTTGTGGTTGAAAACAAATAGGATTAGTATGCGGAAAATTTCGTCTGCATACGAAATAGATTATTGAAATTCCCATTGTCAAAAGCTACGAGGCTTTAAGGTAGAGCGAGGAGCCGTATTCGGGACGGTGCCGGTTTTAACTACCCTGCCGTTATGCTGCCGAAATTTTCTGAAATATTTATGCGTTTGAATTATATTCGTATCTTGAAATATATTCATGTGTTGATAATTTATTTATGATTGAAATAAATTGCTTAAACGATAAAAATCACATTTTTATCGCTTGAGTGAAGTATAGAAAATATTCATATGTTGAATAAAATATTAGAATGATAAAAATCACATTTTTATCGCTTGAATGAAGTATAGAAAATATTCATATATTGAATAAAATATTAGAACGATAAAAATCACATTTTTATCAAATATATGAAGTGTTAAAAATATATACATTTGAAATAAATTGTTTAAATAATAAAAATCACATTTTTATTATATATATGAATCGCTAAAAATATACATTTTTGAAATAGATGGTTTTAATGATAAAAATCACATTTTTATCAAATATATTAAGCGTTAAAATAAATCGTTTTTTAAATAAATTGTTTGAACAATAAAAATCACCTTTTTATCAAATATATGAAGTGTTGAAAAATATTCATGTGTTGAAATAAATCTGTTAGTTAAAAATATTATTTTTAACACGTATGTGAATTGAAATGGATTAGAGATCGAAGAATGAATTATATATATAAATTAAAATATACCGAATAATGACGCTGCACTTCGCGTTTTAAAATCGTAACTTTGAATGATTATACCGGGAGATCCGACCATCGGATTTTCCCAAAACTGAGACCATTGGGTCTGCCTTGAAAAGATATCTCCAAGATATAAAATTTGCAAAGATCCAACGGTTAGATTTTTAGATATGTGTAAATCAAATCTGAATAAAAACAATGCCAGAATGAATTATATTTATGTATATATATATATATATAAATCAAAATAATCGAATAATGACGCTGCAGTTCAAGTTTTGAAATCGTAACTTTAAACAATTATACCGGGAGATCCGACCGTCGGATTTTCCCAAAACTGAAACCTTTGGATCCGCTTTGAAAAGATCTTTCTAAGATATAAAATTTGTAAAGATCCAACGGTTAGATTTTTAGATATGTGTAAATCAATTCTGAAGAGAAATAGCGCCATGGCCACGTTATGGCCTGAAGCGTCGTTTAAATAAAATTGGCTATTTTTTAAAAAATAAAAATAGCGATATGGAATGGAGATAAGCCAATTTTACTTGGTTTATCAGATATTCTGATGGTTGGATGTATTTGACATGAGAATTAAACTAATGAACTGAATTATTGATGTCGAATAATTTTACCATGGACAGAATTGACTTGAATTCTAAATATACGTGAATTATTTGAAAAGGCCGAGTTAATTCTTATTTCAAATAATTGATCGACGATAAGTAGTCGAAGATATGAAGACGGTGCAAGACTGATGATCTTCACATCGAATGGATGACTATTGATGCCTTTGATAGGAGTTTTTACCTTGAAAGGGTTCCAGTGGTGGTTGTCCGGACATACTTGTTGATCGTTCGGATGTGCGAGGGCCTCTCTCCTGTATTGGACATACGGGAGTGGAATAATGTGCCTCCGGTTTCGTTTAGACCCAGAACAGACTTGTTTATGGATGTGTGTCTGACGTTGTAGATTGACAACGTGGCATGCAGAGATGCTGTGATCAAGGCTTTTGTTGAAAAGCAAAGTCTTGTGGTTGATGATCAAAGCATGGCTTTAATTAGCTAGCGTTGTATTTTGCGTTGATTCGCGAGCCTCACACTCCGGAATGAACCAGAAACGGGAGAAGGATCCAGGGAGAACATGCGTTTCTTTCTAGCTAGAAGTGGTGTCAGTGGTTTTACAAGCCCTGGCAAGTTTGACTTATGTGGATGTTGGAATGCGAGGCGCCTTGGTTATTTCGGTCTCTGCGGAGCTGATGAATGGTTTGGTAGATATACCGACCAGTTTTATGCCCCATAGGGCGGGGAAACATAATGTTCGGGCATTTTAATCCACTTCGTGTGGACCGGCCTTGTGGCTCCTAAGGGTCGATGCGTTCTGATCCTGAGACATGGGCTAGAGCATCTCGAATTCGGTAAGGACAATCCCTTGCCTTGTTTCATGACGAAAATCCAATTTCCAAATATGACATTGTGCGGTTTTGATTATATACCTATATATGGCGACATGATATATGATACCCATGCCTTCTGTAATTGGTACTTATGATTGAAATTGTTTTTAAAACATATAAACACTAGTAATAATATCAAATGATTTGTTTTGTTCGTATCAAGCATATTTTGGCCACTATAAGGTAAAACTCTATCCTCCGGTTTGCGTTGCATTGTGTGATGGGAACTGAGTCTTATAATGGCTTAATTTTTATAAAAAGCATTACGATGTTTAAATGATTTACTTGTTTTAAAGCACTGGAAATCCAATAGAGTAAACCAGTTCCGCGTTAGTGGCGTGGTCCTATGATTCGTCTTATCATAAAATAAGTCAAGTAGATTTCTCATACCAGTCCCATGACTGACTCGTAGTTTGTTTCACTTGCAAACTCGGGTGCCCCTATTTCTACACGGGCAGCCTTGTATTCAGGTTTTAGCAGTCTTTTTCTGGATAGATAAGGAGCTGAAGATGGATTCTATCACTTCTTTCTTTTTATGATGTTTTGCTCCTGTTCTACATATTATGTTTTGATTCCGCTGTACATATATTATGTAAAAGTTGAACTATATTTTGTACTAAGTACGATCCAGTATACTATGTGTGACGGCCCGCCCCGCACCAACCGACATTTACTCCAAATGTGCGCAGTACACATGTCCAGTTAGCGCGGAACGGGTCGCCAGAAGGAAAAGGAAGAAGGAAATGAACTAATCACGAACCTGTAGAATGTCTCACAGCGCATAGAATAAGATATAATAATAACATACTTGACATAAAACAGGAGAGACAGTGCATAAGCTGAAAATCAGAACTAAACATCATAGCAGCGGAAATTCAGAATACAGCTTATTACAACTTTCAAACTGTCTCAAAGCAAAAGTAAGATAAATGAGGTACACTACTAATGCCCAAGTAGCGACCACCAACGACACAGGGAGAATGTGTATATATATATATATATATCATACGTGGAAGCCTCCTGCCTGCCCCCGAATCAGCTACTCGCGCATCACCAGCTAACCTGTCTCTAGTCTGCTCGTGTGAGCACCCAGAGTAATAAGAGGAGACATAAAACTCTGGGTCAGACATAAAGCCTGGTATGAGCGATAAGCATCTAAAGTGGACAATAACAGGTAGACTAAAACATACCTGAACCTGCAACCAAAGAGTTAGCACTACATACTGTACAACACTCTAAGGTATCATATCAAACAGTGTAAAGATATGGAGGTGGGGGAGGTGTGCATGTCATAATGATGGCAAACAATCAAGCATAGCATCCATCCTCACATCTCTCACTCAGTGCGTAAAGCATACGATATTCACCACTTCGATCACCCAACATTCCTTGCTACGATCACTTTGCCTCATGAAGTCATAAATGGCTTCACTGCACTGATAACGTAGCCACAAATCCTTCGCTATGTCCACTTTGCCCCATGGAGTCGCAAGAACCCCACTGCACTGGCTCATAGCCTTACCAATCTTTACTATGTCCACTTTGCCCCATGGAGTCACAAGAACCCCACTGCACTGGCTCATAGTCTTACTACGCATCACCTTGCCCCTCGGGTCATAATGGCCCTACTGCACTGATAACGTAGTCTTGCTACCATCACTTTGCCCCTCAGGTCATAATGACCCTACTGCACTGATAAGTAGCCCATCATTCCTTTTTAGTGGTGAATCGAAGTTATGAACGTCGACAACTCCTTAGCACACGTCCCGCAGCAAAGCCCAACTCATGAAGTGAACTCATTGGTTCCCCACTGGTTCCGGGATCTTGAGCTCTAACTTCCATTTGGACGACCTTTGCATCTCGGGTTATTGGTCATCACCATCGAATCGGATCGGATCAGCCTTCACATTCTTCATCGGATCGGATCGGCTTAGTTCGGATCGCCAACACCCCCTGCGGATCGAATCGTGTTCCTCCAGCCCGTGGCTCCTCCTCCTGGCTCGGATCGGCGTCACCATTTCGGGTCGGATCGTGGTCACCCATTCGGATTGGGTCGTGATCACCCATTCGGATCGGGTCGGGGTTCCTCCTTCAAGTCAGTTCGTGCTTCCCCCACTGGTCGGGTCGGGTCGGGTGCAACTTCCCAGGTAGTCAGCTCGTGAGCTTCTGAAATGGATCGGGTCGTGCTCCTCCCTTCGGATCGTGGCGCCTCATCAAATCGGATCGTGGAGAGGATTCGAGATCGGGGGTGGACATACGGATCGCTGTCTTCGGATCGGATCGTGGCATACACCCACGATCGGTTCGGGTCGGGTAAAGGGGTCCGATCCGATCCAGCCTGCAATTTCCTGCAGTTCTTCCAACAAGCAGTTTACGCCGTTCGACGGCGTTTTCGACCATTCTAACTATTCTAATCAATCACAAAGCATACCATACAGTCATAGCAACATACATAATCAACCACAAGCATCAAAACATCAATATCATAGGTTAAAATGGATCAAACATACCCAAAACCCCATATTTCCCCTTAAGCATGTTTAGGTGGAACTAATGATATGATTAGCAAAACTTAACCAAATTAACCCAAATTCATATCAGAGGTCCGAAACATCATTTAGAAATTTATGAACATTTTTCCCGAATTTTATCATGCCTAAATTCGCTAATTAGCACTAATCACCCCTAATTAGCCATAATTAGTGTAAAACTATGCAAATCACTCACCTTAGCCATAAAATAAACTAAGATCTGAAATAATTCTCTGATTTTATGTGAATCTCAATGCCAAACAGCAGCTCCTTTGTTGATTTGGTGAAGATCCTCCTTGATTAGGGGTTGCTAAGCCAAATCCTTAACCAAAAGGTGATTTGGAGGTGATTTAGAGGTTGGGGGCCATTTTTAGGGTTCCTTGGTGATAAGTGGAGGCTAGAAAACTGAAATGGAATGATCCTCTATCTCATTTCAGCCTCCCCATAACCCTAATCCCGAAATGGGTTATGGGCCTATCCACTAATCACCCTATTTGGCCCGGTTAAGCAGTTTTTCACCCTCCAAACCTTATTTCAGCCATATCTCCCAAACGGTAAGTCCGTTTGGCTATTATGACCACTCTACGGAAAGGTAAACCATCAAACGAATCAAATGGAAGTGGTTTCAGGTCAAAATTCCTTTCCAATCAAAAGTTATGGCCAAAACAGTACCAACTAGCGGTAAAATGGTCATTTAAAAATCGACAAAAATCATGAACATGGAAAATGACTCTAATGGATGTTTCCCAAAGTTACATGACCATACGACATCATACGGGAAAGAAATAAATATTCTACGATCCTATGATGTGTAGAATACGGGTCATTACACTCTCCCCCCCTTAAGAAATTTCGCCCCCGAAATTCCCTAACCAAAACACAAACAAAGGTCCCACATGCCTATCAACCATAAAACAACCATCAAACATGCAAAACAAGTAAAAATAAGTCTATCCTAGCATGCAGAATAACTAAATCGCAAGGTAAATCTTACCAGGTAAAGAGTTCTGGATGCATCTTCCTAATGCTCTCCTCTGTCTCCCAAGTACAATCATTCTCGTCCTCGCCCCACTGAACCTTGACTAGCTTCACCGCCTTCCTTCGAAGTTGCTTCGTATCGTGCCCCACAATACGAATCGTCTTGCGGTTCCCAACCGCCTCGGGTTCTACTTCGGAGTCCTCTAACTGATCAGGTGAAATAGTCACATCTGAGTCGTGAACGAACTTCCTCAGTTGGGAAACATGAAATACATTGTGAACTCCCGCCATCTTCTCTGGTAAGCCAACTCTATATGCCAAATTCCCGACTAATTCAAGAACAGGGAATGGGCCAACAAATCTTGGTGCTAACTTGCCTCTCCTGCCAAATCGTATCACGCTCTTCAACGGAGAGATCTTGACAAACACCAAGTCACCAACGGAGAATTTCAAGTCTCTTCTCCTCTTATCGGCATAACTCTTCTGCCTATCTTGAGCAGCTTTCATTCGTTGTTGAATGACCTTAATCTTATTTGAAGTTTCCCTCACCACATCTGGTCCAAGCACAAACTTCTCACCAGTCTCTATCCAACATGATGGTGAGTTGCACGGTCTTCCGTACAAAGCTTCATATGGAGCCATACCGATACTGGATTGGTAGCTATTATTATATGCAAACTCTACTAGATGCAAATGGTCATCCCATGATCCACCAAAATCCAATATATAAGCTCTCAAGAGATCTTCCAATATACGATTCACCCTCTCCATTTGACCGTCGGTCTGAGGATGATATGCGGTACTGAGATGTAATCTTGACCCTAGAGCCTCTTGTAAGCTCTTCCAAAACCCAGTAGTGAACAACGGGTCTCGGTCACTCACAATGCTTTTGGGTACTCCATGAAATCTCACTACCCACTTCATATACAGTTCTGCCAACTTGGCTGCCGTCCTGGTCGATTTGACTGGTATAAATCTTGCGCTCTTAGTCAATTGATCCACAATTACCCAAATGCTATCATATCCCGATCTAGTCCTTGGTAAACCATCGAGGAAATCCATCGAGACTTGCTCCCATTTCCATTCGGGAATTTCTAATGGTTGTAACAACCCACTAGGCTTCTTTTGCTCGGCTTTAACTAGCTGGCAATTCATGCATTTGGATATAAACTTCCCAACGTCTCTTTTCATCCCTTCCCAGTAGTAAGTCTGTCTCATGTCTCGATACATCTTATTACCACCAGGATGTATAGTCAGTTTTGAGTGATGACATTCTCTAAGCACTTCATCTCTCAAACCATTCACGTTGGGCACAACTAGTCTTCCATTGTTTCGAAGCCATCCATATCGATCAAGCCCATACACATTCATCTCCTCATCGAAACCCATCTCGAACTTGGAGATGATTTCCAATAGATTAGGATTGTCCCTCTGGATGGAACCAGTCCGCTCTATCAAAGTGGGTCTGATCGTCAAACTAGCTAGCATAACTGGATCCAATTCGCACTTTGGTCTGAAATCAAACCCTGCGATATACTCCAGTTGCTTCCATTCAAGAAACATCGCCCCTAAGCTGGCATGTCTCCTACTCAAGGCATCGGCGACCGCATTACCCTTCCCAGGTGTGTATGCGATATCAAAATCATACGAAGCCAAGAACTCTAACCATCTCTGCTGACGGAGATTCAGATCTTTCTGGGAGAAGAGTTACTTTAACGATTTATGATCAGTAAACAACTCAAATCTTTCTCCCAAGAGATAATGTCTCCACATCTTTAGCGCAAATACAATCGCTGCCAATTCCAAATCATGGGTAGGATACTTCTTCTCATGCGGCTTTAGCTGTCGACTAGCATAAGCCACAACCCTACCTCCTTGCATCAATACAGCACCCAGTCCGGTACCACAAGCATCCGTGTATACCGTCATCTCTTCATTCCCTTTAGGAATGACTAACACTGGCGCACGCGCCAACCTCTCTTTTAGACTCTTGAAGGCATCCTCACACGCTTCGTCCCAGACGAAGGACTGATTCTTCTTAGTCAACTGAGTCAACGGTGCTGCTATCTTGGAGAAGTCCTGGATAAACTTATGATAATATCCAGCTAATCCCAAGAAACTTCTTACATCTGTAGCATTCTTGGGCGTAGGCCAATCCTGTACCGTAGCCACCTTCGTAGGGTCCACGGCAATACCACTCTCTGAAACAACATGACCCAAGAATCTCACTTCCCTTCTCCAAAAATGACACTTAGAGAATTTCGCTTTCAATTGGTGTTTCCTCAACACCTCCATCACCATCCTCAAGTGTCCCTTGTGTTCCTCCTCTGTCCTTGAATAAACAAGGATATCATCCACGAACACAAGAACAAACTTATTCAACTGATCTCTGAATACTCGATTCATAAGATCCACAAAGTAGGCTGGTGCATTGGTTAACCCAAATGGCATGACCAATCACTCATAAAATCCAGACGGCGTCCTAAATGCCGTTTTCGGAACACTCTCATCCGCTACTCGAAGCTGATGAAATCCTGTCGCGAGGTCCAACTGGGAGAACACTCTAGCTCCTTCCAGCTGATCAAACAAATCATCTATCCGTGGTAGAGGATACTTATTCTTCCTCGTCACCTTATTCAACTCGCGATAGTCCACACACAAACGAAGGGAACCATCTGCCTTAGTGGCAAACACAACTGGTGCTCCCCACTCGGAAACACTCCTTCTAATAAATCCCTTCTTCAAAAAATTGCTGACTTGCACCCCGAGCTCTCGCTGCTCCCTTGGTGCCATACGACGAAGTGGCATCACTATAGGTCTGGCATCTTTCACTAAATCAATACGGAACTCAATCTCTCGGTGTGGTGGAAGCCCAGTCACCTCCTCGAAGACGTCAGGATACTGGCCAACCACGGGCACATCTGACAACTCATCCTGCAGGATGTCGAGAGAATTTACAAAACTAGCCATAACCCCATCACTAGGTAGGCTACCAAACACTACCCTCCGCCCATCATCCGCCCTCACTGTCACCAAAAAGCCCTCACAGTCTACCACCACCCCGTATCTTTGAAGCCAATCGACTCCCAATATAATGCCATACCCAGTAAAGCCCAAAACAAATTAATCACAAACAAACATACATCCATGACTCGATAAGACCAAATTCCTGCAAATCATACTAAGGCTAGTCGAACCACCAATCGGGTTCGTCACAATCAATGGTCTATCGACTATCTCGGGTTCCAATCCCAACCTATCTACCAGGTCACTAGATATGAAGGAACGGGAAGCCCCAGTATCAAACAAAACTCGAACTGGTACATCATAAATAGAAAGCATACCTTGAATAACAACATTCTTTCCTTTCTCCGCCGTAGTTGGGGCATTCGACGAAGAAGGAACAACATCAATAGCATATTCTTTCACAATCTGCTTATCCTTAAGAGGTTGCGGACACTTATCCTTCTGATGTCCCACTTGACCACAGTTGTAGCACTTCCTTTCCGCTGGCTTGGCCCGACATTCTTTAGCATAATGGCCCTTCTTTCCACAGCTGAAGCACTCAACATCCTTCTTGCTCTTTTTCTGGCCACCTTTAGATTGGTCCTGCTTCCTCTTATTCTGAGAGTTATTCTTGCCTCCACTGCCTGCTTGTGGCTTTGGCCCTTCTGCAGATGCAGCCTCAGTCTTTAACTTAGGGTAAAGACTCTCTGATCTCAAAGCTTTCCCCACGATCGATTCAAAAGTCTCATCGATGTGGTTAATAAGCCTTTCCCCCAAGTACCCATCCAAACCAGTAATGAACTTCTCATTCTTCTTCTCAGGAGTATCAATAACAGATAGCCCATACTTCGACAAAGTGTCGAACTCAGCAATATAATCAGAAACTGCCCTTCCGTTCTGCTTGAGTTCCAAGAACCTCTTAAACAACACTGACTTCTAGGCAGCTGGAATAAACTTCTCGCTAAAGCGAGCCTTGAACTGATCCCAAGTAACTTGATCCTCTGGAGTGGCTGTTCTAATGGCATTCCACCAATTCATCGCTCGCCCCTGCAGCTGACGAGACGCTAGCCTTCTCTTCATCGCATCCTCGAGACCCAAGTCATCAAAGATACGGTCACAGCTATCCATCCAGTCCTGAACATCTGTGGCCGACTCCGTCCCGTGGAACGGATTCCCACTAAGGTTATTGTAATCCTTGCACAACTTGGTGAAATCGACCCTAGGCGCCTGCACTACTGGGCCAACACCAACTCCGGGATTGGGAACTGCCCCTTGCACTTCTCTAAGCATATCTCTCATGAGGTTAGTAAACATTGCCCTCATGTCAACGGCATTCCCTTGGTTGGTCCCTCTACCAGCACCCCTCGTGTCTCGGCTCATCGTTAATCTGTAAAAGGGAAACGATTAACGACCCCATAGTGGTGCTAGTGCAGTGCGACTTCATCTTTATACTACTAATAGTATATATGTACATAGCTTTTGAAAACCAAAATAATCACAAATACGCGCTCTCATATACGTACTATCTCTCCCTGGTGTCTTTCCCTAGGTTAACTACGCAACCTAGAGCTATGATACCAAGTGTGACGCCCCGCCCCGCACCAACCGACATTTACTCCAAATGTGCGTTGTACACATGTCCAGTTAGCGCGGAACGGGTCGCCAGAAGGAAAAGGAAGAAGGAAATGAACTAATCACGAACCTGTAGAATGTCTCACAGCGCATAGAATAAGATATAATAATAACATACTTGACATAAAACAGGAGAGACAGTGCATAAGCTGAAAATCAGAACTAAACATCATAGCAGCGGAAATTCAGAATACAGCTTATTACAACTTTCAAACTGTCTCAAAGCAAAAGTAAGATAAATGAGGTACACTACTAATGCCCAAGTAGCGACCACCAACGACACAGGGAGAATGTGTATATATATTTATATCATACGTGGAAGCCTCCTGCCTGCCCCCGAATCAGCTACTCGCGCATCACCAGCTAACCTGTCTCTAGTCTGCTCGTGCGAGCACCCAGAGTAATAAGAGGAGACATAAAACTCTGGGTCAGACATAAAGCCTGGTATGAGCGATAAGCATCTAAAGTGGACAATAACAGGTAGACTAAAACATACCTGAACCTGGAACTGCAACCAAAGAGTTAGCACTACATACGGTACAACACTCTAAGGTATCATATCAAACAGTGTAAAGATACAGAGGTGGGGGAGGTGTGCATGTCATAATGATGGCAAACAATCAAGCATAGCATCCATCCTCACATCTCTCACTCAGTGCGTAAAGCATACGATATTCACCACTTCGATCACCCAACATTCCTTGCTACGATCACTTTGCCCCATGAAGTCATAAATGGCTTCACTGCACTGATAACGTAGCCATAAATCCTTCGCTATGTCCACTTTACCCCATGGAGTCGCAAGAACCCCACTGCACTGGCTCATAGCCTTACCAATCTTTACTATGTCCACTTTGCCCCATGGAGTCACAAGAACCCCACTGCACTGGCTCATAGTCTTACTACGCATCACCTTGCCCCTCGGGTCATAATGGCCCTACTGCACTAATAACGTAGTCTTGCTACCATCACTTTGCCCCTCAGGTCATAATGACCCTACTGCACTGATAAGTAGCCCATCATTCCTTTTTAGTGGTGAATCGAAGTTATGAACGTCGACAACTCCTTAGCACACATCCCGCAGCAAAGCCCAACTCATGAAGTGAACTCATTGGTTCCCCACTGGTTCCGGGATCCTGAGCTCTAACTTCCATTTGGACTACCTTTGCATCTCGGGTTATTGGTCATCACCATCGAATCGGATCGGATCAGCCTTCACATTCTTCATCGGATCGGATCGGCTTAGTTCGGATCGCCAACACCCCCTGCGGATCGAATCGTGCTCCTCCAGCCCGTGGCTCCTCCTCCTGGCTCGGATCGGCGTCACCATTTCGGGTCGGATCGTGGTCACCCATTCGGATCGGGTCGTGATCACCCATTCGGATCGGGTCGGGGTTCCTCCTTCAAGTCAGTTCGTGCTTCCCCCACTGGTCGGGTCGGGTCGGGTGCAACTTCCCAGGTAGTCAGCTCGTGAGCTTCTGAAATGGATCGGGTCGTGCTCCTCCCTTCGGATCGTGGCGCCTCATCAAATCGGATCGCGGAGAGGATTCGCGATCGGGGGTGGACATACGGATCGCTGTCTTCGGATCGGATCGTGGCATACGCCCACGATCGGTTCGGGTCGGGTAAAGGGGTCCGATCCGATCCAGCCTGCAATTTCCTGCAGTTCTTCCAGCGAGCAGTTTACGCCATTCGACGGCGTTTTCAACCATTCTAACTATTCTAATCAATCACAAAGCATACCATACAGTCATAGCAACATACATAATCAACCACAAGCATCAAAACATCAATATCATAGGTTAAAATGGATCAAACATACCCAAAACCCCATATTTCCCCTTAAGCATGTTTAGGTGGAACTAATGATAGGATTAGCAAAACTTAACCAAATTAACCCAAATTCATATCAGAGGTCTGAAACATCATTTAGAAATTTATGAACACTTTTCCCGAATTTTATCATGCTTAAGTTCGCTAATTAGCACTAATCACCCCTAATTAGTCATAATTAGTGTAAAACTATGCAAATCACTCACCTTAGCCACAAAATAAACTAAGATCTAAAATAATTCTCTGATTTGATGTGAATCTCAATGCCAAACAGCAGCTCCTTTGTTGATTTGGTGAAGATCCTCCTTGATTAGGGGTTGCTAAGCCAAATCCTTAACCAAAAGGTGATTTGGAGGTGATTTAGAGGTTGGGGGCCATTTTTAGGGTTCCTTGGTGATAAATGGAGGCTAGAAAACTGAAATGGAATGATCCTCTATCTCATTTTAGCCTCCCCATAACCCTAATCCCGAAATGGGTTATGGGCCTATCCACTAATCACCCTATTTGGCCCGGTTAAGCAGTTTTTCACCCTCCAAACCTTATTTCAGCCATATCTCCCAAACGGTAAGTCCGTTTGGCTATTATGACCACTCTACGGAAAGGTAAACCATCAAACGAATCAAATGGAAGTGGTTTCAGGTCAAAATTCCTTTCCAATCAAAAGTTATGGCCAAAACAGTACCAACTAGCGGTAAAATGGTCATTTAAAAATCGACAAAAATCATGAACATGGAAAATGACTCTAATGGATGTTTCCCAAAGTTACATGACCATACGACATCATACGGGAAAGAAATAAATATTCTACGATCCTATGATGTGTAGAATACGGGTAATTACACTATGTAACTTTGATGATTATGTTTATCCAGTGTATTTTGTAGTACATTATCTAGTACATTATCCAGTGTATTTTGTAGTACATTATCTAGTGTATTTATATATTCCAAAGATTAACCTTGCCACCGTGGATCGGGGGTTTGGGGTCGTCACAACGTGGTATCAGAGCTTTGGTTAGGCTTAGTTCTAGAATATAGCATATTAACGAAGTCGTCAGAAATAGAACCAGTAGTGTTCTAAGACGGATTACTCATTTCAGGTAGGATCAGTAATATCTAAGAATGAGTATAGAAGAATGAAATACACCCTATTAGACACATTTACATTCCAGTATATGTCTTTATGCTTTAAAAATATCTTTTCTGTTGGCCTAACACTTTCTCTGCTATTTGCAGACATTGAAAAACGAGTGGTAGAAGTAGAAGAGGTAGGTCAGAACCAGATATTGAAGCTTTATTAAACAAGTATAGAAATCTGGGTGGAGTACCATTCTCGGGCAATGAATCCATTATTCAAACACAAGAATGGATTTGCTCTGCTGAGAAAATTTTTAAAGGTTCAAAGCTGAGAGATGATCAGAAAAGATTACTGGCATCTTGGACACTCAAAGACGAAGCTTTAATCTGGTGCGATACAGTTATTAAAGATAATCCAGAAGGTAATACTACTTGGGATAGATTCAAAGAAATTTTCAATGAAAGATTTATTCCTCCAGAAGCAACTGAGCAGTTAAGTGATGAATTCTACTATCTGATACAAAGAGATATGACCATTCCGGAGTATCATAATAAATTCAGTGAACTTTCTCGTTTTGCCCTGCATCTAATTCAAAATCCTAAGATGAAGAAACTGAGGTTTATTAACGGGCTTCAAAGAAAGTACCAAAGTAGTGTGACTGCACATGTGCAACAACCTTTTTCTGAAATGATATACATGGCTTATCAGTATGAAGATCTAGGTAAGCAAGGCCTTTTGGAAGTCGAAGAGGAATGTATTTCTAGTAACAAAAGGAAATTTGAAACTGATAGCCCAGAGGAAAGTACGCAGCTTGAGGCGAGTACGACGTCTGGGGTCAGAAAGAAGCCTAGAGTCAAGAGGAAAAAGGATAGATCTGAGAAAGAACCAATAACAACTGCCACCTGCTCTAATTGTAAACAAAAAGGGCATTTGGTGATAAATTATGGACCCTTAAAGAAACGAACGAAGATAAATTTAAAGCCAAGAACCAGTTTCGAGAGAATAGAAAATGCAGCCAATGCCATCGGACTGATCATCTTGAAAAGGATTGCTGGCTCTTAAAGAAATCTAAAAAGGTTCATGTAAATGAAGTGGTAAAAACTTTAACACCCTCAATTAGTCAGGGAAGGCCAGATGTTTTAGAAGGTACACTTACTGTCAGAAACATTCCAATTAAAGTACTGTTCGATACAGGCGCGTCACGAAGCTTTATTGCAAATAATGAGGTTAAGAAACTGGATTTGAAGTTGAAAAAGCTCAAAGCGTCCATGACTTTCCACAATCCGGTTGGGGTTTCCCTCGATCTTAGTTGGATTTGTGAAGTGTCTGTCTCTTTTTCCCATTATCGATTTCCTTGTATCTCGATCGTCAAGAATTTTAACAAATTCAATCTTATTTTAGGATTCGATTGGTTAACCAAATACGAAGCGGAAGTTAAATATGCAGAAAGGGTTGTTAAAGTTAAAACAAAGCTTGCCAATATTGTTATACCATGCGAAGGCCCGAATTCTGATAGAAAATATTTTTGGTCAGCTCTGGATGTGACTCCTGCTCAAATAGTAAAGATTCCTGTCATTACGGAGAATATTCCGGTTAACATAGAAAATATTTCTGTCGTCAAGAACTATGCGGATGTGTTCGAAGAAGTCGTTAGCTTACCTCCGCGTAGAGAAATTAATTTCAAAATTTCCTTAATTCTAAATGCAAGGCTGGTAGCTATTCAAAGAATGACCTTGAAGGAAAAAAGAAGAGTTAGACAATCAAACTCGACAGCTTGTATGGAAGGGTCTGATCGGACCCAGTTTCTCTGATTGGGGAGCAGCAGTGGTATTTGTTCCAAAGTCAGACGGTACTCTCAGGCTATGTGTGGATTATCGTGACGTGAATAAGCAGACATTAAAGAATAAATATCCATTGCCGCGAATTGATGATTTATTGGATCGACTGAAAGGCGCATAAGTATTTTGACAAATGGACCTAGCTACAGGTTTCCATCAGCTTCGTATTGCCGAAGAGTTTGTTTCTTTGACAGCAATCAGAGGTCCGGATTTATTCTACGAGTGGTTAGTAATGCCGTTCGACTTATGTAATGCTCCAGCTTATTTTGTTAATCTAATGAACTGGGTATTCAGAGAAGTATTCAATAAATTTTTTCTGGTCTGCATTGATGATATTCTAATCTTCTCTAAGTCAGAAAGCGAGCATGAAAAACATTTGGAACAAGTGTTAGAATTTTAAGAAAGAATGTTTTAAAAGCAAAATTTTCCAAATGTATATTCTGGCAAGAAGTGGTAAAATTCCTGGGCCACGTCGTATCAAAGGAAGGAATTTCTGTGGATCCCAGTAAAATCACAGCTATTCAGAATTGGAAGCAGCCGACTACTCCCACAGAAGTCCGAAGTTTTCTCGGATTGGCTAGTTATTATTGGAAGTTCATTAAGAATTTTTCGAAGATATCCAATTCCTTAACAAAGCTTACTAAGAAACATTCAAGGTTCAATTGGACTCTAGAATGTGAGGCAGCTTTCCCAAAGCTGAAGTTAAGATTGACGATTACTCCAGTGTTAACAATTATCGATGGCAATCGGGACTTGAAAGTCTGGACCGATGCTTCTAAAGAAGGTCTTGGTGCAGTATTAATGCAAAGAGGCCAAGCAGTCGCTTATTGAAACAACCCGCCTCCATTAAGGTCACTCACAAAGGGAATGCCTTAACTTCTATGGAGCATTTTAGGTAAAAATGCAGATAAATTACAAGACAGGCAAATAAAGCAGCGGAAAATAAAGTCATTTTATAAACAACTTAATTCAGTCAAGCTTTTACAGCAATTTTATCAAATCATACTTAAAAGTAATACATAGAACTTCTGTCTTGATTTATTAACTTCCAAATATAAAAGAAGCACAAAAATAACAATGATATTCCCCCATAAAGCATGAACCAACCACAGCAGTGGAAGAGAGAGTCCAAAGCAAAACATCGACCATTTTTCAAGCTTGAAAAGAAAACTGAGCTAAGTGGTAACATTTCCTCCATGTGAACCTTGGGGGGGGGGGGGGCGGAAAAAAAGAGGCGCAACAAAACTAGGTCAGACATAAGTCTAGTAAGTCCAGTGATTATTCAGCATATAAACTGGTAAGAGAATCATGACATGAATAAACTGGACGTAGGACAATAACAAAGAAATAAGGTAACATAGGATAAGCATAAGGTATGGTAAGGCAAGATAAACTGAATGCGCTCCTACTCTTTCTCTGCTTCGCTACTACCTTGTTATTCTGATTTTTATATCTATCTCTGCACCACCTAACTAGTGTCCTAACTAGTTATCTATATAAAATGATAACGTGATCCCAATCCCCATAATTGTGGTAGCCTTTAGGTGTACATCTATCGTGAGGATTCCACCTCAATCACCCTAATTGCCATGAACATGTTAGATGTACCCTTACTACCCTATCGATCGGCTCCCTACTTATATTCATTTCTCTTGTGTCTATATCAACCGGCCCTCTCTTGCATATAGATACCCTGTGCTGGTCCGACCATAAGGTGTATCAATCCTTATGACAGTGACCCAACACTGATGTTTCCCACTCCAGAGTACGTGCACGCCCGTAAACCGTCGGAACCTACACTGATGTACCCCCCTTCGTTGCTTTGATCGCTTACAATCAGCCCAGTAATCGTGCCCCACCCTGCCTAGTTCAGGGTACCGTGATAAATCTATATGGGTTACTACTGAAATGAGTCCCCATAACTAGGGTTTCCTTATTGTTTAAGTTTGTGGGTCTATATATACAAATATTACCCACCTACACGAAATGTACTTAACCCTCCCACTGGTTCTAGCATGTTTACTTAACGACTAAGCTTGTGGGCCTATATGTACTAATATTACCCACCTACACGAGATGTACTTAACCCTCCCATCGATTCAAGTATATTTATTTAATGGTTAAGTTTGTGGGCCAATATTTACAAATATTACCCACCAACACGAGATGTACTTAACCCTCCCATCGATTTAAGCATGTTTATTTAACGGTTAAGTTTGTGGGCCTATATTTACTAATATTACCCACCAACCCGATATGTACTTAACCCTCCTGCACATTATGCCATATTGGTTAAGTGTCCCGTTCATGTTAACTTAACCCACCCATTAATCATGTCATGTTGGTTAAGTGTTTCTTATTAACTTAACCCTCCTCACTTATCATGTTGAATTGGTTAAGTATTTCCTATTAACTTAACCCTGTTCGTCCATCAAGTTATATTGGTCAAGTGTTCTTTGTTAACTCAACCCCACGTGTTCATCGTGTTGTATTGGTTAAGTGTCATCAATCAGTTCAAGTTAACTTAACCCACATACTTGTCATATTACTTTGGTTAAGTGTTGCCTTCTTGTGTTAACTTAACCCTACCACAAATCAAGTTATATTGGTTTAGTGTTGCCCTATTGTTTTAACTTAACCTTACCACAAATCAAGTTATATTGGTTAAGTGTTGCCCTCTTGTTTTATCTTAACCTTACCACAAATCAAGTTATATTGGTTAAGTATTTCTTATTACTTAACCCTGCCTATTCATCATGCTATACTGGTTAAGTGTTTCTTATTAACTTAACCCTAGTCATTCATCTTGTTATATTGGTTAAGTGTTACCTTAATTAACTTAACCCTACCATTCCTGTCTTAGCTTTAATTCATTCATTAAAGCACCAACCACTCACATTAACAGGTATTGTTGCGGTTACTAGATGTGCCGGGTGGTTCCGGGCAGTTTTACACCGCAACTCAGTCTAACCTCGGGTTCTTTTGGGCTTGATGCACTAACCTCTCACATAAGATATATATTATTATGGTTGCTGGATGTGCCGGGCGGTTCCGGGCAGTCTTACACCGTAACTCAATCTAACCTCGGGTTAGGCATATTTGTCTTTTCTAAATTTACATATTTACCTTCTATATTTATATGTAAATTATTTTCAATCAAGTCATGCCCAACTTCTCTCTAAATCATGTTCATAGTTTCAGGTATATAAATTATACCATTTCAATGCCACTAATCATTTAAAATATGCCAATAACATGTAACTTCATGTTTTTCCCAACGTGACCCCCGCTAAACGTTCGCATAAATTTCATAGAATATTAGGCTTCACAATTTAGCCTAACTAAAAATCATGAGGGGAAAAGGAAGAGATACGTAGCATTCAAGACAAGCATAATATGGATCCAACATATGTCACATAAATTTGTCATAGAATAAATATATGTTTAATTATGAACTTGCAATTTTGAGCCTAATCAATGTGAACCATACGCATATGGATGGGAGTTTACATAGAACTACACAATTCCAATTAGTCATATAAAGGTTAACTTGCATTTTTGGGTCTAATTAACATGGGTCTTAAACATACAAAATTACCAAAATCCAACTAGGCATGTATATGCATACTTTTATTTTGGGTCCAATGAACATAAACCTTAAGCATATAGAATTGCACAAGTTCAACTAGACATGTGAATGTAAACTTTAATTTGGATCCAACAATCATGAATCTTAAACATATGGAAGCACACAGGTTTAGCAAGGCATGTAAATATGAACTTTTATTTTGGATCCAACAAACATGAATCTTAAGCATATGGTTTTACACAAGTTTAACAAGGCATGTAAATATGAGCTTTAATTTTTAAATCCAATTTTCATAGATCTAAATGTGAATCTAAACAAAATACATGTCTGAGCCTAACAATTTGCATGATTCAATAAACATAGCTCTAAATGTAGATCTAAACATAATGCATGCGTTAGCCTAACAACTTGCATAAACATAGCAAAATTCCCAAATTGACATACAACATATAGGTGTCATCATGATATGTCATCGCCAAAATTATACAACATGGTATGTCATCGCCAAATTACACAACATGATATGCCATTACCAAATTATACAATAATATGTCATCGCCAATTTATTCAACATGATATGTCATCGCCAAAGTATACAGCATAATATGTCATCGCTAAATTACACAACATTGTCTTTGCCAAATTATACAACATATGGATTCATTGCCAAGCATTTAACATTTATCATTAAATCACATACAACATGGCCACAAACTTAATCATGATAAGAGTCATAGTCTTAATCAATTCAGTTTAAAAAAAAGGATAGGCATAAATTTACATAGGGCATTGTTCTACATCCAGTTATTTAGTCACAATTCTAATATCGTTTAGGTCTAAATGATAACTGGGCTTACAAAAAGGAGGCTAGTCTTAAGTTCTGGGATATGTATTCAGAAATTGAATATCTCTCCTTTGTTGTAGACGTTGAATTCTTTTAGTTGAATTAGACTTGATTTGTAATTCCTAACATGATTTCTAGTTGCAGGAGAATGGCGGCTATTCAAGGCTAAGTACTGACAGCATGACGGTCTTAGGAATATTTTTGTGTGGCTTTAGGGTTTAGATTTAGGTTGCTTATATAGAAGTTGATTTAATAGGAGCCGTCAGATAACCTTAGAGCAAATTAAAGCCATTCAAACCTAAGAGAACCAACCAGAACGTGCTACACAAGCCCTAATGACACAGCAATTCGTCACAGGAGAAAACACGTCAAATTTCAGATCTGACCCGAGGGGGAGGTCGACCACCAGGTCGACCTGTATATAGGGAGGTCGACCCCCTGGTCGACCTCCTAGTCGACCTGGCCTGGGGTAGGTCGACCCCCATGTCGACCTGCCTTGGTATTTAATTTTCTGAATTGTTTTATATAATTTTCTGAAAGTTCCGAGGGCCGTAACTTCTTCATAGGAAGTCCGATTTTCGAAAACTTAGACTCTATTCCAAGAAGAATTTCGAGACGAACGCAATGACGTAACCTGTTTCCCTTAATTCTTACATTTGAAATTAATTATTCTTTAATTTGTTATTTTAATATTCTCAGAAAATACAGGGTGTTACACTTATGTTAGCCATCAATTGAAGTCACATGAGAAGAATTATGAAACTCATGATCTTGAATTGTTAGCCATCGTGTTTGGTATGAAAATCCGGAGACATTATCTATTAGGTGAGAAATTTGAATTATATATTGATCATCAATCATTGAAGTATTTATTCACCCAGAAAGATCTGAATATGAGGCAGCAGTGTTGGCTAGAATTTCTCGCGGCATACGATCTTGATATTTTATATACTCCGGGGAAAGCCAATGTTATGGCTGATGCGCTCAGCAGAAAGAATGTAATCATTGCCAATCTTATAATCATTCCTTTGTTGATTGATAACATATAAGCTCTTCAGAAGGATGATCACTTTGTTGTATATAACATTGTAGTATACACAATTATATGTTTTTTGTTTGATAATAACAAACAAATAAATATTATTTTAAATTTGTTTGTCACTGTACTGTTCTATATATATATCACAGACATGAATATAATATTTATATTTAAATAGAATACGACTGTACAGACATTCATATATTCATACAGTATTGTATTTACATATAATATTATATTTAAAACACTCAAACAGTACAACTATTTATAACTCCACAATTTAAACACTTCACTTAAAATTGTACTTATATATAAACTGAATACAATAACCAATTTTGTTTGAACACAAATTTAAACACAATAAAATAATATTTTATTTCAAACAAATTTGTTTATTAC
Source organism: Allium sativum (assembly GCA_030737875.1). Lineage (NCBI taxonomy): Eukaryota > Viridiplantae > Streptophyta > Magnoliopsida > Asparagales > Amaryllidaceae > Allium > Allium sativum. Next base: position 37,433,620 of record CM060922.1, read on the forward strand.
AAATATCAGTATAATATTCTTTTTTCATTCACAGCTCCTACAACACTCATTCGATTATACATTTTCAGTTATACATCACAGACTCATATATAGACACTTTCACTATTACACACACTGTTCTTGTTTTCTGCCTTCTTTCTTCTTGTCTTCTGTCTTCACAGCTCTCTACCAGTCCAGTCATCATCTTCTTACCTGTCACAATGAAACACACACAGTACACTACAATAGAAATAATACTGAACACTTGTGAATATAATTTTTATTTTTTTGGAAATTTATTTGCCTTGTGATATTCACAGTGATACACTGTAAATACCACAAGGCAGACAACATATATATCAATGCAGGGACATGAAATCTCTTCTGATGGCTGCATATACACACGTGTATAAATATACACATGTATAAATATACATGTGTGCACAGCCTTGCCAATCATCGAGCAACTGAGGAGTAGCCACATGGACCATTTCGACTCAGTGCACACATGAAATAACTCAATGCAAAGTCAACACAGCTCAAAAATGGATCAGACCAAACAATGGTGTTCATGAACTAAGCACATAATGAAAACATGTTGGTCGAACTGGAATGTATATATGGACAACATTCATGAATGAGCAGCAATACAAGTGTGACAAGTTTATGCGTAGCATGAAAACAATTCAGCATTTCAAAATACAAAGCATATACTTGGTTCAGCCAGTATTCCAGGCTCAGAACAAGGCAGCTAATGATTTGTGCACAAGGCAAGAATAGTATATGGCATGGTCAACTAGAACGGTGCAACTCAGGTGCATATACAAAGCATGATAACATGAAGAAATCAGAGCAGCACCGATTCAGGAAATATGGAGTCATCGTATAGATGCAACATGCAAGTGATCAAAACAACAAATGGGCATGACTCAAACATTTCAGCCTAGTGGAGCCAGTATAGCCAAATTGGTCGAGAATGAGCTAGTATGTAAATATGAGCAATAATGAAGATTCAGTTTTCTTTTAATCAGTGGGATTCATTTCTAGAAAGCATGAGTGTGAGAAAGCAAAAAGGTTCACACAACATATAAACTGCAATCTAGTTAACACACTTTCTAGCAACATGAAATCACAGTTAAAATTTTCTATGCATTCATTTCAAGCAAAGGTACATGGATGCATCTTAAATTGGAAAAACAAAAGGTTGTAAAAGAAGTTCAAATATTCAAAATAAACAAGTCAGGATTCAAGATGCCACAACAAACATGTATGGTATAAATTATTTCCAGAAATACCCAAGCATGGATATCATGGGTTCAGCTTATACATGAAAGAGTGGACAAACATTCAAGTGCAAGCATGACAAAATGATCAGCTCACAAGTACAAACTCAAAGCAGTATCACGTGCAAGTTTGGTTCATGTTCAAAACACAAACAGTTTAAACATGTATGCTAACTGGTGGTGCACATGAAAGTGTAAGTGAGAAAGAAATTCACATCAGTTTATATACATTGCATACACACAGCATGGAAACATATTACAAATCAACGTAGTGCAGTGGCAAAGAATCGCAATGCAAAACTAGAGTTAACATTTGATTATAGAAACTAAGCACTCAAATTTGGCAAGTCTGTAAGGGTGATTCACGCATTTATCTGATCCAGTACTTACAATGTTTTGGAAAGTATCAATTAATTTTCAAAATTTAATCAGAAGAAACTCAAGAGCATTTTCTTTGGGTCAAGAATGGTTTCCAGAATTAGATCAGAAATTTCAAAGCATGCCAGAAATTATGGAATTTGAACAAGGCATTTTTTTTCATTCTTAAGGCAGAGCAGAATTCAGTTTTGATATTTGCTCTAAAAGGGGAAAATAAAATAATTCCAAATTTCAAAATATCGTTTATGGCAAGAACTTTTTTTAATTCATTCCAGAGAACATGCAAGGGGGAAATTGAATTAACCAAATTCATTGAAGGGCCAAAACAGGTCAAGGATTCATCACAAATTTCACGGCATTAAAACCGAGATTCAAAAGAGGAAACCGCCAAAATTCAGATCAAATTGATAATTCAAAATCAAAGATTTTTTAAGGATGAGGAATCCTATTTAATCACCTATCATCATTGGAAAACGGGCATCGAAAATCAAGCATCAAAAATTTCAAACAAAGATTCAAAATCAAATTTTACTCACTATTTCGATCGCTAGACAGAGAGACTAAATCAAACAACAAAGGAGCATCAAATTCAAGCACCAGAGATTAATTCCAGAGCCTAAATTTCAATAACCAAACAATTGCATCACGATTTGGATTTGAAAGAAACCCTAGTCACCCAATTGAAGCCGTCATTTGTATTTCTCCAAAGACCAATGGATCAGGACAAAAGGGAATAAAGGATGGGCCGACCATCTCTGTGTTTGGCCAAGTGTTTTGACTGAAAAGAGGACGACCCTTTTATTACTAAACTTGTTTATTTTCCTTTATGGTTTTATTTGTTTAATTCATGTTGTATTTTAGTTTTGTTTTGTAAACCGTCTCAAACATTTTCTACAATTCCATAAAATACTAGGGTGATCCAGTCAGAGTGTTGACTAGAAGTTGCTAGAGTCTGTAAAATATAGGATTTACTGGTTACGGGGTTGTAATCACGGGGAATCTGATCTAGGTGTTTAGATCATTCTACGGTTTTGAGCATAGGGTTAGTACAGGAGCAGGGAGTGAGTTTATAGTGTTTGTAAGCGAGATCTGTTATTAACTCCTAGTAGAAACCTTAGGAATGCAGCGGTAGGCAGGGTTTTGCCAAAGCTGGGTATATCTGTGTGTGATTTATTTTCTGCACTTTTATTTCTACTACATTCTGTGATCTTTTTATTGTCTTAATATCTTGTCAGTTTTTTTTAATCTTGTAAAAAACTGTGATAAACCCTATTCACCCCCCTCCCTCTAGGGTTAATCTAGATCCAACAAGTGGTATTAGAGCAGGTATTTCTTTAACTCTAGAGTCATGGGTAATCCTAGTTGTCACTCGATAGAGAGTCAGTCCAGTCCATCTCCAACTATTTTCAATGGAACAGTTTTTTTAAATTGGAAATCCAAAATGGAATTTTATTTAAAATCTGTTAATATTAAATATTGGGATGTTGTTATGAATGGATTTGATAGTGTAGATATTTCTTTCAATACCCATGCTATGAAAATTATATTTGATTATCTTAGTACTGAACAGTTTAATCTTATCTACCATTGTTTATCTGCACAGGAAATCTGGGATACTCTCAATACGAATATGGACGATCTGACAACGGTAGCTCAAAACCTGAGAAAGTCAACTTAGATTCATAGTTTTGTTTAACAGGAATTACAAATGAAAATTCAGAAGGATCAGATGATGGAGAATCAACAGACGCTGAAATAGAAAATTTCTCATACGAAGATTTAGTTTATATGTGCGTTGATTTGACTAAATTTGTTGATAAACTCCAATCTAAAAACAAATCTCTGAAATCTATGAATTCTGAGTTGACCAGCAAAATGGATGATTTGGAATTACAACTAGAACATTTTAAAAATTCTTCAAATTCCGATTGCAAAAATTATTTGAAATTGAAAACCAATCTTGTTCATCTCAATAAAAATATTCAAAAGTTTGAAAAAGAAATTCTGATCTTAAAAGAAAACAAGATTGAGTTATCAAGTTTGAATATTTTTTTACAAAAGGAATTTGAAATTTTTAAGACTTATGTATATTCCAAATTTGAAATTGTTGAAAAGGAGAATTTGTTGAAATCCGATTTGATTTTGAAAGAACTGGAAAATTAGATTGAAAAATCCAAGAAATTTATGTTTGAAAAACAAAAACTTTTTGAATCTGAGATTTGTGAGTCCCAAACCAAAATTAATTTGCTTAAAAATGAAAATTTGTTTTTAAAATGCGATCTTGAAAGATGTACAATTAATAAAAATCGTTGTTTAGACTTATTAAAACAAAACGGTGATCTTAAAACAGAAATTCAACAACTTGAAACCATTTTGGCTAAATTTTCAAACGGTGAAAAATCTTTCAATATGTTGTTGAAAACCCAATTTTCTGTTGGAAATAAACGTGGTCTTGGTTTTGGGAAAACAAATGATTTTGAAAAGTAAAATTCTTGTGATTTTGAAAATTCCTTAAACTGCTTCAAGAAGGATAAAATTTGAACTCTAAAAATTCCAAAGAATTTTTAAATCACAAACGAAATCAGAATCTGTTTTATAGCAAACCATTTAAACAATCTTGGATCCCAAAAGAAGATAAAACATCCTTGATTAGATTCAAAAAAATTTGGGTTCCTAAGGGTACAAAAGTTAATTCTAATAATGGTTTGTTGTACAAACAAGTCTGGGTACCAAAACATATGAATACAACTAAGAGTGGTTTTACTAATTTTGGTGGACCACTCGATTCTACAAACTGTTAGGTACCGGTGGAGGCTGAGGAACTGCTGTGCAGAAAGAAATTTGAAATCAAGCTAGTTTACACTTCTGTATCATTCACAGTTCCCCCAGCCAGGATTGTTGAGTCAGAGATTTATTTCCTCACGTCAATTTTAGGTATAACCTCTAAACTCAACCTTTGTAAATATTTTTTTCTTTGTGTATTCCTCCTTCTACCCCTTCTGTTTATTTTCCTTATCTCTTCTGTTTTGTTTTGTCACTACCATATTTTTTGTCTTTCCTTCGAACTTTCTTAAACTTCCAATTGTAGAATTCATATTTTCTGGAAATTCACTTTATTTGAATAGAACTCTGATGTTTTATGTAATAACCCGGAAATCCAAACCAATTTAAAAATTTTATTTCGGCAATTTTAATGAATTTTGAATATGTAAAATGAATTATTTTAAATAATGAAAATGAGAAATTAATTTTGAATGAGATTAGAAAGTATATATTTATTTGAATCGACATTAGAAAATAAATATTTATTTTCAATTTTAAAAGGAATTGAAAATGGCGCGGTAGTTTGAAAATTCGATTTCAAAATTCAAATGAGTGTACAGGATTCAAAATAAACCAGATTTAAACGAAACCAAAAATATTAGAATCTAATTGAGAATATATTTCCAATGAATCCGGCAAATTGAAATTTCATAGTGGGAATCAAAAGTTATGCCTAGTTGAAAATTCAGAATAGTCGCTATGTAATTCAAGCCCTTAAAAATGGGAATTTTGCAAACGACCTCGGTTCTCGATGAAACCACTTTTGTTGAATCTGTGATGTCAAGTTATTGCTAGGTTTCAAAATTCGTAATTTTCTGAATCAATATGTGAGCGTGGCAAAAGAAAACGCGTTTAAAAATTTAAGTCAATTTCGATCGACCAGAAAATGACCATTTTTCAAGCGGTCTTAGAATTTGACGAAATTAGTTTTGTTAGGACCGTACCGTCAATACGAATCTAGAAAATATTTTTCGGGAATTTTTAGGGTTCGTATGTGGCCCCGGTAAATTGAAATGCGCGTTAAAATTCAATATATAGATTTATATTTTGATTTTTGATGGAAACTGATCGAAACAGTCGAATCAGCCTACGATACATAACCCATTGCGTTCGGAATGGGGGTATTTAGCTATGGACGACAGTCGGTGGGTTCAATTTCAAGTTTGAAATAGAAAGTTGCTTTTTGAAATTAAATAAATAAAAAAAACCTCTCTCCCTCTCTATACTCTCTCAGCCACCCCCCCCCCCCCCCCGGCGTTCATTTTAAAAATCAAATTAAAAAAAGAAAAAGGGAAGAAAACCCACCGCCGCTCTGCCCTAGCCGCCGCCGCCCACCATCGCGCCCACCCAACGGCGCACCGACCTCCGCCATCTCCGGCAACACCCCCTTCCCTCGTGCCTCGCGCTTCTCTTCCCCTCCTCTTTCTTCGTTATCCACGAGTGCCACCCCCCAAATACCCCGTCACCGGCCATCCCAGGCCTCCCCTGCCCTTAGCCGCCACCCATACCCCCTCAGCCACCTCCTGAACCTCCGACCGGACCATCGCTAGCCTCCGGCATTCTCCCTCCCACCCCCCCCCAATCGATGCTCCTCCCCTTTCCCCCTTCCTTCGCTGAGAAACGTGTATGTTTTACTTTAGTTTATTTTAAATAGTTGGTTTAATGTAATTGCTTAGATTGAAATCAGTTTTGAAAATGTAATTACTTAGATTAAAATCAGTTTTATATGAAAGTTTTATTAAGGTAAAGGTGAGATTTTTATTTATAAAAAGATCGTAATTTTGAAAGTGGAAAGATTGTATTTTTAATATAGAAAGGTGAGTTTTTTTAATGAGTAAATACAATGTACATCGGAAATACATCAACTAACACAATTGAAAGAAATACACAAATACAAAGCTTTCTGAACATAGCTCCACCTGTAAACCAGGATCCTGCAAAAAGAAATATCTGCAAACCAAAACTACTAGCCGCCGTGTGGAAAATATGGGCACCCAGAGTTTAGGTTAAAACAATAAACTCTGAGCCAGTCATGGGACTGGTGTGAGAACTAAAACAGTTATTAAATCTTTACTTTAAAAGTTGGAAAATCATAGGACCACGTTGTATAACATGGAACGGGTTTACTCCACATGAATACCAGTTTAAAACATAAAACAACGCAATGTTTTATGAAAATTGAAGCTATTATAAGACTAAGGTCCCATCACACAATGCAACGCAAGCCGAAGTATAGAGTTTTCCCTTATAATAGCCAAACATGCTTGGTATGTTTAAAACAAATCATTTTGATATTACTATAAGTGCATAGTGTCATAACAATTTCAAATATAAATGTATCAATCATAGACGGCATGGATACCATATATCATGTTGCCCTACTAGTTTTACAGCTAAAACTGAAAAGTCGCATATTGGAAATTGGATTTCCATCTATGAGTCGAGGCAAGGGATGGCTCCTTACCGATTCGAGACACTCAAGCAAATTCCTCGGGATCAAACATATGGGCAACCCTTGGATCTTCAGGGCCGGTCCACACCTAACATTTGTGGATTGGTTATTCCTGAACAATACGTTTCCCGATCCTATCAGACCTCCAAAATGGTCAGTACGTCGACCAATCATATCCTAGGCGCCTCGCAATCCATCATCCACATAAGTAAAAATGTCTGGGCTCCATACCATGGCACTACTTCTAGCTAGAAAGAAACGCATGCACTCCCTGTAGTCACTATCCCATTTATGACTCATACCGAGGTGTGAGGCTCGCGAATTAACGCCATGCACAAAGCTATGCTACTTAAAGCTGTGCTCTGATCATCATCCATAAGGCCTTACTTTTCAACAAAATCCTTGATCATTTGCATCTTAGCATGCCACACTGACAACTCATGTCATACAACTAATGTCTATCAATTTATAACCTCTAAGCTCATACGTCTCAGAGAAGAATATTAACCAAGAGAATAAATTCTCCGCCACCAAACAGATATATATTTAATAGAAATCAATCAATACAGAATGAAATCCAATGTCAGACACACAACCATTTACAAACCCGTTCTAGGTCTGAACGAAACTAAAGGCACTGTATTCCCCGTCCCGTATGTCCAATACAGGAGAGAGGCACTCGCATATCTGGTCGATCTCCAGTACATCTGGATGCTCACCACTTATTACCTTGTCTTGGGTGTACAACTCAAGACATCAATAATCATCCAAACGATGTGAAGATCTACGGTCTTCAACCATCGTCTTCATCGTTGACTTTTAGTCATCGCACCAGTTATTTAGGATGGGATAAACCCGATTTTCCGAATAACATGCGTATTTTATAATCAATAATCAAGTGCTATCAAAACACATCATATACCACATTCCAATTCAGAATATCTTTTATTCAAATATTCTCATCCTTAGGAAACGATTCCCATTAATTTTATCAGATAAGTTCATTTAAACTATTTCTTTAATCTTCCTTTGGATGTCATTTCGAAAGATTTTATTTTATCTTTTGACAGCTTAACCCGAATTAAGGTTTGCCAACTAGTCAGGATAAGCAAAACTTACAGAAGTAATCATTTATTTTATTATCCCAATCCCAACCTATTCATCCCATGGAGCAAAACTGGTAGTACTCCGTATTTAACACCCAAAGTGTTCTTACCATTCAATGCTTCAAATCTATTTAAAGATTTAACTATTGCTTGGAGTCAAACTAGTGGTTCTCCATTCTCGACATTCCTTGAATTCGGTAAATTTACTTACCTCATTCCCCTTTTTATCTAATTAAATATTCAATAAAACTTCACTTAGTTTTAATCATAAAAATCATTACTTAATGATTATTTACATTTAGGAAAATAATTCCTGTCTTTAACTAGGTTAAAGAACAAACGTCTTTTAAAACATTGCTCGCTATAAACCCCAAAATCATATTCCATCATAATGGAATCTTCGCGGAAATCATTAGTATATAATCGATATAAATTTTTGTATCAAACCAATACTATAAATGGAATAGTGGTAAAGCCCTTTTTAAATTCCATAACTAGTAATGGCCTTCCCTCACATAAGCTCATCTCGATTATAACCAAATCGAATTCTACTCAATTCCAATTTAATGTATTAAATTGGAAAACTTTACTTTGGAAAATTTCTTTAAATCTTATAATAAATATTTATAAATTCCAAACCTCAGCTTCACAGTTAATCGGGTTTAAGAACTAATGTTGTTTAAAACATTGTTCACAATCAACTTCCATCTTGTTCCAATTATATTTATTAAATTGGAAAACTTCCTTAAATCTTAGTTAAAAGATTTATACTTTTCTCAACTGGGTTTAAGAACAATGTTATTGAAAACACTACCCACGACAAACCCAAAATCCAATTTGATATTAAAATACAAGGCTCTGAATAAAAACCATATCGGTTTATATTCAATATCAAACTCTGAAACCAACGGATATCGTATTGGGAATAACGATATCTGTATCTTCCAAATTCCCAAACAATATCCATGTAATCACAGGAATCCAATACTGAAATATTCCGAAGATTATTTCCATTGCAATTGTATGTTGGAAAATTCTGGTTATCAAAACCATTTCAATTCATTTCAGTACCTTTTTGTGTCCATCCAAAATCGGACATCAAAACCTATCCTTAATAATTTGGTGTCCATCCAAAATCGGATATCAAAACTATATTTTGCTTCTTTACTGAATATAATATCAAAATATTCATTTATATTCTGAACCGTAATGTGACTAAATCAATTACCATATAATTTTATTTATATGGATTCCATACATCGCATGTATTCAAAAATAGTGATTAACAACTATTAAACATCCAATTCACATCCAGAGTGAAATGTACAACTGTATAAGCATTAAATAATTAAATAACGCTTACTATGGCCTGTCAGTCAATTGATCGACCTACAACTAAACACAAAAGAGATGTATGAAGTTATTACCGTCCCCATACCCATATGGGGTTTTCAATCAACATACAATGATTATCATATGCATACTTGGCCGATGTGTAAAATTATCGTCCCAATACCCGTGTGTGTGTACATTACAATCCATGTGAACTTATATATTATTTACACAGTTAAAGAATGATAACATTTAAAACTGTAACATCCATTCACCATCAAACAAATATTGAAATCACAGGCAATCAACATATATTTAGTTATAAAAATATATAAATAACAATACAAAATGGTTGAGTGAGAGAGTTCTCGCCTTTGGTTTCCACTCCGCCATTCTTTAATTGATGATTTATTAAATGATTTTGTAAGAATCGGGCTGTTGAAATCTACGAATTACAGAAACTAGCAAGTCACAAACGAAGTCGAAATGGGATGAAACTCATCCGGGAAAGAGCCTGGATGGATCTAAACTGTTGACCATGGTCTCCATAGGTCAACAGTTGTTTTAAGCCAACAGACATCTGTCACCCCTAGGACAGACGTCGGACCTGACAATGAGCATTTTTTTATTTTTCCCAAGAACTTAGACAGACGTCTGACCATTTTTGGTCAAACGTCTGAGCTGAAGCAATTAAACATTTTGATTGCCAATGAGTGTCCAATCGGCCTCGGACGAGCCCGAATCAATGGTGATGGTTTATGATGATTCCTAAGTGCCAATGATGATCTCAATTATAACCTCATAGATGACTAAATTCTCTAACCAAAGTAATCAAATGCGATATAAGTGAATTGTGAAGTCTTAGAACTTTCCGCGGCAACAACGGAGCTTCATAATATCGTTAAATCAAATAATAGCTTATGAATTAGATTGTGTGGACAATTCTAATCGTAATTTTCAACTCAGTGAAACAAAACACATGAAATCGGCTAAGTGTATATTTATTAACCAATTCATATGCATATGCAAATCCAGATGAACACTAAACTACACTTTTACGAGCTAAAAGCTTGTGTCATAAATATGGATTCATGAACAACTCACAAAGCTCTCACCTTTGATGTTAGAAGCAAGAAATCGATCCAATGACAAGCTAGAACAACCTCTCTTCCAATATTACTCACAAATCTTCAATATAAAAATGAATGCATAAATTTCCTAGAAGTTAGATCATAGGAAATCTAACAAATCGAAGGGAAAACAAGTAGGAGAAGATGGAGAAGCTTACGCATGCCTTAGAATTGGATTTGCACTAGAATTGAGCTCAAGATTGAAGACCTTAGCCTAGGGAGTTTCTATTTCTCATTCCCTCCCCCATTTTTTTATTTTTGGCTAAGTGTTTGAATGAATGAAGAGAGAGTGGCTAATTGGGCGCTTAAAGGAATGAGCTAGGTTGGCTAACCAAGCCCTAGCCAAGGTGCCAAAATTCCAAAGCTCGGAATATATCGAAGTTTATACTTTTCGAGCACGCAAACGACGTTTTAAACTCAATGGAAGTGGTTTCGAGTTCAAACTCGTCTGTATGCAAAAAGTGATATTTTGGTCTTATATCCAATGAAAAAGACCCAAATATCTCCAACTCCAAAGGTATCGATGCTTATAGTTTTCAAACACCTAAACGACATTTCGAACTCAATCGAAATGGTTCCATTGAAAACGAAAGTCATTTGCAAAATGTGACCTTTCTACGCGCTATATATACCTTTTAAAAACATATTTAAACTCCATGGCGATTATTCTAAATTTTGATTTAGACATAACTTACAGTTTATAAAGTGCAACTTCCATTTCATACATTCGTTAGAAAATTACAATTCAAAACATTTCAATGTTTCTTGTTATATCAAATTCTGATTTATATTGAATTATATATTCATTCAAAGTTTAAAATCAAATTTTCAAATAATCGCGCCATTTCGAGTTCATTTTAATTAATTTTTAAATTTATACGTTCTAACTTCGATTACAATAAATCTTAAGTCGGTTATTCTCAAAATAATTCATCTGGAATATTTAATTTCCATGAAAATCAATTAAAAATAAATGTTAAATTGGTTCCAAAATTCCAGATTGTTACGATCTCCCCCACTTAAAATCTTTTCGTCCTTGAAAAGGAAGAAGGAACTGAAGATCGTTTACTTAACCAACTCAACCTTCACTTGGTTCAAGTTCTTCAACTTTTCAGTTTCTAAGAACTTTCTAATTTCTCGAAATTTGGCTAACGCCTTAAATTTTTGAAAATTTTCGCTATAACCCCTTTTGTACGGATTGATCGGTATAACTAACAATGGCCACTATGGGCTCTCATATATCAAAAGAAAATCCAAAAAGCCAAGGGGCTAGCAAATCGGCTCATAAAATCATCAAACCTAATAAATAAACATGTACCTATTTGTCGGACATATAATTTTATTCTCTTTTTAGCTTCCATGCTATGACATGTTCCATATATATACATGTACATATATGCAATTCTAATAAATTTTTAATTCAGTTCAATATTTTGATTCGATTTGGCTAAACTTACCTTTTATTCTATTATTGGATTGATATTCCAATAATTTTATTAGTCAAATTAATAATCACACATCACAACCAACAGTCAAATAGTTGATTAGCTTTCCAAACATATATAACTTTTATATAATCAAAAATCATATTTTTAGTGTCTAACCACAAACAATAAACTCTAACTAAGTTTGGTTCTCACACCAGTTAATTGGAATAATATAGATATCCCACTTGCAAAACTCGAACATAAATGCTGATGATGTCATGACAATCATTAGAATCATTTTCGGGCGACTAGAATGTGATTCTATATCTACCCAGTATATTTGAGACTTCAGATATACGCTAGCTAGGCGTATATGCAAAATCTTCATATACCCGATAGCCCAAATTCAATATAAATTTAAATATTCAAATACGTATAATAGGATATAATTTTCAAAACTAAATTCATTTTTATTAATAATACTCTTCAAACTCATTCTAAGGTATTACTAACCATATCTCTAACGAGTCATTCCCATACGATATTACTAATCCTACCACTGATGAATTCTTTCGTTTGGTTCTAATGTGTCTTGTTATCTTGCTTTGTAAACCAAAGCTCTGATACCAAACTATCACACACCGAATTCGTCGGCCTCCGAGGAGACGGAAAAACACGGATTTCAACGAGAACACGACACATCAGAACACAAACATGAGAATATTTTATTGCTATTACAACAATTTACATCAGAGTATGAGATATCAGAGTATGAAATAAATAATGTACAACGGAAAATTATCAGAGATTAAATACAAATTTAAATGTATAAATACAATGTACAGAGGAAATACATCAACTAACACAACTGAAAGAAATACACGGATACAAAGCATTCCGAATATAGCTCCAGCTATAAACCAGGATCATGCGAAACGAAATATCTGTAAACCAAAACTACTAGCTGCCCGTGTGGAAAATATGGGTACCTAGAGTTTAGGTTAAAACAATAAACTTCAAGTCATTCATGAGACTGATGTGAGAACTAAAACAGTTATTAAATCTTTACTTTAAAAGTTGGTAAATCATGGGACCATGTCGTACAACACGGAACGGGTTTACTCCACATGAATGCTAATTTAAAACATAAAACAACGCAATGCTTTTTGAAAAATGAAGCAATTATAAAACTCAGGTCCCATCACACAATGCAACGCAAACCGGAGGATAAATTTTTCCGTTTCATAGCTAAAAAAGCTTGGTATGTTTAAAACAAACCATTTTGATATTACTATAAATGCATAGCGTCGTAACAATTTCAAATATAAATGTATCAATCATAGACGACATGGGTACCATATATCATGTCGTCCTACTAGTTCTTCAGCTAAAACTGAAAAGCAGCGTATTGGAAAATGGATTTCCATCTATGATTCGAGGCAAGGGATAGCTCCTCACCGATTCCAGACACTCTAGCAAATGCCTCAGCATCACACCTATGGGCAACCCTTAGATCTTAAGGGCCAGTCCACATCTAACATTTGTGGATTGGTTATTCCTGAACAATAGTTTCCCAGTCCTATCGGACCTCCAAAATGGTCAGTACTTGACCAATCATATCTGAGGCGCCTCGCAATCCATTATCCACATAAGTAAAAATGTCAGGGATCCATACCATGACACCACTTCTAGTTAGAAAGAAACGTATGCACTCCATGCAGTCATTATCCTGTTTTTGACTTACACCGAGGTGTGAGGCTCACGATTTAACGCCATACACAAAGCTATGCTACTTAAAGCTGTGCTTTGAGCATCATCCACAAGGCCCTGCTTTTCAACAAAAGCCTTGATCATTTGCATCTCAGCATGCCACACTGGCAACTCATGCCATACAACTGATGTCTATCAATATATAACCTCTAAGCTCGCACGTCTTAGAGAAGGGTGTTAAGCAAGATAATAAATTCTCCGCCACCAAACAGATATATATTTAAAAGAAATCAATCAATACAGAATGAAATCCAATGTTAGACACACATCCATTTACAAGTCCGTTCTATGTCTGAACGATACCGGAGGCACCTTATTCCTCGTCCCATATGTCCAATACAGGAGAGAGGCCCTCGCATATCCGGTCAATCTCCAAGTATGTCTGGACGATCACCACTTATTACCTTGTCTTGGGTGTACAGTCCAATCAAGAAATCAGTAATCATCCAAACGGTGTGAAGATCTCCTTTCTTCATCCACTGTCTTCATCATTGACTTTCAGTCGTCGTACCAGTTATTCAGGATGGGATAAACTCGGTCTTTTCGAATAACTTGTGTATTTTATAATCAATAATCAAGTGCTATCAAAACACATCGTACGCCACATTCCAATTCAGAATATTCTTTTATTCAAATATTCACATCTTTAGAGAAAGGTTCCCATTAATTTTATCGAAGATAAGTTCATTTAAACTAATACTTTGATCTTCCTTTGGATATTATTTCAAAAGATTTTATTTTATCTTTCGACAACTTAACCCAAATTAAGGTTTATCAACTAGTCGGGATTAGCGAACCTTACCGAAGTAATCATTTATTTTATTATCCCAATCCCAACTTATTCATCCCATGGAGAAAAACTGGTAGTACTCCATATTTAACACCCAATGTATTCTCGGTAAAATTAATTACCATTCAACGTTTCAAATCTATTTAAAGATTTAACTATCGCATGGAGTCAAACAGGCGGTTCTCCATTCTCGACATTAATTGAATTCGGTAAATTTACTTACCTCATTCCCCTTTTAATCTAATTAAAGATTCAATAAAACTTCACTTAGTTTTAATCACAAAAATCATTACTTAATGATTATTTACATTTAGGAAAATAATTCCTGTCTTTAACTAGGTTAAAGAACAAATGTCTTTTAAAACATTGTTCATGATAAACCCCGAAATCATAATCCATCATAATGAAATCATCGCGGAAACCATTAGTATATAATCGTTATAAATTTCTATATCAAATCAATAATATAAATGAAATAGCGGTAAAGCCCTTTTTAAATTTCATAACTAGTAATGGCCTTCCTTCATGGAAGCTCATCTCGATTATAACTAAATCGAATTCCACTCAATTCCAATTTAATGTATTAAATTGGAAAACTTTACTTTGGAAATTTTCCTTAAAACTTAGAATAAATATTTATAAATTCCAAACCTCAACTTCACTATTAATCGGGTTTAACAACTAATGTTGTTTAAAACATTGTTCACAATCAACCCAAAATCAACTTCCGTCTAATTCCAATTATATTTATTAAATTGGAAAACTTCCTTAAATCTTAGTTGAAAGATTTAATTTTTTTCCTCAACTAGGTTTAAGAACAATGTTATTGAAGACACCATTCACGACAAACCTAAAATCCAATTTGATATTAAAATACAAGGCTCTGAATAAAAATCATATCGGTTTATATTCGATATCATATTTGAAACCAACCGATATCGTATTGGGAATGACGATATCTGTATCTTCCAAATTCCTCAACAATATCTGTGTAATCATGGAATCCAATATTGAAATACTACGAAGCTTATTTCCATTCAAATCCATTCCAATTATACATTGGAAAAATTCTGGTTATCAAAACCATTTCAATTCATTTTAGTTCCTTTTTGTGTCCGTCCAAAATCGGACGTCAAAACCAATCTTTAATATTTCTGTGTCCATCGAAAATCGGACATCAAAACCATATTTTGCTTCTTTACTGAATATAATATCAAAATATTCGTTTACATTCTCAACCGAAATGTGACTCAATCAATTACCATATAATTTTAATTATATGGATTCCATCGCATGTATTAAAAACTGCAACTAACAACTATTAAACATCCAATTCACATCCAGAGTGAAATCTACAACTGTATAAGGATTAAATAGTTAAATAGCCTTAATACGGCATGTCAATCAATTGATTGACTTACAACTAAACACAAGGGAGATGTGTGAAGTTATTATCATCCCTAGATCCGCGTGGGGTTTTCAATCAACATCCAATGATTATCATATGCATACTTGGGCAATATGTAAAATTATCGTCCCAATACACGTGTGAATACATGTGAACTTATATATTATTTACACAGTTAAATAATGATAACATTTAAAACTGTAGCATCCATCGACCATCAAACAAATATTGCAATCAAAGGCAATCAACATATATTCAGTTATAAAAATATATAAATAACTGTGCAAAATGGTTGAGTGAGAGAGTTTTCATCATTGGTTTCCACTTCGCCATTGTTTAATTGATGATTTATAAAACGATTTCATAAGAATCAGGCTGCTGAAATATGCGATTTAGAGAAACTAATAAGTCACAAACGAAGTCAAAATAGGCCGAAACTCGACCGGGAAAGAGCCTGGATGGATCTAAACTGTTGACCGTGGTCTTCACAGATCAATAGCAGTTTTAAGACAACAGACGTCTGTCACCCCTAGGACAGACGTCTGACCTGACAATGAGCAATTTTTGTATTTTTCTCGAGAGCTTGGACAGATGTTAGACCATTTTGGTCAGACGTCTGAGCTAAAGCAATTAAACATCTTGATTGCCAATGAGTGTGCAATCGGCCTCGGATGAGCCCGACTCAATGGTGATGTTTTATGATGATTCCTAAGTGCAATTGAGGACCCTAAGGCTCGCCAAAACCACTCATGAACACATACATAAACACATAAGATTGCAATGATTTCCATTATAACCTCAAAGACGACTAAATTCTCTAATCAAAGCAATCAAATGCAATACAAGCAATTTGTGAAGTCTTAGAACTTGCCGATGAGACAAAGGAGCTTCACAATATCGCCAAATCAACTAATAGATTATGAATTAGATCGTGTGGACAATTCTAATGATAATTTTCAACTCAATGGAACACAAACACATGAAATTTGCTAAGTGTATAATTATCTAACCAATTCATATGCAAATGCAAACCCAAATGAACACTAAACTACACTTTTACAAGCTATAAGCTTATGGCATAAATGTGGGTTCATGAACAACTAAAAAAGCTCTCACCTTTGATGGTTGGAAGTAAGAAATCGATCCAATGACAAGCTAGAACAACCTCTCTTCAAATATTACTCAAAAATCTTCAATATAAACATGAATGCATAAATTTCCTAGAAGTTAGGTCATAGGAAATCTTAGAAATATAAGGGAAAACAAGTAGGAGAAGATGGATAGGAAGATGGAGAAGCTTATCCATGTCTTAGAATTGGATTTACACTAGAATTGAGCTCTAGATTGAAGACTTTAGCTTAGGGAATTTCTATTTCCCATTCCCTTCCCTATTTTCTACTTTTGGCTAAGTGTTTGAATGAATGAAGAGAGAGTGGCTAATTGGGCACTTAAGGGAATAAGCTAGGTTGGCTAACCAAGCCCTAGCCAAGGTGCCAAAATTCCAAAGCTCGGAATATATCGAAGTTTATGCTTTTCAAGCACGCAAACGACGTTTTGAACTCAATGGAAGTGGTTTCGAGTTCAAATTCGTCCATATGCAAAAGTGTTATTTTGGTCTTATATCCAATGAAAAAGGCCAAAGTTTCTCCAACTCTAAAGGTATCAATGCTTATAGTTTTCGAACACCTAAACAACATTCCGAACTCAATGGAAGTGGTTTCATCGAAAATGAAAGTCGTTTGTAAAATGTGACTTTTCTATGGGCCATATATACCTTTTAAAAATATATTTAAATTCCATGGCGACTATTCTAAATTTTAATTTAAACATAACTTACAATTTGTAAAGTGAAATCTCCATTTCATACATTCGTTAGAAAATTACAATTTTCTTGTTTTATCAAATTCTGATATATATTGAATTAAACGTATTCATTTAAAGTTTAAAATCAAAATTTCAAATTACCACGCCATTTCTAGTTAGTTTTAATTAAATTTTAAATTTATACGTTCTAAATTCGATTACAATAAATCTTAAGTCGTTTATTTTCAAAATAATTCATTTGAAATATTTAATTTCCATGAAAATCAATTAAAAATAACTTTTAAATTGGTTCCAAAATTATGGTTTGTTACATGGACCGACACATCTCTATACGAAGCCTCCACTGCTTCCTTCTCCTTTCTCGTCTTCTCGAGCTTAAAGAGGTATAATTTAAGGAGTTGTCTGAGCTCTTCGGCCTCCTTCTCCTTTCTCGCCTGCTCGAGCTTAAAGAGATTTAATTTGAGGAGTTGTTTGAGCTCCTCGTTCTCTTTTATCAAGCGCTACGCCCTCTTATTCTCCTCCTGCAGGTACTCATTCTCCTTGCTCAGGGCTTCATTGTTTTTCCTAAGCTGCTGCACCTCTTCATTCTCCTTTCATAGCTAGGCATTCTCTTCGGATGCCACTTTGTTATCCTTCTCGAGCATGGCTACTCGAGCTACAGTCGAGGCCAGCATATCCTTATGCTCTTCGCGAGCCCTGACCATTTCTTCCTTCACATCCTCCAGCTCTTTCTTTAAACCATCTATTTTGGCAACGAGAGTTAGCATATAAATATGTTACTCGGATACGCGGAAATGGATGCTAATCAGAACTTTGCCTTACATATCTTAGCTTCCCAATTCTTGAGGCTCTCCCATTTGAACTTAACTTCGAGCTTTAAACCCTTGGTGAAATCCAATACCTTCGCCTCGCCATGCCACTAGATCTATAATGAATGGTCGGCGAGTTGGAACATGTACATAACCACGCTTCGCACTGGGCCGGGAAGAGAAAGAATTTAGAAGTACC